>OX103945.1:38757757-39487757 GCA_944470405.2 Schistosoma mattheei
TAAAATGATATAAGTATCAGTCACATGAATGTCATATGTCCTGTTAAATTCATCTTACCGAACACAAGGTGTATAAATGATATGACGAAGAGATTAGGAGTCATCGACACTGAAGTATGAAGTCATTTGGTGGAGTCAGTTCGGCACTCTTCAGCATAATACAACTTCTTGTGATATTTTCAAACTGTGAGTTTATGAGTGATTATGATGAGAAAAATAAACTAATAATTGAAACGATCAGTTTAATCCCTACATTTTGCCGAGAAAAGACTGATTTACTGAAAATATATGCGCATATTATAACGCACATGATCTTGTAGTGACCTACTTTTATCAAGAGAACGCGACTGGTGTAATGGAAACAATTATTATTATTATTATTATTATTATAACCAATTGTACCATGGGTTATTTAACCGTGCTTTTTTGTTAACTGTACCAAAATACATACGTTCATCCGTTGATTGTGACCATGCACGAATTCGGTTACACTCAGTAACCCCACTTGTAAACTGGCACGATCTCGGTATTCCTTCGATACCACGAGATCGAAAACTAATACATCTCGACTACAGCCATCAGCTGCACCCTGATATTGACCTACGGGGATTCTTATCGGTTTACTGGCACGTAGTCTTCCTGTAGTCGTGATCATAGTCAACCGCGACTCGACACCACATTACAATCTCAAGCACAGAAAAGCAATGGCCATAGCTTTGATCAAGGATTAGCTGAGATAGTGATTAAACAGTTCATACCAGCGAAAACTGCCGACTACTAGCTTTCGACCGTAACAGTCGTCTTTTATGGTTATTGATGATGTGAAGTGTTTATACATTTTAATTTGATTCGTAATTGTTTAAATCACCTCGTTGGTAATATTTCGACAGTAAAATGATTATTCGAGGTTATGATGTGTGCACATTGCAGTTTGCCAAGACGGAGCCAGCATGACACAAGTTCATTTAGACTTAGAGAGTTGATCACACCCAGAATAGGTGAAACGGATATTGCTGGATTCATCTTTCCCACATTACACAATATTATGTGTTGGATAATCTGCGGATTCAGTTTAGTCAATAATGTAGCAAATCAAAACAGATTAGTGATAATTTTTTTAAATGACAGAATAACCACTTTCAGTTTCAACTAACGAATACGACGATATGATCAGTAGTTTGTCCGAATTATCATGTTTCTTCGAATTTTGATATTACACCCGAATACACTGTTTCAATGCTGGAGAAAATCTAACTAATATATCTCGCATTTGTTTTGAATAGACGTAACTAATATGTTTTTACACGGAGAGGACTAATATCAAAATCATGACAGCATGTAATAGTGTGATAGTTGTTAAATAAATCAAAAACATGAAATTAGACTAATTGGTGATTTCAATGCACCATAGATAGAAGTTATTTCATTAAACTCGTAACATTCAGTTTAATATGATCTACTAATCTTATTGAATTTGGAGATGATCGTAGGCTGTAATTGGTAGGAAGTACTCATCGATGTGAAATAAAGAATTCATCCTTTTGTAAAATTACTGATTGGACTCATACAATCAATGCATTTTGATTAACAGGTGATGGTTGGGGTGAGTCATTTCATCAGTGTTCTAGATAAGACCCAATTTTTAAAATTGATCCGTAAACGTGTTTTCATATATCAATCATTCGTTATTTTAGTAATCTAACGTTTGATTCTTTCACATACACAAACACAGCGTGTGCCACGTTAAAAATGTTTATCATATTACTAATGACTTTTTGGAGTGAGAGAAACTAGTAACTGCATACATACCTAAATTTAGTAGATAAACTACATGGATAAAATAAACGAAATGTTTCTTCTTAAGGAAGATTTGAATCTGCACAACATTTGAATGAGAAACATGTTCATATTATATGTCTTCGACTACGTCAGCTCTAACAGCCTGATTGTCACTTGGTATATCTTCTAGATGCAGTAATATTTAACCTTTTTAATTTTACTTGTGTGCATGGATTTCTATGTACTGCCGTCTCGTTCTACCAGAAGATAGATATATAAGGAAAAAGTGACAAATGAAGTTGATGTTCAATATCAGATCAGGTAACACCTGTCAGGAATGTTTGAGATTTTAAATGTTTTTCCACAGATGTATTATTAATGACCAAGTCAGATTCACCACACACCCTACTAACTGCTTTCAGCACTCTCTTCAATACAGTGAAGTATCTTCTCAAAAGCATGAGAAAGAATAATGGAGAACAGTAGAGAATAATAGGGGATCTGAAAGAATTGGCAAATCGTTAGACTAAATGTCGATTAATGCCGAAAGCGTACAGCCTTATTATGTAGTAGGTCAGACGGTAAACATCATTCGATAACAATGCAATTCATGTCTCAGGTTAAATTTAACAGTTTGACGTTTAAAAGGATTAACAACAGACCGCCGTCCAATACGAGACAAGATCTCATTCATTTCGATGAGATATAAGTAGGAAGAAACCAGCATACATACAGTGAGGTCGTTTGCATATTTAACAAGTGTTCTTTGTGAAAGATGGCAGGTTATGCAGAAATCTATTCTCTACTTTTCGATGTTATTTAAATTCTTCGTCATAAATTATTTTTAACCTCCACTATCAGTCTCTTAACTAGTGACACATTCTCGAAAAGACGTTTATGTATGGCACTGTGAAGAAGATACTTAGATCATACCACTTCACTCGACAGAAACATGTAAAGACGAATTGATAGAATTACATACATCTAAATGTACTTTAACATTTTAAAATAGAGATCACATGCAACGGTGAGTTAATGATAATAAAATGATCTCCATTTTAAATCGAAATATAAACATTGAATTCACTTTGGATAGGCAATAGTATAAGTTTAATATGCCAGGTGAATGAGTAGTAGATGTTAAGTCCAGCAGATGAAGAGCGCTATAGAGTAGCATTTACTTCTCATGTTTCCCAATGAATCGCGTGAGATATCTGAGCAAATTTCGAAAAACTTATGAGTCAAGCTTGAACGTCTAGTAATGAACAGAATATTACAACGTGTTTCAAACACATCCTCATTGTTTTCTTTTTAAAAGATTATTTGATGTTTAATTGATCTTGAGGCAATCTAAAAAATAAAGTTTCATCAGATAACGCCATGAGTCTAGTTGATCTACAGAAAGTAATGAGAAGTACAAGTAACCTGTTTGTGTTTCTATTTGACAACCATCTCATTGATGAATTATAATGGGAATGTGTCTGAATGATCACAGTTCAACTGACATAGATCGTGATTTCATTTGAGACTGTAAAATTTCATATAGATTATGAATCACTTAAGTATTTAGTTTCACCGATCAGTAGCTATTCAGGACTATTTCAATATGATAATATTGGTGTTTGCTGAGATAAGAATAATCGAAATCTAACAACATAAAATAATTCATTACTATCCAAAGTCATTTCTTTCAACAGAAACATTTTGTTGTGGTAAGTTCATTTTAGACTGAGAATCTTTCCGTTTTCAGACTATGTAATTCTTAACGGATTTCATGAAGGTAAAGAACATCAGTTATATATATATTTGAAATAGAATCATCAACCAGGTGAACGTCAGAGCAGTCAAATGTGATGCTGTTTCCGCACGTTTGATTTTATAGTTATTACCGAGCATATTTTTATTTCCTTATGGTCAGATTGTGATGCGACTCACTATGCTGGTTGATGGTTGAATGTTACTGTTCATTAAACAACAAAGCAATTTATTAGGCTTCAACCGACCAACACATTGGAGACATATTTCAGATTGTTGCTTCGTAAGTATGAGGAAATATATTCACCGTCTTCATTACATTACTAGGGATCATCTTCAACTATTTAATTCTTGGAGTCAAAAACCCTTGATTGGTGAAGTGCATAAATGTCAAATGTGAAACAAATGTCACCAATACTAATGTATAATGATTCCATAACTTTCCAAATTGACTAGTTTTAAAAGTGTAAGTACTTGAATGTCAACTAGGCGGTTCAAATATTAAATGCTAACTGAGATTCTCAACTAATCTTAATTCGAGCTCAGGAGTAAGCATTGATGTTCACCGATGAGTAATCGTGTGTTGTGACTGAGCAACCGGTCAGTAGTTCCTGATTTTTAATACACTTCTACATGAGGTCAGTTCGTGACGTAAAATAGTAGAAACTGGCCTACTAAATGACAGGAATCCAGAGACTAGTAACATGATGCTGCTATCGATTCTGCATTTGCATCAAACTTGCTTATTCCGATACAATGCACCGAAGTGCATTGATATATGGTTATTTAGGTCAGATAAACTCGGGTTAAACAATGAAGTGAAATACATTTAATTCAATAGCTGGAACTGGGTAACACTAAACTTTTATGCCATTTAAACTCTACGAAAACTGTGGAGTGGTTGTTTGGGATTACTTGGAGCATTCAATGATTTATAACAATATCAATACGAGATGCATTAAGTTGTTTATTAAGTTGTGTGAACCATTAAATATTAGTCAGAACTTAACACATGTTGTTTAAGTGATCAGATTAGAACCTTAAAAGGATTTGGAGAATATATGAACAAGTGATTAAATTTATTTTCCCATGTTCTACTTGGTCGACAGTAATCTCATTTAAGTTCTGTCAATTTGAACGATTTTACTTTTTCTGTAACAGAAACCAAGAATGACGGTAAGTGTTAGACGTGATTTTTAGAATGAAGTATAATTTCAAATAAAGTATTCGAGTTTGTTTATCATGACGTTATCGGTTACATTTTTCCAAAGGTCAAAAGTTCTGTTGCAGTAAGTTTGTTCAATATATGAATATAATTAACTCATTCGTCATACTTTTACAGTACAGTAAACATTCTAAGATTATTTGGGAAGAATTACATGCGGCCAAATGTAGACTGCAACCGAATATGTGAAAAACGTCCACAGAAGTGCTCATGTAACAGTCTTCTGCATAACCTAGTCTTATTATATGGAAGCCTATGCCCTGTTATGATAAAGTCTAAATTTATCAAAATATCATGGCTTCTTTACTCACCTTGAAAATTGCATTCAGTCACAGTGGAATTATGGGCCTTTTCATTGACAAAATCACTGTTTGATCAATTTTTCCCAATATTCATTGAACTGATATTTATTTTGAATCGGTATACTGAAAATCGAAAGTCATACCATCCATGTTTGTTATGTAAATCACCACTGGAATGAACATATTTGTCTGCTTTTCAAACTGAGCTGTTTACACATTGAGCTCAACATTACACATTTGAATTACGAATTATTCGGGTACGTACTAGTTGACAATATCGAGTTCTAGTCAAATACCATACATTTTAATAATGCTACGTATGCACTTTTGTGATGAGTTGTGTTACTCAGCAAGGGTTTTGTTTGTATTTCAAAATGTTTAGTGCCTTGAATCCATGAAGAATTATACGAATTTGCTAACTTTTGTCCTTCTTAAAGAGGTTTTCTGTTGACTGAATATAACTGATATTGATTTTCGTCTGTTAATCTTATTTCTAGATGGACAATTTTGTCCTGGTATGTTTTACCAAAGAGTTAAATGAAAAGTTATGTCTTATAGATGTCAAACGATAAGCTTTTTTGAATTCATGAGGCTAATTCGGTGACAGCTTTCTAGCACATTTCAATAGGTTCTTCCTTGAACACGTAAAAACTAAACCAAACTATAATGTTACACGATGAACAACCTATCTACTGCTTCTGTGTAAAAATCCTTATTAACATATCGCTGGTCATTTTTAATCGAACCTCAATGCATAAATTTTGATGTAACTGAAACAATCATCAAAACATATTCATGTTATGCTTGGGTCTTATAAGTCTTATGATTAGTGAGTTCTACAATTATAATTAGGTGCTGATTTTTATTAATCACTTTGCAATAACAACTTATTGACCATAACTGTACGTTTGTTTCGGAATAACTGTTTACACAGTCGTTTCGCCCATTCGCCAAATCTATTATTTATAAAAATAGGAATTCTAGAAAGTGAAATACCTGAGATCGATCCTCCCACTTAAACTATTCTGAAATAGTAGAATGATGCTTCATGTTTGATATTTGTAGAAATGTCTGAAATTATGTTTTATGGTAGACTCGAAAGGTAAAATCATCTAAACAGAATCTTTGTTGTAACTACTGTGATTTTCACTGTAGTAACGACCACAATACGTGTTCCCAATACCAGTAAATCTTAATAAAATGAAATTTTACGTTTCCCTTACCAAATACATTGTCGTTTTAGGTAAAAATGGTGAGTTTGATCCCATGTTTAGGCTTTGCTTCTATTAATACTTTGATACTAATCCAGATTGTTTTGAGTATATGATGATTTAGAAATAAGTCAATGTTTGAAATTTCACCACTGCTGTTGTAGATTATCCTAGGAAGCCTCTATCTTTAGCAGGAGATGAAGATTTGTAGTCAATATCACTTGCGTGCACGATAACAGTAAAATTTGGATACGAACTCATATTGTAGTGAGCAGAACATGGGTGGGGACAATTGGACGCATTAAGCACAAAATGATAGGATTTGTTAATAAAATCCAACAATCATAAGGTAAATGCTTAATTTGCAAAATCTCCACTAATTGTCTCAAAATGACTCAGACTTCATTGTTCTTGCATTTTCATACAAATTGCATCCTGTTTCCATTCTTTACTGTTCGATCCTCTTGTCTCTCTGCCGCCAAAACTTCTGTTCACGACTAACATCATATACTATTGATGTCAATATAAGTAGCACACCCAATATGTCTATAACAACTGAACACTTACTTTTACTAAAATATTTTTAAGATAACCATTTGTTATCAACTTCGATATTTTACAAACAGTATAATTTGGTTATCTGTCCTAACTACGCAGATGATCCAAATGTTGCGGTTCAAAATTGTAAGCTCAATTTACCATTCTACTAAAGCTTTATTATTGTAGTCGATATATAGCGATAGAGTACTTTGATTTTTGAGAATATGTTTGCTGAAACTAACAGCCAGAACTGTCTACAACTCTCATGCTCAGATAAACTTGTTCATTTCAATAAAGTTTTATTAATGTCGAGATTAAAACTGAAGGGACCTTAATTTTTAAAAAATGTTTCAACCATTTGTAACAACAAATAAGTTCCTTTACAAATATAACATTTTAAACAATCTACATAGGTGAGGTAGAATACAATTCTGCACAGCATAATTTATCTGTATCGACTCCATTAAAACTAATTTATGTATCCCGTAGAGGTAAAATTCGGCCTTTATTTTTGACTTGGTCCACCACTGGATCACCAGGTACCTAAACTGGATATCATCGACCTCTTATTCAAACAGAGAAAATATTATTATTGCCTTCGTTAATGTTGTATTATTCTTCTACGATTTCTTTTATTTATACGATTTACTTCTTTACTATTACATTGATTATAAGTTAGTGCATAGCCTTTATGAAATATCACAATAACTATGGACTTATAACTGCAGAGCTTCATGATGGAGTTGTTGAAAACAGTTGTTCGCTCAAATATTCTTTTTATTCCAAATTATTTACTTATTCATACATTTGTTTAACAGCTTTGTTATGCACATTTAGTCTATGTCATCCATTAGATCTCTTGGTTCGAAATCCATCCACACACTACATAATCTCATGTTTTTGGGCGACATGTTTTGAAGAGCTTCGATCCATGAGTAAGATTATTTCAAGCGGAATTTATCATTATACGTATACGTTTTTATAACTAATATCCTGAAACAGATAGACAACAAGTGCTAATGGGTAAGTATTTGCCCGCATTTGTGCTTTTAATCTCCTACCCATCAATTGTTTCATTTTATATGAAAATGGTCCCGACTTAAATTTAGGTCATCTTGCACGTGGAAGCCTTGCCATGTATTTGAACTTACTCAAAGATCAATCATTACCACACGTTTATGAAGTAGAGAAAAGTATTCATTGTGATTAATCTTATCAGACAAACAGGAATATCTCTGACTAATAGGAACCGATAGGTAAGAGATATTGAATGTATCTGTTATCCGGTGAATCGCATATCAAATTATGTAGACTTATTAGCATGATCAAGAGCTGTATATTTTAAGGGCTTATTTGGGTCTTATGCTTTCTTGCAAAGCAACTAACCATTTAAAACAGTTATTCGGCATTGTGATTCATTAAAAGCGATCAGATTCAAAGAAATTCGTTAGTAAGTTCAATAAAATCAAATAAATCCTAAGTAGGTCAGAAAGTCATATAAACTGTCGATCAACTGAAGTGAACTTGTCTTCACTATAACCGTTGTAGGGGTGACCTCTGAATCCAACGTCACTAATATCAATTTACAATAGTGAAGAGATAAGTCTGAAAAATGTTTTATACAGAAGTGTATATGAGTAAGATCCTGATAAATATTACTGTGTTTGTTGACTGACATTTATCTAATTAGTAGAAATCTAACATCAAATGTTTGTCATAAAATCAAGAGTCTCCCCACCTAGATTGATTGAGAATCCAATTAATTTCGCTCACTTAATAATTTCTAAAATTGTCCGGTCGTAGCTGAAAATATAAAAAAAGTTTGTAAGTTAACTTCCTTATTTGTGCTTTAAATGAATCCAAATATTTCCAATGACTTACCATTCAAAACTTTAGAATTCATCCCTTGGTAATTTGAAGCACAAATAAGAAGTAATTACCCGACAATGTACGATAAATAATGCTCGCTTATTTTGATATCGTTTCATTTACTTCATGTGATGGATAGTACAAAATTACGAAGATCCAGTTCGTTATTGATAAGAACTTGAACTCCAGAGATTTGGCAAAAATTGTTACGTTTCAATGATGGTACCAACTGAGAATTAAATTTATAAAAACACACGCACCATATACAAAGTTTGACAACAGTAATTGAGCTTCTGCATGCAATCAGATGTAATCATCTGAAGTAGATTTATTCTGAAGACCATTTAATTTAACACTGAAAACGCCACCTGAACAACTGTTACAGAAGCGGCTGGAGAATCGGATAAGATTATGCTGTTGTGAAAGCTGTAAAATCTGTTTATATATAAATGTTGGAAATGAATTTTGATTACTGAAGCAAAACGTTTGTCAAAGGACATCTGTTAAACTCTTCTCATTCTTTATTGTGTAAACTCATTTTTATTACAGTTACAATTTGACGGTTGAACAGTGTTTATATGGTCTGTTGCAATATTTAAACTTCGTATTAGATGCAACGATTCGACTGGAAGTGATAGATTACATTTGCTTTATTTTATACAAGTTAAGAATTTGATTTCAAGAAAGACTTTGAAATAAAGATTAATCAAGTCTACACTGTGAGCTGTTTGTTTCAATGCCAATGAGACATTTTATGCATTTGAAACGTGAGCTTTAGATCTTGTTATGAGCACAATAAATTTCTATACTCCTAAGCTGTTTGACCACACAAATTCAGACATCTATACTTTTATTTTCCCTGATTCGTAATCACTTTTATATTCATTCAACCAATTCATAATGTGGTGCTTTCTCTTAGGTCGAAAATTTAGAGGTAGGTTCTCCAGGCTTCACTGAAATCTGATTAGCTAATATTTTGCATAAAATGCATAACTATATCAGAGATAATCTCAGATTGACTTCAAACTATACAGGATAATTTGTCAATATATTTCTATGTTTAGTAATTTTCCCCATACCGACAGAAACTAAGTAGCATCTAAAGTTTGAGGTTATCTCTGACTCGGAAAAATTGCTTGAATTATATCACACTTCCAATATTTGTGTACAATTAGGATCGTGTTCTGAAGCTTAGTATGAAACAAGTCTGATTGTCTGTGTAAAGCGTCTTGTTCCGATATGTCAACTCCACAGAAATTGTTCAAACTTGTTTGCATTTCAGATGTAAACAATGACAAAATGCTTGTTTATAATTCACTAAACTCAAATGCATTATATTAATAGTCATATTGTGGTGAACAGGGAGACAAGTGGGGACAATCGAATGTACGCGAATACAAAATTACAGAATCCCTTAGTAAAATTTGCGAACCATACAATAAATAGTTCATTTGCAAAATATCAGTCAATTGTTTCAGACTTGATTGTTCCTTCGTATCCACACCAATCATTCTTTGTTCTCATTCTCTTTTCTTCCACCTTCTTAACCTTCTGCCCTCAGATATTCTATTACTAATTAGCGTTATATACTGCTTATGACAACATACGTAGCACACACCACAATATACGATAGGATTACCGTAAAAAAAAATTTAAAAAATTCAAGTGTTTTTGTCCAAAGTAATGACAATATTTACATTGTCATTGCCAGTAAATCATAAAGCGATTTTATTAAATGATGTGATAAACTAAACCTTTAATTTTATTCATCTTTGATCTGTAAAATAATATAGGCTCAATCAGCTTTCATAAGCACAATGTAGTGTGGACATTGAGATAGTTGAATTAGTCAATCAATATATTTCTATGACGTTTTTCAAAAGTTTCTGCATATGTATGAAGTAGCGTATATTGTTTGTTGTTAACTACTATGATTATAACAGTATAAGGTTCAGGAAGAATAATCAATCTGAATGAACAAATATTGTCAACATATGCCTAAATCATTCATCTCGGATTTTTTAAATTTTGATTCCCAGGATAAATGTAAGAACAATGTCGGTCGCATGATATATTTTTATTATGAATAAACTGTGCTGAAACAAATAATAAATTCTCTTTTGATTGTAATTTTAAAAAGTAAAAGTCCTGAATCAATAGATTCTGGTGGCTGTTCGGAAATTCCATCGAATCAGGATGTTTGAGTGATCATCAGGATACAATGTAGAGCAAAACAATCAGTTTGTTACATATGCGTCACAATGAAACTGAATTGTTCCGTAACGTGGAGCCACTAATAAAGTATTTAATTTCCACACCTCTTTCCCATTACCTACTTAGCGTTTTGTTGCGACAAACAGACAATTATTATATTTAGGACTGCAGTAATAAGGTTAATTAAATTACATTGTCTACCAAATGAAGAACGACTAAATTGTGTCTACATGAACCCAAGTGGAATGAAAGTTGACATTATTGACTCACTATAAAGTATACTTACTATGCACCCAGTAATAATTGACTGACTGAATGCATTCAAAATATTCAGTCAAAATTTGAACATAATAGTGATGAACTTTCGCGTAGTTACGAAACACTTTATAGACTGTAATAATTGTCTCGTAGAGGATGGAAGATACTACTATTTGGAACGCGTTAATCAAAGTGTGATATTTAAATGTAAATCTTGAAGTCGATGATCGAAAGACAGAGAATTCAACAGTAATTTTCATACAATAACCTTACTTATTGTCAGTGAGTGAGTGAGTGGACAGTTATTGCAACTAGATATTTGATGAAGTTGATTTCTTACAATGATAATGAATAACAAGATTTCCGCAACACTGTCTGAGATTGTTGTCAACACAATTCCATGTTTAGTTATATTGAACATGCTCACAAATCGGTCAGTAATACGTTGGAATTCAACGTATTTGATTTTGCTACACTAAGCCGTTTGTAATTTAAAATTTAGTATAACTAACCAACATATACATAAATGATAAAATACGGTGTAAAACCTTCAATGAAGAGCAAGTGATTGATATTGACAAATCTATATGATGTATTGATAATCACTCAGTAAGCGTCTGAGTAAATACAAAGCTTAGTTCATCTAAACTTTGAGATACAACCTGAATAACTAACGCCAAAGTTAATCGGTATGTAAAACTGTAAACCGCTATTAACATCTGTATATGATGGGTCAATATTCACGCATTCATATTTTGAAAATTGATCCCTCAAATATCAGGATTCTGATTGCATGAACATATTGACATTCTGTCGGAGTTATCTGTTTGAAAATTCATTTTGATCATACAGTTAAAACATAGGAGTCAATACAAAACTTAGCTTACCTAAACCATGAGATAAAACGTGGCTATCTTAAATTATAGGATTTAACCCCAATGTTAACTGGCATGCAAAACTACAATCAAAGAGCTACATCACATCACCGAACGGTGTGTGGTTTGAAGTGAAGATAAACTGAGAACTTGGGGGCTCTTAATTATTATTCAGTTCATTTATTAATAATATCAAAATGGTCAAAAGTGTTTTATTCTGAGAATTCAAAATAATCCAATGGAATATTACCTATCTTTTAAAGTTGTCATGAATTTGTTATCCAGGATTTCAAGTAAGACAATTATCCGGTGTGGTATGTACACAAACATGACAGTTTTTGTCACTTCCAACGTATATCAATATCAGTCTCAGATAATCAGCCAATCTGATGAGCAGCTGATTTCGTCTGCTCTATCCCAAATGAGCAGAGTGAATTTCATGTAATATTGGACGTCAACAGGAAGTAGAACCATTACTGAAGCAACGGAAGACAAACAACATGTGATATGTTTACTCTCCTTTTGTGATATTCAGGAGACACACGTTTTTTGAACTTCGGAAATACACAATTTGTACATTTAATCCTAACTACGCAATATTAAATTGCTTTGTGTTTTCAGAGTAGAAGATGGCATAACATAAGACTATGAATTTGAAATGCTCAAGTTTACAAGAGATCTGTGGTTTCTGTAGAATAATATCGTTTGCTTTACTCTATATTGAAGCATTCTGTTTTTTCACGACGTTTCCATGCGGAAAGTTGTTAACATACTCATAACCTATACAAAGTCCTCTAGCTATTTGAGTAGTGCAAGAAGAGAGTCAATAAGCTGCTTTTCTTATTTGGATCGTATAAACTAGTAATCAGATATACAAAAATTTGGATAAACAGATAATAATGGTATTTGCACTTACAGCCTAATCAAATAGCTTCGAGACTTTTAGATATGATCAGCCACACTTCATTCTTACAATGCAGCTGCACAACATATCTGACAATATTGTCAACCAATATGAATGGGAACGACAGAGCAGAATGCCATCTGTATAAAAAGGAAATCACTGTGCAAACATAACCTGGTTTTCTGATTTTGACACAACTATTTGAAGTAATTTCTTGTTGTCTGTGAATGATTATTCATGTTGATTGTTTTTACAAAATTTGAAATATATTTGCGTAAGCGATGTTGTACATGGCGACTGCCTCATGAATTTGAAATCGTCAGTAATAAACAGCTGTTGTTCATATGTTTTGTTAAACACATGACTCTACGTCAATCATTCTGCTGACATTTTCCATAGTTGAATCATTAACAATTCTCTGTGTTTAGTTTCAACGTTCAGTAGTGAGTCTCGTGATGTTTGATTGAGTGCGTCACATTCTTCCACAATTCCTGAGTCATTATTTCATCAACCGATCAAACATTATTAAGCACTCAACACAACGCTTCAAATGATGTGATCAGGTTAAGTAGTAGGCATAGTGAAGTGTGATAAAATATAAACAATAAAATGTTTGTCAATAATGTGTCAGCTACTTATAACAAGCTATAAAGAAGTAATTGCGTGAGTCAAACATACATCACTCTCTATAAAATACACAATGTTATTTATGATCACCTCTTGCACTCATGATCCTGAAAACGATTTTTTCACAGAAACTTCAAGTGAATTATAATATAACGAGAATAACCATCACGTTAATACCTACTATTAGATTTGGTAATCTTTGACAGCTGTCAAAATGTATTTTCTTGATTGTTTTGATCGGTGTGGTATCTTACTTTTCTTCAAACTTATGTTGTTTTTACTTCACTAAATATTAGATTCTTTAATTGAGGAATCAACTGGTCATTGATTCTTTCCCCATCATTTTCCCTGAAAACTAGATTAGGTGATAGGCCTCTACAGAGATCATCGATTAAGATTGAGAATGTATGTGGGGACTGCATACATGAAACCAATGACTTCTTTTAGTTTTCATCCTAGATACTATGCGGCAAAAAATATTATCGGCTTTATGAGTAGTTATTAGCTTGGTGTTCAGGTTTTTCACATAATTTATATTATATACATAATTAAAAACATCAAAAAATTGTATTATACACATCAAATTTGAGTGAATACATTCGGTGACCTATTCATATGACTAAGATTTAAAGGAACGTATGAATGTGTCATGAATATCAACATTCTATCTAGCTCCGTATATTACATCTAGTATAACACCATGTGTGCGACGGATGTTAGGCAAATAGTTGACAATGTAAAAATGTGACTTAGGAAGAATGAATAAGTTAGTGTGACTGGAAGCTAGAGCAACCGATGTGGGCTTGACTTAGCAATATGCACTACGAAGTATCCTATATAAAACAGCACATTAACTTGAGAACGATGTCTGTTTTCGTAAATAACACCTAAGACGCATGAGGTCAAGGTTAGCAATAAGAAAACTTAAAAAAAACTTGACACATCTTTAACATCGTCCGTTTGAATGGCTTCTTAAATGAAAAAAAGTTTATAAAGTTGTTCTGTTGGGACGAGATAATGGACTGCTTCAGTGTCTGTCTCACGAGTTTTGCTATTTAAAAGACGGTCACAGCTTGTTCATCTGCTCACAAAGTATCAACCAAAGTATGACAGTTCAATATGGAGGGCTCCATAAAAGCAATCTTAAGTAAAACAATGATAAAACGGTTATTGAAAGATTTAACAACATCAAAGAAATAGTTAGTATTCAGAAGTTGTTGACGATATGGTTATGATAATTACAATCAATCTGAATAATATTATTAAATGTACAAAATAAACACAACAATTAAGGAAAGAGTACATAATACAGAAATACAAAGGACTAGTCACAAGAAAAGATAGATGTAAAGGGAGTTTCTCCATATTTGCACATAATCGTACAAAAATAGATCGAACATGTCATAATCGCTGATTGTGTCATATAAACATACGCGCTTGCACATAGACAAACGTCTACTTTCCCTTCATTGTTATCAAAAAAAGGTATAACTAAATATTTTATTTCCTCAAACAGTATACTGATATAACAAGAACGGTTATCGATAGTTTTAAAAACATTATTGTCAGTTCTGGTATGAAATAACTGACCAAAACTAATTTTGCAGTCAAGCTGATTTTTTGTATAAAGCAATATGTTTTTTACACCAATCAAAGATCAATAGGTATCCCTTAAATGTTACCTTAAACTGCGTATATAAAGTTATATACACCTGTCAAAGCAGTTGAAGTGGTAGAATAGTATGGAGGACCTAGATTCGATTCCAAAACTTTGTCTCAAAAAGTCACAGGTCAATGGGATTTAAGGCATTTAGCACTGATGATAAGATGCATCACTGTGACACAGAGCATCCAGATGATAGACTTAAAACTTTAGGCGTCATCAATTGATGGTCGAATTCCGTTCTCGAATTCATCGAAGCCATGGCTATTAAACGACTAAAGTCAGACTCGTGAATCCCAAAGGACACAGTTGCAAATCAATTCTTACCATGGTGATTTTATCGCCATTTTATGACATCATTTTTGCAATTTTATTCTCTCTCTACTCTTTATTATTACACTTATTTCGAAGTCATAACCTCATTATTTACGTTGAGCTGATTGATCTCAACTCGCGTTCTTCTTAATTGTTATCAATTTGTCTAATTACTTAATTACATAATCAATTAATTATTTGTCACTACGTCTAATGATCCAGGATCTTCTCTCACATATTATATCGATTTACAAACACTCATTATATGTCTTCAACTCTCACTATCCCACCGTGATGATACATAACTATTTTTACTGTTAAAAGTATGTAAGTTTTACAATAGTTTTCATTTTAAATATTCTGGGTAGTAGGCAAATGATCAGAATTTAACGAAATCAAATGAAGTCATACCATTCTGCTCAATTCTTTGTTCTTGATGCATTCAAGATAATGAAGGAAACTAAATGCATAATAATAAATTGATATATCGTTCACTCAACTGATTAACATTTGAAGCATCATAAAATAGCTTCACGCGTAACGATATATTCGTAGATCCTCTGATATTACTTCTTATCTTTGCTAACTAGAATTAAAAATCAGAACACAGTATACTTCACGGACTGACATTGTTCGTTTGTCAATGTCAATCATAAATAGAATCAAAAAGCTTCTAGGATGATCGAGAATCACGTTGCAGTGCTCGACTTCAACTTGATGAACTGTAAATAAGCCACTCGTCTTTGAAACCTGAGAAATTATCGTTAGGTTTCATGATCTAGAGCTGAAATATTTGTCACGTGCTCATATGAGAACAAACTCTTGAGTCTAAATGTTTTCTAATGTTTATTCTTGAATTACTGTATACGGTTCACAAGAAGTGTATAACACCTTATATTTTGCGGCCTTTAAACACACTTCATTGTGCAAGAGTCATCCAGCGTGTTTGCAATGAACGGTTCATTGTTAGTTTCTTTAAAATGAATAGTCCGTAAACCAGTTTCATTGACAGACTGATTAGTAGAGAATTACTCAATGCGGAATTCCCTGATAATTTGTAATTTTTCAACTAGACGTCATAAATCTCAGTCACGATCACTGATCATGATCGTGATCATTCAATCGAATGATCATTTAAAGAAAATGTGTAGAAACATGTTGACTATTATTGGACAAAACCTAATCGACAAGGATTTTTATTGTCAGGGAAACACTATATCAGAAGTAGATTAAATATATTCACCATTCCATTTCTCTTTCGTTTCATATGAACAAATGAAAATGCATTTTGAATACATAACTTCGACATTTTTAACATAACAGTATATTTCATCTGCATATAGAAATCTCGGATACATCAGTTATATGCTTTCCACTAAAAGTGGCAAACAATGTTATGATATATATCAGAGAATTTGTCAATACTCTTTTTTGTAATTCGCTTTGGATACATTTATTCATCCAGAAGAAACACATGAACTAAACTAACTGTATTCATGATTTATATATTAACTCGCACAAATGTAATCGTTTTGATTGCCATAATATTGTGTATGAATTCGAATACAAAACAACAACTCTCACTCTTCATGTTCCTTGTGTGGTTACTTTTCACAATGAAGAATTCAACGATGAACAAACATTAGTTCATTGATAAAAGAGGGATCTCGTTAAAAAATCCTTATTACTTCATTTATATTAAAGAATCATGTGTTGATAAACGTAGTGCATTTAAATCGCTTTATATTCAAAAACCCTGAAATGTTAAAAGAATATTCAACAACGCGCAATTAATATGTTAGACAAGTATGAAATAATTCATGAAAAAATGGTTCGTATTATAGAATGGATCTCATAATGATGAGTAATGATTTCACCACACGAATGAAATCAAGACAACACACACACTTTACAATCCTATTTTGCGCAGTAAATATAAATAGGACTTCCATATTTGATCGTACCATATTTTCCGAATGTTATATCTAAGAACCGATAATAATGTAAGCATCTTCAATACAAACGTCAAGACAGTTCTACTGTATGGGTCTGAAACTTGGAGAACTACTATAACTGTAATCAAAAATGTACAAGTATTCATGAACAATTGTCGAGGCAAGATACTCAATGTCGGTTGTCCGGACACTATCAGCAAACAGACTACTGAGGAGGAGAATAAAACAGTTTCCAGCTGAAGAGGAAATTGGGAAATGATGACGAAAGTAGATAAGTTATACATTACGGAAATCATCAAACTGCATCATGAGGTAAGCGCTAACATGCAATCACGAAATGAAACGGAAAAGTGGAGGAAAAAAGAACACACTGCATTGAGAATCGGAAGCAAATATGAAAAGGATAAATAGCAACTGGAAAGTATTGGGAAGGACTGACTAAAAATAATAAGATTAAGTCCTTGTTACTCCATAACTACTGACAACTGGATGTTTTAAACAGATTTTGTACTCACCATTTGAAAAAACATCATGGGTAATATCTCGTGAATTATCCATTAGATTGGTCTTAATTTTGTATAGTAATATTTGCAAATACATTACAAATTATAATTGTGGCATTACTAAACATTGATTGGTATTGTTTGGTAGATTGACATACACCTATCTGATCAATATAGAATAGATTAGATTGTTCATTAGTTTAGTTCATGATAGTACCTCTCTAAATGAGAGTGAACACCTTCGAGAACATTGAAAATCTAAACTTATCCTGAATAGATGGGAGTATAATTTAATGTATTTCCAAAATAATCCTATATTTTATATGAAACAGTGGATGAGAATACACCAGCCAGGTCTGACAGACTTACATTCAATTTTTTTGCTTAGGAAAAAATATAAAATTGCAGGCTCTCAATGTTAATTACCGAAAGCTTGATCATATAGATTTATAAATGATAAAATCTGTTGCACTAGTAACAGGACAAAATTCGTTTATGGCAATCGGATAAATAATTCAAATGAATAAGCAGCTCATCGAGTGAATTTTTCACCATATTTAATATGTATATAAAGTAGAAAATGTTTAAAGATTATCAGGTGGAGGCAATCAAATATTGCATCCATTATTATGGTGAGAATTCTATATTATATTAAAAGTACCCATCCTGAAAATCAGGATAACATAAAACGACGAGGATTATCGTCCTCAACGGGCTTCACTCCAATATAGAAAAATATTTACATAGAATTATGAAAAACATTAAACCAATTAGGCTAGTTTGTGATCAGAAAGGGGTTTTTGTGGATATTATAGCATTTTAATACTTGAGTTCATGAGTCAATTGAAGCTCAACCAACATGGAAAACCTGAAAGCAATGGACGGCCATTTCGTCCTAGTGTGGGACTTCTCAGCAGTGCGCATCCACAATAGAAACAAAGAAGTGGATTATATAACTCGATTAGCACAAAAATGACTTAATTTTGAAATAAAATCGAAGACCATATCCATATGAATGGTTTGTGAATTTAGAGTCGACATGTTATGGAATTACATAGCATAAAATTCCAATCTACATTATCGATTAAATGTTATTCAATCAAGGGTTTATGTTATCTGTGTAGAGTCAATGGATGCACTATTAATTGAATCATTACATTTTATTTAAATGTCTATTAAATTATGAACATATCAGTGTTGAAATAAGATTGTTTGTGAATGAAAACCTGATGCTAAATATTTGTTTCTGAATCTGATAGAGCTAAGAATGACGAGTGGGATAAAGGAGAACGTTCCCCTCTTCAAATTATCTTGATCGATTCATTAGTGATTTAGAGATGGAAGTGCTGCTACAAACAGCATAAATAGAAATAAATCCTTCGAAACTGTGACCACATCCGAACTTTAGTCTAAAATAATCATAAAGGCCATCGAAATTTTCATTGTAAGATCACTTTTAGAACTACCATCGTTGTTGGAACTGATTACAGTAGGTTTCCTTGTTCCGAGACCGGGTGAGAATAATGAATGCAGTCCACAGTTACTTAATGTTATTTACACAACAGTACACTACTGATTTAAAGTGCAAATCGATAGTAAGAAGTGCACTAAGAATGATGTCAATAACAAACTAATAAACTTCTGATCAATAGTTCGTCGTAAGCAATAGACCAAACATGAATAAGTGGAGGACAAAATAGTAATCACTAGAAGTTTTTTAGATCACTCAGTAAAGGGTGTGTAAATACTCAAATAGGTGGGATTATAAACGTAAAAGGTAAAAAATTGACAAACAAATACAGGACGCATGAACTAGAGTTCAGAACACATGACACCCTACACTGTTCTTGGCTGTTTAGACATCATAAAAGATCTTGCTAATTATTCACACCCTCAATGTATTTGTGGTTTTCCATTCCCTTCAGTCTATTTTCTTCCTCATTTTCTTATTCACAAACCTATTATTTAATCGTTGTTATCTATAATTATTATCGAATGGAAAGACTTCATAACATCCAAAAGGGTTTATTGAATGGAAAAAGGCTATACAGGACTTACCAGCATCATTTAGCCTGTTAACTGTAATAGCAAAAATAATCAAAAAATTATAAATCTGAATTTACTATACGAAGGAATAAATATATTAAACACAATGTCCGAAAAGTAATATTCTTGACTATTACAGAATAAGCATCAATCTTGAGTTAGTCGATCTATAGAATATCAAGTGTGAACAGAAACCTGTTGTTTACAAAACCAATAAACAGTTATTCATATATTGGTCATCTACACATTATTCCTTAAATTAACACATCATTTGTTGTTACATATAGATGATCTACGTACAATTTAGATTCAATATTAATATCATAATAAATGGACACACTTACCATTGTCATGTTGAACGAAATGTTCAATCATGACAATAAGCAATTCAAATTTTCTTTCAATGAATGTGCAAATCATTCAATTTTCCTTCGTCCACTAATTCATTTCACTTATAGTACTCATTTTACATGTAGTTGATAGATAAATTATAGGATGTGGCATATCTACCAAATTTTACTGTTATTGGTCTTGAAATAACTACATGAACCCAGGGTGTTTTCTATGTACATGATACCTCTATTAGGCTACATTTTATGCCATTCTTCTTTGCTTCTCTATCTGTGAGTTCCATCATTTTTCTGTAAGCTCTTGAAGTTTACTACTTGAATATCATGCATTTCTATCTCTTTCTATAAATCAAAGTTGACCACAGTGCTTCTCATGAGGAAACGATTTGCACAATTTAGTACTGATTTAGACTGCTAATAAATAATCATGATTGAAAAAAATATGCACAATCTCTTATTTGTAGTGATGGAGGAATAACCTACCCATTTGTTTCTTACGCCCATCTGTTTTGAGTCGTAAACATAAAAAACAGCATATGCATTAAGTCAAATCACGTTAAAATGTCTATTTTGTTGTCTGTCTATTAAACTTCTTTACGCGCATATATCATTTGAGACAATTAAATACAGTATTTCGCAAATGCATCTTCCATGTATAGTATGCACCGATCCGATAAATTGGGCTGTAACTATCCAGCCACATATCTGTGTGAATAAGATAATTAAGTTGAAATATCATGAAGAAGGATCGTATGTTTGCGTTAATCCCTATGATTTTCAGCTTATATTGAAGTATTCTGTTGTATATAAAATCTGACTGCTAGAACACATTCTAAAATAGTTATTATTTAACAGAAGATACATCGTTTTTAGATTTTCAACCAACTATACCATTCATACACTATTTAGATGAATAAGTTTGTCAGAACACTAGTTGATGATACTTTTTAAACAGATTTCCCGAAATACTATTGTACTCCGAAAAAATTACAGCACGAGAGATTGAGTCAAACCGATGAAAACTTAAAAAGAATTTTAAATTGTACTTACAGTTTCCAAAAGCAACTTCGGGTTTATCTTTTATATACGAAACACAATAATGTGAGTCCATGACCAGAACATTAATGATATATAGTCAAATTAAAAATATGTTTATAAATATAAACATAAACTTTTGGAGAGAGGCATGTATAATCAAACGTATCTCATCGTCAGTGTTCTTTCATTTAGACTGATCATCTACACACACAAGTATATTAAAGAGAGTGGCATTACAATTTCTGCTAACGACAAAAACTTCACACAAATATTACACAACAACTACATCCGAGACAATCAGCTATTATCATTGTGAGGGTACTCTCCTACTTCAAACCACCACCATTAGAGACAACTGACAAAGTACTACTGAAAATAGTTTCAAAACATTGCACTGAACTTACCGTTGACACCTAAAAAAAATTATGCATATGAATAGGAAAGGATGTTGATCAAATTGAATTAAAGTAACAATCCGCTAATTTCCCATATTAAAAGTCAATAGAATCAATAGTGATGTGATGGACACACTTAATGTGGTTCAAATGTTTCTCAATACTGTAACCAAACAAACATACGAAATCACTCAATCTACGGTATTTTAACACTTATGTGGACTACTGAGAGTAGTCAACATAATCATGATACCTTAAATGAGTCACCGAAATATTAGTTCTGTATAGATTCAAAATGAAGAATCAGTGAATGTTTTCATCACATTCAGTGTGATGCTCGTAAAATATATTTGTGGAATACAATATTTTGATGAATGAACATAAATAACTTTATCAACAATAAACAATTACATAACTGTTATTAACTCAATTTAATCTTACGATGCCAAAGTAAATGGGCACATAAACATAATATTCAAAGATTCCCAATCACAAAGTTCACTATTGCTTTACAAATGTTCTATTGTTTATTTAAGATGTATTCAGTTTCATGTAGTTTTGTGACAAGTGAATAATAATATTTACAAAATTGTATGTAATTGTACTTTAAATCTATAAAATTGTAAATCTCTGCAACAGTTAATTAAATGTCAGATAACAATGGACAGATCACAACGAACAAGCTAAATGGTATTTAAACATTTTTTCAATTGGAATGCATAATACATCACTCTGTCGTCAAACTATTCTGTGGAACCTACCGTCACAACCAGTTTTATCTAGAGGTTAGAGAAGTAAACAAGAAGAAATCTCACCCAAACGTAGAATAATGAAATGGATTTCATAAATGTGTAAAGTAGATTAGTGCACACTTATTACATTACACATATTCCAATTTTGGCAAACAATGCTCATTTAACGTCATTAAAGTTCATATTACATAATTGTAAGGTCTAAAGTCAATATTATCAATAATCATGTCCTGTAATGTTTTTTGAATTATCAAGATGCCGTTGAACTCATTGCATATATAGCACCTGTCGGAAACATTTATAATCACTGTAATGGCAGTGTGAGTGGTAAGTACACATTGTTCGATGATATTCAGTTTTAAATATCTCACTTCACGAAATATATTTTTTCAAGACAATTAAAAGTTAATTACAACTGAGGTTCAGTCGAATAAGTTCATTTGTTACTGAATTAAAATGAAGTTTCTGCACAACTGAATAATATCCAGACAAATTACTGTGCGATAGAATCCGTGAACAATATTTTGTTGAGTATGAACTACAGGAAAGGAGAGTATGATAGTCTAATAACCAAGTTAATGCAAACAGGAGGGTCCATTATTTTTATCAGTTTTCTCAAAGAAGAACTGAAATTTCGAAGTTATAATCTATACTCAGTACCATAAAGAAAGTCTAAGTTTTATATAAAAAAGGTGGTTTTATTAATAAATGATTCAGTAAAATATTCTTTATATATTTAAACGAATTTGATCAACTTACCACAGCAAAGAGTCGCTTGAGAAAAACGTATCTATCAGTAGACAGTTTTGTCTCAATAAACCATATGTAAATTCAAATGCGCTACTTTGTAAAAAATTACTAAACGTTGAAATAGTATCATCAGGTACTTACTTGTGAGATTACTTTCTGTTTCCGAGTTATAGAATCAAGAATACGATTAGGAAATAATACTAATTAGTAGATATTTCTCACGTTAAAACAAACATACAAAATCCAAAACCTCAAATTATCGACAATTCATAATTCTGGGCATCACATTGCAAAATGTCACATCAAAGGAAGAAGTAAGTCAGGAGTGGTGATTTTGTCTCCTATATTCATCCTGACCGTTGTTGCTACCTTGAGGTGATGGTCGGGCTTGCCTATCGTGATGAAGCTACTGAACTTTACTGGCTGGAACAACCGTTCCTTAAGGTCCTACCATGTCAGACGGGTCGGTTGAAGAGAGGTAAGACTAAAACCAACAAACCCAAGGTCCGAAGGCGAAGTCGTATTGCTGACTGTACAGAGGTGTGACAGCAGTAAGGTGTTTCCTTCAGACAACCAGCATGACAGCTATGCTGCCTTCACACAAGGAAGGGTGGGGTTAGTAAAGTTTGACCCTAAAAATGCACACCTCGCCTTATTCTATGGATATCAGTCTCCGGCGGTAAGGTCTCAACAAGTACGGAGCTAACACGAAGATTACCCATAAAAAGGTCGTGTGTGACCGACCTCAAGCAGTTGTCCTCTGGGCGCTGCGGTCACGCGCCCAGGTCACTAAGACCACCTCTTATCCAATTTCCTTTTCAGGTACCTCCAGAACAACCCTTCCACGGTGTGGGCAACCGGGAAGTAATAACCGCCTTCATACCTCTAACAGCACTCAAGACCTCCTATATTCATAAATATAAATAATTTCAATCTGGAATTCCTCTACTACTTCGACCGACCAAATGGTTTCAATGTGTTCTCATTCATAATCTGTAGGGAATGCTAACTGAAATAAATATTAAGGTGAATTCGCAAAAACAGTTCACTGTTTTTCGTAAGAATAATAATAATAATAATATGAGAACTATAGAAATGCTCCAACTCGTAGCGATCGGAAATACTACAATAGAAACTATCAAGATATTCATCTGAGATGTTGATTTAAACTATTTTCATGGTGACTGATATTCATTATTACATTATTATACAATGTTACGTATATTTTATAATGTTATTACATTATATCCATCATTATTTGTAAGCAATCAGCAGGATTCATACATACTTTTTACATCGATATCTGTAATGATAATAGCATAATCACATATATACATAGATATTCCAGTAATATAGGTGTTCAAGAAAAGAATTTTGAGTTTAGCTTATTGAATCACTGACATTCTGTTATCCTAAGGAAAACCATTTCATACATCCCATTAGGGACCAGTAATGTCATAAGACACAAACTCACGTTTCGTAATGTTATAGATGCATAATTTCGATGAATAATTTTTACATGATGGTAATTATCTTTATCCTTCTAGTGTACTGAGTGATACAACATCATTTTACTAGTTATACGATATTTATATGATTCTGAGGTTCTGGATAATTCCACTTCATAACAATTAGTTTAGTAGTATACAATTGACCGGTAGCTTATTAAATTAAAATTAGATTTCCATATCTACGACTACAGAGCTCTTTAATGACTGTGTCTGAGATCTGTTGGAAGCAGTGTATTAGTAATTAACATACCATAATAAAATACAGATATCAAGAGAAACAGCCGTAAAAGGCCAATCTGTGATAACCAGTGTCTGTATCCCACAAGATAACTTTGTTTCTGATTCCCACTTATTCATTCAGCAACTTTTTGTGGTCTTGTACATGAACTAACTATAGATAATAATTCACATCTTGGAAGTATTATACCTTTGTTTTGCTACTATCTGGTATTGCTCAACAATGGATATTCGTGATACATCCAGAAATCAAACATAGTTCATTCAGGGCTCTCGGCGAATGGAAAACATAGGGACAACCAAGTTCACATCCAACGGTTCATATGACAAACATCGGTAAACTCTGAAAATTACGCAGCCATCATTCACTGTCATTGGTGATATTTATCCTACATTCAATTTAACTAAACACAAATGAACACTGCTCTTGCCTAAAAGTTGAGCATTTGTTATTAAAGCATACTGGTTTAAGAGACAAATGTATTTACCAATCCGTGTAATCATCAACGATAGACAGTAGTTTTATTCACATTCAAGATATTAAATTTTCTATCATCATTGCTGTAGATATGTATTAGGCAAATAATTTCTGCATACTAGTTTGATAAATAAGCAAAAGCCATGAACATGTTTATAAACATTTTTAAATCCATTACTAAAATCATTGAGAACATTTTGTTGAATAAAGCCCGAACCCACTATTTCATTTATTATTTATCAATGATAGCATTCACATTTAAACTAATGCCCTAGATCGTAGCATAAGTTATTTGTTACCAGGTGAAAACATGTTTGTAATATGCTAACCTCCCAAATACATAGCGAATATAATCACAATCGTAAAATGTACCTGTGAAGTACATTAGAAACAAACTTTAATGCAAACAAACTGTTGAGTCATGAAATCATTCGAACTTTATATTATTTAAGTTTTGGTAAACTTTTGTTCACTGAAAAATGGTGTAGGCTGTAAACCTAATTAGGTTATTAATGTCCCGAATACAAATAGTAATTTTTATAACATACTTTAGAAACTAAACGTTTATAGTTTAAAACATACCACAACATTTATCTCCTAGTAGAAGTAAGAGATAAATTTTAAAGAATTAAACTAATAATCCTCATGTCTAAGCTCCAAACAGTAACTGACATTGTCATTCAATGTTTCATAATATTTATTTTCGTTGACTTTAGCCTATCATACAACGACATAATCAGATATAGACGCCTCAAATAGAATAGTTATCTGATCAACACAGATAACCTACAGTGGCTCATCTCATAGATGAAATGTCGCATTTGTGAACAGGATAGGAGTTCTGTGGATTTAACAGAGAGTAGTCATACACAAATAGATGATTAATCATCAGTACGATAAGTATCGATCAAGGACATACCCAGACTACATAGGCATCTCATTGCATTCCGTAAATCAATTTAATTAAATATTCTTGCTTATAGAAATTTTTGTCACATAGAGACTGATATACTGTCATATTATTGTCCTGAGAAAAGTCGATAATAATTTCGAAGGCGAGACTATAATTTATGGACGACCTTTCAAAGAATCTTGAGTGACCTTGAGAAATACTAGTCAATCAGCAAACAGTCAGTATAGAGTAAAAATATATTATACAAAACCAAAGAAATAAAGTGGATGCACTTCTTATACGTGGTTCAAAAACTTGTCAAGGTTAGAAAGAGGTTCAGAGGTTATAAAATGGTAATACATGCAGTAGATGAAATCATTCATATGGCTATAAAATAGTTGGCCTCTGGAGTCATGATAAAGTCTCAAAAACTCTTTCAGCCTCGACCGAGATCTGTTATCTTATACCTGATTGATTCGTCCACAAATAATAGTCTCGCCATTATTACTTTTCTTACAAAACTCCTGTGAACCGATCGTACGTTAGCATTAAGCACTGAAGTTGGCTCCATGAACTTGAAATATCTCAAACGCTTCTGAGTCTCGCCATTTCGAACACTCTGATAAAAGCTTTGTGGTTGTTAGTCGCCAATATTCAACGTACGTGCGTTTTGATATTTGTCAGATTATCTTTCAACTTTCGTTGATTTTAACAAAGACTAAAAAATTCCCTTCAATCTTACCAGCTCTTTGATTTAGTTCTCAGAAATAATAACTTTGACGTAGCTGGTCGTGCTATCTCTAAATGGGAATGTTGACGTTTCTATTGTAAATGTTTTAAGCAAATAATGAATGTCATTTATATATTACTTGACTTACCGTCACATTTAACAGCTTTTTTTAAATAATCAGCATAGAAATGTAGGAATTTTACTTCAAAAATTTATCTTCACATATATCTAACACCAGAGAAATAGTAAACGAAATTAAACTACAAGTAGCTGATATCAGTATCTCTTCTACGATATGCTTTATATGTCAGTCATGCTGTAGGAAGGAAATAGAAGTGTTGGATGTTTCGTAATTTAAAATTCAAATAATCTAACGTGGTTAGTGTTCAACTAGCCACTGACTTCAATGGATAATTTATAACGAGAAGTTCAATTAACATCGGAAATTAAAGGTTAATTGGAACAATATATCTAGTAAATTCACTTCGTATTGTTTATTTGAATCTTCCCATTGATGTTTAGGGCTACAATTGATCAGTCTCTTATTGGCACATGTGTATACTGTGGGTATTGTCTAGGTATAGCCTTAATTTACAAGCATTATATGCGAAGATGGATAGTGGTTAGCAGTGAAATCCAGGACGCGCGTTTCGTCCTATTTGGGACTCGTCAACTGGATGTACCTGCATCTCAGAGTTGACGTTTACTCTGGGACTCAATAGCTAAGTGTATAACGCGATGGCGCTTGAAGCAAACAGTACTGAGTTCGAGTTCCAGAGTAAATATCAACTCTGAGATGCGGGTATATCCATCTGACGAGTCCCATATAGGACGAAACGCGCATCCTGGACTCCACTGCTAGCTACTACCCATCTTTGAATATATCTAGTATATTTCAGTAATTGTAAACGGTTTAGCTAATCAGTATTTGTCAGATATATATTATGTCGAAGAACTGAAAAATTTCATATACGTGGCACTGCAATCAAACTTGTATCTTCTATTTGTCTTAAATACGTAAACTGTTATTCGTCATTGGTGAACGAGTGTTGAATGTTCGATGTAATGTGTCATACTTACAGTACATTTTACATTATTCTCTTACGAAGAAAGTAAAATGTTGCTAATAAAATGACAAATTATTAATGTATTGTTAATAACTTAGGTCTGTGTTACTTCCATTCAATTACATTTAAAAATCTATCAAGTGACTCACCCCATGTATCACCTGCTAGTTGAAATGTGTTATGTTGGGTGAAATTGTACAAAACACCTTACAAAACCAATGATGTGTTAGATTAAATGTATCCATCCATAACATTAATTAACAATCAGTCAATCCCAATCATGTTTTACTTCCATTGGGATGATATTAAAAAGTAAAGTTAAACATAAGTGAGTTCAACACTTTTATTTAGATAATTCATATCTACGCTTTGATATACTATTATCACCACTATTCTTCAAAATTACATGCTTCTGTTTACTAATTACCATGCATTCCTTTTGGTAACATTTCTTGTTATCATTTTGTAGATGAATTCCAATAAGAAGATAATGACCTAATAATTTATTTATGAATAACAGGATTACCGGTAACCATTTTCGAAGAACGTGAATTTCGGTTTATTCCTTCATGTCGATAACATCGTTAGATATGAAGGGGAAATACGTGACCACATACTAGTTCTTATAAGAATCAAGAGCTACTTGTCAAAATAATACGGTACAACATATATTTTATAATTTAGATTTTTATTTGAGTCTAACGAATTTTACTGCATTATTTGAATACTTTATTACTGGTGTATACTGCTTATTTTTTGTGTTAACTAAGTGGTCCACTTTCTATCTTCACTTAAAACATAAATCATTCACCTTATAACATAATCTGTTCACAGATAACGTTATATCTATGATTGTAATTTCCATTTCCTAGAGGAATGGATGAGGTTCAATGAATATGTTTGTGTACAAACCACAAGATGATGGACACTTCGAACCAGAAATTGTAGATAGGACACTTTATAGTACCTAAACAACATGTAAGAAAATTTCCTGACGCTCTCGAGTCGCACATTCAAATTAAAGTTGTATCTTACAGCTGAACTATAGGATTTCTCTAATGGTCGATTGTGATTATGTTAGAATCCTGTTTATGCAAATTGATTATAAGTAATAAGATTGATAATAAAAATTAAGGTAGGATAAAATAATCATCCTAATTATGCTCATATACCTACAATCATAATATCTCATCAACTTACATTGACAAATTGGTACAAGTAGCTGTATAAAACAGACAATCGCTAAACAAATCGAACCAGATAGTTTCATATTGTTGTATCGACAATTATTTTTTCTCATCGTTCTTCTATTTATATATTCAACTTTTTAATAAAGTACTTATGTCACAGTATACAGGATGTCTAGGTAACTATTGAATGTGCTCATTTAATCATTTTGTAACTAATCGGATTAACAACTAATAATATTTGCAGATCTACAATCTTGGATTTCCGCAACTTTTTTTTGTTTTTGTTAATCTTATGAATTGTCTATTCTACTATAGATACTCTGATAATCACTAAAAACATGAGTCATTACTTAATAATCTCATCTACAACACACATACTTCATACATCACCACAGGCACACCATGTAATGTCACACCATTCATAGGAACTGTATCGAGTCTATTGAGAAAGACAATTATTTGTGATATTATATTCACATTTCTTCCCAATGTAACTATAAATACAGTAGAATTTAAGCATATTGGAGAATGACAAAGAGGCTTCATATTTTGCGTTTTGGAATAGATTTACGAATAAAATAGTCTTAAATAACCATATTAACATTTCAGTACAGAAGCATGGCTTTCCGTACAGACAGTGAATGGAATATATGAGTAGAGTTAAATACCTAAAACTTCCACATCCATGTAACAATATGAAATAAATGGTAAATTTTCTTGATGGTGTTTTTAACTAAATGTAAACTACCACATTTCCTTCTGAAAGATCAATCAAGGCGTCAAAATAATCCAGAATAATTATCCATGATTACTTTGGGTAGTGGAAAGTTGACATCAATTGAATGAAGTATATATGCTGAAGTTATTAAATTATGAAGTAAGGCTTAAATGTTCTTCGATTACAGAGTTGCAATATGACATTGTGGAGCAGTGAACTCTAGATAATTATTTTATACTTCTGTATATCTAATACACGGAAGAAGAGTGTGTCGAACTTCATCCTTCATTGATACGATCAGTGACCTTGAATATTTGATTATATTTGGTCTCATCGTTGGGGCAGCTGTTCCTCGTTTGCAAGGATTGATGTAGACGCTCGTACAGAGTTAAGGACAAACAAATGTATCTGTCTTGCATTTTAGACTTTATTTGTCCAACTCTTAATACATTCCTGTTTTTGGGAGTTTATCCAGTTTGACGTTGTTGTTGAATGAGCAAACTTGATTTTCACTATAATTTGTTTCAGTGTGAAATACTGACATTTGAATTAGGGGTATTCTAGTAATTTAGTTCTATTACATGTCATCATCAAAATCAACAGCTTCAAGTTCAGACTCGACAAAGGGTTTACTGATACCAGCTATGCAATTGATCTAACGATACGTTGCATAGCGCTATAGGATATTATAAGTCTTTGTTCATTCCTTTTTTATAGACCCAAAATACCAATGTGATAATTATTTGCTATATTTCTTTACTTATCACCTTATTAGAATTGTAACATATTACATTTTCTGAATGCTTCTAACTTATTATATTTACAGGATTATTTATGCTTTATATGTAACACAAAGACAAATTAGCATCACAGTAGCACCTTATCCCTCAGATTATTATGTTGATGCTACCTGTTTACAGCCATCTTTGAACTATCCATAATTGTACTCTCTTTTGTTGCATCCGTGATTTTAAATGATAGCCTTTTAAATTCCAACACCAACTTCTACATTATTCTATCTCATTCTACCTTGTCACATGCCACAGTTCACTGTTCTTTGTTAATGTATACTCTTATATGAAGACTGCTGATTTGTGATTCATTTTGCTTATGAATTTTGTCTACTGATTTTCCATACATTCGTCTACTTCACCACAAACGATTAAGCATTTTTGAGGTTTTACAGTCACGCACCTTGATGCTGGTTTTTTCTCTTTTTTTTCAGTACCTCATATACAGTGCACAGCCATGGAGCTTCTCATTACGCCTGATGCCAAAATCCTATGTACATATTCGTCAAGGTCACCGCCTACACCGAGTACCTTTCAGTCATTGTTTTATAACAAATGTAAAGTTACTAAACAGTTTCATTAAATAAATAATATTCAAGAAAATCTACTCCAAACCTTGCCTGTGTATCATTACGATTTTTTAACACTCCATTTTAACAATTTTTCTGGGCGTCCTTCCTACATCCAAAAAATTACTGAAATCCTCGCTGTTTAGTACTGATCATGCCCGTAAAAATTTAATCCGGCTGTACAAAAAACATTTAATTTTCACTATAAGGGAAATTTGTCCACCTTATATACTTTTACTGAAGCAAACAACTCACTTTGTTTTACCAATAACTTTCACTGAGTAAAATAATCATAAATCTTCAAAGTGGAGAAAATGTGCTCAGTGGGTATCTAACACTGAAAACTAATCATTTACTGGTTATGAGTTATTAAAAAATGATACTGAATGGAAATATCACCTGTCTATTAGAGATTACAACTGACCTCTAAAAATTACATGATAGATAAATCCTTCCTACATTAATGAGTTTAGTTTTGGTAAACGTTTATCATAAATATATGGATTGCTTCAATTTTATTTTATAAAACCTGTTGTAAAACTTTTTATTTTATAGTATTCAGTTATTTTTCCGCCATCGTGCCCTCTTACTGCAATGGACTACTTTTTGTGCTTTAACCTTCACGACCTGATTATATCCACCATTAACTTGCTCCTTGAGTCTCGAAGAATACCTGTTTGGAAAGGGAACTTGATTTGTATAATACATCTGACCAACATGTAACTGTATCTAGTTTCATTTTGTACATGCTGCTTAGTGTAATTAATTCAAAATGTATTGCGCAAATATATCACATAATTCTGATGAAATTCGACTTCTCATTGCACTATCATAATATACATTTATTATTTTTCTGTGATGACCACAAAGTGACATTTTCAATCACCTATATTCTTTTTCCCTTTATTCCATCATGTGTTCCGTTCGGATTAGTGTAGCTATCGAAAATCCAGTAGACCATAGACTTCTCTTCCAACTCAATAAAAAACCAACTTATGAAAGTCATATAATGGTCATTCATTGGTGGCTTTCTGACGATCAGCTTTCGATAAAAAACATCAGTTCACTTTTACGATAAACCATTAAGGAAGCTAAACTCTTAGTTCCCTCTTCACGTCACTCAAAATGTAATCGACCTGTGGATTAGTAAATAGATGTATTATTTTATAAGGTCGTTATATTCGTGACAGAAAATAGGATCACCAAATCTATTAACCGTCTGAAGAAGTATAGAACATTAATTGTTGATCACAAAATGATTTTATCTAGGTTGATAATGGAATATTCTGCTAAACAACAACTCATTTCGAACCCTCATACAATATTGTTAATATTTTGAGCTCATTATTCTACATTGAAGGTAAAACTCAGGAGCATATCTCTTTCATAGTGTTCTGAATGACTAATGTCGGTGTTGTTAACTGACTCTAATGCAGAGAATTTTATAAAGTGATTGTAAATCTACAATCAACATTAACAAACTGTTTTCAAATAGTGAATCGAGAAAATCCAGAATGTCACGAATTTTGTTTACTGGTCTTATTTTAAACAGGCTGATGGATTGTAACAACAGGTTTGGAAAGTCGATGATATGCCTTCTTTTTAACTAGTTAATTTTAATACTCAATATAAAAAAATTTTATAGTTGAGATCATGGGTCAGTTGAAGCTGGATCACCATGGAAGACCTGAAAACACTGAATGGCCGTTTCTTCCTATTGCAGGACTCGTCAGCAGTGCTCATCCACGATCCCACGTCGTGAGATTCTAACCCTAGGCCTATCGGTCCATTCTTATAAAAAAAATTGTCACTTGTCTTATTCTTCGTACCTTTCGATGACAGAAAGACCTTTTCGGTTGTTCTATTAGTTTAGAACGAAAAACAAATAACATGACCTTAACAACAAATAGACTTCCTTTTTTCTCAAATATCACAGTTGATAATGAAATTAAATTTTACGCACATAAAGATCCATCATTTTTGCACTTTGACAATCTTTGGCTTTTATCACATATCTCATATTTTATGGTTTACGATGTTGATTTTCATTACAACAGTAAAGAACACCAAACAAGTCTGTTGGTGGCAAAACATTGAAATCATTTAAATGTCAGAGGTTGAACATCCACAAAATAATATGAGTTGAACATATAATGCCTTCTGAATACTCGGTAATCAGTTCCTGTCATACCATTCATATAAATATTGACTAAAGTACATATGAAGTAGTTAACCAGTTTATAATTAACAAACGCACTTAACCAAAATGTAGTGCTTTGTAGCCGTTGAAGAGTCATATGATAATTAATAAATAATTAATCAGATTAAAAAGAAATATTAAAGTCACAACAAAAAGTCATATGGCTCTGGTCACCCATTCAACTCACTAAATATAAAGTATATAAATGGTGTAACGAAAAATGGTTGAAGCATCTTCTACACAACAATATGATAATGTCTGTTAGAAACTGTTTGGCAATCTTCTGTCTCATACAGCTTGTCATATTTTCAAAATGTAAGTTAATGAGATGTTATTAGTTCGAACGGTACGGTACCAACTAATATTATCACACTTTCTCTATTTTCGATCATGAGTTTGAATTTATTCACAAACATGCAGTAACGAATAGTCATGGTTCAGATCGTAGATTAGTTGAGGCATATAGTTTCGATTATTTTTCCAAGCATAGACTGACTAAAATTCGTTATCAATCATCATTTAAGTATTACTTTTTTTGTTTTTTATTACTAATGGCTTTATTCAACATCATATTTTTGGTACAATATAGAATTCATAACACAAAGTATTTCAACTTCTGAATATTCTGTATTCTTTCCAACGCATATTGTTAGCCACCATGATATCTCAGACTGCACTTTTTGTAACTTGTACGGCGAAAGGTCATAAAATTTTCTTAGATGCGCCTGAATAGATTATGCAATAAATAGATAATGATGTGCGAAAACAGATGAAAACAAATAAGTTGTTGAAATATCTAAATAAAAAGAACAGGTAGGCCAGATATTCAGACAGGCTACCACTAATAGTCACTTTCTACAGGGATTGATGATTTTAAGTACTTATTTCTTTTGACTTGCAATGCGCATTCCAAATAACACATCAAATTTTGCATATTCTTTTTAAATATTGGAATGGGAAAATTAGAAGGTGAAAGGTCAATCACGTGGCCAACTGAAAGAGTCTTAAAAACCATCCACAGATTATTCTAATAACACAACAATTACCGTCAGTTTTAAACCATAAAAAATTTTTTAGAATCGATGTTGGGTTGTGCTACTCTTTATCAAACGTATGTTTCTTCAGTGAAAACCGTTGACTTCAAAACTTTACTTTCTTATCCCAAAACGCTATTGTGATACAGTTAAAAAAATTTTCAAAGAATTCACATCTGTATAGTATAGTGATAAACATTTTGGTAACTTTGTATCTGTGTATACGAAAATGTGCAAACAAACAATCAGGTCAATATTCTCCTAGAACTACTCAAATAAAACGCTAATAAAAGAGACATCGACGAACAACATGACAGTAAGAAATCGTCGAACTGTGATTGAAATTAATAGAGGGATAAAATGCCGAAAACAAGAACGACGTTTATCAGCCATATCGAGATATAACTTATTTAAATATTTATAACGAATCAACTTAAATAATATTTCCCTCATAGGTATTAACCAATACCGAGGTTGGATGTGATAGTTTCAAATAAATTGAACATTGGATAGAGAGTTAATTATAAATATATTTTTGTTATATCTCAATGAGTAGAAAATTTGTATTTAAGATATTTCGTTAGTTAATTTAAGCTACCTCTTCAGAGTAAATTTCTGTTATTTATTTACTCTGATGAAGTGGTTTGACTTGAGTTACGAAACGTCAGAAATACAACTTCTCTACCTATTGGGATATAACAAATACATATATACATATATATATATATATATATATATATTATTTCGCTTAGTTTTGAGGACGTTTATGGATGTCACTTGCTAGAAAGCATCTTTGGTTGTGAGATTACACGTTAAATTTTCCCCAGATCAATGAAATTTATAAAATGATAGTATGAATTCAGTCAACTCAGAACTGTTAACCGATGAGATGTGACAGCCAAAAATTAACAGTAACAAATAAGACAATTAGTCTATTTGGCATTTATTTTTACCCAATAACTGATGAACTTGTATAATTTCTGTGTTTTGTAAATTTGCACGTAATCACCTTGCGACAAGGTTAAGGTTTCGTAGTTTGAATTTCAAATCAGCTACGAAATCAATTTCACAATACTTAAGTCACTTGATGTGACAATAACAATTTTGTGTTGTGGTGTTGGTTATAAATAACCAAATCTTTCAACTGTATGAGCTTAACCTAGTCACACCATTAAATTTACCAATCTAAGAAACTAAAATCGTAATCATCCAAAGCAAAAAACTGTCCATAAACTGACAATATCACAAATTTAATAATTTATGGTATCAATGGGAGTTTAAAATGAACCAAAGTAAGAGATCCACGGAACAATATTGACGAATTAAACCCATGACCATATACTAAAACTCTCGATGAATTTATTCCATTCAGTTAAACATGAATTATTGAGGTCCTAGTCTTTGTGAAAGGTTGTGAATGGCATTTGGTGCAAAGTAATTGTTGTTGTGATAATATTGAATCATTCAACTCCTTTCCAGTTTTCTTTCAAAGTGTTAATTGAACTTAGACAAAACAATTCATTTCTATTAACAGGTGATGGTTGGAGTGAGTTATTTTATTTGTGTTTTTGTGGTGTTCCTTTTTAAAAGTTATTCAGTCAGTTAATTCTAAAATGTTATTTATTTGATATTTTTGATATCTAATGTCAGTTTATTCCAAGTCTATAAAACACAAAGCACACTAGAATTAGAATGTTTCTCATTCAACACTAGATAGTTGCTAGCTAGGAGTGAATAACACTTGCTTAATTTGTGATAAACAGAAGTTACTATAATTCCTAAAGTGTTTCGATTATGAGATTTCGATATTGTTCAATATAACCTACGTCAAAAACATAAATTTACGGTTGAACGTATATTAATCCAAGCATTTTGGATATATATACCTAATGTTATTTGGACTTCACTTACTAAAATATCAATTATTCGAATCTTTATTTTGTTCGTCGCTTGATAGATAACACATTCTGTATAATATGTGTGTATGTGACATTACAAAGAAACAGTCAGGGTTACACCATTTTGATGGTAGGCACATGTACCAACAAGTAACTTGAACAACATACATAAATATTAACTTTAAACAATTTCAAACAGCGATCACATGCAACGGTAAGTTACAAAGTTGGTTAATTTTTGTCTTTTCAATGAACTAGAAGAGATGTCTCGACGTATTTAAAAACTCCTATTAAAGGAACTACAAACGACTAACCATGACAAGAATATTAGGACGGTTATCGAATTTATTCTCGACCCTTAATTCAAGACTTTCGTTCATATCATACTATTTCAAATTTAATTTTAATGAAAAAGGTTCTTATCAGTTAACATCGTCAACTTATTTGGTCGACATAAATGAAATGAAAAGGGCTTAAAATTTGAGTATGTACATAGAGAATAGATATCTTGTTAACGAATAACCATTGAGTGTGGCTAACTGATCACAGCACTTTTCATATGAGCCTTGAATTCATTTGCGGGTGCAACATTTTGTCGTTATAAATCACTTGGATCGATGGACTCACGTATCAGGCTCTATGCTGTGTTTCAAGGAATGAATGGTATCACTTATTTGGTCTATGAATAGGTCTCGATAAATTATCTTAATCAGATAATATTGTTGTACAAGCAGATAAAAGCCGACAAAAACGGGTGACATGAAGCATAATATCACGATGCAATGTTTCGAATTATTACATTCATATAAACAAGTTAGAACTTTCAATTCATCTGTTGCATTTCGCAGAAACGTATTGTTGTGGTATGTTTGATTATTATATTATATTATGATAGCTTAATCATATTATGAAGCTTTTGTTTAAACTGCACAAATTTAATGAGACGATATCTATTGCTCATCGACTTTTAAAGTCAAAAATATTCTCTAATTAACAACTGTTACGGAACTACATACTTTCAAAATCCCAGAAGCACAGTTATGTCTGATAGTTTTATAAATCCAAAGTTGTTCTTATGAATAGGAAGTGAAATGTGTGCATCACTTACCGTTCACGATATCATCACGAATACCGAATAATAATGCTATTTTCACTCCGTAAGGCCATTATAGTGAGCGTTTTGTAGTGCTCAATGCAAAAAAAATGAAAAGAGATCAATTGCCTTTAAGCAATAACGTTTTAACTGATGTAATACAATTCAGGCGAATTTGTTGGATGTCTGAAATTCGGAGTCAGATAATAACTCACGTGTGACCATCACTATGATATTCATTGTACACAAACTGGCGACATGAAATCGTTTCTAACTTGAAATAATAATAAATTTAGTCTACCAGTAACACTTATAAATAATTCGGCTGATTTCTAAAATACAATTCCCATTTCAAAGTTAGTAAAGAAATATAGCAACTCTCAGAATTAAGGAACTTACATATTATATCCTCAATGAATTTGTTGATCAAACTGTAGATGTTTTCAAGCTCATCCTTTTTGATGATGACAAAGCTTGTGCCGGTTATGCTGTTCAGAAGAACAATGTAAGCTTCACTATTAAACCGTCTAACTCAGAGAACAAAATAACACTAAAATAACTTGACTCATCTGCCGAATATAAACAATCAGTTATGTAATCTAGAGTCGACTACATATTTTTGAAAATATGGAATAGAAAAACTTCAAATATTGGAGAAATATGTAAATTATCGGCAGAACTCATTTCACTATTCTATACTGAATCGCTACAGTTGAGAACTTAAATTAAATATACCTAACTAATTTCTTTTTTTTCTGAATCAGAAGACACTGGTAATGGTATGTACTCTGTTATTTCAAAACTAATTGCTACTTCATACATGATCATATAGTTTCACTTAAATTTGATTCATTGTAACACTGCTGATGACTAACAGCTAAATTTTATAATAGGGAAACTTTGTTGCAGTAAGTTGATTTGATTATCATATATATATATATATATATATATATATATATATATATATATATATATATATATATAAGTCGATTTGATGATTATCTATATAATATAATAAATACAACCATAATAAAGTTCATGAAACAGAGTCGTCTGTATGATACAGTCCAAATATATGGAAATGTAAACCTTATCCTACTGTTTTTGGATTAAGGCAAAATACTACAGTTGTACTCAGCCCCTTAGAAATGGATCTAGATAATATGCTATCTTGTAGAACTTTATTCTGTATTAATCGGTAAAGTGAGTCAGTGTTAGAATTCCAATGATTTGTAACTAAATGAATTTTAACTTGAAATAGAATTTACTTCAAAACTAACTACTGTAATTAGATGTCAGCAAACATTGTCAGCTAGTTTTTCTTACTATTATTACAATGAACGTACTTGTTTGTCTCTCAACAAGAGCGTTTCACTTATTGTGATAAGCATTACATCCGTACTAACAGATGAACCAGATTTAGATGTATGTACTATCGATTTCAGTACCAACATCGAAATAGTAATGATCGATTTTAACTGTTAGATTTTGTGTGTCATTAGGTAACAGAGTTTTGTTTGTATCTCAAAATATTTTGTTTATTTAATTCAAGAAAATAGTTTTGAATACTTTCATTTCGATTTCTTATACAAAATATCGAGTCCTTTTTTGATTAAATAGATTGACAGTTATTTTCATTCAACGTTCTAATCTCTAGATGGGGAGTTTTGTCCTGGTATGTTTCAAATGAGGTCCAGTGTTCTAGATAATAAAGTCAAACGATAAAGTTGTTGACACCTGAAATGATTTGTGTAATAGCGATTGTCATTTAATTTTTAACTTGCCCTATTATTCGTGTCTTACAGCTAAAATTTGTACACTGTAAAACTAAGAATCGTACTTGACAAATAAAACGGTTTATTTGCAAACAAACCTCACCATATAATGAATAATGCAACTGAATTTATGATTAAGACATGTTAACTTTATTACTAAAATGTAAAATTGTTAAAGTTTGCTGATTCGGTAGACATGTTGTGTTATGTTTTTGAACGCATTCATGCAAGCCTTATACGATGAAACTGATTCAACGTCGACGTGGAAAGTACTTTCCAAAAACTATTTATCATTTTCTTTTTTTAACCCGTTCATTTGTGTCAATCTTTCATAGAACTAAAGTTTTAGTGCAATATAAAGGAATCACCAAAATTTTATTGAAGAATTCACTGAATCAGTGATCTAAACCCTGCTTAATGAAGATCATTAAAGCATACACGACATTCATCATCATTTGTGTGTTTTGAGATACTTCGTATTTTTTGATGAGGTGTTTTGGACCGGTTGAAATATGGAACGAACATCTATATAAGTACTGCTGTGAATATCATAATATATATAACCTACATTTACTATCATTACTAAAGTGTATTAGAAACACTATATTTAAATTTACTTAATTTTAAACACATAAATTTTCATTCGTGTTGCCGTTTTAGGTGCAATAAGTAAGCTGAATCCAACGTTTTCTAACAGTTCTCAGTATTTGTTTGTCAGTTGATTTGAACAGTTAAGGTGACGACAGCACAAGAGTTATTACTGTATTATAATAACTGAGAACATTTGATCTCAATGTTTTTTTGTCTGTTTCTCACATGATTATATTCATTTTTACAAATATATTTCTCAGTTATCTATTCATCATGCATCTCATTCTTTCGACAACTGATTAGCCTTATTAACGATTCTCATCATGCAGGTAATAATCAAGATTTGACTAAACGTTGTAAGTGCACCTTACCATTGTTTCATGCTTCTATTTATTTAATTTATATCTATCTTCAAAACTTAAGTCCCATAAACTGGTTGGTAGAAGCTTATAAACCTAGTATTCAATAAATTTATTCATAGAAATAGTTTTTTTCTTATTTTTACCTTAGAAACAAAGTAAATATGTGATATGTCTTCACTTTATTAATACTGCTTTCACGATTATAAGCAGAGATGAATGATAAATTTAAGGAAATATTGGGGTGATCAGCACAGGATGCACATATGTCAGTTGCAGTCCTAAATATCAATAGGAAGATTCAAACAACGAAAGAAACACTGTTAAAATGTTCTAGACCAATTGCTTTATGAATGTGCAAGCATTTTCATCAGCTCATAGACACGAGACTATCTAGTAGATATCGTGTGCCAAATATCCATTTAGGAAAAACAGAATCCCACGTCTAAGGAAGGAATATGTTGATGAATAATTGATTATAATTGAAATAATTCTTTAACAGGACGTGTCACATTTCGCATACTATATTCATCTTTTATATCTTCATATAGACCAACAACAAGTTTTGATGGGTAAGTATTTTTTGAACATTTACGCTCGTATATTTCATAGGATGTGAAAGATATCTTAAAATAATTAATGATTTTGAACACTAAAGCCTAGTTGTGTTTCTGAGTTTACCCACAGTTGGATTTAGTCGGAGTTTTTTCACTGAGCTGGATGGCTTGGTCGTGGAGCTTTCATTGTTCTTCTGAACAACATTATCAAGACAAACTTTAGATACAAGTGAAGTGTTCGAATTTTCCTACATATGACTCACATTTGGTCCTATAGACCTCTAACTTGATTGGTTATTGTTGACCTTTAACCTATCATTGTCTACTTCTTCACTTTAAATGTATTTCCCAATTATTTCATTTTTGATCCTATATTTGTTCATGATCTTTCTGATTAGTTGATGCATGTTTCACATCGAAATGGTTTAAACATAGCAATTCAAATTTCACTTGGTTGTGACCCCTTCATAATTTTAACATTATGTCATCATAGCTGGAAAGATAAAAACAGTTTGTAAGTTCCTTTTACGATTGATACTTCTGGTTCATTTTTATTCACGTTCAAATATATCCATCATCATGTCCTTCAAAAACTTTTTAGCATGATAGTTTTAAACATAACTAACATATCAGTATCAACCAGTGTAAGATCAATGATACACGGTTGTCTTGGCGTCATTCCGTTCACATTGTGTTATAACCACTGACAACACCTCCGAGTACAATTAAATTAATATCTTGTTCATCAGCGACTAGCGTTCGAATAAAATATGCCATTTCAATAAAACAATATTTTGAGAGATAAATTCGTAATTATTTATATCGTATAAACAGTTTATTGTCAGTAATTAAAAATTTAGGTGTAGTCGATTTTAACCAAATACAATAGATTGGTTCTTCAATTTGGTTTTTTTTTCAACACATAACGATCATCTCAGGAAGAAGCTTTATATAAAGAGAATAGTATACCTTTCTGTAAGCCATTAGAGTTGTTTCCATGGGAGTGTTCAATTATCATTCAACTATTGAAACCAAATATTTTAACACTATTAACTTCTGCTATCTCCTACCATTGATTATTTGTCAAAAGCAGTTTAATTTAAATTAAAACTTCTGTCAACTTGCCAAGTTTAACAAAATGTTCATATCGATTTCAAAAATATTCATAATTGGATATTTGATAGAGTGGTTCGAATAGATCACTGCTTAGAACTAGTTAATTTCACAAACTGATTACACTATATACCTTCGAAATATTAAGGAACATCAAATCTCTATGAGTTGTCTGTTAAAATTTTGTGGAATTATTTCTTTATCTGAATTGTAGCTTTTCATCTTCGTCTGAATCCATAACTTTTTTATACACTCGAGACTTTGTCATCACTGAAATCCGAATATCCATCATTTTATTCTCACTATTTGGTAAATATTCTACCAATGATATTATAAATTCATTATGTATTGTTTCGTTTGTAGGCAAAAGTTTAAAGGTAGGTTTTTCAAGTTTGACTAATGTCTTATCAATTACCATTCACATAAAAGGTATGATTGTAGTGAACGAGAACACAAGAGGAGACAATCGAATGTATTTGAACACATAATTACAGAACATCTTAGTAAAATCTGAAACTATACAGGAAATACTCGATTTGCAAAATGTCAATCAATCATCTCAGACTTTATTGTTCTTTCATCTCTACAGCAATCATTCTTTGCTCTTGTTCTCTTTTTTAATCGCCTTAACTTTCTGCCGCCAGATATTTCACTTTCGATTGATGATACATACTACTTATATCTGTCGACATCAGTAGCAAACACCACATGATTATCTTAATAATCGGTTGAAAGTCACTTTAATTCTTACAGGATAAAGTTATGCATTACATTGATCTCAATATCATTTTGTTCCACATAGACATATAAACAGAATCACATATTGAAGTTAAGTTTGATATTAACCGATTGCATGACTTGCAGCTTTTACGTTGAACTCTTTAAAAAAAACGAAACACAACTCAGAAATTAACAGGAAAACTCTGACAATTCACCTGGCACATACACATTACTTCAAAGAGAATGAAGGAATGATAACATAGTCAAAATCATTACATCGTTCAAATACTGATAAATATCCAGATTTGTTAAAATATATGGCAGCATTCAGAATACAAGTGTTGATTCATAGAATACATTGCTTATGTCTATGTGAGTGTGGACATTTGAAATAATAAATACCAACTGATTGTTTACGGAAAAAGATTACATTGGCTTGTTAACGACCAATTTAATTTATTTTGTTGTTATCTTTTATTGAAGTAATATAGCGTTCACGAAGAAACATTGGTCTAGATGAACTATGATTATGAATATATGCGGAATTGACCGATCGTTAAATTATCCATGTAACATCTTAAAATTCATTTGACAAAAAATATTGATTGTGGATGCTTTGATTTTGTAATAATAAAACTGGTTTCTAATAAGCAGTACATTCTCTTTTGATTCCTAATAATAAGAAGCAAAACACTAGAGAAATAACTATCCTGAAATCTAATTCAGACAGAGGTGAGGTAATCAAAACCATTTCTATTGAATTATGTAAAAAAAACGTTTCGCAGACTTGTCCTTCGATTTATTTGGGATCTCATTGTGTAGGCAGACAGATATGACATTTGCAATTTCAGCGAAGTGCTTGATTAAACTTCATCTTACTTGCCTGTATGAACTGAAACATAGTGAAAAATGACGTTATTTGCTTACAAGCAAGTGTGCTTACAAAGCACAAAATGACACTCGGTTATTAGCACTCAAAGTGTCAATCAAACCGTAGACAGTACATAAGTGAACTGAGACATAAACCCAAGAATCCGATAGCTTATAAGGACGTTCCTGTGAAAGAGAAGAGAAAATTCTACACATAAAATATCTGTTAAGTCCGAGATGTAGTGTTTACAAGTGAACATTGGGGTGAATGGATGATGTAAAGCGATCAGAGTAAAAGGGTTATCATATTACAGTTCTTCTTATTGTGGTAAGTGAATGAATGGGTAATGATGAGTGTGGTAACGGAAGCAACCAGGTATTTACTGAATTTTATTTTCTAGAGTGATTACTGATACTGGGATCATAAGAATATTCAAGAACGATCAATTATAAATTGGTTAAAAATTTAAAGTTCTTATAATCTCCCTTATGGACTAAGATATACTTACAGATGTAAACACATGTCAAGCATCCCAAGAGGAAAAGTAAGCATCAACGAAGAGAACAAAAGATGGGAGTGATTTTATTTCACAGACTGATTGTGGCAAATTATTCTAGGGTCTCGAAAACTTACTGGTAAAGTAATTCATATGGAGAGATTCTGAATGTGATTGTTTCACTAACGATAAAAAGTTATGGATGCTGTAACTAGGAGTTTCTGCATACTGAATTCCTTCAGTGGATGTATTTTTGAAGATTAGATTTGGTTTGAGTCCCCTCTTCCATAAATGGTCGAGTCCAAGTTTCTTACATATGAGTTTATAATTTAAGGTACAATCAGTCTCTAGAATGCCAAGTGTAAATCGTCTCTGGATGGATTCCAACCTTAATTTATCCTTTATGAGAACGCTACCAAGAATAAACGTGCAATATTCTACGAATAGTCAAACACATACTTTATACATCAAAATGCTTGACTCGAAGTCCTGGAGGTTACAAATTATGCAGTCTAGAAAACGCTGAGACTTGGAAATCTGTTTCGAGACCTGTTCTATGAAAGACAAATTGTGAGAGTACCTGAGCCTTAAATCCACTTCTGTATGTAACTTGGATAAAACTTTGCCATTTATGATAAAATCTAAGCTGAGTGAGGTATCATCAAAGTACATTCATCCACATTTAGACGAGTTTGGCTCCAACATGCATTTAGAGCATCACTGTGACACCTTTTTAAGCTACATGTCGATTCAAATTTGCATATTTTTCAGCTCTTGGGGAAAAAATGCATTACTTCAAGATCATTTGCATATAGAAAATACCAACCCATACAAAATGTAGTTTAAAAAGACTAAAAGAGTAAAGGACCTGCGACACTACCCTGTATGACACTACATTTTACCGAGATGGTATCCGACAAAGAGGATTTTATTTGATAATTTGATGTCTGTGACTAAGGAATCAATAAAACCAAGTGAGCAGAGGGTATCTAACCCTGTATGATGTGAGTTCGCCTATAATAATTTATTCTAATCTGTGTACATTTGACATTTTTATTCGTATAGGTTTGTAGAGATCAATTTAATATGTATATTGTATTCGTTAATGACTTATCTCAGTTGTACTAATATTGATAAGCAGGGAAAATTGTACAGCTGTTTACTTTTAGTATGGAATTCCACAGCAGTATACGCCAACGATCAGTTCTAACTGGTCTTCTCGATACCATATCTTTCCAAAAACCTGTTACAGTTAAGTAATAACGAACTGTAACAGTCTGAAATCACCAACATTATTTTTTTCAATTAATCGACAAACTTCATCAGTGCACTTCACATCTTATATTTGCAGATACTTTCAGTGGACGATCAGTGAATGACCGTCACGCAATTATTCAACAGTCAATTACGACATATCGATCAGCTGGTTAGAAACACTACAGAAAAATGTGTTCACATAGTCTATATTACATAGTTATTCTCTTTGATGCAGTAAACTGCACACGATAACAATATGGTGTTACCTATTGAAAACTCGCAAGGCAAATTATTTAATATAAGACTTATGACTACTGTTGTGATATTCATTAGTTTGATTTTATTTGCTTACAAGCCACCAACTGGAAATCCGGTTGATAAGCCTCGTGTCAATTTTTTTGATTTGAACAATCATCAAATATAGTTACACAAAATTGAATCTTCTAAACAAAAACCCATAAACATTAGTAGTGAATATAATAAATTATCGCACCAATAGCGAGTGTACAATATCCCATTTGTGAAATTTGTTATTTTTAGAAATTCATTACAAAAAGAGGAATATATAAATTCACTTGGTATTGTTTGGCTTGTATCCTCCCATTGAGGTATTGGATTCGAGTCCCAGTTGTTCAGGGATTTAATCGAATCAGGGTGTTAGAGTGATCAGCACGATGCAATGTAAAGCAAAACTATCAGTTTGTTACATATGTATCACAATGAAACTGAATTGTTCTGTAACCTAGCACCACTGATTCCTCACTTCTATCCCATTACAAACAGACAACTGTGATATTTAGGATTGCAGTAATAAGGTTAATTAAACTACAGTGCCTACCAAATGAACAATGAATAAATTATGTGTCTACATGAACCAAGTGGAATGAAAGTTGACATTATTGACTCACTATAAAGTATACTTACTATGCACTCAGTAATACTTGACTGACTGAATGCATTCAAAATATTCAGTCAAAATTTGAACATAATAGTGATGAACTCTCGCGTAGTTACGAAACACTTTATAGACTGTAATAATTGTCTCGTAGAGGATGGAAGATACTACTATTTGGAACGCGTTAATCAAAGTGTGATATTTAAATGTAAATCTTGAAGTAAATAGTCGAAGGACAGAGAATTCAACAGTAATTTTCATATAATAACCTTACTTATTGTGAGTGAGTGAGTGAGTGAGTGAGTGAGTGAGTGAGTCAGTCAGTCAGTCAGTCAGTCAGTCAGTCAGTCGGTCAGTCAGTCAGTCAGTCAGTCAGTCAGTCAGTCAGTCAGTCAGTCAGTCAGTCAGTGGACAGTTATTGCAACTAGATATTTGATGAAGTTGATTTCTTACAATGACAATGAATAACGAGATTTCAGCAACACTATCTGGGATTGTTGTCCACACATCTCCATGGTTAGGTATATTGAACATGCCCACAAATCGGTCAGTCGTACGTTGGAATGCAACATATGTGGTTTTGCCACACTAGGCGGTTTGTAATGCTATAAAATTCAGTAAAATTAACCAGAATATACATAAATATTAGAATACGGTATCAAACCTTCAATGAATAGCAAGTGATTGATATTGACAAATCTATGTGATGGATTGATAACTGTTAGATCTATCGAAGCGTCTAGTTCACCTGATTGAAATACGCGCGAAACCGAAGTTCGAAAACAACGATTTGTCTACAATAGTGCTTCTTTATTGAATAATACTCAAAATTTAGTTACAAACCTCAACTCCTGAGGTATCTGGGGCGTTTAAACGCGTCCTTCAAGTATGAAAATTATAAGGCTTCCTGTAACAGTAACATAAAGAATAATTATAACATACGATAGTACAAAAGACAGCTGATAGCTGTGTCTATATTTGACAACAGTTTATGAACAAACGAAACCCGAACCAAGAGCAAAACAATATGGAAACTGTTGCGTCCAAACAAATGCAAGAAACTGTGGATAACCGCTGCAGTGATTAAGGTAGAGTAGTTAAAATGAAAAGTACAATAAACGTAATAAATATATGTGAACATTTCAGAATATTACACTACAACTGGCTTTACAACACAGGTTTAAAAATTGTTGGTAATACAACTGCTTATTGAATGTAAATAAGTAGTACAAAACAATATACAAAAGAGTGGGAGAGGTGCGAGTGGAACAATGTAAGACAAACTTAACAATAATCACTCATTAAGCGTCTGTGGAAATACAAAGCTTAGTTCACCTAAACTTTGAGATACAACTTGACTAACTAACGCCAAAGTTAATCGGTGCGTGAAACGGTAAACCGATATTGACAACTGTATATGGTGGGTCAATATTCACGAATTCATATTTTGAAAATTGATCTCTCAAATATCAGGATTCTGATTGTATGGACAATTTGACATACTGAAATTCTGTCGAAGTTATCTGTTTGAAAATTCATTCTGATCATACAGTTAAAACATAGGAGTCAATACAAAACTTAGTTCACCCAAACTATGAGATAAACGTGGCTATCTTAAATTATAGGATTTAACCCCAATGTTAACTGGCATGTAAAACTAAAAACAAAGAGCTACATCACATCACGGAACGGAGTGTGGTTTGAAGTGAGGATATATTGAGAACTTCAGGGGCTCTTAATTATTTTTCAGTACATTTATAAATAACATCGAAATGGTCAGAAATGTTTTATTCTGAGAATTCAAAATAATCCAACGAAATATTACCTGTCTTTTAAAGTTGGAATGAATTCGTTACCCAGGATTCCAAGTAAGACAATTGTCCGGTGTGTTATGTACACAAGCAGGAGAGTTTTTGTCACTTCCAACCTATCTCAACATCAGTCTGAGACAATCAGCAAATCTGATGAGCAACTGGTTTCGTTTACTCTATCCCAAATGAGCAGAGTGAACTTCATGTAATATTGAACGTCAACAGGAAGTAAAACGATTACTTCAACAACAGAACACAAACAACATGAGATGATATTTCCTCGCTCCTTTTGTGATATTCAGGAGACACACGTTTATTGAACTTCTGTAAGACACAATTTCTAAGTATAATCCTAATTACGCATTATTAAATTGCTTTGTGTTTTCAGAGTAGAAGATGGCACAACATAAGATTATGAGTTTTACAGAAACTGTAATTGTTATTCACTTGTATGTGATACACAAAGACAAATCATTAGTTGCTTTCAAACTATCCAGTAGCCAGGATGAATTTGAAGTGCTCAAGTTTACAAGAGACCTGTGGAGATAGGTCTGGCAGGCTTATTTTGTAAATAGTTTTTAATATTATTGGTATTTATTTTGTCAATTTCTCACTACATGTACATTTATCATTAAATGATTGTACCTGTTGTTTTAGTAAATGACCTTGACTACTTTTTCCATTGTGATACTAACATAGCGTGACACACTTTTGGTTGTTCGCAAATACACTATTACACACACACGCTCCTTGTTCTATTCTCACGCGTTATCGAGCTGATCGCGTTCTAAATCAAATATTATCCACATTTTAGACTGCTCTGCCATTTCTATTACACCCTACCTCAAAGAAACTTACTGGAGTCATATTTATCTCATTGGAATTATTACTCATTTATAATTGTGGATTTTTGGGACCAAAACTCAACAGAATACGCAACAACTAGCTGATTTAAGTAACGTCCCTGAACTTTTAATTTGTGTTACTAATTTATAAATTGTTATTGTTGCATTAACTTTTGGACGTAATAACTACATCGCTAATTTTTGGTTATTATACTTTTTGGTCCTCCACAGACCTGTGGTTTCTGTAGAATAATATCTTTTGCTTTAATCTATTTTGAAGCATTCTGTTTTTTAACTACTTTTTCACGCGGAAAGTTGTTAACAACTTCATAACCTAAAGAGAAATGTGATAATTAGGAGTATTTGAATTATAGTACAAATTAAGAATCCCAGAAATAACGCAATCGGATCAAGAAGTATTAGATAAGCACAAACGCATATAGTGTATTTAGAATTCGAAATCAAGCATTCAACAAGTACGAAGGAATCATTAGTTCATTCAAACACCACAAGAAACCTCTATCTAACTGAGTAGTGCAAGAAAGGAGTTAGATAAGCTGCTTTTTCTATTTTGGATTATATAAACCAGTAATCAGATATACAAAAATTTGGATATACAGGTATTAATGGTATTTGCACTTACAACCTAACAGTCTCCAGTCTAATCAGATAGCTTCGAGACTTTTAGATATCAGCAGCCACACGTCATTGTCACAATCCATCTGCACAACATATCTGACTATATTGGCAACTAGTATGGATAGGAACGACAGAGCAGAATGCCATCTGTATAAAAAGGAAATCACCGTGCAAACATAACCTGGTTTTCTGATGTTGCCACATCTATTTGAAGTAATTTCTTGTTGTCTGTGATTGATTATTCATGTGAATTTCTACAAAATTTCAAATATATTTCCGTAAGCGATCTTGTACATGGCAACTGCCTCATGAATTTGAAAATAATCAGTAATAAACAGCTCTTCTTGACAAGTTTTGTTAAACAGATGACTCTACGTCAATCATTCTGCTAGCATTTTCCTTAGTATAATCATTAACAATTCTCTGTGTTTAGTTTCAACGTTCAGTAGTGAGTCTCGTGATGTTTGATTGAGTGCGTCACATTTCTTCCATAATTCCTGAGTCATCATTTCATCAACCGATCAAACGTTTTTAGGCGCCCCAACATAATTCTTCAAATGATGTGACCAGATTAGGTAGTAGGCATAATGAAGTGTGATGAAATATAAACAATAAAAGGTTTGCCAGTTATCTGTCATCTATTTAAAATGCGTGATAAAGAAGTAGTTGCCTGATTCAAGCATTCATTACCTTCTATAAAATAAACAATGTTATTTATGATCACTTCTTTAATTCATGATCCTGAAGACGATTTTTTGGCAGAAACTTCAAGTGAATTATAATGTAACGTGAATAACCAGCACGCTAATAGCTACTTTTAGATTTAGTAAACTTTGACAGCTGTCAGAGTGTATTTTCTCGATTGTTTTGGTATTTTACATTCCTCAAAGTTACGTTGTTTTTACTTCACTAAATATTAGATTCTTGAATTGAGGAATCAGCTGGTCATTGATTCTTTACCTATCATTTCCCCTGAAAACTAGATTAGGTGATAGGCCTCTACAGAAATCATCGATTAAGTTTGCGAATGAATGTGGGGACTAAATGCACGAAACCAATGACTTATTTTAATTCTCATCCTAGATACTATGCAACGAATAATACCATCGGCTGCATAAGTAGTTATTAGCTTGGTGTTCAGGTTTTTCACATAATTTATATTATATACATAATTCAAAACATCAAAAAATTGTATTATACACATCAAATTTGAGTGAATACATTCGGTGACCTATTCATATGACTAAGATTTAAAGGAACGTATGAATGTGTCATGAATATCAACATTCTATCTAACTCCGTATATTACATCTAGTCTAACACCATGTGTGCGACAACCGAAATCAAATGCCAAACATGAGCTGAGTTTGATGAATTTATTACAGACACTAGTATGTTTAGACGAATGTTAGGCAAATAACTGATAATGTAAAAGTGTGGCTTAAGAAGAATGAATAAGTTAGTGTGACTGGAAGCTAGAGCAACCGATGTAGGCTTGACTTAACAATATGCACTACGAAGTATCCTATATGAATTAGCACATTAACTTGAGAACGATGTCTGTTTTCGAAAAGAACATCTAAGAGGTTTGAGTTCAAGGTAGTGAAAAAAATCATACTATTTCTAGTAGGTTGCATTGTTACATAATGGGTGAGTGTGTGATGCGAATGTTTCCGAAGTGTATTAAAAAGATCCATGAATACAATATAAGAGTGAACAAACGATAACATGTCGGCAGTCAATTATTACCAAATTCATGAGCATACAGAAGATAAACATATATTTGTGTCATAATTGTTCGGACGACAAACTAACATCATCGTATGAGTGATTCCAAATACTTTGAAAACTATGGAGCTAGTGGTTTACAGCTTTCGAGCAGGACTGTGCAATAAATCGTTAAAATAAATAGGATAGAACATAACAGGAATTGATCTGTGGTGCCGATAGAATATAAGGATGTGAAGTATGAACATGTTCTAATAAACTGAAGAAGAATAAATGGAATCGATTGTTGACTAATGGCTTTGTTTTTACATAACATTGTTTCTGTGTATAGGATAAGCCTAATCAAGCCATAAATTGATAACATATGACACTATTTCAATCACTTTGCTAGCATTTTCCCTACTAAAATCATTGTAAATATTTTGTATTTAGTTTCAACCTTCTATTGTGTGTCTCATGATGTGTGATTGAGTACATAACATTTCTTTCATAATTCAGCGGAGAAGGCAAGAGAGCCTACTCGTTCTGATCAGGCGTCACACAATATTTATATTCAGACAAAAATAAGTTACAGACACGCAATTAATAGGGTGAGCAACTAACATATATTCGACCATACAACAACGGTCAGGATTAATAAGCGAGTAATTAACAAGGTTAAAATGTTGCCTGAGGAGAGTGAATAAATTGGTTTGCCCAGACGCTAGAATAACCAATATAGGCTTGACATGATACCAACCACAACAACTTTTCTTTCGCTACTTTCAACCTTTTTGAGTAGAACTACTGTAGTCCGACGTTTGCTTCCGGTCTTTCTGCTACCTTTTGCTGTATTTTTTAACCGGCGTGCTCACTATTTTTGACCCATGTGACTTCATAAAATGGCAATCAATTTAGTATACATCGCTCCAAACGTTTACTGACTCTCGTAACTTATCTCCTTAAACCGACCTAGGACCGCACAAAAGTTTGATGCTCTTTATGATGCATCGTCTTATTTTGTTTTTACAGACAAGAAGCAATTAATGAGGATGTCCAAGCTCTAAAGCTAACAGTCTATCATCAGATAATAATTATGCGAATGGCAGATTAAATAGTCAGGAACGTGTATTGAACAAGTTAGTCGATCGTAGAATATCGTCTGATAATCTTGTTAATTATTTCAGCTTAAACATAGTGGTAATTCTTCACATAGAAATATAACCGAAAGCTTATCAAACCGCGTATATACAAAAAATTCTTTGTCATATTTCTGGCTATTCAAGGCGTCTAACTAGTATCTAGGAAATTGAATTTGATGACCAGTAACAACTTATATTTTTGTTCTATTTTATTTAAACACCAATCCAAATAAAGCGCCAAACATTCGATTTTTGTCCCCTCAATTTTGTAAACAACATCCTTGTCACGAAAAGACAGTGAGTAGGACTGCCATGTCAGTGGCTGTATGCACATGACCATGTGAGAGCGTTTCGAGAGGGAGAACTGATTCTTCCTGTTCTCGGCCATACGAGGGCATTTGGAGGCCATAACTGAGGAACATGAAGACATCACAAGCCCACCGATAGCCATATACCACCATGCCGGGACCTAAAATACAAAATATATTCTTCATAATATGTCCAGACAACAATAACTTGTTTTAATGTCACCAGGCAAGTACATTTCACTTATTTTCTCGCAAAGTGCTTCAAGGAAATTTGAAAAAACTTGACACATCTTTAACATCGTCCGTTTGAATGGCTTTTTGAATGAAAAGTGTTCAGAAAGTTGTTCTGTTGGAACAAGATATTGAGTGGCTTATGTGTCTGTCTCCCTAGTTCTGTAGTTTAAAAGACGGTCACAGCCTGTTCACCTGCTCACAAAGTATCAACCAAAGTATGGAAGTTCAATATGGTGGCCGCCATAAAAGCAATCCTAAGTAAAATGTTAAGACGGATATTGGTAGATTCAACAACATACGGGAAATTGTTAGGATTCAAAAGTTGTCGACAATATAGTAATGATAATTACAATCAATCTCAAAAATGGGAATAAATGTACAAAATAAAGACAACAATTAGGGAAAGAGTACATACTACAGAAATACAAAGGACTAGTCAAAAGAAAGGATAGATATGAAGGATGTTTCTACATATTTGCATATAATCGTACAAAAATAGATCGAACATGCTCATAATCGCTGATTGTGTCATATAAACATTGACGCTTGTACATAGACAAACGTCTACTTTCTCTTCATTGTTATAAACAAAAAGGTATGACTAAATATTTTATTTCCTCAAGCAGTGTACTCATATAACAAGAACGGTTATCGATTGTTTTAAAAACATTGTTGTCAGTTCTTCTGTGAAATACAAAACATACGTTATCAAAAATGCTTACTAGAACTAATTTTCAGGCATGTATTATAATATATTTGGATAACCATTTTCTTGAAACCACGAGAATTACTTTGCTCAAACATGTCGACTGATCGACCTAATGTTTTGAAATAACAAAACCTTATCTAAAATGTGTTTTCACTAACATGCTTGAATTCGTAACCCTGTATATATTCATCGTTTCCTTCGTTTTCACAGTGATATTTTTCGATTGAAATACTCTTCAAGAACTGATCATACAAATTCACTCTTTACAACGTATTTTAAAAACATAGTTTATGGCGTTTATTACTAAGTCACTAACATATTGCTTATTCCAGCTTTACATTATGCTAAACAATTTATTCTTTTTAAGTCATTACTAACATATATTTGACCTTATTTGCTATTCACTTACAAGCTTGACTATTTTTATTTGAGGTCATGTGTGTAACGCTTATCCTGATCTTCACATGTTTTTAACATAATTTTCTATCTGACTATAAAAAAGGTAATTGACGCATTAAAAAAAACATGAAGTTCAGCGAAGAGATCTCTTTTCAACGAATTTGTTGTCAAGTTGTACAATCGCATATATATATGAGAATTTTTATTGTTAAAGTACTAGTTCCGTGAGGAAATGTGAACAAGGAATAACCAAAATGATGTGATAGGAAGATTATAATACTAGACTACATAATTCGAATAAAAACAATAGTTTTAATATGTAACGAAATATAACATGAATGTAGTGAGATTGTACAGCTTGATAATAAATTCATTGAATAGAGATCCCTTAGCTGAACTTCGTGTTTTTTAATGATTAAATGGCAATCGTCTGTTAATTGACGCTTTCATAAGCCATGAGCTACCTCAAAAATACATCTTCCTACATAGATTATATTCATTATTCGCATTTCTAATATGGTTCGCACTGTCAAGTAGTTCATATTATGTTGACTGCGTTGAATCATACTGCATTTGATATTATTAAGATAACCGATGAACAAATTCATTTATGATGGGAGTAATCTTTTATCTTTTCAATTTTCTATACTCATATTCTGAAATAAATATATGCTAAAAATTGTATAATTATTTGTCAGACAATTTAACTTGCAGACTAGTAAAATATCGCATTCGTGGAAATGAGGTACAAATTGAGTTAAATACATTGTCAGTATTCTCAGATAACAAACGTAGCAAGCGAAATTCATTTTTAGTAGTAGCTTAGGCGATTGGGATGTTCTTAAGATATGGTCATACTTGTTAGGCCGAAAGAACATTTATTAACACAACTGAATGATATCCATTTGCACCTATACTAACTTATGCCTGTTACCCCTAATTCAGGACCACAGGTCACCCATCAGCATTCTCCATCTAACTCTGTCCCCGTCAGTCCTCACCATTTCTTTCCAGTTGCTATTCATTCTTTTTCATGTCTTCTTCCAATTCTCAAGACAGATTGTTCTTTGTTTCTCCACTTTGACGTTTCATTTCATGATTCCATGTTAGCTATTTATGAACATGAAAGAATGGCTAAGCAACAACACGTATCCGGAGAAATTTGTCCAAAATATAGGAAAAGTAAAGACAAAGTTCCGTAAAGAAACCATTGTAAACACGAAACATATTTTCATTTAACTCGAATTTAGGGGCGACCATGTTGTATCGACAATAAACAGATGACTAAAAAACACACTGACCAAAACTTATTCTGCAGTCAAACTGATTTTCTTATATTATGCAATATGTTCTTTACACTAATCTAAGATGGATAGGTACCCCTTACATGTTACCTTAAACTACTAATATAAATGTATGTGTACCTATCAAAGCAGTCAAATTTGTAGAGCAGTATAAAGGACCCACGTTTGATTCAAAGAACATATCCCAAAAAGTCTCAGGTCAAAGGTATTCAAGGTTTTTAGCAGTGCTAGTGAGAAACATCTATGTGATACAGGGCATTAAAATAGTAGACTAAAGTCTTTCAGCATCAACAATTGATAGTCGAATTGCGTCCTCGAATTCATCGAAGAGATAGCTACTAAACAACTGAAACCAGACTTATGAATCTCAAAAGACACAGTTGCAAATAAATCCTTACTATAGTGATCTTATTGCCGTTTTATGACATTATTTAAGCAATTTTATTCTCTCTCTTCTCCTTTAATTGCATCACATATTTCGAAGTAATAACCTGATTCTTAACGTTTAGTTGACTGATCTCAACTCACGTTATTCTTAGTTGTTATTAATTTGTTTAACTAATTCATTACATAATCAACTGATTATTTGTTACTACGTCCAATGAACCAGGACCTTCTCTGACTTAATATATCTATTTATAAACACTCATTATATGTATTCAGCTCTCACTACTCCACCATGATGATACATAACCACTTATACGGTTAACAGTATGTAAATTTTACAAACGTTTTGGTTTTAAATATTCTGGGTTGTAAGCAGCTGATCAGAATTTAACGAAACGAATCCATACGATTCTGCCCAATTCTTTGTTCTTGATGCATTCAAGATAATGAAGGAAACTAAATTTATAATAATAAGTTTATATATCATCCACTCAACTGATTACCTTTTGAAGCATCACAAAATAGCTTCACGCGTAATCATATATTTGTAGATTATCTGATATCACTTCTTATCTTTACTAACTAGAATTAATAATCTGAAGATAGTATACTTCACGGACAGATATAGTTAGTTTGTCAGTGTCAATCACAGACAGAATCAAAAGATTTATAGGATGTGCGAGATGCACTTCTCAAATACTCAAGTCCAACTTGATGGATTGTAAATAAGTCACTCGTCTATAAAACTTGAAATTTTGTGCTCTACATTGCAAAGTGACTGAAGTTGCCGTTAGGTTTCGTGATCTAGAGCTAAAATATTCGTCCCGTGCTAATATGAGAACAAACTCTTGAGTCAAAATATTTTCTAATGTTTATTCTTGAATTACTGTATATGGTTCATAAGAAGTGTATAACACCTTATATTTCGCAGCATTTAAACACACTTCATTGTACAAGAATCATTCAGTGTGTTTGCAATGAACAGTTCATTGTTAGTTTCTTTAAAATGAATAGTGCGTAAACCAGTTCCATCGATAGATTGATGAGTAAGAATCACTCAATGCACAATTCCTTGATAATTTTTGTAATTTTTAAACTAGACGTCATAAATCTCAGTCACGATCACTGATCATGATTGTGATCATTCAATCAAATGCTGATTCGAAGAAAATGTGAAGAAACACGTTTATTATGATTGGACAAAGCCTAATCGAGAAGGAATTTTATTGTCAGGGTAACACGATATCAGAAGTAGACCAAATACATTCACCATTTCATTTATATTTCACTTCATATGAACAAATGAAAATGCATTTTGAATACATAACTTCGAAATTTTTAACATAACAGTATATTTCATCTGCATATAGAAATGTCGGATACATCAGCTATGTGCTTTCCACTAAAAGGGGAAAATAATCTTATGATATATATCCGGAGAATTTGTCAATACTCTTTTTTTCTATTCGCTTTAGATACATTTATTCATCCAGAAGAAACACATGAACTAAAGTAACTGTATTCATTATTTATATATTAACTCGCACAAATGTAATCGTTTTGATTGCCATAATATTGTGTATGAATTCGAATGCAAAACAACAACTCTCACTCATCATGTTCTTTGTGTGGTTCCTTTTCACAATGAAGAATTCAACGATGAACAAACATTAGTTCATTGACAAAAGAGGGATCTCTTTAAAACATCTTTATTACTTCATTTATATTAAAGAATTATAAGGAGTTCGATCATTTCTCCATGTGTTTATAAACGTGGTTCATTTAAATCACCTTATATTCAAGAACCCTGAAATATGTAAAGAATATTGAATTATAAGCAGTTAATATTTGGTAGACAAATATGAAACAATTTATGGAAAATTGGTCCGTACTAGAAAATCAATCTCGTAAATACAAGTAGTGATTTCAACACACCGATGAAATCAAAACACTTACATACTTCACAATCCCATTTTGCACATTAATATGAATGGGACTACGATATTTAATCGTACCATTTTTCCCCAATATTATGTTGAGGGACATTATTTTAAATAGTGAATGTTTTCTGAATGATCTCGTGTTAAGCCATGTGATGAATAAGACTGTTTTCGAAACGTTGATTTCTAAGGAAGGAGTCATGTGTTTATTGAGTATCTGTAATTTTAGGAATTTATACTGCTCACTGTGGAGATACAGTGATGAGCAAGTAAACCAGCGCTGTACAGTTAACTTCAAAATACTAGTGAAACAAATTCCAAAACAGTACTAGTATCCGAGCAATGATATTTATCGAGATGTTTCATCTCGATTTTAAGAATAACTATGAATTTTAGATTTTTGTTTGAATCTAAGGTGCAAATTATCCCAAATTCTTCCCAACTGAGTTACTTATTAGTCGAACATTATCAAACCTAAATTCAATCTACAATTCTAGTAACACAGAACTATTTAGAATATGAAATTAATCCAGATAATTAGAGAGTTAGTCATTACAATGAAGTAAACTACACAACTAATCCAATCAATCAATAAGTCAGTTATGAAAGATTTGTTAAAATTCTCAGTACTCAATATCTACTGACAACTGAATGTTTTCAACAGATTTTATACTCACCATTTGAAAACATCATGGGTAATATCTCGTGAATTATCCCTTAGATTGGTCCTACTTATTTATAGTAATGTTTGTAAATACATTACAAATTATAACTGTAACACTGCTAAACATTGTTCGTTATTGTTTGGTAGATTGGTATACACCTATTTAATCAATATAGAATTGATAAAATCATTCATTAATTTAGAAGAGTTCATGATAATACCTCTCCAAATGAGAGTAAATATCTTCGAGAATAGTGGACACCCAAACTTATCCTGAATAGGTTGAAGTGTAACTTAGTCTATTTCCGAAATAATTATATATTTTATATGAAACAATGGATGAGAATACACCTCACAAGTCTGACGGACTTACACTTAATCTATGTACTTAAGAGAAAAAATAGAGAATTGTAGACTTTCGATATCATTTACCGAAAGCTTGATCATATAGAATCATAAATGACAAAATCTGTTGCACCAACAACATAAAAAAATTAGTTTATGGCAATCGGATAAATAATTCAAATGGATAAGCAGCTCATAGAGTGTATTTTTCATCATATTTAATACGTCGATGACGTCGTAATTGTTTAAAGATTATCAGGTGAAGGCAATCAAAAGTAATGTATTAGACGCTGTTCAGATATTACATCCAATATTAGACTGGGAACTCGACAGTATACTAAAAGTGTCCATCCTGACAATCAGGATAACATACAACAATGAGAATTATCGTCCTCATCGCGTTTCATTCCAATATGAAGAAATGTTTATATAGATATATGAGAAAATTAAACCAAATAGGTTGACGATTTTTATTATTTTGTTATGGGTTATCAGATACTTAAAATAACATCAAAAAGACCATATCCATCTAACTGGTTTGTGAGTTTAAAGATTGTCATTTTATAGAACTACATGGTGTAAAATTCTAATCTACATTATCTATTAAATGTTATTCAATGAAAGGTTTATGTTATGTGTAGAGTGAATGGATGCACTATTAAATGAATCGTCACATTTTATTTAAATGTTGAAATAAGATTGTTTGTGAATGAAAATCTGATGTTAAATATTTGTTTCTGAATCTGATAGAAATAGGAATGACGAGTGGGAAAAGAGAAAACGTTCCCCTCCTCAAATTATCTTGATTGCTTTTAGCGACGGAAATCCTTCTACAATCAGCATGCTTAGAAACAAATTCCTTGAGACTGTGACCACGTCCGAATTTCAATCTAAAATAATCCTAGTGTGTTTATTAGAGCCGATTGCCATCAAAATGTTCATTGATGTAAAATTTATTGAGATCAAATAATAATAAACCAAAATAAACCAGTAAGACCACTTTTAGAACTACCATCGTTGTTGGAACTCATTGAAATATGTTACCTTGTTGCGAGACAGGGTGAGAATAATGATTGTAGTCCACAGTTGGTTAATGTTATTTACACAACAATACATCATTGATTTTAAGTGCATAACGAAAGTAAGAAGCGCACTAATAATGATGTGAATAACAAACTAATAAAGGTCTGATCAATAGTTCGTCATAAGTTATAAATTAAGATTGAGTAAATGGAGAACAAAATAGTAATCACTAGAAGTTCTTTAGATCACACAGTAAAGGGTGCGTAAATACTCAAATAAGTTGGACTATAAACAGAAAGAGTAGAAAATTGACAAACAAATAAAGTACACATGAACGTGGCTTCAGAACACGTAACACCCTCCACTGTTTTTGGCTGTTTTGACCTAATAAACGATTTTGCTAATTTTTCACACCCTGAATATGTTTGTGGCTTTTCATTTCATTTATTTTCTAATGGAAGGATTTCTCAACATCCAAATAAGACAAAGGGTTTATTGAATGGAAAATGGCTATACAGGACTTACCAGCATCTTTTAGTCTGTTAACTTTAATAGCACAAATAATGAAAACACATCTAACTGGTTAATTTGATCAAAATCTGGATTTATTGTACTAAGGAATAAATATATATTAAACACTATAACCGAAAAGTTATATTCTTGACTAATACAGAATAACCATCAATCTTGAGTTCGTCAATCTACCGAATATCAAGTATGTACAGAAAACTGTTATTCACAAGACCGATCAACAGAAATTTATATATCAGTAGTCTACAAATCGTTCATTATATTAGCGTATCATTTGTTGTTACAAGTAAATGATCTACCTACAATTTAGATTAATATCATGATAAACGGATACACTTATCATTGTCATGTTGAACAAAATGTGCGATCATGACGGTAAGTAGTTCGAATGTTCTTTCAATGAAATGGTAATTCATTCAGTTTTCCTGTATCCACCAATTTATTTCGCTTACTGTACTCACTTTACCAAAGTTCGCTGTTATTGGTCTTGAAATAATTACATGGACCTAATGTGTTTTCTTCGTACATGATACCACTATTAAGTTACATTGTACGCCATTCATCTCAGCTTTTCTATCTGTGGGATTTATCATTTTTCTGTGAGTTAAGCCCTTAGAGTTTACTACATATATATCTCTTTCGTGCATATATATCTCTTTCTATAAATTAAAGTTGATCAATGTGCTTCTCATGAGGAAACAACTTGCATAATTTAGTATTGAATTAAATTGTTAATAAATAGTCATGATTAAAAAAAAAGAACAACGTCGTATTCGTAGTGATGGAACACCAACTTACTCATTTGGCTTTTACGCTTAACTGTTTTGAGGAGTAAATATAAAAAACAGCATATGCATCAAGTCAGATCATCATAAAATGTCTATTTTGTTGTCTGTCTATTAAACGTCTTTATACATATATATCATTTGCAATAATTAAGTACAGTATTTGGCATATGCATGTTCTATGCAAGGTATGCACAGATTGTTACTCTCTTCGAAATCTGATAAATTAGGCTTCAACTATCCAGCCACATATCTGTGTGAATAAGATAATTAAGTTTGAATATCATGAAAATCGATCAGATATTTGCGTTAATTCCTATGATTTTCAGCTTATATTGAAATGTTATGTTGTATATAAAATCCGATTGCCTAAAAGATTTTAAAATGATTGTTATTAAAATGAAAACACTTCGTTTTTAGATATTCAATCAAGTATACCATTCATACACTACTTAGATGAATACATTTGTCAGAGCACTATTTAATGATTCTTTCGAAAGAAGTTACAGAACGAGAGATTGAGTCAGACCAATGAAAACTTAAAAAGAATTTTAAATTGCACTTACAGTTTGACAACATAAGTTGATAATCATCTTTTTCGTCACAAACACAGTAAGATAAGTCCATGACCAAAACATTAATGATATGTAGTTAAATTTAAAATATGTTTATAAATATAGATATAAATGTTTTAGAGATACGCATGTGTAATCGAACGGCTCTCATTGTCAATGTTTTTTTTTCATTTAGACTAATTATTAACATATAAAAATATAGTAATAAGGGTATTTTCCCAACTTCCACTAACAACAAAAGCTCCTCACAAATATTATTATCATTGTGAGGGTACTCTCCTGCATCAGACATCACCACTAATAGACAAAACTGACGAAGTACCACTGAAAATAGTTTCAAAATATTGAACTGAACTTACCGTTGCGACCTAAAATAATTATGCATATGAATAGGAAGGTGAACTTAAGTAACAATCTGCTAATTTCTCATACTAACGTTTGCAGTCAATAGAGCCAATAGTGTTGTGATGGACAAACTAAATGTGGTACAAATGTTTCTCAATACTGTTACCAGACGAACATACAATTTCACTCAGTTTACAGTACCCTAACACTTATGTGGAATGCTGAGAATAGTCTACAGATACGTGATATGTTAAATGGGTCACAGAAATATTAGTTCTATATATATTTAAAGTGAAGAATCAGTGAGTGTTTTCACCACTTCCAGTGTTATGCTCGTAAAATACATTTGTGGAATACAATATTTGATCAATGAACATAAATAATTTAAAGTAATTAGTCTCAATGATAAATTTTGACAATGTGATAAGAAGACAACGATCAGAACTATGTAATACATTAGTGCAATACATTTCGAACAATCTGATCACACATATACTTGTTAAGAACACTTATATATAAAACAAAGGGTCAAGGAAATGGGATTAAGCGGAGACATGGATTATGATGATGATGATAATAATAATAATAAGAGTAATTATAATGTGAACACAATTTGAAACCTAATCACTCTGGCTAATAAGTCAATATTACTAGGGTAGGTTTAAGGTGAGAACAAACTGTTTTTGAATACAGAAAGGGGTTTGAATTTTCATATGTCTAAAGCTTCAATAAACCTTAGTATACGTTAATGGGAAGATTCAAGTAAAACAATATCAAGTGAATTAAACTTCATCCCCATTGCACAAGCAAGTGGCTATCAGGACTCAGTAGCTAAGTGGATAACGCGATGGCGTTTGAAGCGAACGGTACTGAGTTCGAGTTCCAGAGTGAACATCAACTCTGAGATGCAGGTACATCCAGCTGACGAGTCCCAAACAGGATGAAACGTGCGTCCCGGATTCCACTGCTAGCCACTATCCATCTTTGCTTATAATACTTGTAAATTAAGGCAATATCTGGGCATACGCACAGTATGCACATATGCCGATAAGAGACTGATCAATTTCAGTCCTAAAACATCAATGGGAAGATTCAAGTAAAACAATATCAAGTGAATTAATATACGCCCTTTTACACTTTTACACAACACCACAAAAGCCGAGTTAAGATCAATCTTATGGTCTGTTCCGATTATATACTTGGCAATAGAGGATGATGGATGTTTATCCTCTACTCTTATGGGGTCACTTGATTCTGTTTGTTCCCGCAACCATTTTGGTACATGTCCACACACCCTAATCTTGAGATCACGATTGCTCCCCCCTGTGTATATGTGACCCATCTGATATTAATCAACATATGCTCACGAGTGACTGGCTTCAAGATATATATCCTGGAGTTCTAGCGAGAAGTAGTGACCAGTGGAGTTCAACCAGGTCTGCTGTGAGGTAGTAACTCACTGAAGACAATGGTGAATGTGTCGCTCAATTTCGTGGATTAGTTGAAGTTAGACATTAACACCCTTGGATGCCGGCTCAGTGGTCTAGTGGTCAAGTGCTCGGGCACGAAACCAGTAGGTCTTGGGTTCGAATCTCGCAGGGGGGCGAGGTCGTGAATGCGCACCGCTGAGGAGTCCCACAATAGGACAATATGGCCGTCCAGGGCTTCCAGATCTTCCATGGTGGTCTAGCTTCAACTGACTCATGATCTTAACCATTGAAATTACTACAATCTCCACAAAAACCCATCTGATATAAATAACTTCATCATCAATTAGAGGAAAGCAATTACATAACCGATATTAACTCAATTTAATTTTACGATGCCTAAGTCAATGAGCAAATTAATAGAAAATCAGAAAGATTCCCAAACACATGAATCTAAGTACTTCTCAAAATATACTATTGCCTCACAAATATTCTATAGCTTATTTCAGTTGTAAGACAAGTGAATAATAATATTTTGTAAATTGTATGTAGCAGTTATTTTAATGTATGAACTTTTGATTCGCTTCAACTGTTAATTACACATCACTAAACAGATAATAACGAATAAACTTCATTGTATTTACACATCTTGTCATTCGGAATGCATAATACATCATTCTGTCTTCAAAATATACTGTGAGACCTACCGTCACAACCACCTTTGTCTAGAGATGAAAGCATTAGACGAGAAGAAATAATATCCAAATGTAGAATAATCGAAAGGATTTCATAAATGTGTAAAGTAGAATAATATCCATTTATTACATTAAATAAATTCCAATTTCGGCAAGCAATGCCCACTTAGTATTATCGAACTTCACTTTACATAATTTCAGGGCCTGAAGTCGATATTATCGACATTCATAACCTGAAATGTTTTTTGAATTATCAAGATGCCGTTGAACCCACTGGATGTATAACATCTGTCGGAAGACATTTATAATCACTGGTAACAGTATAAGCAGTAAGCACGCAATGTTTGATGACAATGAATTTTAAATATCCCACTTCACGAAACATTTCTTTCAAGACAAATATAAATTAGTTGCAGCTGAGGTTCAGTCGAATAAGTTCATTTGTTACTGAATAAAAATGAAGTTTCTGCACAACTGAATAATATCCAGGCAAATTACTGTACGATAAAATCCAAAAACAATATTTTGTTGAGTATGAACTACAGGAAAATAGAGTATACTAGTCTGTGTAACGAAGTTAATGCGGACAGGAGGGTCCATTATCTTTATCCGTTTTCTCAAAGAAGAACTGAAATTTCGAAGTTATAATCTATGCTCAGTACCATAAAGAAAGTTTAATATAAACAAGGTGGTTTTATTAATAAATGATTCGGGAAATATTCTTTATAAATATACGGATTTGATCAACTTACTACAGCAAAGGGTCGTAGCTATCAGTAGACAGTTTTGTCTCAATAAATCAAATGCACTGATTTGTAAATTATTACTAAACATTGAAATAATATCATTAGGTACTTACTCATGAGATTGCTTTCTGTTTCCGAGATACAGCATTAAAAATACTCACAGTTATATAATATACCCTTGTTGGTCAGGGTAGTTTTACATTGATTTTCAGGAGAACTGGATACGATCCAGACTTTCACGTGACAACCAATACAATTTAGCTCAGTCCCGTTTAACAGGAGATGAGAATGTAATAGTACTACTTAGTAGATATTTCTCACGTTAAAACAAGCATGCAAAATACAAAACCTCATATTATCGACAACTGATAATTCTGAGCAGCACAAAGCACAATGTCACATCAAAGGAAGAATTAGGTCATGAGAGATGATTTTCTTTTATATTTATAAAGATGACTAGTTTCAGTCTGGAATTCCTCTACTACTTCGACCGATCAAATGTTTTCAATATGTTCTCATTCATAATCTGTAGGGAATATTAACTGAAATAAATACTAGGGAGAATTCACAAAACAGTTCACTGTTTTTGACAACAATAATATCAGAACTATAGAAATCCTCCAACTCGTAGCAAATGAAAGTGTTACAATGGAAACTATCAAGATATTCAACTGAGATGTTGATTTAAACGATTTTCATGATTACTGATGTTCATTATTATGTTATTATAGAATACTATGTATATTTTATAATATTATTACATTATATTCATCATTATTTGTAAGAAATCAACAGGATTCGTTAAAATAATAATGATTGAGTCACTAATTACATACCTTTTACGTCGATATCTGTAATGGTAATAGCATAATCACGTATATTCACGGATTCTCCAGTAAAACAAGTGTTCAAGAAAAAAATAAAGTTCAGCATATAGAATGACTTTTCATCATGTTATAGATGCATAATATCGATGAATAATTTTAACATGATGGTAATTATCTTTATCCTTCTGGTGTACTGAGTGACACATCATTTTACTAGTTATGCCAAACCAAACATATGGTGTTTGACGGAACCGAGAATTACTATTTCGTTTATCATTTATGAGTGTTAACAACAAAGACAGAAGATAAGACAAACATTATGACACCCACAAGTTATACCTCCGAAAATCAGTGTAATGGCATCCAACAGAAATAAGCAAATGTGTATTATTTAGATCATGGTAAATCGACTTTGAAAGTATATGGTTCTTAACAATTTTTTTTCATTAGAGGATAGTGTAAACATTGAAACCAATGAGTGATCGATTTCGCCTCACTAAATTTGTGCAATTTAAACAAAAACTTTATGATATAAATTAAGCATACCGCAACAGTATGTTTCTGTGAAATACAACAGATGAATTAAAGTTCTAAATTCAATATGTGAATGTAATAATTCGAAACACTGTATCATGATATTGTGCTTCATGTCACTCGTTTTTGTCGGATTTTATCTGCTTGTACAACAATATTAATTGAATAGGATAGTTATCGAAGCCTATTCATAGATGAAATAAATGATATCAGTCATTTTGTGAAACCCGACGTAGAATTTGACACGTGAACACTTCAGTTCAAACGATTTATAACCTAGACAAAATGTTGCACCCGCAAATGAATTCAAGGCTCATATGAAAAGTGCTGTGATCAGTTAGTCACACTCAATGGTTATTCGTTAACAAGATATCTATTCTCTATGTACATACTCAAATTTTAAGCCCTTTTCATTTCATTTATGTCGACCAAATAAGTTGACGATGTTAACTGATAAGAACCTTTTTCATTAAAATTAAATTTAAAATAGTATGATATGAACGAAAGTCTTGAATTAAGGGTCGAGAATAAATTCGATAACCGTCCTAATATTCTTGTCATGGTTAGTCGTTTGTAGTTCCTTAATAGGAGTTTTAAATACGTTCAGACATCCCTCTAATTCATTGAAAGACAAAAATTAACCAACTTTGTAACTTACCGTTGCATGTGATCGCTGTTTGAAATGTTTAAAGTTAATATTTATGTATGTTGTTCAAGTTACTTGTTGGTACATGTGCCTACCATCAAAATGGTGTAACCCTGACTGTTTCTTTGTAATGTCACATACACATATATTGTACAGAATGCGTTATCTATCAAGCGATGAACAAAATAAAGATTCGAATAATTGATATTTTAGAAGTGAAGTCCAAATAACATTAGGTATATATATCCAAAATGCTTGATAATATACGTTCAACCGTAAATTTATGTTTTTGACGTAGGTTATATTGAACAATATCGAAATCTCATAATCGAAACACTTTAGGAATTATAGTAACTTCTGTTTATCACAAATTAAGCAAGTGTTATTCACTCCTAGCTAGCAACTATCTAGTGTGAATGAGAAACATTCTAATTCTAGTGTGCTTTGTGTTTTATACACTTGGAAGAAACTGACATTAGATATCAAAATATCAAATAAATAACATTTTGAATGAATGGACTGAATAACTTTTAAAAAGGAACACCACAAAAACACAATAAAATAACTCACTCCAACCATCACCTGTTAATAGAAATGAATTGTTTTGTCTAAGTTCAATTAACACTTTGAAAGAAAACTGGAAAGGAGTTGAATGATTCAATATTATCACAACAACAATTACTTTGCACCAAATGCCATACAACCTTTCACAAAGACTAGGATCCCAATAATTCACGTTTAACTGAATGAAATAAATTCATCGAGAGTTTTAGTATATGGTCATGGGTTTAATCGTTAATATGTTCCGTGGATCTCTTACTTTGGTTCATTTTAAACTCCCATTGATACCATAAATTATTAAATTTTGATATTGTCAGTTTATGGACAGTTTTTTGCTTTGGATGATTACGATTTTAGTTTCTTAGATTGGTAAATTTAATGGTGTGACTAGGTTAAGCTCATACAGTTGAAAGATTTGGTTATTTATAACCAACACCACAACACAAAATTGTTATTGTCACATCAAGTGACTTAAGTATTGTGAAATTGATTTCGTAGCTGATTTGAAATTCAAACTACGAAACCTTAACCTTGTTGCAAGGTGATTACGTGCAAATTTACAAAACACAGAAATTATACAAGTTCATCAGTTATTGGGTAAAAATAAATGCCAAATAGACTAATTGTCTTATTTGTTACTGTTAATTTTTGGCTGTCACATCTCATCGGTTAACAGTTCTGAGTTGACTGAATTCATACTATCATTTTATAAATTTCATTGATCTGGGGAAAATTTAACGTGTAATCTCACAACCAAAGATGCTTTCTAGCAAGTGACATCCATAAACGTCCTCAAAACTAAGCGAAATAATAACATATAAATATATTTTTTTATGTCCCAATAGGTATAGAAGTCGTATTTCTGACATTTCGTAACTCAATTAAACCACTTCATCAGAGTAAATAAATAACGGAAATTTACTCTGAAGAGGTAGCTTAAATTAACTAACGAAATATCTTAAATACAAATTTTCTACTCATTGAGATATAACAAAAATATATTTATAATTAACTCTCTATCCAATGTTCAATTTATTTGAAACTATCAAGTCCAACCTTGGTATTGGTTGATAGCTATAAGGGAAATATTATTTAACTTGATTCGTTATAAATATCTAAATAAATTATATCTCGGTATGACTGATAAATGTCGTTCTTGTTTTCATCATTTATCCTTCTATTAATTTCAATCACAATTCAACGATTTCTTACTGTCAGGTTGTTCTTCAATGTCCCTTTTATTAGCGTTTTATTTGAGTAGTTCTAGAAGAATATTGACCTGATTGTCTGTTGACATATTTTAGCATACACAGATACAGTGTTAACAAAAAAATGTCTACCACTATACTACACAGACATGAATGCTTTGAAAATTTTCTAACTGTATCACAATAGCGTTTTGGGATAAGAAAGTAAAGTTTTGAAGTAAACAGTTTTCATTGAAGAAACATACATTTGATAAGGAGTAGCACAACGCAACATCGATTCTAATAATTTTTTATGGTTTAAAACTAACGATAGTTGTGTTATTAAAATAATCTGTGGATGGTTTTTGAGACTCTTACAGAGGTCCGCGTGATTCAACTTTCACCTTCTAAGTTTCCCATTCCGATATTTCAAAAGAATATACGAAATTTAATGTATCATTTAGAATGCGGATTGCAAACGAAACAAATAAGCACTTAAAATCATCAATGCCTTTAGAAAATGACAATCAGTGGCGGCCTGTCTGAATATCTGGCCTACCTGTTCTTTTATCTAGATATTTCAACAACTGTTTTAACACATCATTATATTTATTAATCGCATAATCGATTCAGGCGCATCTAAGAAAATTTTACGACTTTTCGCTGTACAAGTTACAAAAAGTACAGTCTGAGATATCGTGGTGTGTGGTATTGAAAAGAATAAACATTATTCAGAAGTTGACTCCTGAACTTCTAATATTTAAATGGTCATCACTAATTGGCAAGTTGGGCTGTATTCAGTTCTTACCAAGTCTAGACATGTATCGTAAGTATGGTGTAACCATAATTCAAGAATCGTGGTTACATGATTTACAAGACGGTTGCTCATTTTTTCTACAAGATCTCATTATTTATTGTCAGGATCGGTCAAGCAATTAGAAAAGGAAACTTGTTGAAATACTTTTGCTGAGAATTCTATATCGTACCAAAAATATGATGTCAACTACGGTCATTAATAGTAAAATAATCAAAATATTACTTAAATGATGATTGATAGAGAATTTTAGTCGGTCTATGCTTGAACAAATAATACAAACTTCATATCTTAACTAATCTGCCATGTAAACCATGACTGTTCGCTATCCCCTGATTGCGAGTAAACGCAAACTCATGATCGAAAATATAGGAAGTGTGATAATATTAGTTGGTACCGTACCGTTCGAACTAATAACATCTCATTAACTTACATTTTGAAATATGACAAGCTGTATGAGGCAGAAGATTGCCAAACAGTTTCTAACAGACATTATCATATTGTTGTGTAGAAGATGCTTCAACCATTTTTCGTTACACCATTTATATACTTTATATTTAGTGAGTTGAATGGGTGACCAGAGCCATATGACTTTTTGTTGTGACTTTAATATTTCTTTTTAATCTGATTAATTATTTATTAATTATCATATGACTCTTCAACGGCTACAAAGCACTACATTTTGTTGATTTAAGTACGTTTGTTAATTATAAACTGATTAACTACTTCATATGTACTTTAGTCAATATATGAATGGTCTGACAGGAACTGATTATCGAGTATTCAGAAGGCATTATATGTTCAACTCATATTATTTTGTGAATGTTCAACCTCTGACATTTAAATGATTTCAGTGTTTTGCCACCAACAGACTTGTTTGGTTTCTTTACTGTTGTAATGAAAATCAACATCGTAAATCATAAAATATGAGATATGTGATAAAAGCCAAAGATTTTCAAAGTGCGAAAATGATGAATCTTCATGTGTGTAAAATTTAATTTCATTATCAACTGTGATATTTGAGAAAAAGTAAGTCTATTTATTGTTAAGGTCATGTTATTTGTTTTGCGTTTTAGACTAATAGAACAACCGAAAAGCTCTTTCTGTCATCGAAACGTACGAAGAATAAGACAAATGAAATTTTTTTTATAAGAATGGACCGATAGGCCTTTGGTTAAGATCTCACAAGGTGGGATCGTGGATGCGAACTGCTGACGAGTCCTGCAATAGGAAGAAACGGCCATTCAATGTTTTCAGGTCTTCCATGGTGATCCAGCTTCAACTGACCCATGATCTCAACTATAAAATTTTTTTTATATTGAGTATTAAAATTAACTAGTTAAAAAGAAGGCATATCATAGACTTTCCAAACCTGTTGTTGCAATTCATCAGCCTGTTTAAAATAAGACCAGTAAACAAAATTCGTGACATTCTGGACTTCCTCGATTCACTATCTGAAAACAGTTTATGAATGTTGATTGTAGATTTACAATCACGTTATAAAATTCTTTGTAATACAGTCAGTTAACAACATCGGCATTAGTCATTCAGAACACTATGAAAGAGATGTGTTCCTGAATATTGAGCTCAAAATATTAACAATATTGTATGACGGTTCGAAATGAGTTGTTGTTTAGCAGTATATTCCATTATCAACCTAGATAAAATTATTTTTTGATCAACAATTAATGTTCTATACTTCTTCAGACGGTTAATAGATTTGGTGATCCATTTTCTGTCGCGAATATAACGACCTTATAAAATAATACATCTATTTACCAATCCACAGGTCGATTACATTTTGAGTGATGTGAAGAGGGAACTAAGAGTTTAGCTTCCTTAATGGTTTGTCGTAAAAGTGAACTGATGTTTTTTATCGAAAGCTGATCAACAGAAAGCCACCAATGGATGACCATTATATGACTTTCATAAGTTGGTTTTTTATTGAGTTGGAAGAGAAGTCTATGGTCTACTGGATTTTCGATAGCTACACTAATGTGAACGTAACACATGATGGAATAAAGGGAAAACAGAATATAGGTGATTGAAAATGTCACTTTGTGGTCATTACAGAAAAATAATAAATGTATATTATGATAGTGCGATGAGAAATTGAATTTCATCAGAATTATGTGATATATTTGCGCAATACATTTTGAATTCATTAAACTAAGTAGCATGTACAAAATGAAACTAGATACAGTTACATGTTGGTCAGATGTGTTATACGAATCAAGTTCCCTCTCCAAACAGGTATTCGTCGAGACTCAAGGAGCAGGTTAACTGTGGATATGATCATGTCGTGAAGGTTAAAGCACAAAAGGTAGGTCATTACGGTAATAGTACACGATGGTGTAAAAATAACTGAACACTACAAAATATAATGTTTAACAAAAGGTTTTTGAAAATAAGATTGAAGCAATCCATGTATTTATGATAAACGTTTACCAAAACTAAACTCATTAATGTAGGAAGTATTTATCTATTATGTATTTTTTAGAGGTCAGTTGTAATCTCAAATAGACAGGTGATATTTCCATTTATTGTCATTTTTAAACATTCACACCCAGTAAATGATTAGTTTTCAGTGTTAGATGTCCACGGAGCACATTTCCTCCACTTTGAAGATTTATGATTCTTTTACTCAGTGAAAGTTATTGGTAAAACAAAGTGAGTTGTTTGCTTCAGTAAAAGTATATCAGGTGGACAAATTTCCCTTAAATCAATCAATAATGAAAGGAGAGATACTTAGAAATAGTTTGAAAGTAATAACTAACAAACATTAACAAAAATCTATAGCCGCATCTGTACTTCAACTAATAATAAGTTGTGAAATCACTAACGAGGTAAACTGATTGTTAAGTTGCCAGATTATACTTGATGATTTTTGCTAACATTATTTAACTCCGTTAAATATGATGATGAGTAAATATACACCAATATCACCTTTGTCTTAGTTATTCCATGTTCACATTTCCTCACGGAACTAGTACTTTAACAATAAAAATTCTCATATATATATGCGATTGTACAACTTGACAACAAATTCGTTGAAAAGAGACCTCTTCGCTGAACTTCATGTTTTTTTTAATGCGTCAATTACCTTTTTTATAGTCAGATAGAAAATTATGTTAAAAACATGTGAAGATCAGGATAAGCGTTACACACATGACCTCAAATAAAAATAGTCAAGCTTGTAAGTGAATAGCAAATAAGGTCAAATATATGTTAGTAATGACTTAAAAAGAATAAATTGTTTAGCATAATGTAAAGCTGGAATAAGCAATATGTTAGTGACTTAGTAATAAACGCCATAAACTATGTTTTTAAAATACGTTGTAAAGAGTGAATTTGTATGATCAGTTCTTGAAGAGTATTTCAATCGAAAAATATCACTGTGAAAACGAAGGAAACGATGAATATATACAGGGTTACGAATTCAAGCATGTTAGTGAAAACACATTTTAGATAAGGTTTTGTTATTTCAAAACATTAGGTCGATCAGTCGACATGTTTGAGCAAAGTAATTCTCGTAGTTTCGAGAAAATGGTTATCCAAATATATTCCAATACATGCCTTGAAACTTAGTTTTACTAGGCATTTTCGATAATGTATGGTTTGCATTTCACAGCAGAACTGACGATAATGTTTTTAAAACAATCGATAATCCTTCTTGTTATATGAGTACATTGTTTGAGCAAATAAAATATTTAGTCATACCTTTTTGTTTACAACAATGAAGAGAAAGTAGATATTTGTCTGTGTGCAAGCGTCGATGTCTATATGACACAATCAGCGATTATGAGCGTGTTCGATCCATTTTTGTACGATTATGTGTAAATATGGAGAAACTTCCTTCATATCTATCTTTCCTTGTGACTAGTTCTTTGTATTTCTGTTGTATGTACTGTTTACCCTATTGTTGTCTTTGTTTTGTACATTTATTCCGATTATTGAGATTGATTGCAATTATCATATCGTCGACAACTTTTGAATCCTAACTAATCTATCAATATCCGTTTTACCATTTTTACTTAGGATTGCTTTTACGGAGCCCTCCATATTGAACTGTCATACTATGTTTGATACTTTTTGAGCAGATGAACAGGCTATCGCCGTCTTTTAAATTATAAAACTCGGGAGACAGACATATAAGCAGTCCAATATCTTGTTCCAACAAAACAGCTTTATGAACGCTTTCCATTCAAAAGCCATTCAAACGAACGATTTTAAAGATATGTCATGTTGTTTCCAAATTTCTTTGAAGCACTTTGCGAGAAAATAAATGAAATATACTTGCCTGGTGACATTAAAACAAGTTATTGTTGTCTGGATATATAATGAAGAATATATTTTGTATTTTAGGTCCCGGCATGGTGGTATGTGGCTATCGGTGGGCTTGTGATGTCTTCATGTTCCTCAGTTATGGCCCCCAAATGCCTTCGTATGGCCGAGAACAGGAAGAGTCAGTTCTCCCTCTCGAAACGCTCTCACATGGTCATGTGCATACAGCCACTGACATGGCAGTCCTACTCACTGCCTTTTCGTGACAAGGGTGTTGTTTACAAAATTGAGGGGACAAAAATCGAATGTTTGGCGCTTTATTTGGATTGGTGTTTAAATAAAATAGAAAAAAAATATAAGTTAATACTGGTCATCAAATTCAATTTCCTAGATACTAGTTAGACGCCTTGAATAGCCGAAAATATGACAAAGAATTTTTTGTATAAACATGGTTTGATAAGCTTTCGGTTATATTTCTATGTGAAGAATTACCACTATGTTTAAGCTGAAATAATTAACAAGATTATCAGACGATATTCTACGATCGACTAACTTGTTCAATACACGTTCCTGACTATTTAATCTGCCATTCGCATAATTATTATCTGATGATAGACTGTTAGCTTTAGAGCTTGGACATCCTCATTAATTGCTTCTTGTCTGTAAAAACAAAATAAGACGATGCATCATAAAGAGCATCAAACTTTTGTGCGGTCCTAGGTCGGTTTAAGGAGATAAGTTACGAGAGTCAGTAAACGTTTGGAGCGATGTATACTAAATTGATTGCCATTTTATGAAGTCACATGGGTCAAAAATAGTGAGCACACCGGTTAAAAAATACAGCAAAAGGTAGCAAAAAGACCGGAGGCAAACGTCGGACTACAGTAGTTCTACTCAAAAAGGTTGAAAGTAGCGAAAGAAAAGTTGTTGTGGTTGGTATCATGTCAAGCCTATATTGGTTATTCTAGCGTCTGGGCAAACCAATTTATTCACTCTCCTCAGGCAACATTTTAACCTTGTTAATTACTCGCTTATTAATCCTGACCGTTTTTGTATGGTCGAATATATGTTAGTTGCTCACCCTATTAATTGCGTGTCTGTAACTTATTTTTGTCTGAATATAAATATTGTGTGACGCCTGATCAAAACGAGTAGGCTCTCTTGCCTTCTCCGCTGAATTATGAAAGAAATGTTATGTACTCAATCACACATCATGAGACACACAATAGAAGGTTGAAACTAAATACAAAATATTTACAATGATTTTAGTAGGGAAAATGCTAGCAAAGTGATTGAAATAGTGTCATATGTTATCAATTTATGGCTTGATTAGGCTTATCCTATACACAGAAACAATGTTATGTAAAACAAAGCCATTAGTCAACAATCGATTCCATTTATTCTTCTTCAGTTTATTAGAACATGTTCATACTTCACATCCTTATATTCTATCGGCACCACAGATCAATTCCTGTTATGTTCTATCCTATTTATTTTAACGATTTATTGCACAGTCCTGCTCGAAAGCTGTAAACCACTAGCTCCATTATTTCCAAGGTATTTGGAATCACTCATACGATGGTGTTAGTTTGTCGTCCAAACAATTGTGACACAAATATATGTTTATCTTCTGTATGCTCATGAATTTGGTAATAATTGACTGCCGGCATGTTATCGTTTGTTCACTCTTATATTGTATTCATGGATCTTTTTAATACACCCAGGAAACATTCGCATCACACACCCACCCATTATGTAACAATGCATCCTACTAGAAATAGTATGATTTTTTTCACTACCTTGAACTCAAACCTCTTAGATGTTCTTTTCGAAAACAGACATCGTTCTCAAGTCAATGTGCTAATTCATATAGGATACTTCGTAGTGCATATTTCTAAGTCAAGCCTACATCGGTTGCTCTAGCTTCCAGTCACACTAACTTATTCATTCTTCTTAAGCCACACTTTTACATTGTCAACTATTTGCCTAACATTCGTCTAAACATACTAGTGTCTGAAATAAATTCATCAAACTCAGCTCATGTTTTGCATTTGATTTCGGTTGTCGCACACATGGTGTTAGACTAGATGTAATATACGGAGTTAGATAGAATGTTGATATTCAAGACATATTCACGCGTTCCTTTAAATCTTAGTCATATGAATAGGCCACCGAATGTATTTACTCAAATTTGATGTGTATAATACAATTTTTTGATGTTTTTAATTATGTATATAATATAAATTATGTGAAAATCTTGAACATCAAGCTAATAACTACTCATAAAGCCGATAATATTTTTTGCCGCATAGTATCTAGGATGAGAATTAAAATAAGTCATTGGTTTCATGTATGTAGTCCCCACATTCATTCGCAATCTTAATCGATGATTTCTGTAAAGGCCTATCACCTAATCTAGTTTTCAGGGAAAAATAATAGGTAAAGAATCAATTAAAGAATCTAATATTTAGTGAAGTAAAAACAACATAACTTTGAAGAAAAGTAAAATACCACACCGATCAAAACAATCAAGAAAATACATTTTGACAGCTGTCAAAGTTTACCAAATCTAATAGTAGCTATTAACGTGCTGATTATTCACGTTACATTATAATTCACTTGAAGTTTCTGCCAGAAAATCGTTTTCGGGATCATGAGTTCAAGAGGTGATCATAAATAGAATTGTGTATTTTATAGAGAGTGATGTAGGTTTGACTCATGCAATTACTTCTTTATGGCTTGTTGTAAGTAGCTGACAGATTATTGACAAACCTTTTATTGTTTATATTTCATCACACTTCACTATGCCCACTACTTAACCTGATCACATCATTTGGAGAGTTAAGTTGGAGTGCTTAATAACGTTTGATCGGTTGATGAAATGATGACTCAGGAATTATGGAAGGAATGTGACTCACTCAATCAAACATCACGAGACTCATTACTGAAGGTTGAAACTAAACACAGAGAATTATCAATGATTCTAGCAGGGAAAATGCTAGCAGAATGAATGAAATAGTCATATGTTTAACAAAAATTATAAACAAAAGCTGTTTATTGCTGACTATTTCAAAATTCATGAGGCATTTGCCATGTACAAGATCGCTTGCGCAAATATATTTCAAATTTTGTACAAACTTACATGAATAATCATTCACAAACAACAAGAAATTACTTCAAATAGATGTGGCAACATCAGAAAACCAGGTTATGTTTGCACGGTGATTTCCTTTTTAAGTAGATGGCATTCTGCTCTGTCGTTCCCATTCATACTAGTTGACAATATAGTCAGATATGTTGTGCAGATGGATTGTGACAATGACGTGTGGCTGCTGATATCTAAAAGTCTCGAAGCTATCTGATTAGACTGGAGACTGTTAGGTTGTAAGTGCAAATACCTTTAATACCTGTATATCCAAATTTTTGTATATCTGATTACTGGTTTATATAATCCAAAATAGAAAAAGCAGCTTATCTAACTCCTTTCTTGCACTACTCAATTAGATAGAGGTTTCTTATGGTGTTTGAATGAATTAATGATTCCTTTGTACTTGTTGAATACTTGATTTCGAATTCTAAATACACTATATGCGTTTGTGCTTATCTATTACTACGTGATCTGATTGCGTTATTTCTGGGATTCTTAATTTGTACTATAATTCAAATACTCCTAATTATCACATTTCTCTTTAGGTTATGAAGTTGTTAACAACTTTCCGAGTGAAAAAGTAGTTAAAAAACAGAATGCTTCAATTTAGATTAAAGCAAAAGATATTATTCTACAGGGACCACAGATCTTTTGTAAACTTGAGCACTTCAAATTCATCCTGACTATTGAATAGTTCGAAAGCAACTAATAATTTCTCTTCGTATATCACATACAAGTGAATAACAATTACAGTTACTGTAAAACTCATAGTCTTATTTTGTGCCGTCTTCTACTCTGAAAACATAAAGCAGTTTAATATTGCGTAATTAGTATTATATTTACAAATTGTGTCTTTCCGAAGTTCAATAAGCGTGTGTCTCCTGAATATCACAAGAGGAGAGAGGAAATATCATCACCTGTTATTTATGTTTTGTTGTTTAGTAATCGTTTCACTTCCTGTTGATGTTCAATATTACATGAAATTCACTCTGCTCATTTGGGATAGAGTAAACGAAACCAGTTACTCATCAGATTTGCTGATTATCTCAGACTGATGTTGATATAGGTTGGAAGTGACAAAACTGTCATGTTTGTGTACATAACACAACAGACAATTGTCTTACTTGAAATCCTGGGTAACACAATTCATGCTAACTTTAAAAGAAAGGTAACACTTCATTGGATTATTTTGAATTCTCAGAATAAAACATTCTTGACCATTTCGATGTTATTTATAAATGTACTGAAAAATAATTACGAGCCCCTGAAGTTCTCAATATATCCTCACTTCAAACCACACTCCGTTCCATGATGTGATGCAGCTCTTTGTTTTTAGTTTTACATGCCAGTTAACATTGGGGTTAAATCCTATAATTTAAGATAGCCACGTTTATCTCAAAGTTTGGGTAAACTAAGTTTGTATTGACTCCAATGTTTTAACTGTATGATCAGAATGAATTTTCAAACAGATAACTTCGACAGAATGTCAGTATGTCAATATGTTCATGCAATTAGAATCCTGATATTTGAGGGATCAATTTTCAAATATAAATGCGTGAATATTAACCGACCATATACAAATGTTAATACCGGTTTATGGTTTCACATACCGAATAAATATGCAATGTTTCTCAATCAAGTGAACTAGACGTGTCGATAGATCTAACAGTTCTCAAATTTGCTTCGAATTCATGTGACTACTCGCTGTAACGAACTCTGGTCGGAATTTGGTTCGGTTAATTTGATCCAACAATGACAGGGACGAGAAAAATGAAGTACGATGTCGAGAGTTCTGAAGCTGTAGACGATTCATTTGCTGAAAATACTGTTCTTTCAGTTTCTAAACTGGACTCACCTACTTCCTTAAATCTTGCTTTTGATAGTGTTTCACCAAACCCCAAATATAGCTGTCCTATAGTAGATATCTATGCAGAGAGTGGATGTAGAATAGAAGATGAAGCAGGTTTTAGGCAAAAAGAGGCAGAGAAGATTGAGTTGGAGATTCGAGAGCTTCAACTTCGTTGGCGATTGTTGGAATCAACACCGAAACCTGCAGACAAAGTGAGAAAGTCGAGGGAGATTACCGAGTTACCTGAGTCGGTTTGCCGTTTCACATACCGAACAAATTTGACGTTAGTTAGTCAAGTTGTATCTCAAAATTTAGGTGAACTAAGCTTTGTATTTGCTCAGACGCTTAGTGAGTGATTGTCAATCCATCATATAGATTTGTCAATATCAATCACTTGCTCTTCGTCGAAGGTTTGATACCGTATTTTATCATTTATGTATATGTTGGTTGATTTTACTAAATTTTATAACGCTACAAACCGCCTAGTGTGGCGAAATCACGTATGTTGCATTCCAACGTATGACTGATCGATTTTTGAGCATGTTCGATATAACTAACCATTGAAGTATGTTGACAACAATCTCAGACAGTGTTTCTGAAATCTCGTTATTTATTGACTTTGTAAGAAAGCACTCATCAAATATCTCGTTGCAATAACTGTTCACTCACTCACAATAAGTAAAGTTATTATATGAAAACTACTTTAGGTTCTCTGTCTTTCGATCAATGACTTCAAGATTTACATTTAAATATCACACTTTCATTAACGCGTTCCAAATGGTAGTTTCCTTCATCCTTTACAAGACAATTATTACGGTCTATAAAGTGTTTCGTTACTACGCGACATACTTTAGCCGTTGTTCATTTGGTAGACACTGTAATTTGATTAACCTAATTACTGCAGTCCTAAATATCACGTTGTTTGTTTTTCGTAACAAAACGCCAAGTATGTAATGGGATAGAAGTGAGGAATTAGTGGTGCCAGATTATAGAACAATTCAGTTTCATTGTGATACATATGTAATAAAGTGATTGTTTTGCTTTACATTGTATCCTACTAATCACTCTAACATCCTGATTTGATTGAATCTCCGAACAACTACCAGGATCTATTGATCTAGGACTTTTACCTTTAAAATTACAATCAAAAGAGAATTTATTATTTGTTTCAGCACAGTTTATTCACAATAAAAGTATATCCTGCGACCAATATTGTTCTTACATTCATACTGAGAATCAAAGTAAAATAAAAATACAAAATGAATTATTTAGGTATGTGTTGACAATGTTAGTTCGTTCAAATTGATTTTTCTTCCGGAACCTTATACTATTATAATCATAGTAGTTAACGACAAACAAGATACACTACTTCATACATATGCAGAAACTTCTGAAAAACGTCACAGAAATGTACTTTCTGGCTAATTCAACTATCTTAATGCCCACACTACATTATGCTTATGGAAGCTGATAAGCCTATATTATTTTACAGATCAAATATGAATAAAATTAAAGGTTAAGTTCATTAAATCATTCATTAAAATCACCTTATGATTTACTGGCCATGACAATGTAAATATTGTTACTACTTTAGACAAAAACAATTGAATCATTTTAAATTGTTTGATGGTAATCCAATCGAATATTGTGATGTGTGCTACTTATGTCGACATAAGTAGTATATAACGCAATTTAGGAATAGAATATCTCACGACAGAAGGTTAAGAAACGAGAATGAGAACAGAGAATGATTGGTGTGGATACGAAGGAACAATCAAGTCTGAAACAATTGACTGATATTTTGCAAATGAAGTATTTACTGTATGGATCTCAGATTCTACTAAGAGATTCTGTAATTTTGTATTCGCGTACATTCGATTGTCCCCACTTGTCTTCCCGTTCACCACAATATGACTATTAATATAATGCATTTGAGTTTAGTGAATTATAAACAAGCTTTTTGTCTTTGTTTACATCTGAAATGCAAACAAGTTTGAACAATTTCTGTGGAGTTGACATATCGGAACAAGGTGAGTTACACAGACAATCAGACTTGTTTCATATTAAGCTTCAGAGCACGACCTTAATTGTACACAAATATTGAAAGTATGATATGATTCAAGCAATTTTTCCGAGTCATTGATAACCTCAAACTTTAGATGCTTCTTTGTTTCTGTCGGTATGGAATAAATTACTAAGCATACAAATATATTGACAAACTATCCTGTACAATTTGAAGTAAATCTGAGATTATCTCTGATATAGTTATGCATTTTATGCAAAATATTAGCTAATAAGATTTCAGTGAAGCCTAGAGAACCTACCTCGAAATTTCGATCTAAGGGAAAGCACCACATGATGAATTGGTTGAATGAATATAAAAGCGATTACGAAACAGTGAAAATAAAACTATAGATATCTGAATTTTCGTGGTCAAACAGCTTATGAGTATTAAAATTTATTGTACCCACAACAAGATGTGAAGTTGTCGTTACAAATATATAAAATGCCTTAGTGGCATTGAAACAAACAGCTCACATTGTAAACTTGATTAACCAAAAGTCTGTCTTGAAATCAAAGTTTCAACTTGTCTAAAATAAAGCAAATTTAATCTACCACATCTAATTGAACCATCGCATCCAATACGAAGCTTTAAACATTACAATAGACCATATAAACACTGTTCAACCAGCAAATTAGATGTATATTGGAATTTTAATACAAATGATTTTTAAGCAATAAATAATGATAAAAGTTTAGCAGATGTCTTTTGACAAACGTTTTGCTTCAGTAATCAAAATTCATTTCCAACATTAACATATAAACGGATTTTACAGCTTTCACAACAGCATAACGTTATCTGAGTCTCCAGCCGCTTCTGTAACAGTTGTTCAGGTGGCGTATTCAGCGTTAAACAAACAGGTCTTTAGAATGAATCTACTTCAGATGATTACACCTAACTGCATTCAGAAGCCCAATTTCTATTGTCAAACTTCGTATATGGTGTGTGCATTTATAAATTTATTTCTCAATTGGTACCATCATTGAAATTTAACACGGTGTTTCAAATCCATGATGTTCAAGTTCTATTCAATAATGAACTGGATATTCATAATTCTGTACTATTCATCACGTGAAGTGAACGAAATGGTATAAAAAAAGCGAGCATCATTTGTCGTACATTGTTGGGCAGTGACTTTTTAATTGTGCTTCAAACTATCAAGGCAGAAATCCTAAAATTTCGAATGACAAGTCATTGAAGATATTTGGATTCATTTAAAGAACAAATAAGGAAGTTAACATACAAACTTTCTTTATATTTTCAGCTATGACAAGAAAATTTTAGAAATTATTGAGAGAAATCAGTTGGATTTTTAATCGTTTTGTTTAAAGAATCTAGGTGGCGAGACTCCTGATTGTATAACAAACATTTGGTGCTGGACGAATGGTGAACATTGTTCAAATAAATGTAAAGGCTCCCACGTGCAAAATGACCTAAATTTAGTTCGGGACCATTTTCATATAAAATGATACAATTGATGTGTGAGAGATTAAAAGCATAAATACAGGCAAATATTTACCCATTAGCACTTGTTTATCTGTTTCAGGATATTAGTTATGAAAAGGTATACGTATAATGATAAATTCCGCCTGAAATAATCTTATTCATAGATCAAAGTTCTTGAAAATATAAGATTATGTAGTGTGTGGATGAATTTCGAACCATGATATCCAACAGATGATATAAACTAGATGAAGCAATGAATATGTTCGCAACAAAGCTAATTAACAAACGCACGAATAAATAATTTGGAGTAAAAAGAATATCTGAGCATCCAATTGTTTTCAATAACTTCACCATCAGGCTCTTCGGTTTTAAGTCCATAGTTATTGTGATATTTCATCAAGACTATGTGCTAACTTATCATCAATTTCATAGTAATGCAATTAATGGTGTTAATAAAATGGAACGTAAGAGAACAACCCATCATTAACGATAATAAAAGTGTAGGGCCAGCGAAATGTCACTAAGCCCTAGACAAATCAACGGCAGTTGGGTCACTGAATATCGAGCAAATCATCGATCCTCGTCAAGGTCAGGGACAACAAACGCGCATCAGTTAATCGTATGCCATGGACTGGCCCATGCGGCAGTGGTCTCTCTTTCGCTTGTATCTACTTTAACTAATATATTTCTGTAATAACGTCCCCTGTGTTGTACAGTCTTCAAAGCATCTGTGGTACCTTGATACGTCGATGGGGTAGTCCACGTAAGGTGCTAACAACGAGGTGTGACTTCGATGTTAGCTAGTTTGTCACACCATTCACGTCTAACTCGAGTAGGCGTCCGATCATTTTCGACATAGATCATCTACGCTGGTGATTTACAAAAGCAATAATAATATTAACTATGTGTGAATAAGAGATTGTTAATATCCAGTTTAACTATCTGGTGATCCAGACGTAGACCAAGTTGAACATAGAGGCTGAATAATACATCTTCTGGATACTAACGTTCGTTATAATGGAGTTGATCCTGTTATATCCTAGCGAAGATTAAATTACGAGTAACTTCTGAGACTCATTAATGGGCTAATATTATCTATATATTCTTACGGTATAAATATTCAGTAATTAGATTATGTATATTTATATTCCTCTTATTATAAGCTTCATTCTGACCTATAGACTATTATGATACGATTCACTGTTCTTAAGTTGTGTTCAGTTTATTAGTTACAGTCTCCTACGTTCACAGCCACTTTCTGGCTTTATTGTGTATAAATATTATTTCCTATTTTATGGTGCATTGCGGTCTGTTTGGCTTGTATATAAACCCAGTATTTTTGATATAAATGATTCGCATAGTGGAGGCTGTTGTTGGCATTCTGGACTCAACTGGACGGGCTAGGCGAGCAATGGACCAATAGGACGCTAGGCTAATCAGACCGAACGAACGTCAATGGTTTAGTACAGTACAAGGGCGAATAATTCTTATTTTGATTGACGAATAAATTACGTGCTAACTAGCAGGCCATAAAGACACAACAGATCCATATTGCCTCAGCTATGAAAAGTTGTATTCTACCTCAATTAGGTAGATTGTTCGGAATGTTATATTTGTAAAGAAGCTTCAATTTACTTTAATTCGGTTTGTACAAATAGCTGAAGCTTCGTTTCTAAACAAGATTATTTCGTTTTCGGTACTAATAAAACTTTATTAAAATGAATAAGTTTATCTAAGCACGAGAGTTGTAGACACTTTAACTGTCAGTTTCAGAGCAAGAAGTTTCACGAAAATAAAATTACTGGATCGCGATATATCGACTACAGTAATAAAACATTAGTAGAATGGTAAATTGAGCTTATAATTTTGGTCCAAATTCATTAGGTGTTTCAATGACTGTAAAGTGTGGACCCAACAACTTTGGAGCGAATTGAGTAAAAACAGCGTTTTACAACGTTACAAGTACTTGAATTATGAATACCGGTAGATATATGAATGGCATATTTTTGATTTTCTATTATTGACCTTAAACGTCTCATTGTCCACATCATTGTTTTAATTTTCTCTCCTTCTAATCTGATTTTTCGTCCTATGTTTTTCTACGATTTTTTTGACTGGTCGATTAGTCGACAACAACTTCTACCTGAATTTCGTGAGAATGTTGTTCAGAAGAATTATAAAAGCTGCACCACCAAACCAACCAATTCAGGAAACAAAACTCCCTCTACAAATTTCCACCATTATGTTCTGGACTCAACAGGCAGGGTTAAACTAATAACTATTATTTTGTGGACCAATAAGGACTTCAGAGTTGACGCAAAGCTGCTAGTGGTGTTTGACTTGTCATGGGTTTAGAACAGGAACAAGGCCATATAAGTCAGTATTCTGATTGGTGGTTTTATTACATGATAATTGACAGTGGTAAAAGTCAACAATATTATTTTCATTTTCCATAGTTAGATTTGTGATGCAATGTGTTTTAGCCTTCTAATTGTACGTAGATGATTTTGTTCGTGATCTGAATGTTACCAATGTAGTTAAGAAGTTAGTCTGTGTGGATTGATTTTCTACATACTTGTTTCTTCTGTTCTACTGTATAGGTTCTTGTGACCAACACATCCAAAGGATGGTAGTTTATTGTTCGACATAATTTCAGTTATGAATTTAGTATCATCTGAGACATTGTTGACCAAACTGTAGATGTCTTCAAGCTCATCCATTTTGATGATGACAAAGCTTTTACTGGTTATATATATATGCAGAATTGACCGATCGTTAGATTATCCATGTAACATCTTAAAATTCATTTGACAAAAAATATTGATTGTGGATGCTTCGATTTTATAATAATAAAACTGGTTTCTAATAAGTAGTACATTCTCTTTTGATTCCTAATAATAAGCAAAACACTAGAGAAATAACTATCCTGAAATCTAATTCAGACAGAGGTGAGGTAATCAAAACGATTTCTATTGAGGTATGTAAAAAAAACGTTTCGCAGACTTGTCCTTCGATTTATTTTGGATCTCATTGTGTAGGCAGACAGATATGACATTTGCAATTTCAGCGAAGTGCTTGATTAAACTTCATCTTAAGCAAATTTACTCAATTGCCTATATGAACTGAAACATAGTGAAAAATGACGTTATTTGCTTACAAGCAAGTGCGCTTACAAAGCACAAAATAACACTCGGTTGTAAGCACTCAAAGTATCAATCAAACCGTAAACAATACATAAGTGAACTCAGACATAAACCCAATGATCCGATGGCTTATGAGGACGTTCCTGTAGAAGAGAGAAGGAAATACTACACATAAAATGTTTGTTAAGTCCGAGATGTAGTGTTTACAAGTGAACGCTGCGGTGAACGGCTGACGTAAAGCGATCAGAATAAAAGGCTTGTCATAATACAGTTCTGCTTATTGCGGTAGGTGAATAAATGGGTGGTGTTGAGTGTGGTAACCTGAGCAACCAGTTTTATTTTCTAGAGTGATTACTGATACTTGGATGATAAGAATATTCAAGAACGATCAACTATAAAATGATTAAATATTTAAAGTTCTTATAATCTTCCTTATGGAATAGGATATACTTACAGCTGTAAACATATTTAAGCCATCTTCAGAGGAGAAGTAAGCATCAGAGAAGCGAACAAAGGATGAGAGTGATTTTATTTCACAGACTGATTGTGGCAAACTATCCTAGGGTCTCGAAAATCCACTGGTAGAGTAATTCATATGGAGAGATTCTGAATGTGATTGTTTCACTAACGATAAAACGTTATGGATGCTATAACTAGGAGTTTCTGCATACTGAATTCCTTCAGTGGATGTATTTTTGAAGATTAGATTTGGTTTGAGTCCCCTCCTCCATAAATGGTCGAGTCCCAGTTTGTTACATCTGAATTTATAATTTAAGGTACAATCAGTCCCTAGAAAGCCAAGCGCGAATCGTCTCTGAATGGATTCCAACCTTAATCTATCCTTTATGAGAACACTACCAAAAACAAACGTGCAATATTCTACGAATGGTCCAACACATACTTTAGACATCAAAATGCGTGACCCGTAGTTATAGAGGTTAAGAATCATGCAGTCTAGAAAACACTGAGACTTGGAAACCTGTTTTATGAAAGACAAATTGTGAGAGCACCTGAGCCTTAAATCCACTGCTGTATGCAACTTGGATAAAACCTTGCCATTTATAATAAAATCTAAGTTGAGTGAAATATCAACAAAGTACATTCATCCACATTTAGACAAGTTAAGCTCCAACATGCATTTAGAGCATCACTGGGCTACCTTATTAAGCTCTATGCCGATTCAAATTTGCATACTGTTCAGCTCCTGGGGAGAAAATGCATTATTTCAAGATCATCTGCACATAGAAAATGTAGTTTAAAGAAGATTAAAGGAGTAAAGGACCTACGACACTACCTTGTATGTATGTACATAGGAAGGAGTAATCGAACAATGCAATCAAGGGTCAATGAACATGTGCCTAGATGGCTTCAAAATCAATGTGTGTCAAATGATCCGATCAACGTGGGAAGTAGAAGACCAGGTTCATCGATAGCGAAACATAAAATTGAAACGGGGCACAAAATTGACCTTAATACAGCTTTTAAAACGTTGTATAGAAATTGTCAAGGACGAACTCTTAAGTTTATTGAAGCCTTGGCTATTCATAAATTTAAAGCCCTCTTATGTGTACAAAAATAATTTGTGGTAACCTTGAATGTACCTTGGTAATATTTAAGTCGTTCTATAGCCTAGGATAACTCCACAATTTCTTATTCTTTCTATACGATGTAAAATTGTTTCTCTCCCCTTTGTTACTTGAACTTTCATTTAATTGACCTTTATTAATTTTCATATAAAATGACCTGACAAGTATATGTGTGACTAGATTGTTCAAAATGCATAGCGCAAATACATCACATTTTTCAGATCAACTTCGTCCTTTCATTGTTCTATCGAAATAAATAATAAATCGATAGATACACTATTATCAGAAGGGATTTTATAAATTTCACTAGTTGAAATCATGAGCCAATTGAAGTTAGATCACCATGGAAAACCTGAAATCAGACTTGTGGTACTTGGCTGCTAATTGTTGTTGGCCCGTTTGCTCGGTATCTCAGTTTAAATTTATCATGGTTGAAATAGGGTAAGAAAATGGTTTCATTACCAAGGTTTGACTTGACAAATTCGAGTAATTTCAATGGTTGAGATCATGCGCACTGCTGAGGAGTCCCACAATAGGACGAAACGGTCGTCCAGTGCTCCCAGGTTTTCCATGGTGGTCTAGCTTCAACTGACTCATGATCTTAACCATTGAAAAATATTTTCGTTCATTATAAAAACTTTTATTTTGAAAAGAGAAAAATTATTATGATAATAAGAATATTCATAGAATATAACCAAGAAATTAAGAAACAATAACTGATTGAGTGTGTACATGAGCTGGCTGTATTGAATATAAACATTATGAAATAAGCATTCAAGTGACTGACCATTGTCTCGTTGTATATAAAACTAAAAACAACTAATATACTATCCTTATTTGAGTAGAAAAATAATTTATTAAAGGTTAATTAAAAACTACTTTCTTTTTCAATGAATGGTAAAAAGAAATGAATATCACATGAAGAACTGCAAGTCAACATTAGAATGATTCTTTTGTTTGTATGAATTTAAATATCATTTACATGTTGAATAAATAAGATTCATTATTAAAGAAGTTTATTGTACATGACGTGAATATCTAAAATTATTTATGAAATAAGCAATTGGAATAGGTAAGAAACGAGCAACAAAATAACATACTATAGCTGTTTGAATAAAAATGAAAGTTAATAATTGTGGATGATAACAATAAGATTCAAGCATTTTTATGCCTGATGGTTTCATATACGTTGTTTTAACATTATTTATTGCATCATTATCATAACATTCAGCTCCAATATCGGTTGCATAAGTCCCTTGAAGTGATAATTCAAGTTTATGAAATGGGCATGAATAATTTAATTGTTTACCATCAATATGATTATGAGTTTCACATTTAGTTGGCCATAGATTAACTATTTTATCCGTTTTTAAAGGTAGTTTTGTTTCATTTAGATAATAAAATCGAAGATAAAAATTATTAGATGATGATAATGAACGATGAAGTTCTACTATCAAACAACTTGCCAAAGGTGGTTTGATTCTACAAAATGAAAATGGAAGGAAACAACCTCTTTATTTAATGTATGATTAATTAGTGGAAACAAAAAATAAATGAAACTACTTACATATAGGTGTGCAATACATGAACCTCAAACGTTTTTATACAAACATTCAGCAGTCTCATGAATTGATACCAACTATCCTTCTTTCTAGTTATAGTCACCTAAGTTTTTCCTGATGCATAACTTTCTCGACTAATTTATACACTATACCTGAGATATATCGAATAACATATTATTATTTATTTGTCTATTATTAATGGCTTTATCCAATATTGTTACCCAGTCTGATCATTTCACAACCACCACTTCGGTCTCTGACATGGATTTTACCTGTATAACAATTAATGTAAGCTTTAGGATTTTATAAAGAACTATCTGCACTAGTTGTAAAAGTCTGCAAGCCATTAACTCTTTAAAGGAGAAATTTCTTCGAAATATGAGACAGTTAAACTTTAGTTCACAAAAAAACGTGTCCGAAACAATATTTATAATTTTTGAGATGGTGGAGAAGATTTGTAGTTCAGGTGGATGATACACGTGGACAACTGCGGACACTCATTCGATTGGAAAAATGTGGAAATCTTAGAGAGAGGAAACCCCAAAAATACCAGAGAATTTTTAGAAGCCTGGCACTCAGGTCAATCAGCAATCAACAACCATGTTGAAATCAATCCAATTTACCAACCAATTAGAAAAATCATGCACAAATATGGGAACAAAAATCAAACCAATGGGAGACACAACCAAAACAAAGTAAACAATGACAAATTTAAAGTCAATAAAAACCAATCAACATCGAGGTGCACAGAACAAGCTGTGAGTCACATATGGAGAAATTCGAACACTCCACTTCTAGCTGAAATTTGTGCTGATGATGTCGTTCAGAAGAACGATGAAAGCTCCACGACCAAACCATCCAGCTCAGAGAACAAAACTCCACCAAAATATTTATGATTTCATTTCAAACGCAGATGTTATACTTTGACGATGTGATGAGACAATTAACAGAGTAATTTTAGACATCTAAGTTCCATCAATCATGTATTTAGACAAAAAAGAAACATCATTGTAACCGTATGGAGTTGAGAAAAAGACAATAAGCTTGAAGATCCCAGATACACTTCATTTACTGTTTTCTTCTGAATAGGTATTCTCAACTTACAGTTAATTCAAGTTGAGTTACTAAATTAACAAAGGGAGATTCGATAGGTTTTGGTTTTCGTAGCCAAGATTACAATAGATGATTACTTTGCAAAGACCAGACAATCATATTAAACGTCCAAACTGACCAGATTTAAGTACTTTTTAAAAGTTCTTTCTATTTTGTTTACCATTAAATAAGATATAAAAGTCCTAAACAAAATATTTACTGATGTACAATAAACAGTTAGTTGCTAGAGATATTAAGAGGATATTTTCCTTCCTAATTATTCCTTTATAAAACAATACCAGTGATAGTCCAGATAATCTTCAAAGTGTTGAGCTTCATCTCAGCCCCATGATAATACTCAACATCAATGAATACTGATTGGTAAATCTTCCAGATTTCAGTTTAATTTTAATCATACTTTTAGTTTCAATTAATTTAAACACGTAATTTCGACCGCTTTACTCATATTAAAATAATCAAGTACACAATCTTGAGATTAAACATAAGACGCTCGGTAAGAATTCCAAATCAGTTGATAACGTAGTGAATCTTCAGCAAATAAGGTAGTTGCGACGTGTCCAATCACCGCCAACTTAGACCCTCGATGTTGTCTGGTGTAGAAATAGGTTGAAAGCTAGAGGGGCAGATCAGGATCTGGCAAAAGTCCATAAAGTTATGGACGTTTGGATTGAGTCATGCTGACAGATATAGACTACCTACTGGTGGTTAGTGTTATTATCATAACTAATGGTTAGAAATGAGTTTGTAGGTATCAATGGCAAGGTTGGACTTGATAGTTTCAAATATATTGAGGATTGGGTAGAAAGTTAGTAGTAAATAAGTTTTTTGTTATGTCCTAGTGAGTAGCCTGACCGAAGCTGCTACCTTGACGCGGTGGTCGGGCTTGCCTATTGTGATGACCCAACCGAGCTATATTGCCTGGAACATATGTTCCTGTAGGTTCTACCATGCCAGGCGGGTCGATTGGTGAACGGTAAGACTAAAAGCAGCAACTCAAGGTCTGAGGGCGAAGTCGTACTGCTAACTGTAGAGGGCTGTGACAGCAGTAAGGTGTTTCCCTCAGACAACCAGCATCTGCAGCGATGCTGCCTTCTCACAAGGAAGGGAGGGGTTAGAAAAGGTCGACTTTAAAAATGTCACACCTCACCTTACCTCACGGATTTCCGTCTCCGGCGGTAAGGCCCTTTGAAGAACGGAGCTAACACATTAAAAACCTTCCACGAAAAGGCCGTGCGCGACCGGCCTCAAGCAGTTGTCCCTTGGGCTCTGCGGTCACGCTCCCAGGTCGTCAAGACCAACACTAATCCAATTTCCTTTTCAGGTTCCTCAAGAAATACCCTTCCACGGTGTGGGCAGCCGGGAAGTGACATCAGCCCTCATACCCGTAACAGCACACGAGACCAAGTGGTCACATTCAAATCCTTCCTACACCTCCTAATACCTCTCTTATCTCCATGACTAACCCTCCTCACGTCTCTTTATCACCTCGCACCGCTAGGGCAAACGATTCGAGTACGTGGAACGCCATTCCTGGTCTCCTGAAACCACGCTCTAAACTACACGTAGGAGCTTTTAACGTACGAACACTGTGCCAAATAGGACAGCAGGCTTCCTTAGCTAAGACTTTAGAATCTCGCGCCATCGATGTGTGCTGCGTCTCCGAAACGCGCATACAGGATCCGAGTAGCGTCATTCATTTGACCTCACCATGCCAAAATAAAGAACCGACTCGATTCACACTTCGTGTATCTGGAAGCCCTGATTCTGCTTCCCGTGGCCTCGCCGGCGTAGGTATAGCATTGAGTCCTAGGGCAGAACTAGCTCTCTTAGAGTGGATCCCAGTAGACAGTCGTTTGTGCGCTGTCCGACTGAACGGAACAGTAAGGATCCGAAAAGATAGGGACACTCGTCGTTGCCTCTTCGTCGTCTCTGCCTATTCTCCCACTGACTGCAGCTCAGATGATGTAAAAGATGAGTTTTACAGAAAGCTTTCCGACCTTCTCCGAAAAGCTAGGCGCTCGGATGTAGTAATAGTGGCCGGTGACTTTAATGCTCAAGTAGGTAAACTAAGCGATAGGGAAAGACACCTAGGTGGATCTTATGGTGTCGTGGCTCAAAGAACAGATAATGGCGACCGTCTGTTGCAGCTATGCTCAGATAACCGCCTGTTCCTTGCAAATACTAACTTTAAGCATAAGGAAAAACATCTTTTAACATGGCGACCCCCTAATTCGTCCCAACGTTGGACCCAAATAGATCACATCGCTATCAGCCACCGATGGAGGGGCTCGATAGAAGACTGTCGCTCATTCTGGAGCACATGCTTAGATTCAGATCATGCTCTAGTGCGAGCGCGTATTTGCTTGCGTCTTACTGGACGTAGGAAAGACGCTGCAAGGAAACCTCTTAGGGCCTACTTAATGATAGTCAAGCTAAGAGTATATTTCAGGAACAACTAGGAAAACAGTTAGGCAGCCATGTATGTGATGCCCACCCCGATGCAGCATGGAATGATATCCGAAAAGCTGTGGAAACAGCAGTGATATCTGCTAGTAAGGTAAACCACAAGGTTAGAGAGCAACACTGGATAGATGCTCGGAAACTCATTCCACCTGGCTCTGAACATAATGAAGAGCGGAGTCAGCTTAAGCGCAAGCTGACAAGAAGTCTACGCAATGATCGTGAACAGTGGTGGGTAGCGAAAGCAAGAGAGATGGAAAAGGCAGCGGCAATAGGTAATAGCAGACAATTGTTCAGACTTGTTAAGGAAACCGGAATTAGGAACCCGACTGTTAGCGAAACAATCTCAGAAAAAGATGGACATATTATACATTCTCAATCCAGGAGATTGGATCGATGGGCAGAACACTTTAGGGATCAGTTCAACTGGCCTTCAGCCACACTTCGGTTTCCCACGATCTCCAGTCAACCTGAATGGCAAGTTAATGTAGGTCCTCCGTCTCTTTACGAAGTTGAAAAAGCCATAGGAAATCTGAAGCGAGGGAGAGCAGCAGGCCCTGACAGGTTTACTCCTGAGATTTTTAAGGATGGTGGTCCAGTATTAGCAGTGAGATTAACTGAGGTCTTAGGTAGAATTTGGGAAGTGGAAGTAATCCCATCTGACTGGTCTCAATCACTGATTGTGCGAGGCTGGTTTTTGACCTGGACGTGATTGTATAGACCACATATTCACACTACGTCAAGTTCTAGAACAGACACACGTTCAGACGCCCCACAATGGTGGTATTTCTCGACCTTAAGGCGGCATTCGACTCTGTTGATCGTAAGGTTCTATGGCAGTGTTTGTCACTGAAAGAAGTACCAAAGAAGTACATTAACCTTATAAAGGCTCTCTACTCGAACACAACTGGTAGAGTGAGAGCTTATGGCGAACTGTCATCAGAATTGATTACCTCAAGTGGTGTTCGTCAGGGCTGTCCACTCTCCCCATTCTTGTTCAACTTTGTGGTCGACGTACTTTTAGAGATAACACTTTCCTCATCTAAATTTCCAGGGGTTGAACTTCTACCGGGAGGTTCACTTGTTGACTTAGAATATGCCGATGACATAGTTTTATTTGGTGAAGACGCTGACAAAATGCAGAGTCTTCTGACCACTCTAAGCAACAATGCAAGCATGTTCGGCATGCGATTCTCCCCCTCGAAATGCAAAATGTTGCTTCAGGATTGGGTTGCATCGACACTCGAACTAATGATAGAGAGTGAAGTAGTTGAGCGTGTCGACCGCTTCACTTATCTTGGAAGTCTCATCAGCCCTTGTGGTCTGGTGTGTGACGAAATTTCAGCACGGATACAGAAGGCTCGACTAGCTTTTACCAACTTGCGTCATTTATGGCGTAGGCGAGATATCCGTCTGTCAACCAAAGGACGGGTTTACTGCGCAGCAGTTCGTTCCGTCCTACTTTATGGCAGTGAAACATGGCCGGTAAGAGTAGAGGATATCCACAGGTTACTAGTATTTGATCATAGGTGTCTTCGAAATATTGCTCGTATATCCTGGGACCATCGAGTAAGTAACGCAGTTGTTAGGAAACGGATACTGGGTAAGGATGGCAAATCAATTGATGACGTAGTGAAACTTCATCAGTTGAGATGGCTGAGACACGTTTTACGTATGCCCAACCACCGACTGCCTCGATGTGCGAAGTTTTGTTGTATAGGAGCCGATTGGAAGAAAGCTAGGGGCGGCCAGACCAAAACATGGCACAAGCTCACGAAGTCACTCACAAGTAGATTGAGTCATGTTGGTAGGTGTAGACTACCTGGTTGGGGACCGCGAGATGATAGCAACCGATGGTTAGAGACCCTGAATGACATGGCTTAAAATCGTTTGCAATGGCGCAGGTGCATCCACTCTTTGTGTTTTTCCAAATTCTAATCTTCTGAATTCTTCATGTCCCTACCTTTTTTTCTTTCCAAATTTATTTCACTGGATTATACTCCTTGAATAACATCTTCAAACACTGATTTTTCTGATTACAGCTTATAACTTTACTACATCTAGCACTACGGGATTTGAGTCGACCACTGCATCTCTGTACTAATGTGGTGTGGCAACTCGAACTGATGTACATACGTACGGAATTCTACGTTGTTACTGACTGACTGACTGACCTAGTGAGTAGAAAAACTGTATTTCTGACGTTTCGTGACTTTATGTAAGTGACATCTTCCACTTTTACTCATTGGAATATGAAAAAATATATATTTATTATAATTGGTTAGAAACTTTGGGTTACATGGTTCAGGTGCATTCACTCTTGGTCTTCTCTTATAACTTCAGTCTCTCCATACCTAATCTTTTCTGTTATCACTGATACATTTACTAACCTTATTATTCTGTGATTTATCTTGATGTACTAATTTGGCATAGTAACTTGTACCGCTGCAGATACATGTCTAGTTCTACGTGGTACATGACTAATTGACTGACTGAATTTCAAAAAGAAACTACTAATTTGATATACAATAAATAGAATGCGGCTAGCAGAGAAATCAAGGAAGCGAGTTTCGTTCTATCTCATTTATATAAACTTGTGTCATAATAGTTATATCAAGGCAATCCTCACAAAATGTACATATGTCAATCAAGAGCGATCAAATTTCATTCAAAAGTATCAACAACGGGATAATCTCAACCATTCCAAATTGAATGAAACTGTGGTGTGTGCTACTTATATTGATATAAGTAATATATGATGTTAGTCGTGAACAGAAAGTCTGGCAGCAGAGAGACAAGAGGATCGGACAGTAAAGAATGGAAACAGGATGCAATTTGTATGAAAATGCAAGAACAATGAAGTCTGAGTCATTTTGAGACAATTGGTGGACATTTTGCAAATTAGGCATTTACTTTATGATTGTTAGATTTTATTAACAAGTCCTGTAATGTTGTGTTAAATATATTTGGTTGTCCCCACTGGTGTTCTTGTTCACTGCAAAACTACTAATTTTTTAGGCTTTCTTCTACAATCATCTACCACAAAAGTGTCAATAAAAAGTATTAAATTACTAGTGGACCACGTCGACAGCTAAAAATAAATGATAAAACTTTGATAGAATATACAAGTTGAGATAAATTGGTTTGGAAGTGAATCATACTTGTGTATCAGTCTTCTATGGGTTTAATTGATTTGGATATGAAATCACAAATTCTTTAGACAGATTTATCTGTAACTGATGTAACTTTATGTCAAGCTTTACTTTACGTTTCTTAGCTGTTTAATTTTCCATATGGAACACGTACCAACTACCTGGTTTAATACAGGAAGTCAATATTCTGTTATGACTTTCCACTAGACGACTTCCAGATAGGCAATGATATTACTACAGTACAACTTACCCTATGAAATCTTTTCAACGGAATCAAATAATCGTCCGAATATGCGCGATTTGTTTATAGTGGAATGAAAACATTATATATATTAGGCCTCAACCAAACGATATTTAATGAATTTTATTTGATGGTAGAACGAAAACACTGCTTGATAGTGCAAACATCTGTTGTAGACAAACAATTACAATAAAAATAACCGTTACTTTGTACCTGGTGGAACACTAATTTTTCCGATGCATGCAAGGAAAACCAACGAAATAATGAAAGAGAAGAAAAATTCTCAGCAATGTCTTATTTAAGAACAATGAGGTTAAGCATAAAACTATGGAACAGAACAAACTTTTACCTAATATAATTGAAACTTAGCTACACTGCATAACTATATGTGAACATTAACGAATACAATGAATGGATATACATTTTATCGAATATAATCTCATGAATTATAGTTCTGAATAATCTTTAAGTTAATTCACTAAAGTAAAAATAACTAACCCATTATATACACCTAAATGGCTCATTAGAGCCGCCAGTGTAGAATCATGTGCAAAATAAGCAACGAAACGTCGATGTAGTTGTTCTGGTGAATCCATGTCATGATCACTATTCTTTAGCTCTTGGTTAATACGCTCACGAAATAAATCCATAATATGACCAGCCAGCGGACCACCTCGTAATCTTGTCAACTGTGGTTTAGAAAATCGAATGAAATGTTTATAGTCCAATAAGTTAGAGCATTGTTTATAAACATCACTGGTAACCCAACGAGGAAGTGAAGGCAATGAATGATCCACCCATATCGTAACAGGATCACATATACGCCAGGCTGTGTAAAAGTTATCTGAAGAACTTCTGTCAATAGGGAAAGTGTACCCTAAGTTAGTTTGATTGAGAAAGTCAAATAAAAGTATTAGCACAACTGTTAAACAATACAAAATAGAAAAACACTTTTATCCGGTCTATCTTATTTTTGTATAAGATTATTTGAATGTATAATGTAGGTATTTGACGCTTAACCGACCAGTCGATTGATAAAGCTTACTTTATTTAACATGCTACAGGAGTCTTAGCAATGGGATCGAAAAACTGTGACCTATATTCTAGTACATAAGCCTCCGAAGACGATTGCTGAGTTGCACATAAGCTACCATGTTATTTCAGTTCAAATCAAACTTTGAAAAACTTGTACGATCAGTAGTACACCATTGTTTACCTTCCAGTAAAAATTCGTGTAAGTGATTTCCACAGAGTGAAACAAGCTGGAAATCCAGAGGAGGCCAAAGCCAATTAGGAAGTTATTTAGTGTTGGTTTAAAATTCTTCAATAGTGTACACCATAGAACCCATACATGAACCGAACATGGAACCTTCATGTCCCACAATAGGTCACTGAGTTACTTACTACAGCACTTTTAAAATTTATTATTTTGTGATCTAGGTGCTCGGTTTTCAATCTCGCCGGAAAGAATCTATCCAACTCAGTTGATTTCACTAGAAGCAGCTGCCCATTAGGAATTTAGAACTTTCATTGGGAAGCAAATCACTAGTGTGCTTTGAGTTATTATCTGATCAAAGGAATCTGGTTAAAAACATCTATAAACTGTGTTTTCACTTCATTCATCACATATCCATGAACGTTTCTTGCTTTATACATCCAACAGTAATGCACCACTCAGAACGGCTAAGAATCCTGGCCATTCAAGGGAAATACTTACAACCCAGTATAGTCAGTATTAAGGATTTACCATCGGATCTTGAATTTACTGCTTATGATCTTACACGGTCCAAACACCCTCAGTAAACAAGGTTCCTCTTAAAGCACCACGGAAGAACATCAGCAAGTTAAGTTGGCAGCCATGGTCAAAATGCTAATTGACCAATGAACACTGCCTTCAGATGAATGAATAGACAAACATTTGCAAAATCAAGTAAGAACAGAAATTAGATTATCTACAAATCGGACACACGTAAAGAAAAATAACTAAACGAAGTAGCATTTTACAAGAGAAGATGCATAAAAAATGATGGGACCACGAGATACTCCACAAGTAAGAAACGATTGGTAAAAGCAAAAACAGGCGACATAAATAGACAAACATCACTGAACCACTGACCTGACTGAAGTGGCTATAGCATGTGCTACGAATTAGGAACCACAAGCTAACAATATAAAGGATGTTGATTGGTTCCAGAGATTGGAAAAGACTAGAAAAAGATCAGACAATGATGTGTACACTATTTAGTCAAGAAGTTTGGTTTGTCTCAGAAAGTAGTGATATACTGAGATTTATCGGACTCTGTTAGCTGTTGGCAAGAAATCTCTCCGGTAGTTGAGAATCGACCACAACTGCACAAATCTACTTTGTTATTTTCTCTGAATCTCTAAAACAATGTTCAGGTGTGTTTATCTATTTCCTGGCTAACAAAGCCACTACACTTTAATATTCCCCTAGCTTCAATGAATTTGTTTTGTGGCAGGCTCAATCAATCAATATTGAGATGGTGGAGGATATTTCATATCACTGGTGATCCGTCTAGATAACAGCACATTACTTATGAAGACGGATATAGGTGGTCAAATAGTGCAAGATAAAATGAATTGCCTCCTTAAGACAGATATAAATCTTATGGCGTTTAAATTTACCCATACGCTGGGAAGCACAGAATAAGTAGGGTTGTTTTGACAAGTAAACACTGTAAGGAACCATAGCTTTGACTTTTAATTAACTTACCAGTCGTATGCTCCAGGAGGTCGAAGAAGTTTCTCAATGTGTTTGCTTTCTGAGATACCACTGATGAGTTCATCAGATGGTGAAAAAGCCTTTTAAATTTAGGGCACTTGCTGGACATTTTTAACAGGTGATCTTCGTGTGCTAGTCTAGAAAACACGGGAGGAACGTTATTTGTGCTCTTCTTTTCCAAGTGATAAAATCCTCGGATAAAGTTGTTTGCAGACATCAGTGTCCTTTCAGTCCCAGAACTACGAAACAATGTTTCATCCTACTACTTAGGCGTTAACTGAAACACGACGTTACCTTATGATAAACTTCAGGAACGAAACCAGAATACATTTTTCGGATAATTCGACCAAGTTCTTGATGTTGTTCTGCACCATAAGCTGTTAGCTGACCATATCCCATTTTCCATAGCTTTCGATATGGATCTGTTGGAAAAGTGTGAACAGGAGACCTGTCGCCATGTCGACATAAGATAAATACCATCAGTAAATCATTCGTTGTAGGTATATTTTTACGCACATCTGCTACCAAACAAGGATTTATCAATGCAGTTAGTATGGCTAAAGGAACCAATGCGGAGTTTACATTAAAAACGCTCGATGTGTGCGAACCAACAGAAGAGAAGCCCAAACTCATAGTATTTTGCAGTCCACTGAACAGCTATAAAAGTATTTGATCAAAAAGATTATTCAAGAAAGCTAAAATACTAACCAGTACTGATTTGGTTGATGGAACTTATAAAGCATGTAGTTATCTAGAGGTAGATTTCCAAATGGTTGAAACTTACTGAGCGTCTAATAAAAACCAATAAGTGACCTCACCTGAAAACCAACTTGTATATTGAAGCGCTGTTTCCAGAGCTTAGTGTTCGACGTAAAGAAAGCTAGTGTTCTAAGAGGTATCGTTAGAAATTCGCATTTTACCATTTATCAATGAGTTATCTCAAGAAAACGAACAAGCTACTATTATGCAGATACTAGCTAAACATAAGTTCGGCCAATAAACAATAACCTAGAGTTAATAAATAAACAAAACTGGTCATTAGGTTGTGTGATTTATTTACATGAAGTGATCAGAATAATAAAAAAACGAGTCAGAACTCAATATAGACAAATCTTGTTTAGGAACGTAATAAAAGAGACATAAACAATCTGTAAATTAGGACTACAGTATTCTCTGAGCAACCTTGAGAAACGAAAACACTTGCAAAACCCGCAGAATATTTGTTGCGACACCTCAATTATTTGAATCAGATAAAGTAATATACCATGTCATATTTATTGCTGATTTTTGTGTTGATAAACTCAAAAACACATTTTATAGCTGCAGTGATCTAAATAACATTGTCCCACTTTCAGTTTGGAAAGGACAGGGGACAAGATGGCCTGTATTATTCCTGGCAATGGTCGTCTCTCAGTTGATCCAACCGTATTACGGAAGAGTTGACGGATGGCGCTCCAATCGTGTATTGAGATAATTATTTCAATCGCTTGTTATTCGATGAGCAAGTCGATATTCAGCAGTCAAGTAGTTTGTTCTTGTCTTGTGAACTTTTTTAGAGCTTCCTCGTAAATTCACTGCTTGAGAAGTCCGAAAAAAAGAAGATATATCATATGCAAATTTATTACTAAGTTATTCAAGAACTGTGGTCGAGTACCTTCTGGTTCTTCCATATGACAATGGGAATAGGTTTAGTTTAGCCAGTAAAGCATCGGACGGAAACTTTGCTATTCCAGGAATCAGTTAAGTTGCGGTTCTTTGAACCCATTTCAACAGTCTGCTCTGTTTCTCACACAAAGGCTATCCATTTGTATGACGATCGAATACTTTAGACAAAGTGTAGTGACTCACATTTATCACGAGAACACGACTGGTTTAATAAAAACAATTATTATTATAACCAACTGTACCAGTGTTTGTTTTAACGTGCTTTTGTTTGACTGTGCTAATGACAGCTATCTTGTGCTTCCATTCTTTTACTTACACTTCGATTGTAACTTCGCGCGAATTTGGTTACGTTCTGTAACCAAGCTTGTATTCTGGCACGATCTCGGTATCCTTTCGATGCCACGAGATCGCCAGCGAATATATCTCGATTTGGTCCATTAACTGCCTTCTGATATTTGGCTTCTCGGGGATTTTATGGATTAGTTTAGTTACGTTCAAACTTCGCCTTCTGATTTACTTGGCACGTGTTTTTTGGTAGCGGTGTTCATAGTCAATCCCGACTCGACACCACGCTACAACTGGTGAGCCAAATTTTGGAAGCCAATTCGGTGAGTCTATAGTTTATCTATCCACGTCTGTCGTATATTTTCATATTTTTTAATATATAATATACTCGACATGACGGATAACGATAAGAATAGTATTAATATAATAGACTCACATGTATGTGTACCGAATCCTTGTTACTTTTTATTCGCGTGACGATGAATTCCACGCTTTATTCGAGAAATTTTCCCCTATTAACTATTCTCCTCGCTGACCCGGCTGCTTGGTACGGAATGCATACGCATAAGCATATCTGTCTACCACCCAGCACCAAATGGTTAAGTAAACGGTTTCACTGCCAACTTAAAAGTGCTCTACGAGCACACGAAAACGGCAACTGGCACGAAACCTTACCGCTCGTTCTTTTAGGGATCAGAACGAGCTTAAAGGCAGATATCCAATGTTCCGCCCTGAACTTGTATACGGCACGACATTGCGTCTGCCCGGAGAATTCTTCACACCACGGAGCAGACCTAATTTCGGTAAATCAGACTACGTCCATCGACTGTCTGCATTTATGCGAACGCTGTCTCCGGTGTCAACTCGAATACAACATCGACAGGTCGCTCTCCCTCGAGAGTTATCTACCTGTTCACATGTTTTTGTACGAGTAGATTCGGTACGCAAACCTTGGCAACAACCTTACGAAGGCCCTTTTCACGTGATCGCTCGTCACGAAAAGACCTTCAAGGTTGATCGATATGGACGCGTCGAGATCGTCAGCATTGATCGTCTCAAACCAGCACACGTCGATGACAGTGCCCTATCTGATAACCTGAGATTCAATGCTAGACCTATCAAACCTAGCGGGATCCTTAAATCTTCTTCAGGTCCCACGCTAGATACATCTGAGACCTCATTCTCACGTCCCGGTCAACAGCACGCGTCATCTGCACCGTCTACGGACGAGACGACAGTCTCACGTCCAGATCAGCAGACCACGCCGCCCTTGACTTCGGATGAGATTGCAGGCTCACGAAATACGAACGAGACTACCGTCTCACGTTCCGGTCGCCGAGTACGGTTGCCCGTACGCTTCCGCGACTAGCCGCACAGTCAACAACCGATACGGTGTAGGATTATTCCTATGCTACACGCATGCTACACTCTTCTCTTTTTTGATTTTCTTTTTGTTTCCTGAGCCCACGCCTTCGACCATCTCCGTTTGGTTCCGTCGACTTCAGTCAACTTTGGCGAAAGCTGGCCTGATCACCCACGCTCTTGTCAACGTACTCAGTCGATATATTGGTTTCGAATGCTTGGCATACGCTTGGTCTCGAACTTGGTCGTTATGGTCGCTTCTGGTTCATTCGGCTCAACGTGGTTTCGTCCTACGTCTGCAGCGTTTCTGGTCCGCACCCTACGAACGCCATCTTCAGATTCTGGATACAAACCACTCTGGTGTAGCATGCCAACTCAAGCAACAAATACAGCACATCGCTCCTGGTACCGTTCTCCGAAAACGACCTTCGTTGGCAACTCGACGATCAACGATCGCTTTCCTGTTCGCCAATTCTTCCGTCCTACAATCGCTCGTCAGCCGATCAGTCCCACGATTTAAACCGCTATTTATCGAAAGTGTAAACCCTTTCTAGCGGGGGGCTCCTGTAGTGACTCACATTTATCACGAGAACACGACTGGTTTAATAAAAACAATTATTATTATAACCAACTGTACCAGTGTTTGTTTTAACGTGCTTTTGTTTGACTGTGCTAATGACAGCTATCTTGTGCTTCCATTCTTTTACTTACACTTCGATTGTAACTTCGCGCGAATTTGGTTACGTTCTGTAACCAAGCTTGTATTCTGGCACGATCTCGGTATGCTTTCGATGCTTCTCGGGGATTTTATGGATTTATTTGGTTACGTCCAACCTTCGCCTTCTGATTTATTTGGCACGTGTTTCTTGGTAGCGGTGTTCATAGTTAATCTCAACTCGACGCCACGCTACAAAAGTATTCAAATGGCTGAAAGACCCACACATTGACCATGGGGTTCTGAAACCTTTAGTGGCTATCGTGGTAATGGTTACATATCAGCTAGTAGTTAGAGGCATCCATAGACATAATAGGAAGCGATTTTAAAGTGAAAAATGTATGTAATGATAATATAAAGTAATGACCTCGACTAAGTGAATGAATGTGATATTAGGTCAAAATGACATGGAAAAAATTGGAATGAACTCACTTAAAGCAGGAAAATTTTACGTTTTTGAATAGTAAAAATATAGTCCAATGAGTTTTGACTGTTATAACGTGGAAAGCTCATAAAATGATGATTCGTTCGGTGAGTGATGTGATTGTGAAAATGTCATAATTTATTGACAGCACGAACAAGATTAATAATTCCACATCCGGTCATGATATTGACGATAATGTAATAATAAGCATATAATGATAATTTGAACCGCAATGGAGCGATCCGACGAATGGATCAATTGGAATAGTTAACATGAGGACAAAGTAACGACAATATAATAAGATCTGTGCATGTCTATGTCGTGTGCACAGGCTTTGCTGAGTGCATTGGATTAGAGATTGAGCTGGATCCGTTGAGTTTGTTCGTCGAATGTATCAAGTGCAGAAATCTCTTCATCGACGTAGCTTGCTGAGTTAGGTTCGTCGTCGGCAGGGTCACCACTTTTGTGGCCCATTATTTTGTCGTCATTTAGATCGGACGATGTTTGTTGACGGGCTCTCCACTTTAGTGCCCCGAGATCTGACTCCAAGTAGATCGTATGTATGTTTTTTATCACCAATCCTCGTAAATAATCATCGACTTAAGTCGCGTTAGTCAGTAACAGAATTAAATAAGTCAAATAACGAGAATGGACTTGTGAATATATATATTTTGCATATGAAGTGAATGGAATAGAACTAGGCAAAACGACGAGCAGTGGAGATAGCGGGTAAGCCAACTCTACTTTAGTCAAGCGTTAATCAATATTTATAGGCACACAAAAATAAGTTACAGACATGTGATGAGTAATGGGATAAGAAGTGTTCGCATAGATATGCGCTCATATAAAAACAGTGAAGATTGATAAGTGAATAATTAACAAGGTCAAAATGTGACTCAAGTAGAATGAATAGATTGAGCTGTCCGAAGGCGAGAATAAGATATATGGGCTTAACATAATATCCGACACTACACTATTTGGGAGAACACACTGACATGTAATTTAGGGTATTCCATCTTGTGAATTTGATTTTTATAAAAATACGATGTATATTCCATTTGCTTTTCACTTTACATTAAACAGAAAAATATGCATCGACATGTGTAATGGAAATATGGAATTCATCTAGGTTTGATTCGCCTGCAAAACAATCAAATTGGAAATTTGCATCTGCCTCATACTCATTGAGGTAATCCTGAACTCGATTTGAATTTTCTGCTTGTGCAAACTTCATGTCTATCTAAACCGGTTCTCTGACTACTTCGAAAAAACTTGCTATTCTCTCTGATTCATTAAACCCATGACTAGGGATTCTACTCTTCATACATTGGTTATGAGAATACCCAACATCTGATACAATAATATCATGTATGTGACTAGAATTTGCCTCATTCAGAGCATATTTGTCACATTCATCAGGAATATTACTAGAGAAAAGCCCATTGTGAGGCAAAATGACACTTGATATGACGTCAGAATTTGATCTTTTTTCAATATATTCCTCAAATTTATTGAGAATTTCATCAAAGAATAAAGTCTATCAAAACTGTATCAGGTTTCCGATCATGATTAGATTCATCCAACATATTTTCCTCAGATTTGTGAGAAATGTCATCAGAAATATGTGAATCATTAGGATAAACTATATCTGGTACAATAACATGAGAAATGGGATAAGAGCTTGATCTACTGGTAGCTTGTGTCTCACAATGATTCTGAGTTTCATTTAACTCTGGACTGTTATGTGACTCTACACCGCTTTTGGAAGTCGTGGATAAAAAATAAATGATCATTAGATACACCTAACTTACAATTACAAATTCTAGCATAAGTTGCAGCGAAACGAACCATAGTATTACAAACTAACTGAATGTATCCAATTTCATCACATTTAAAGCATTTAAAATTACGAAATACACATGAATTGCATGGGTGAAACTTCCCACACAGCAAGCAGTTGTAGCGTGGAGTCGAGTTGCGGTTGACTATGTACACCACTGCAAGAAGAGCGCGTACCAGAAAATCAGAAGGCAGATGAAGGTTGTAACCAGATTTATTCGTTGGCGATCTCGTGGTATCGAAAGTATACCGAGATCGTGCCAAAGGAAATACAGCGGAATCAATGGGCGGACGTGCGAGAGTACAAGGCCACAGTCAACGGAAGAATAATGGGGGAGTGATGGATATCTTTAGTATAGTTAAACAAACGAGCACAGTAAAAAAAATCACTGGTACGATTGGTTACAATGATAACAGTTTTCATCAAACCAATCGCGTTCTCTTGGCAAAAGTAGGTCACTACACATTTTCCAAACTTATGCTCATCTTTGTGACCTGATTCGCAACTACTCAATAAATCATCTGAATAACCTTGATGGTGGGGGGATAACCAATTTATTGTTCAATGGGAATTTGCCTAGTAGTTTAGTAAAATGTAACAATCATATATTTAGTGCATCATTTGTATATCTTCTTTGAAGTGGTTCTAACAAACCTCACAGTTGCTTCATTTCTGTCATGGTGATATATACTACTTATATCTGTCAACATAAGTAGCATACACCACAAAAAATTAAATGTAGTTCTGACAGAATGAACTTGGGTATGCATGTTTTCATATGTTGTGCCTTGTTTTCGCTTTATTTATCCTAGCTGCAGCATTATTCACCTTTTTTTCATGAATATAATATACTTTTCATCATGCATTGTTCATTAGATAGAATTACCAACTACCTATGTCTCTTATTTGTTTTTTAGACAGATTCATCCGTTTAGCTATATCAGAGTCTTATTTGAAATGGATAATTGGATAAACTTTGCATCTGATCAGTTAAAAGAGGTTTCGTGTAATAACTGTCACAACGAACATGGCTAGAATTATTTGAAAGTCAGGCGGTATTTTTCTGCCAATAGCATATTGACATGATTTTATAAATTAGCTAAAAATTCGCAGTCATTCAAATTTACATTCTTAATTCAAATATCACTTTGCTTAGTTTGAAATATAATATAGTAATAATAAACACAGAAGATAGTGGTAAGCAGTGGAATCCAACCATTGCTCACCATATTGGTAATTAGAAGCAAATAGTAAAATGTTCAAAACCTATCTTATATCTGACCATTGGTGAGTGTCGGCAATCCTAAATGAACTCGTAGTCCTCTAAAAGTGCTTATATTCATGTGATGACATCCTTGGAGTACCCTTTAAAGCGAGCAAGATCCCCTTGAAGTAAACTATTTGCACAAGTAATCAACTAATTTATGTTCACTAGTTAACCTAGCCGAAAATCTTCGATACACAAATCCTTGGCATTTTGAAAAGATGAATATAATTACCATCATAACATTCGCGCTCTGGAACGAAGGTCCCGAGCTTGACTATCCCGTGAAAGGTCGTGGATATGCACCTCTGAGAAGTTCCACATTAGAATGAAATGTCTGTCCAGTGATTACAGGTTCTCAATGGTTAGTTTAAGTACAAGGTTTATAACTAATAACCCAATAACCAGCTCAAATTCTAAATAACCTGTTTATCCGTTCTTTTTGTCTACATTGTCCAATCTATAGTTCAGTCAATCTGCTCATTTGTTGGTTAGTTAATTGAGGATTAACCAGTCGTTTCTGACATTATTAACGAATAGGATGTAGACAAAAATTAAAGAGACCTATTTACGCTTGAATTATTTTTTACATTATAAAAACATAAAGTTTGACAAGAAAAAAGGCATTATTGTTTAAATAAACTGGTTTGTTTGTTTTCTGAACAAGATTTAAAGTGAAAATCTAGAAAAACAGAATTAATCTCATAATCCATACGATACTACTCATATTTACTATAACTCAAAAGTTGAGTAAATGCACTAATCAATAAGGTCATTTGGCAAAAAATATTGTTCATTGAAAATTGTTCTCTACTTTTTTTTGTATTTGTTGAGTGGTTTGTAAAAAAAATGTCTGTTATTCAGCTATCAAATTTTGTGTACATTTTAATTTATAGATTTCTTCTTGTATTCTGTTATATAATTACTGTAATTCAATTGTGTTTACTACTTACATTTATTTAGTAGTTTGTGTGATATTTCTAAGATAAATGTTCATTATTATGCTGTAAATTGTTTTTGTAAATAAATTATTTCATTTAAACAAACAAGTTAAATGATCTGCTATTGATTGTTGAATTAAATAGCCTTTATACATTCAAGTTTTTCTGGAATCCATAATTTAGCGACCAAAATATTAGTAGAATTCGATGAACTATTTCGACTCCATGGTGGATTATCACGATGCCAACTTAAACTATGTCCAAGAAGAATTTGTTCAGACTGGTAATAGGGATCATTAATTGTTTCTGTTTTATCATTAATATGAGAATGATCTTCAAAAATTCTTGTATCATCCCTTCGTCCCATCATCATTTCAAATACTTTATGGGGAGAAAATGTTCAAAAAGAATGTTAAGTTATGAATTGATTATCATTTAAGAATGAAAGTGTATGAATTTACTTATATTATCCAAAATCTCATAAGCTAATTTCGAAGGTGTTTATTATCGAAAACGATTCATTATTTAAAGAAAATGATAAACAGAATGTTCAAACTAATAGTTATTAGTTATTCCATCAAAAATGGGCATGTGAAATCAACATACTAATAGAACAATTACTAATATCATATGTACATTAGGTGCTAGTTTTTTAGAGATTTGTACTGTTTGGAGATGGCATTTGTCAGAAGTTGACATCAGACAAATAGTTACTGAAAACTAGACTGTGTCAGGCATCTGTTTTTCCCTGTATACAACTCTTTAGTGATCTTAAACAATCCATTACTGAAAAATTAGCTCGACAGTGAAAGTGGGTAAATATTTTGTTTAATCCTGAAATGACCGGAGCTGTAGTTGTAGAGTAGGAATTCCGCATTCCATCTTAAGTATAGTCCCAGATGTGCACCTTTGTGCAATTATGATCTGAGATAAAATAGTTATGTCAATGCTCACTGGTTTTTAATGACTCCCTAGTTGATATATACTGAAACTATTTGGTAACCAATATATCAAAAAATACTAGTTATAGACTAGAATAACTTTCATATCACCTTAATCACTTGTATTTTGCTTACTGTAGTCCACATACTTGAAACCACTAAAAGAATAACAACTGAATTCAGGGTAATTCATTAATAAATATTATCATTTTTAGAATACCCCATTTTAACAATAATGAATGTTTACAAGTAAACATAATGAGGGCTATCATTGTTAAGATTGGTATGGTTGATAGTTTCCAACACTTATGTCAATCAGACACTAGATTACCACAAACAATGGCATATATGGGAATATATTTTGGTTACTGGTTTATATAAATGTGCAAACTATATTCTATACACTTTGAATATGTTTATTTTGAATATGTAATCTCTCTTGATTTGTCAGTCATCACTTTCTAATTAAGAAGTAAACGGAGCAATTAGAACTGCCTGAAGTCGATCAAAGTTAAATATTTCATTTGCTATTCACCTAAATTGACCTGTGATGGATAAGAAAAACAAAAGTAACTCTTCTATATTTGCTTCTACGGATAATCATAGTCATCTTGAAAATAAAGAATACATGGATTTCGTAGGTTGAACTCGTTTATTTCATAATAATTTCCGTCACATAATTTTACCAAACTCTTTACTCAATATAAACATAGTAGTCTTCTCAGTTATTCTCAGCTACGTTTCAGTATGGCCCATACATTTCAGACAAGTAATTATACTATTACACTTAGTATTATACATTCATCCTCAAATGTAACGAATTCATAGACCCTTTGAAAGCATGAAGAATGAAACAACTACTTCATAATAGAACAACTGTATCCTCACTAGTACTTAGTCATGACCGCTCACAAGATCAAACTTATGGCCTTTAGATTTTATACCTATTACCACATCATCTAATCAGCGTTGGTAACAAATGTTTCGTATGTTCCGAATTCTGTCTCTACAATAATTCCCTAATTGATATCTACAAAATATTTTAACAAATTTTGTATGTTTATTTCATTATACTTCCATCTTATTATACCTCATTTCGTTTTCAACGTTTATTTTCATCGTAACAATAAAAAAGGTAATCTTATTCTATCTAACCAATTAAACTTTCTGATTATACAAGAACAATTTAACATATATGTTGGATGCCGACTCAATAGTCTAAGGGTTAAGCATTCACGCTCAAGACCGATAGGTCCTATGTTCGAATCTCTCGAGGTGAGACCGTAGATGCGTACTGCTAAGGAATCCCATACTAGGACAAAACAGCTGTCTAATACTTCTAGGTTTTCCATGGTGATCTAGCTTTAATCGACTCATAAATTCAACTATTACAATTACTATATTACTCATAAAACCCCCCACTCTGAATATAAACGCTTAATATGTTTAATAATTAACAATAAACAATTATCAATGAACTATTTTACATCATACAATAAAAACAACCTAAAATGTTAGTTAACTATTTAGCATCTTGTATAAGATCAGAGGAAAAAAAGAATAAACAAAAACAAATAATAAACCATTGTTTATACATCTTTAAATGTAATGAACTCATCATTAATTATGACAGATAACCTGCTGTTTGTACACTGATAATCTTAATAGTTTCTAACCTACTTAGACACAACATTAAACTGGAACTGGACAATATGTATATACGATTAGTTTATCTAATGAATAAAAGAACAAAAATTGACATGACATGAATAATAAAAAAAAGGATCAAATTATTAATATGATTATTGTGAATGATTACTCTAATCAGAGCATAATTAGTCCAACAGTGTTAGATGACCTTTCATTGAATATGTCTTGAAACTAAGTATAAAATAAATAAACAATACTATTAAGACAATGAAAAGGTAAGTCGTAATCAAATAATTACTGAAATCATTCATAGTCTGAACATTGAAAACAGTTGATGTTTTCTTTTTATTCATTAGTTTAAAATAAACAAACAAACAATGACAATCGTTTGATAAATGTGTGAATTTAGTGTGAAAACAAAAACAAAAAGAGCTTCATATGATTAGAATTATATGAGTTTGTTTTAGAAATTTAGAAAATTTTCAGTAATTTTGAAAATATATCGTATTTATAAGCTAAGATAGATAGTGGCTAACAGTGAAATCCAAGACGTGCGTTTCGTTCCATTTGAGACTATTTAGTGGCCCATGGATCTGACGCCAAAAATATTGTAATGAATGTTTTTTATCACCTATCCTCGTATATAATCATCGAATTAAATCGCGCTAGTCAATAACGGAATTAGATAAGTCAAATAACGAGAATGGACTTGTGAATATATATATTTTGTATATAAAGTGAATGGAATAGAGAGAAGAGAAACGACGTAGAGTGGAGATGGCTGGTAAACCAACTCCATTTAACCAAGCGTTAATCAATATTTATAGCTACACGAAAGTAAGCTGCAGACATGAGATGAGTAATGGGATAAGAAATGTACACACACCTACGCGCTCATATAAAAACAGTCAAGATTGATAAGCGAATAAATAACAAGGTCAGAATGTTACCCAAGTAGAATGAATGAAATGGTCTGTCCGAAATCTAGAATAAGATATATGGGCTTAACATAATAACGACACTACAACTCTTAAGCTGGATGTACCTACATTTCAGAGTTGATATTCACTCTGAGACTCAACTCATTACTATTCGCTTCAAACGTCATCGCATTTGAAGATTTAAGTAAACAATACCAAGTGAATTTAAACTTCATCCCATCACATAAGCAAGTGTCTATCAGGTCTCAATAACTATGTGTCCCAAAAGTGAATATCAACTCTGATATGCAGATACATCCAACTGATAAGTCCAAAATAGAACGAAACATGTGTTCTGATTTCCACTGCTAGTCACTATCAATCTTAACTTATTCATTTTATAATTTAAAAGCAGAATATCTCTATTTTTAGATCATTATCAATATTCTTTTCTATCAAAATATAAATACATCACAAGTAAAACTTCTTATAACAAAACAGACCGATTTCATCTGTTGCTACAACTTTTTTTCACATAAGCAATATATATGTATATCGTTTCGTGATTTGTTTACCGAACACATGAACTAAGCTAATGGCTGATCATTTAAAATGATCTGATTACTAAATTACTTTAATTATTTAAATATAACATCTAACATTAGTTTGTAAATAATTCATACATGTAAATACCTTTATGGTTTTGCATAAATATTAAGTAAAACGAAGAAGAAACAACAAACAATCCGGGTTCCAATCAATTATCATTTATATTTCTTTTATCTTTGAAATAACTGGACATATAAATTAAAAGAAAAGAAGACATAGCAACTATTTTAAAAAAAATTAATGATTGGCACATGGATATGAACTATCATTAGAGACAAATAAGCGGGATTTTTCGATCTTAGTAAGTTATTATTATTATTTTTTTTTGGAAACTAAAGTAAATCCTAACAAGTAATCCTATGTAGATAGTAGTTAGTTAGATGTGTTCCAATTACCCACTTTCTAATAAATAGACCATAAGTAACATGCAAATCAAAATAATATTTATGAATGAATACATTTAATATGCATATACATATAGAGTTAATAATTATTCAATGAGAGGTAATGTTTGTTTGTTTGTTTTTGGACTTGGAAACACTCTCTAGGTACCCGTATAATGAAATAATTTTGATGAATAAGGATTAAATTACTTTAATATGATAATGATTTTAAAAAATCTGTAATATATAATAATTATGGTTATTAGCATAGTTAAAGTGCATTGCTTTTTTTATAATGAGGTAGCACAAAAAGATGAATACTAACACTAGGTGACATGAAACATTGATAAGATTGTATACAAGTAGTACATTTATATGAATATTGAGGTATTTGATTAAACATGTGGCTGATTAATGTTAGGTTTAATAAAGTTTAAATCATTTAATGAGGTTTGTAAGCCCCTAGTTACTGGAATAATTAAGGTATCTTTTAACTTTTGTGAACTGAAAATGTGACAATTTTAGTCAATATACTACTGAATCACTTTACGTATGTTATAGTTATCAAACTAACACAAAGTTATTCAACACAGTTATTCTTATTTTGTTTTTTAAAAAAAGTGTTATTAGCTCTGATTCAGATGGAAGAAACGACAGTAAACCTTAGGAACGTAATTAACTTTCTTAAAACAATGTAATCTCTCTATCTGTGTGAACTGTCCAGTCTAATATCTAACTCTCTAATGGTCTGTGTAATTGAGATCATGAACTGACCAGTGTTAGATCACCAGTAAAACCTGGAAGCACTAATTGGCCATTTCGTCCTAGTATCGGACTTCCTATCAGTATGCATCCTCGATCCCGAATTCGAGACTCGAATCCACGACTATACGTCATGTGCGTTTATGTTTAACACCTAGATCACTGAGCCGGCATCCAATGGTGTTTATGTCCAATCTTAACCAACCTAAGATATTGTGAGACCATTTAGCATCGCCTTACACTTGACATGGTTGAACTTCACTGGTCAATGGTTTCTTACTGAAACTCCTAAAATTATTTCTACAGATTATTGGTCTAACAATGATCCACTCATGAACTCAATGAAACTCAACAATCTCTACAATTCTATACTGATAATAATCCAGTGGTAATGAAAAACTCTGATTGATCTTGATCACATAAATATGAGTTTAATCAAGTGCGATAACACTTTACTTGATATCTTAAAATATAACGTGATAACAACTTATAATGGTTATAGTGATTCATTTACTATTTTCATCTGTTATTCTAAGCTTGATCTTAACATGTATGAGATTATTCTTTGAAAAGATCATTAATCAACCAATTCAATCTGATCAATCTAATCTTCTACTTTCAAAATGATATTTTATATCCTTGAAATAATATTGATTGAAATATGGTTCATTTTTTGTTACTATTTAATAAGTAGATCGGGGTAAGAGAATGCTTACATACACTGCTTTACAGAATTTGGGGCTGAAACTTGGAAAACTACTGCAACCAACATCAAGAAGGTACAAGTATTTATAAATAGTTGTCTACGCAAGATATTCAACATCCATTGGCCAGATACCACCATCAACAGCCTAATGTGAGAGGAACAAACCAGTTTCCAGCTGAAGAGGAAATTTAGGAAAGACGATGGAAATGGATAGGACATACACTACGCAAATCATCAAACCACATCACGAGGCAAGCCCTAACTTGGAATCCTGAGGGAACGGAAAAGAGGAAGGCCAAAGAACATATTACGTCAGTAAATAGAAGCATATATGAAATAGGATGAATAGGAACTGGAAGAGCTGGAAAGGATTGCCCAGGACAGGGTTAGATGGAGAATGCTGGTGAGCACCCTATGCTCCTCCACGAGAGTAACAGGCACAAGTAAGTAAGTTTACAGAATTACTTTTATGAACCAGAATAATAATAATAATAATCAATTGATTTAATAACCAAAAAACAGTTAGCTTCAAATAACAAGAAATCACTTACATTTTTTAGGTAAATTTAAAATAATCTTCCTTTCTCTATTCATTTTACTTTCATCTTTTAAATTATAATTTGAATGAAGTTTATTCATTGTAAATGAACAATTCGATTGTAATCGATCATGTTTTAAATGACCAGAATATATAGATGACATTTTTGTAAATGATGTAGAATGGAATAGATTTTTCTTAATCAAAATATTATTTTCATCATTTTCCATTGGAACATCTTCATTACAATTTTCATCTTCATCATTATCATCAACATAATCATTATGATTTGAATTTGTATCAGAATTTGTATTGATATCTTTCAAGTTATTTCATCTTTTGAATGAGATTGAATAATTTCTTGTAAGAAATGTATATAACCAATTGCTAATCTAAGTGTATCTACTTTAGATAAACGTTTCTCATAGGGTAATGTTGGTATATGGGATCTTAAACCTTTGTTTATTTTGTTTTTAAGAAAAACAAAAAAGAAAAACAAGAAAACATTTTATTCATTTAGATTGAATAATTGCTTATGATAATTAACTATATACATAGATAGGTTGATAAATGCTTAATATATAATATTTATTTGAGTCTTTTCATTGATCTTTACGACTGTAATTGATCAGTAGCCAAGTGGATAACGTAATGATGTTTTGAAGTGAACGGTACCGGGTTTTAGTCCTGGAGTGAATATCGTCAACTCTGAAATGCAGGTACATCCATCTGACGAGTCCCACGAGTCCACTGTTATATGATTATTGATTTAAAGAATGGGTTTTTTGTAAACTATCCATTTAGTTAAACATCTATTTAAACAAATGAGTTTCTATATATTCTAAGAAATAATTTGCCTTTATCTTGTTAGTGTTTATTATGAAAATGTATATTCAACAGTGAAAACACCTGATGTTGAATTAATCAAAATGTCACTAAGCTTTTGTTAAACTATTTCAAGTACGAAAAATTAGCTGCAGTTATTGATACTCGCTCTTTTCTGTTGCTCATGAACAGTCAACAAATATGTTCCATGTTGTTATATTGAAATAGAATCTTAGTAACAAGCTGACTAGTGAGATACACAATAAACGTGGTTTAACTATCTATCCTATTGAGTTATCTGTATTATTGTTGCAAAAATTCATGTTTAATTAATAATTGATAAGACTTAAAATGTTTGATAAAATTGTGATATAAACACAATTAGTCTATTTAAACGAAAAATGTATATAAGCACACATATACACCTAATGTTGACATATAATAGCTCGATTGTTTCTATTTACTTATCACAACAATATAACTAAATATATTCTGAAGAAGTGACTTACATGAGGTCACGAAACATCAGAAATACAATTTTTTTCTACTCATTAGGATATAACAAAACATATATTTATTATTTACATATTTCCAGAGGAGTTTGGTGGATATCATAGTGATTTAATAGTTGAGATCATGAGTCAGTTGAAGCTAGACCACCATGGAAAACCTAGAAGTACTGAACGGCCGTTTTGTCCTAGTATGGAACTCCTCAACCGAATGCATCTACGATCTCGTCTCGCGAGATTCGAAACCATGACTTATCACTCTCGCGCACAAGCGCCTAACCACTGGGCCACTAAGCCACCATCTAACAGTGTTAATGTCTAACTTCAACTAATCTATGAAATTGAGCCACTATTCACCATTGTCATCAGTACTTCGAAGTTTTTCATGGTGGTCTAACTTCAACTGACTCATGAATTCAACTATTGAATTTACATATTTGTTTTAAAAATATTTAAAACAATTAGTCCCTCTGATAAACTTCGTCTTCTCATTACATTATTGAAATTTAAAAATATTTACTTGACAGTTCACCCCTTCCCCACCTTACTTCATTATAATTGGTACATGTAAAATTACCTTTCAAAAAAATGGGTGGGGGAGTATTTTTGTTTTACTTATATGTATAGATGGAATGAATGTTAACTTTTATTCATTCACTTTTTTATTATTTTTTAATCAATGTAACCGAATAGTTCATCTTTTTTTCTCTCTTTAGAAACATCTGTCATCCTGTTTTATTTTTCTCTTGTCTTATGATTTAAACAGTTTCACTTTGTCACAACAACAACAACAACGAAAAAAGGTGAAAATGTTACACATTTTAGAATAGAAGTTACGTTTATTTATTATTTATCTATAAAACGATTAGTATCAATTCAGAAAAGAAGAAAAAAAAACAAAAACCGGTAATGTTCTCATTATCAACTAATTTGGCTAACCTTCAAATGCTTTATTAATTGATTGCATTCGTCTACGTTCACGCATATTCGCTGCTTGTCTTTGAAATGAATGTAAATTATGATTCTTAAAATGTCCAGTTTTTCTTATATTCATAATTTTAATACGATTTGATCGATATAATAATTTATTATTTGATCTTATTGATGATAATGATCTTATTCTATTATGTATATTAGTAGTAGTATTAGTAGTAGTATCATTACTATTTAATGAAATACTTGAACCATTTGATGATTCATTATCTAAATCATATAGGAATTCATTAGAATTATCATAATTTCTATTATTATTATTCATTAAGATATTTGATTGTATTAAGTTTGTATTGAATGGTAATATAATATTATGATTATGTTTCATATCATTATGAAGAGATTTCAATAGATTTGCATTGGGATATCTATTATTACTATCATAATCATTATCATTAAGATTACTACTATTATTACTATTAGTATTATTATTATTATCATTGTTATTAATACTGAACTCGACCATGTATTGTAATCCATCGGTATACATTGATGATGATTAAGGGTATAGTTTGAAGCATTACATAATTGTACTGTATTAGAATCAATTATTTCAGAATTGAAATATTTTTCATTCAAATTAAATGATTCATTATTTGATTCCATATTAAAATTAGTTAAAGGTAATTTAGATATTAATTTATGTGTTGTCAAGTTAATAGATTGTTGTATAGGTGTAATGAATGATTGATTCATATTATGTGTAGTTAATTGTTGTTGTTGTTGTTGTTGCTGTTGTGTTTGATTTGTCCAATATTGTTTCATATTATTAGTAGTATTAGTAGTATTTGTAGAAGTAGTAATAATTTCATTATGATAATTATCCATATAGGTGTAAACCAATGTTGAATAGAATTCCGTAGAATTGAAACTGGTAATGATTTAGTATCAAATGTCACTGTAAATTAAAATATATAATATATACTTACTAAATTATATCATGGTTAATACTATTAAGTACTGTTAAACATTAATGGTATTCTCTATTGCGATTTTATATTTATTAAGTTTAAATATAACTTGTAGGTTGAATTAATCTTTATTGAGGTAATATTTAAAATCATGAAGCTGTAGATCTATGTTTCAATCTAGCATGGGAATCCTGAACAGGATGCACCAACAACTGAACTAGAGATCGAACCTAGGACCTTCAATTGATTATTAGAATCATTAGATCAGCCTCAATGATGAATTTTAAAATTCTATCAGTACCTGATATAGATCTACAATGTAGATCTACAAAATCAAGAATTCAAGTGGCATGCTTATTGTCCAGTCACTTGATACTCTTACAGATATACATTTACTAACTGAACACTGTATATTAATTGAAATTTCTTTGTCTAATCCTTAAAGTTCATAGAATTCTATCAACGTAATGATGTCACTAAACTAAATTATTGAACTTCTTTATACGATTTTTTCTTACTTTAAGCTTTTGAATTCACTTGACAGAAAGCTTTACAATTAGATTTTATGATAGTTAGCACTTATCAAACAAAGAGTATTGAATTTTCAAGAAGTAAACGTTTAAATGTTGAGCAAAAAGTATTATATGACTTAATTCTATGGCTTGAATTATTTTTTTCCGGTTAGTGTTTTGTTAGCGAGTTCCAACGATAAACATGGTGGATCTGATGTAGATGTGTAGGCGTGGATCGACAAAGCAACACTAGCATATCTACAACTGAAGAATATCTGGAACTCAAAATAACTGTCTGTCAATCAACACCAAAGTCAGAATTTTCAATACAAATGTCAAGAGAGTTCTACTGTATGGAGTGGAAACTTGGAAAACTACGAAATCCATCATCTGGAAGGTACAGGTGTTTAATAATAGTTGTCTACGCAAAATAATTCGGATCCGTTGGTCGGACACTATCAGCAACAACCTACTGTGGGAGAGAACAAACCAGATCCCAGCGGAGAAAGAAATTATGAAGAAGCGTTGGAAGTGAATAGGACACATATTGAGGGAAGCACCGAACTGCGTCACAAGGCAAACCCCCACTTAGAACCCTCAAGGTCAAAGGAGGAGAGGAAGACCAAATAACACATTACGCCGGGAAATGGAACTAGACATGAGAAAAATGAACAAGAATTGGATGGAACAAGAAAAGAAGTCCCAGGACAGAGTGAGTTGGAGAATGTTGGTCGGCGGCCTATGCTCCCAATGGGAGTAACAGGAGTAATTAAGTAAGTAAATACGTAATTCACCATTACCTTTAAACTAACTGACAATGGATTAGGACAATTTAATCTTGTTGAGAATACTGAAACTTTACTACATGTTTTATATCACTCAAATTTTCAAACATTCTTATTACCTATACAAGCAGTTGTTCTTTCTTCGTAATTAAAATTCATAATGATATATATGTTGTAAAGTATATGACATATGTCATCATCATTACACATCTATATTATTTTAATATAAGGGTATCTAATATTAGAACATTATCCATCTTACTTTTTCATCAAAAAAAAATACGGGAAAAATAATTACAGATCTTAACCCATTCAAATCATGTCATTCTAAAAGAAAAAGAAGAATTATTCTAGATATCTATCAATTTGTTTCTTCCATCACATTGGTCCTATAAACAATTGATGGCATTTTTTTAATGTTCGATACTATTAGGTGATAACCAGCATTTTTTTTGTCTCTTCATAATCCACTGAATATTTTTGTTATGATGACATATTAATGTTAGACAATAAAACCTTGGGTAGTCATCGTTTGTATCCCTTGTTCGATTTTGTTTAAAATTATTTGTTCTATTCTACACCTCCACCCCTACCCCCCACTTCTCTTTTACCTTTTTTCTTAAAAAAAAATATGCGTGTCACATTAATTTGTTTCCACTGAATAGTTTTTAATGTTTGTTTTTTTTTATTATAAAACTTATACTATTCCATGCCATTTTTATATAATAGACTTGATCAATATATTTTAAAAGTTTTTTTTTAATAGTCTATTAACTATTGTCCTTGTTGATGAGATGGGAGAAATGTCAGCTGGGCTTATGAAAAAATCTTATGGAAACATCCCACTCCTATTGAAAGTAAAGAATTTAAACACCACCAACACTCCCATAAATATCGTCATCATCATTATCATCATTCTTTTTTTTTTACATAGACACACATAAACACACATTAATTTCTTCAGTTTTTTTTTTAGAAAACTCTATTATTCCTTCGTAATATAATGCTACTTCTCATTCTCTGATATTGTAATCTATCCCCCGCCTCTATTAGACATAAACAAACACTTAATTCATGTATACACATACATAATTAATCCTCCTCTAAAAAAAAATTTTTTTTCTGCTTTATAATAGTTTACTAAATAGATAACTTATCTAACTATCTATTTATCTATCTACCTTGAAGGCAGAAGTACACATAGTGTAAATACTGGCCATTCAAGTTTTAAATTATACTGTATACAAATATGTGTATGTGTATGAATGTTCACTGAATGAAATATTCTATTTTGTCTCTTTTTGTGAAAGATAAAATTAGAAGCAAAAACAAAACAACATCTGTGGTAATTCACATGTTGTTCTCAAAAGGAATAACAAGGAATAAACATTACACTTTTCTCTGTTGTTGAATGCTTGTGTATGTATGTGTGTGTTTGTTGTTGAAAATTTAGGTAAAATAAACTCAAGAAAACTAAATTTATAAGACAAACAAATTATACAAATAAATCATTTACTAATTTGATAGTTATGATAGTAACCAACTTGAAGTGTTTCAACGTAAAACCATATCTTATTAGAAACAAATTAATAATATAATCGATTTGATGTTAAATTATGAATTAAATAATCATTTTTTAAATTTCCATTATTCGTAATGGTAAGATGGTGGAGAAGATTTATAGTTCAGATGGATGATTTTGATGAAGTTTTGTTCTTTGAGCTGGATGATTTGATCGTGGAGCTTTCATTATTCTTCTGAACGATATCATCAGTACAAACTTTAGGTAGAAGTGAAGTATTCAAAATTTGTGCTGATGATATCGTTCAAAAGAACGATGAAAATTGCACGATCATACCATTCAGCTCAGAGAACAAAAAATGAACTTTATTAGAATTTCACTACAGACTATATCAACAATTTTATAGATTTGTTGCTTAATTAGATTATTTTAGTGGAGTTTTGTTCTGTGAGCTGGATAATTTGGTCATGGAGCTTTGATCGTTCTACTGAACGACATTATCAGCACAAAATTCAGGTAATGATGTTTTGGCCTAACTCATTCTCGTCAGTTGACAAGGATTACCTAGATGATTGATATTAACAGTGTCTTTTGTTAATCAAAGGCATAATTTAATGAAAAACATAAGAATTTTTGTTTAAAAAGTACACAATTTTTAAAATTATTTCAGTCTAATCATCAGCCTTTGTTATTTAGTCCAACTTCTCTTAACATTTAACTATATTGAACTCAAAATAAGATATGATGAATTACTTGAAGAGAAAAACATCCAAGTCTACACAACTACTCGACATAAACTATAATCCAGTCAGTATTAATATACATAGTGAATAAGTTGAAAGAGCAAGGCAATCAACAATCTGAAGGTATATATTCGACAAATAATCCTAAATGCTTGTAAAAATATGTATTATTTATTAGTGAACCGCTTTTGTAAATAGGGAATTCGAGTTATCAGGTTAATCAGTGGATAAAATTGTTCTTACCAAATATATGAAAATATCATTATGAAACTGGTATGGAAAGCAATAAGTGACCAAGATCATTAGATTCTAATTCTATAAGTTGATAACCATTAATAGTTTAAATATCAGTTACCTGTGTTCATTTTAAGTTAAATATGCACAGGTTTAACTGATGAGCCCCAAGTAGGACGAAATACAGTTCTTGGATTTCACTTACAAATACTATACTTAAATATTTTGTATATAAACATATTATTTCTGTTATAAATTAAGACTCAGTTTGCTGATTAGTTGTTCTGTCATTCAACATCCATTCATTGAAGATGGCTGTTGAGTCAATAGTTTAGTTTTTGTACTCAATCAACACTAGGATGTACACTAATCTTATCTAGTTAAAGGGAATGATTAAATACCAAAATAATTCCCACAATATTCTTTCATTATAATACAATTTACTAAGTCAAACTGGGAAAAACTGTATATTAAATTAACACATCGTCATATTATTTATTATATTACTATAAATCCAGATGGTAATTCACACAAGTAGAAGAGTAAACTTCTGTATGCCACTAATATTATTAATGTCGTTGATGTTAATTTACAGCATTCTGAATTTCATAAAAATAACAGAATAATTCAGCACAATAGTCCGTACATTCACTCAGTAATGAATTTTAGAAATTCTATTTATGTTAAGTTCCATACGTATAGTTCCCTTTATCATTTTGAAAAGAGCAAAAAAACAATCGAACCTGTCACGATTCGGCCCCGGGAGTCTCCTGATCGGTAAGGCAGGTGCATTATCCATTGCTCCACAGGCCCTTGGTTTATTCAATTAACTGAGACCTTGAAAGTATCCAATTGAGTTAATAAGTACTAAAATATTGATTGTTAACTGAAATTAGCAGTTGCATTCACTTGATGTTGTTCTACTTGTATCATCCCTTTGTTAATAAGGACTGCAGTTGATCAGTCTCTTGTTGGCATATGTGCATCCTGTGCGGACTGCCTCGATATTGTATGAATTCCTAAGCTTTATAAGCAAAGATGGATAGTGGCTAGCAGTGGAATCCATCAACTCTGAAATGCAGGTACATCCAGCTGATGAGTCCCAAATAAAACTAAAAGTGCATCCTGGATTCCACTGCTAGCCACTATCTTTGATTATCAATTATAGTTTCTGCAAGAATGATGAGATAATAAATAGTTGACAATGAGTGAATAACCTCATAAGATTATGATAATAATAGTACTCATTATATTCTTGTGAGAAATTTGTACAACCATGACCCGACAGGAACAATTGTGGTTATCACTGTACATTCAGATCACTAAATTGTGAAATTCCAGTTGTTCAAAAATACAACTTTTGTTGTCATCGTAAGTTATAAATTATTCGAAATCTCACTTAGTACCTGAATAATATCATCTTCACTGAGAGATCTTGAAGTACCAAGTTCAATACCATATAATATCACATATGAACAATTTCGAGGGTTCTTTAACTAAGTTCAATTACCTCATCAATGTTTATTGATTTTCAGTCGATCTCAAACTGATTTTGATCTGTGATAAAAGTTATTTTCGAATTATACGATTCTTTTCACAAAATATTCTAGTAAGTTATCATTCGTCAAATTAACATTATTAATCTGTTCAAACTTTTTCCATTTCATTTCTTAAAACTAACAAAAATAATGAGAAAGTAAAGTTTGTATACACTGGATCAGGTTATTCACATCATTTAACTTAAGGAAATATAAATTCACTTGGCATTGTTTTGCTTGTATCTTCCGATTGAGGTTTAAGAGTGCAATGGGTCAGTTTGTTATTGGCATACGTGCATACTGTGCGTATTGCCTCGATATTACCTTAAGTCACAAGTTTTATAAGCCAAGATGGATAGTGGCTAGTAATGGAATCCAGGACACGCGTTTCGTCCTATTTGGGACTTGACAGTTGGATGTATCTGCATCACAGAGTTGATGTTCACTCTGGGACTTGAATATTCAAGTAAAACAATACCAAGTGAATTTAAATTCACCCTATTGTACAAGCAAGTGCCTGTCAGGACTCAGTAGCTGAGTGGATAACATGATGACGTTTGATGCGAATGGTGCTGGGTTCAAGTCTCAGAATGAACATCAACTCTGAGATGCAGGTACATCCAGCTGACAAGTCGCAAATAGGACGAAACGCGCGTCCTCGATTCCACTGTTAGCCACTATTCATCTTCGCTTAAAGAAAAATAAGTTTATTATTGATATCTTTTATTAAAATTAACTAGGTTTAAGCTAACGAGAATTACTAAACACAGCATTACCAATATTTCTGATGCTGTTTTCCTATGTGCTAAAACAATCGTTTATATATATATCACTCTCTAATATGGAACATTATGAAGGTGTAGTATAGATGAGATGGTGTATATAGTTTTGTAATTACAATTTTAATCTAAATTTTTTGACCCAAGCTCTCCATGACTATTGAAAGTTCTACTTCCAGAAAGAAACCCTAAATATCTCGAATTATATAATCGATCGCATGTGTGAATGCAATCAGAACTGAAACCAATTTAATGCTGAGCAGTAAATCTTAATCGGCTAAAGTTTTAGCGAAATTATTTCTTTACTGATAAGCTAGATAGTAACATTTTATACAATAAAATGGAAGTATGGACTGACATCCTCATTATTCAATAACAGTTTCATGATACTAATCAATTCACCAAATGATCCATTGCAAAGATTTAACTCAAAGTTAAAATCGGTCAGTTTAATGTTGCATAAAAGGTTTTTATTTAGTTATAACTATCACATGATCATAAATCATGTAAGTCTATAAATTGAAGAGACATGAATATATAAAAGACAAAAAAATCAAGTAATACTCCTTCAAATAAGTGGACTATTACCGGATAAGGGTTTTATGGATATTATAGTAGTTTTGATGGCTGAATTCATGAGTCAATTGAAGCTAGATCACCATAGAAAACCTGGAAGCACTGGACGGCTGTTTCGTCCCAGTATGTCCCTGGGTTCGAATCTCGCGAGGCGGGATCTTGGATGCGCACTACTGACGAGTTCTACACAAGGACGAAACGGTCATCCAATACTTCCAGGTGGTGGGGAAGATTTGTAGCTGAGGTGGATGATTTTGATTGAGTTTTGTTCTATGAGCTGGATGATCTAATCGTGGAACTTTCATCGTTCTTCTGAACAACATCATCAATACAAACTTCAGATAGAAGTGAAATGTTTGAATTTCTCCACAGATGGTTCATAGCTTGTTTTATAGATCTCGATATTGATTGATCAATAAGAGATCAACAAGTACCATTGAGCTCAGAGAACAAAACTCCATCAAAATATTTCCAAGTTTTCTATGATTACTGATAGATTAAATACAAATGATAAATATTTGTACTCACTTCAAAATGTTATTTTCTTTTTCTTCAATAAAACTGAATAAGATAATTGACTGTAAAGTAAAATATGATTCTCAGTTGAACATTTCAATTAATATACATTGTAAAGCATATTTACAGTTTCCTTATTATTTCTCTGCCTACATTCTCTACTTCACATATATGTTATATAGAATTATTGATAATAAATTGTAACCAATAAAAATAGATATAAACCTACGGAGAATTAAAAAAGGTATATGAGAATCAACTCTATTTACGGTAATATTAGATTGAATCTATATTCTTATTGGAACAGAGATAATAATATGAGGAATGAGAATTTCTATTTTATCTACCCCCCTTGTTTTTTTTCACAATTTCTCTCTTTACTATTATGAGTAGAGTAAATAAATAGACAGTGTCAGTAGCTGAATTATAATTGATTGGTGAAATTATCATTTCGTCGCGTGATCAGATGTGTATATAGTCGACTTAAAGTAGGATTGATGATCCTCACAACATACAATCTCAAACTGTTATGAAACAGTTTTACTTATTAAACATGTCTCATTTTTTTCAATACTGTTAACAATAAGTTGTGTAAATCATATTTAATCAACTAACTCTACAAATACATTGGTTAATTCCATTTTACAAATTCGGATCAAATATTTTACAGATTCCATAAAATAGGTATATCATCACAAAACTTTCAGTGATGTCTAGTTAAAGTTGTCAAAATGAATAGAACTGTCAAATCAATGGTTACTATTGGATACTTACTTATACCTGTAACTCCTCGTGGGGAAGCATAGACCACTCAATAGCATTCTCCATCCAACCCTGTCCTGGTTAATCCTTTCTAGTTCTTTCCAGTTCCAATTCATCCTTTCATATATGCTTCTATTTCCCGAGATAATGTGTTCTTCGGCCTTCCACTTTTCTGCTTCCCTTCAGGATTCCAAGTTAGGGCTTGTCTCGTGATGCAGTTTGACGATTTGCGTAGTGTATGTCCTATACATTTCCATCGTCTTTTTCTAATTTCTTCTATAGCTGGAAGCTGGTTTGTTCTCTCTTACAAAAGGCTGTTGCTGATGGTATCCGGCCAATGGATGTTAAGTATCTTGCGTAGACAACTATTTATGAATACCTGTACCATTTTGACGATGGATGTGGTAGTTCTCCAAATTTCAGCCCCGTGCAGCAGAACAGTTTTGACGTTCGTATTGAAGATTCTCACTTTGATATTGGTTGAAAGTTGTTTTGAGTTCCATATGTTGCTCAACTGTAGGAATGCTGTCCTTGCTTTGCCAATCTTCGCTTTTACATCTGCATTGGATCCTCCTTGTTCATCGATGATGCTTCCCAGGTACGTGAAGGATTCCACATCTTCCAGATTTTTACCTTCAAGTGTAATTGGGTTGCTGTTCTCTGTATCGTATGCGATCATCTTACTTTTTTCTTTGTGTATGTGGAGGCCTACTGAATCAATGGTTTGAAACATTACAATAAATTGTGATAAATCTTATCAGCAATCTATAATCATTATCCTAAACATTTTAAGCTGTTCATTTACTACTGACTATTATAATTACATATGTGATACTGAAAACAATAATGTGAGGTTCACTATTGGTTAAATGAAACTTATTAAAATCTATTGACTAAAATATCAACCGGGTTCACTGAGCTGAACAACTATATGTAGTAAATATATGCTGTGAAATGAAATGCTTAATATTTCACATTGTGGTAGCGTAAAGGACTGAAACATATTCAGATACATTTAAAAATTAAAATAAATTTAAGTGGTTAACGTCTAGTTATAAATTTCAAATGTTCTCTGTAACTCAATTGTACCTTTCAACAGAATATTTCCATCGAATTAATCCATGAATTCAAATATACCTCAGAGTATTGCTATAGTTAACTCATTACAGTTTAACGATCAATTAGCCACTACTGCTTAGTTTTTAAAAAAAATCATAGTATTGTTATTGTTTAGATTTAATCTAAATTAAGGATCCATGATCATCAAGCAAGTTATAAAAAAGAGAAACAAAACTCTTTTCTAAATTCACTTGTCAATGTTTGCTTGCATCTTCCCATTAATGTTTAGGACTGAAATTGATCAGTCTCATATTGGCATATGTGCATACTGTGCGTATAGCCTCGACATTGCCTTAATTCACGAGCATTCTAGACAAAGATGTATGGTGACTAGCAGCGGAATCTAGAACGCGTTTTCCGTCCTATTTGGAACTCGTCATCTGGATAAACTGCATCCGAGTTGATGTCCGTTCTAGGACTTGAACCCAGTACCATACTCTTTTCTGTTATAAATGTAGCTAACCATGAAAAGGAGAAGGGTTCAGCTAAGAATTAATGAATGTACTTATGGTTACCATTTCCTAAAAGGTACAAATAAACAAAAGAGAAAAATTTAAACCCTTCAACAAAACATGCTATATCGCAAGTTTTCCTCACCTTACAACGGATATCTCTTAAATTCATAGATATAATTTTACATGTGAAAAGACTTGTTTTGGGTTAACTTTGGACATAATGACTATCCTTTACATATGAGATTTTATGTTAATGAACAGATTCAAAATATATCACTCAAACAACTAAAAAAAAAAAAGAAACTGACTATTTCGTGAAATATTTACCTTCTTAGTTTTTGCAGTCATGCACTCAAAATAATGAGACCATTAATACTAAATCAAATTTTACTTTTAAGCCCCTTAAACATAGTTATCAATAAACACTGTAGAAACCTCCAAACATTTTCAAAAACACTCAAGCCCACTGTTTTATTATCGGCTAACTTCTTTCTTACTAAAATCATCTTTTACTAGTGTTATTATTCCTTTTCCGTTAACCTTATCATATAAGCTTAAGAAATCTTTAACTAAATGCAGAATCTACCAAGTTCTACCTTGCATTTATAAACTTTTGGGATAACATAGGTGTGATTAGATGGTGGTTGGAGGTACTCGACAGGAAACCCCAGACCCGGGTTTCGTGCTACTTGGCACTCGTCAGCAAGGTGTACCTGCAATCTTGAGGGAACTGGTGCTCCCATGCGGATTCGATCTCGTGTCACCCAACTTCATAAACAGAGACGTTACCACTGAGCTATCTAAGCCGCAACATGGGTGTATTACATAAGATTATTGTTTACTTTTCTTAAATAGATTTTCATTTCATTGATTGGTCACTAACATTTCATCCTAAAAATATATACGGGACTAGGCTTTCGTTTAAAATTACAAAAAGCATGTGTATACTACTTTTGTCATATCAGTAGATCGTTACAATCCGATAAATTAATTAACAATCACAAAAGTGGACGATAATTTATCGAATTTGTAAAGTAGAAATATTTGGATCAATTTTTCTACTAAGTATGTAAACAAGTAGGCCTTTCATATGTTGTACGTATATTTCGATATTCTCGACTGTTTGATAGATTGAATGAATGATTAACTGAATCATTTACTACACCAAACTGAAATAGTGAACTATTCATTTTAATATTAGTTCATAATATATTACTTAAAGTGGTTGAAGATAAGTTAAGGTTACTGCAATATAGTGAATGATAAACTCTGGAGACAAGTTTCGTCAATGAATTAACTTCAATACCTATCAATATAGTTATCTTTCATTAATTAGGGCTTCAATCTTGGATGTCTTACATATATTAGAGCATCATAAACCGTAGTCGCTAATAAAAACTCGTAGTATACATGACGTTAACTGAGAATAAACCCGAAAAATATTTTGCAAATCGTTTTTGACAAGAACAGAAAAGAAATGAGGCGAAACTATGATTTATGGACGAACCAATCACGTATAAAATAATAGGTCTCGGATTTTGGCGCGGAATTCACTCATCCATTTAGATAAATTGAGTTTTGACATTACAGCTGATGTCAGTTCGTGATGAAAATCCTAAATCTAATTTCTAATCTTAACCATCAACTGAAATCATAATTCTAATCTTCTACAATGTTTTGCAACCCTTATTTGGTCTACGTATTAGGTGGACACCCTCAAGGTCACTACAGCGTCGCTCAAAGGTAATCCATAAATTATGGTCTCACCGAAACTGATATTTCACTTGTATATAATTTTTAACTAATCATAATATCACTTAGTCTTCACTATGCCAATAACTTAAACATTTAAGGAATGTTTTCGAATCAAGTGGGTAGTGGATTAATTTTGATATCTCCCACACTTCACTTTTTAGCTCTCATTCTCACTAGAGTTACGATGACTTTTGATTCGGAATTAGCACACTCATATCAGTTAGAATAGTTAATTGAATAGAACATAGCTCTGTCCTCATTAAATTGAGTATCTTCGAGTGCTATGTGTATTCGGAATATTGATTTGGGTAATGAATCTCAATTTGCAACCTATATAAGTGTGATTGGTCATTCTAAGTTAATCTGATCTTTATTTATAAATTATATTTACCGTTATTTGTATCAAAGTATGATCGATAGAATCTTAGTTCATCCTACGTACGAACTCTCTTACATAGAATTATTATGAAAGTGTTGTACATTTATTAATTTAGTTCTATAGGACTATTTCACTAATCAGATGTACCGACTGCTGAAAGATATACATGTTATCCTCTTAGATGTATTCCAAAGTCATGCTAGATGCAGTTTAGTTCCGAATGCGGTATTGATTTCAATGAAATCTTTAACATCCTTCAACTTGTGTAGTTCTGTTCTGTACCGAGAAACTATTTATGGTACGAATATTAAATTAACTTGCCCTCATCATCATTTCGGTCACTTGAATGATTTTAAGGACAGTACTTCATAATGATTTGATTTTTATTGTCCGATATGTGTTACGTTTATTAGGGTGAAAAAATTAAAATCCGATATGATGACTAGTTTAATCCCCATTTTTCTTCCTTTAAGGGATAAAATGAAACATTTTGTTCAGCAGTGAACATACTGTTACAATTTACGAAAGCCGAAGTACACAAAACACTGGTCGGAAATAGTTCACATATTATATTGGATTTAACATAACTAGACAAATCAATGAATCGTGCACAACAATACTTCAATGATGATAACTGCAATCGAATAAAAAGTAAGAAAATTTAACTTACTAAGGGGGTTATTATAGGAATACTTATACATGAAATGTAATTAACACATTCTAGTCACAATAATATTCAAGTTAAGAAGGTAACAAAAATAAATTTTGTTGTAGTAACTTTAACAATCATAAAAATACTGGTGTTAGTGAACCCCAATACATGTTCCTGAATTTCTAGCCCTTCAATCACCTTTGAGCTTCATATTAAGCCTACTCTTCCGTTAAAAAATAAGTAACTTCTAGGTTACAAAGGACTGAATACTTTCATAAAGTAGAATCACCGGTTGACTAATAGAGTAGTTTTTTAAACAAATCATACTTAATATTAAGCAAGATAAATGTCATCAAGCTTAGTTTAGTTCACTAGTCCATAAAATTATAGTTTATTTGTCAGCCTCAATTCTCATCTGACTATATCAGTTGGTCCAAATACTTATATCACGTTAAAATTAATTTAGAATCCATTCACAAATGTAGTCTGCATTTGTAAATGTTTACCTTCAAAGTCTGCAAGATATTGAATGTCCGTTGGCCGGATACCATGGGCAACAGCCTACTGTAGGAGGGGACAAACCAGCTTCCAGATGATGAGATCATGCCTATATGGTTTTCACACTTGATGAAATCTTTTTTTGTATCTTGATTTTATATTTTTCTTTTCACTCTTTTGGCATTTGTTCTTTCACCCAAATCTTTCTGAACGGAACGTGGAGCATCTTATCTAGTGGTCATGGAAATTTCTTCGATCGTTGTTGGACTGACATCTATAGGAAGGTCTTAAGGTGCTGTTTCGATGTCTGGTACCCTGAGTTAAGCTAGTCTATTCAAGAGTTTTTTAAAGTGTTCTACCTAATTGTTCCGCTGTTCTTGAATCTCAATGATTGGCTTGACTTCTCTGTTATTGGCTAATCGCTCGGGTTTACTACATTCCCCTGCTAGTTCCTTTGTTGTATCATAATATTGTCTCACATTTCTTTCTCTTGCAATTTTTTCAGCCATCATTGTTACGTCTTCCACGTGTTTCTCCTTGTCGGTTCGAATACTTTTCTTCACTCTCTTGGTTGCCCCATATATTTTTTCGGTATACTATTTAATGGTCACGCAACTTCGTAGATTGATTGAGGTTAGACATTAACACCATTGGATGCCGAACGGCCCAGTGGTCTAGTAGGTAAAGCATTCGCGCGCGAGACTGAAGGCCCTGGGTTCGGATCCTGCGGGCGGGACCGTGGATGTGCACTGCTGAGGAGTCCCACAATAGGACGGAACGGTCATCCAATGCTTCCAGGTTTCCAGTGGTGGTCTAACATCAATCGGTTCATGATCTCAATAAAAAAAGATTCTGTAAAAGTTATCCCATTAAAACAGCAACATATGTGTCTATATATTTTATTTTCAAAAGATACTTCTTTCTTACCATTTCGAACTAAGTTATTACTCTGAAAACAATTCATCATCAATAGAATTAAGATCACTATTCACGTTCAGTCTTCATATAATTCATGGTTTTTTTTATCTACCTAGGTATCAGTTGTCCTGGTCACATTTTACGTTTTATAATGAATGTTTGTGTGTGTGTGCGCGTTGGTTTAATACAATATTTGGTTTGTTTTGTTTTTCATAGGTGGACATTTGTTGCTAACACAAGAAATAAATTATTTCAAGGTATATATAGTTTATTATTATTTATTTTCATTTATTTGAACACATAAATATTGGTACAAGAGGGCACCAAATATATGCGCCACAATATTGTGTGTGTGTGGGCTGTGATACTGCCCGGGTGCCCAGACCGAAACAGATGGTTATCTTAGGGGACCACACCCCGAGCCTTCGACCTAAAGGTCTGACCACAAGGCAGTGGAGCATCGTAAGGAGATGCAGTCCCATGGTGGCCGGTGACTAACGATTGGTTCATACGCCATTTGTTCCCTCAGGATACTGGAGCCCATGTGCACCATTAGTTTGGGATCCGGTTAAAGCGCCGGACATTCGCTTTTAGTCCTCTCATTTTCGTAAATAACACCCACGCCACGAGAAGGCAGTGAGTAGGACTTCCCTGGCGGAGGCTATATACGCGTGACCACGTGAGAGGCGTTTCGAGAGGGAGGGCGGGCCCACCCCACTCTCGGCCATACCAGAGCATTTGGGGCAGACAATAACGTTTCTCCCAATTACATTTAACATCGTCAAAACCGAATTAAAATATACGATAACCAAAATGGTTCTATAATGAACGACAAAATAAGCGAGGAGCAATCAATTTTTTTAAATACAAAATTAAAGTTCTTTGGTAAAATATGAAAACGATACATTCAATGTTTCATTCGCAAATCTTCCATAAATTGTCTCAAACTGAATTATTCCTCCATCACCATAACAACTATTCTTTGTGTCTTGTTCTCTTCTCTTCGATCTTCCCAACCTTCTTCTATCAGGCATTCCACGTCTGATCGGTGTTATATACTACTTATGTAGACAATAAGTAGCATACGCCACAATTCAAATTTAGTTTTTACATTAATTATTTAGAGAATCAACAATCATGCGTGAAATATTCAGCTTCATAAGGAATAATTTAAATAAAAATTATTTAGTCTAACCAAAATAGATCAAAATTCAAGTTATTGTCAAGTTAACTGAACGCTTTAGACTACATATTCCAATGTTCTACTAGAAATGGCCATTAACTGATAACCTGATTGATCATTTAGTTGTACCTTACATCATGTTGTCTAGTCTCTAGTGTTTACTAGTGAAGAGTTCTATATTAAGATGAATTAGCTACCCATCGTATACTAGTTTTTCATGGTCCCCCATACAAGATTTACTAGTAATGAATATCATCTACAAATTAATTCATACTGTAAAGCCTTATTGAATCTATCATTTTAAGTGACCTAATATCTATATGCATTTTTTAGTGGTAAATGGTTCCAGGTGATTGAAAAGAATCTCTGTGACTTAGTTTTGTACTAATTATAACAAATCAGTTACTTATTTTTCTCAAAAGAAGTGTATCACAATTATGATTCGCATAGATCTACAGTCACAGTGAAATTAGATAGAACTTGATCAAATCTAAGATATGGACATAGTATTTGTTATTATCAAGTGATTTTAACCGTAAAGAAGTTCATTTGATTTCTAGTAGTATCAAATTTGTTAACAACTCTAAGTTACTTGTAGTAGAAACCCATATTGATCATTAGTTCACTAAGGATATACCTCACTGTGAAGTTCCATCTCATATAAAGATCTAGTCCCAGCGTTTCCTGTGAGTTATCAGTCAACAAATTATATTGGATTGATTTCACAAATGAAAAATCATTTGTAATAATAAAAATATTGATGGGTAACTCTTTATAACTCCAGATATCTTCGTAATGCACCATTCATTCAAGTATACGACATAGTATTTCGTCCTATTAAAATTCGAATATTTCTTATGGAAACACGATAATAGTGATTGATGGTATTTTAAACCAGTTTCTGATGAAATGATCCAATGAAAAACATCTTTTTATTACACTATGACTTCTATTTACCACAGAACCCTTACAAACCATGAAGCATTAGACTCATTTGTTATTTCAGGTATGAATTAACTAGAAAGTCATTCTATCAACTTAATACAACCTAAAACTAATCACTTTGCTGAGATTCAATATGTAAACAAACGAACTGTTCGGTCTAATTAGTAGGTTTTAGACACTTGAATAATAGATTTGTACTCCAAAAATTCTAGTAGCATAGAATGTTCCCATTTATTACTTAAAGTAAATTATTCAACATAGAAGAGGGAGCCATAATAATAGTAATAATGATGATAATAATAATAGTAATAGTAATAAGAAACTACACAGTCTAATAAAGATAAGGGTAGTTTTATTTATAGTTTCTGTTGTGACGGTTAGATATTTGGTGTTTTAATGAATCAATGGTACTTTAGGTGACTTAATAATTAATGATAATTTATCGGAATTCATGAAGACAAGGCAAAGAAGAAGAAACATAAGAAGAAGGAGTGAATGATTACATACTCGCTATCAATGATATCAGTAAGGCAGGAAAGCGGTAGCATAGTTAGTTTTGGTTAAAAGCATTAGGGATAATAAGTAAGTTTCTTTTTTCAGTAACATAATAAAAATAAAAACTCAAAACATTTGAGTGAATATGGTAACACTGAAACAAACGAAAAAGAAGGAACACAAATAGAAGGAGACAGAGAAATGAAAAAGAATCAGAAATAATTGGTGGTAATTATACTGGTGACAATAACAATGATAGCAGTATTACTATAATTAATGTTCATAGAATCATTTATTCAACAGGAACTTCAGTTGCAGGGGCAGGAGCAGCCGAATGTCCTCCACCTTCAGCGGCTCCGGCTATTTGAAAGCCTCTTCTGTCATAACCAACACATGTGAAGGTGCAATACGTTGATATTCTTCTGCATAATTAGCACCTGTAAAGACAGTGCGTCGATCTTTGAATGATCTTGGGTCTTTCACTCGTTCATACTGACTGTACATAACAACCATAGGCTAAAGATGATGTTTAAAATAGAAAAAAATGAAATAGTATTTAAATGATAATATAGATTGAAGATTATTATGACAATGAAAGTGGTTTATATTGAAAACTTACAGGAATACCGCTGAATTTAGCCGCTAATGGATCCGGTGCATTGGTGATAGCTTTTGCTTTACCTCTATAAAAATTTCAAAATACATGTATCAATAGTTGTAAATATTACAAAAATGTAATTCACACATAAAATACTAATAACTGAGGAAAGTCTAGTCTTAATCAATTCTAATTTAATAGTTGAATTCATGAGTCAATTGAAGCTAGACTACCATGGAAAACCTGGAAGCACTAGACAGACGTTTTGTCCAAGTATGGGACGCCTCAGCAATGCACATTGACGATCCCACCTCGCAAAATTTGAACACAGGACCTATCAGTCTCGCGCGCGAGCGCTCAACCTCTAGACCACTGAGCCGGTCGGCATCCAACGGTGTCAATGTCTAACTTCAACCAATCCACTGCGCACTGCTGAGGAGTCCCACACAAGGATAAAACAGCCATCCAGTACTCACAGGTCTTCCATGGTTGTCTAGTTTCAATAGACTTATGAATTCAACTATAAAATTCGCATAATATTCACAAAACCTCTCTCTGAATAGAATCTATTTTAAATGAGATTCTATTCTTTTTAAATGATTAATTTTATTTGTTTAAGCCTAAAAATAGGATTAACATTAATAAAACTATCTGTGAATAACATTTAGGACAGAATTTCATGTCTATAATCCAGATAAACATATCACTTTAAGCTGTAAAGTAAATTACATGAATCAATGTAGTTGATATGATAAATTGTGATAATAAACCACTGGTACTTAACAAAATATAAAGTAGTACAATCTACCAAGACAAATAATTCAGAAGAACATTTGGTGGGTATATATGGATTTATATAAAATCGAATATATATATATATACATCCCTATAAAAACCACTGAAGAATAAAATGATTGGGAAACTTTAGGTGAATGAATAGGAATAACTTAACAAATTTGAGATAACTGGAACAATTCGATTATCGAATCAAGAGACTGGTAAGAAGTAAGACCTGATAAATGTGAAGTTGTCTCATATAGTATAAACTGACTGGTTTATAGTTATAAATTATGTCCTACTAGTTCACTTTAATTAAGAATGAACTCAGTATTAACAATGAAATCAGATGGATCACTTAAATTCTAAGCAATTCAATATTAAAAGAAATGAAATTGTGAAAATTATCAAGTATACTTAAAGGAAATATGATTTACCCTTTGTTTATTTGACGTGCACGTTCTGCTAATTCTTGCATCTAAGAAAATAGAAAAAAATTTAAAAAATCGATTTTTACTGAATAAATCTTGTTTACTTCATTTGCCAATTGTACTCACAAATGTTTCTCTTAGTGGAGTGTTCAATTTAGCAAAACTAACATGAACTTAATATATAACAACCTTGACAGAGAACATTAATACTTTTATTAAAGATAACCAAATTTAACATCCAATGAATTCATTCCCCTGCCATTTACATCCAAATTTCTAATTGAGTCGACAAAGTCAAAGGGATTAAGAGAGCATAAATCTCAATTATCTGATCTTCAGAGAAATTAGGACTTAGTGTTTTGTCGCCCAGACAAGGGTGCAGGGAATATCCTTATGGATCGTCTTGACTATGTGTCACTAAACAATCATCGATATTGTCTGATCATGTCAAATTTTCTAAAGAAATCGTTCAAAAAAACGCAACTGAAAAAAACGGAACAGATTTCAGTTCAAGTCCAAAACAAGATGAGTTTATTATCAATTGTGACCTCTATGAACATCTTAAACTGTCGGGTTCCGTTATACCAAGACTATATAGACTTCCAAAAGTTTATAAGAATAATATCTGTTTAGTTCCTAAATTTGATATGAACAACTCTCCATATCACCTGATGGCCAAATGGTTAGCTGATACTTTACAACACGTTAAAAATCATATCAGCAGATACAACTCTCTTGATTACTTTGATTTTGTCGACTCAATTAGAAATGTTAATGTAAATGACAGGAAAATGATCTCATTGGATGTTACTTCACTTTTTACAAATGTTCCTCTCAGAGGAACTGTATATGTTTTTATGTAACTATATTGAAAACAATAACCAAAATTTGCTTAAGAATCATTCATTAATTACAAATAAATTTCAACTGTAGGTTTCTATCTGACCTCTTCATCGTCCCTTCATTAACTAACTGAAAAGCTGAACATTTTAAGGTGTTAAAATAATAACTGTAATTATCAGTAAATTTTAGAAGTATTTCAAGTATATTTGCAATCATTAGCTGTGTATGAGTGAAAAATTAACCTTCAGTATGGATCACAAATTTAAACTAGCCCCGTGCTTCCAGGTTTTCAATGGTGGTCTAACATCAATCGGTTCAAGATCTCAATCAATAACTTAATAATCTCCACAACCCTATACTGATAATTAACATGTGCTCATTAGTGACTAGTTTTGTAAGGGAATTCTCGGAGTTCTAGTGAGAAACCGTGACCAGTGAAGCTAATCCGTGTTGGGTAGAGACAGGTATTTACCTCAGTACGATGGAAGATTAGTTGAGGTTAGACATTAACACCATTGGATGCCGACAGGCTCAGTAGTCTAGTAGGTTAGGCGTTCGAGCGCGAAACTGAAGGTCCTGGGTACGAGTCCCGTGGGTGGGGTCGTGGATGCCCGCTGCTGATGAGTCACGTAATGGGACGAAACGGCTGTTCAGTGCTCCCAGGTTCTCAGTGATGGTCTAACATCAGTCAGTTCAAGATCTCAATCATTAAACTAGTCCTGTTATTTTTATTATAGATGATCTATATGAAGTGAAAATGGTATACCATACAACTGGAGGAATAATAATGAACTATGTAGAATATGACCTACATTTATCAAATCGGAAACAAATTATTAATAAGTTGTTCAGTACTACTAAAGAAAAAAACACAACGAATTACATCATAACTTTGTCTTGTGAAACGTTGTGATAAATCATAAATATCACCCTCTAATCGACAGATAAGATCGTGTAATTCTTTAGCTTTATTCTTTAATTGATCAGCATTAAAACCACTAATATTCAGTGGCTGTATACGTTGTTCTAAAATGGCACGTTTTTCAGCTTCCAACTGTTCTTTTGACTTTGTAACTTCTTCCTTTTTCTCTTCTTCCGTTTCTTGTGCCTACAATTATGTTAATAAAAATTGATTAAATTTCTATTAAAGATTTCATGTAGATCAATTTATGTATTGAAAAGAATATAATTAAGAGTAGTATGGTAGAAATAACTCCGCCTGGAGTCCCTCCGGGGGCTACTCCCGGTCCCAAGCCTGAATAAAGGAAGAGGGTTGGGCATGGGGTTAGCGACCCCATCTCGTAGAAAACTAACTCGCTAAAAACGCTAACCAGAAAAAAATTGTAGTAGAAATGTCTATTTTGGACCAACTATTAAAGATTTTCAATGCAACTAGGACAGATAATGAATAACTACTCAGACTTATGGAGAATATTTATGGATGAAACTGGGGAACGTTTTGAAATCTATGGAAGAAATCTCTGCTATAAACGTATAATGTTATGTGTAACAGTACCAGAAATCTGTCTTTAGCTAACTAGGTGTGTGATGCATGCTACTTATGTTGACAGATATAAGTAGTACATAACACCAATCCGAGGTGAAACGCCTGTCAAAAGAAGGTTGAGAAGATTAAACTGAAGAAAACAGGAAGTGAAATAGAAAAGAATTGAGAAGTGGAATAATTATGAAGGATGTAAAGGACAGTTGATGAAAGATTTGCGAATAAATTAGTTAATGTATTGTTTCCACGTTTTAAAAAAGAACTCCGTAATTTGGCATGAAACGATCAATTGGTTAAACCAACCAAGTCTTCGTTCACTACAGGTGTCCTAGGATTATAAATCATTACTGGATAATCAAATTCACTACTTCAACTAATAAACTAAATTCCAGTGACCTTGGTTACCATTTATCCGTTCCTTAAATAATCAATGAGACAATATTCTGAAGTACAGTAGAAGTTATGAAAAAACTATTTGAATTTGCTGGAAAATCACTTAATATCGACATTTTAGTGGACCCTATAAAATGTAGTTGAGACATGTTTTTAGTGGCTCAGCTAAAATCTGGAGAAACAAAATAAATGGTTGAGGAGATTTTAAAATTGTCCATTTAGTTCGGTTTAGTGTACTGATTTAGTGGTAATCTCAATGGAACACATTTCGAACAGACTGAATTGTAGTTATTATTATTATTATCATCAGCTTTATTCAATATTATATTTTTGGTACAATATAGAATTCTCAGCGCAAAGTATTTCAACAAGTTTCCGTTTCTTTCTTCTTGGTCGGTCCTGGCGATAAATATTGACTGATCGCCAGTTAGATGTTAGCAGTTCAGTAAATGAAAATCTGAATAATGTGCATTCTTTTCGCTGTATATTCCCAGCAACTACATTGTCTCTTATTGAGTTTTTTGTAACTTTGACAACTAAAGGTTGTACACTTTTCAGAAACGCAGCAGAATAGGTTATGCGATTAATAAACATAATGATATATTAAAACAAACAAAAATAGATAATTTGTTGAAATATCTAGATGGCAGGAACAGGTAGCCCAGATGCTCAAGCAGGCCGCAGTTTATACAATTTTCTGAGTCGAATAAATCGCACATTATGGCATAAAAGTATTACTTACAATTTGAAAACTACCTTTTATTTTTTAGTATCATTAATATTTCAGACGGTGAGGCCTTCAGACAGTTCGTTTAGTTCCATAAAACACAACAAAATTATCAAAATATAAAGCCGAATTCGAAATTAGTCAGCTAACATACTAGTCAAGCTAACAAGCTTAACACAGAAGCATAAATTCATGGTAGTACTGTATTTTACAGATATAATTCAAAGAATATCGGTTTTGAATGATCCAGTCAACGTATCAAAGTACTTATGATAATAAACATCCAAACTGCTAATGTGAAAAGAGGATAAGTAAGTAGATGACAAAAAATAACGGTTTTCTAAATTTTCAGATAATTAGTCCTCACCAACAATCTAAATAACTTAAGAGGTGAGTAAGCCATCCCTAAACCTTGGTAATAACAATACCAAGCTTCATTAGGCCCAGATAAAACGTAATAGCCCTGGATTCAGAGAAATTCCATGTTTATTCTTTGAAATAATGTCCTTCAGTAGATGGTAAACTGTTCAATTTACTTACGTTCGCTGTAACGACAAATGATGCTGGACTTTTAACTGATTAAATACCTAGAAATACATGGTATCTTGGTAAAATATAAGAATCAGACAATGGAAATTTCCATCATTCCCCCTCACATTTTGTATGATTCTTTGAGTTCATAATTCCTTTTTGTTTTCCTTTCTGTTCTGTTCACTTGATCTTCTTAGCCTCCTGCTGCCAAGTTTTCCACTTCCGATTGGTGTTAAATACCACTTACGTTTGTCAATATATGTAGCATTTACCACAGTTCCATACATTGAACAATGTGACCAGAAATAAATTACATTAGCCTAAATTTATTGAGTACTTTTCTTCTGCTTTATGTAGTTCTCTATGGTGAATCAATCGAAATCATCACACTCCGTTGCAGGTTCTAATATAGATAACATAAGACGTCATATGTACCAAGTACGGTTTAACATACTCAACCTTAGGCAACACTGTTTATAAAAGAAATAATACTATGAGATGGTCTAAATTTATGTACATATTGAAGAACTGAGACCATTAAATGACTGATTAATCTTACCATCCACCTATCACTGTACTAAAATTCTTATAAATAACCGTACGACTTACACCTGGTTCCTTCTTTGTAATAACGAAATTAGGTCGATTAGCATTTTTACGCTCTTCCCATTCTTTCTTTTTACGTTCACGTTCTTCACGTTTACGTTGTTCTTCTTCACGTTTCTTTCTTTGTCGTTCTTCCTATTAAAATAGACAACCAAACATGTAATACCAAACTATCCAACTCATAGAACAAAACTCCATCAAAATGTAATACTCAATTAAACAAAACGAAGAATAACAAAATCAAAATAATCAATTTCTCCATATCATATTATATTGAAATCCCTTTCATCCTTGAAACTAGGTTGAAAAATAAAACAATAAACCACTAGATTTCTTTCTTACCAATGATTGTTCTATTATTATCATTCCATAAAAAGCAAAAATTGATTACCTTTTTTCCCGTTTTACAATCATCACTTGTTCAGCCTACTTTAAAGAAATTTGTTTTTATTCTTATCTGCCTCATTTTCTTTTCATATATATACATATACAGTCACAAAAATTGTGCATGTTAGGTTCATGTAGGTGTAATGTTCTATGAAAGGGTACTTGTATACATGTCTGTATGTATATAAATGCCTATGCTTATGTCCTTGTAAGGTTTCTAATCACCATCCTCTGATATATCTTAATCTATTGTTTTTTGTTTTCAAAAACAATATAAGTCATGTTCACACTATCATTCACTATTACCTTTTACATTTTTAAAAATGTAAAACATAATCTTTACATGTTAAATTAATTATAACACTCTTGTATGAAACTAAAATGTTTTTCTCTCTGAGTGTTCTTATTATTGTCTTTAACTAAAACATACTTGAATTTTCAACTAGATATTTCGAGGCACTAAACAGCCGTTTAGTACTAGTATGGGACTTCTCAGAAGTGCGCATCTATGATCCTGCCCAGCGAGATTTGAACCCAGGGCCTTCGTTCCGGTGCGCGAACGCTTGACCTCTAGACCATGTGCTAACTAGTGACTAGCTTCGTGAGCGGAATTCTCGAACTTCTAGTGAGAAGCCGTGACCAGTGGAACTAATCCGTATCAGGTAAAGACAGATATCTACCTCAGTACAATGGAAGATGGTCGCTCAATTTCGTGGATTGATTGAAGTTAAACATTAACACCGTTGGATACCGGCCAAGTGGTCTAATAGGTCAAGCTGTCGCACACGAAGCCGAAGGCCCTGTGTTCGAGTCCCGCGAGCGGGGTCGTGAGTAATATATATTTAGACTTATATATTTTCCTCTACCATCCGTGAAATGATTAACTAAGCATCATCCTGTAACTTTGAAAGTAAGATGTTTATTGTACAGTATGTGATATACAACTCTTTATTTATTAAACTCTAACTTACGAAAACTATTTCATAATTGACATATCAGAGTAAGTAAACAAGCTTAACCAACACATATACTAAATGATTAGACGATAATTCAATATTATAAATAGTTGACAATAAAACTAGAAGGATAAACTTACTTCTTCTGCTCGTCTTTTTGATCTTCTATCTGACGTAATTCAGCTAATCGTTTTTCTTCTTCTTCACGTTCCATTTTACGTCGTTCCTTAAATAATTTATATGAAATTTTATAATTATTTCAGTAATAATCCAAAAAATGTAAGATATGAATTGATTCATTTTTATATTGGTATACTTTAATCTATTTAGAAAATCAATCATTGTCTTTATATTGGATACTATAAATAGAGCAAGATAAACTATAACGGAATAGGATCTGTGCAAATAATTTAATGATCAGATCTGACTATAATGTTACATGATGATGGATGGTACATTAAAGCGAAATATAATATGAATGTCTTCAGAATGTTATTTTCAATTCAGTCTAATGGACTTCACTAGTAAGTCCTGTATCCCAAAGGTGACCTTTAAACAGTGATAATTTAATACTACAATCAGATATGAAATGCCTATGTCTGATTTAATTTTTCCTGAATCATTCTAATTTATAGTATTTATTGGTAGATCTGATCCATAGTTATCTAACTCATAAAGTCAGACCAAGCTTAATATAATTTAAAAAGTAGGTGTATGATTCTAACTTTGTTCTAAATGCATCAATCATTTCTGATATATCTTACAACATAAATGAAATAGCAAATAATAGTTGAACATGTCAAACATTAGATACCATTTTTATGGTCTAAAAATTAAGGTTAACAAGACTTAAATGTCTTGGCGTTGACCCCCAATGTGATTGTTAATTGTACCACTTATGTGTATCATATTAGGATGAAACAATTGTTCAGTTGCTTCTGGTTTTTAATACTTATCTAATTAAGATTCACTGCGAATGTAAACTATAAATTCATCAATCTATACAAACTCTTATATTAAAGATACTAGTTAATCATAAATAAAACAAACATACTCGACGTTCTCTTAATTGACGTATCTCTTCTTCTTCTTTTTCACGTTCACCTCTACGAAACTCTTCATATTCTCTCCATTCCTCTTCAGCTCTCTCTTTTCTACGCTTGGCTTCCATCTAGATAAAAATGAACAAATAGGTGAGTAATTGGCATGTATTAATTTGTTATTTTTTTGGCAAAGATTTTATGACTTACTTCCATACGAATTTTTGCTTCAGATTTTCCATCCTCACTAAAATAATAAAAAGAAATATTAGAAAGGGATAGATTATCAAATTCTAGGGATCTCTCTCTCTCTCTCTCTCTCTCTCTCTCTCTATATATATATATATATATATATATATATATATATATATATATAAGAATATTATCAATGAATTATAAAAGGAATCACTTCTATGTAATGCTTGTTAATCAGTACAAGTACATCCAGCTGACGAGTCCCAAATAGGACAAAACGTGCGTTCTGGTTTCTACTGCTAGCTACTATCCATCTTTGCTTAAAAAGCTTGTGACTTAAGGTTTTATTGAGGCAATCCGCACGGGATGCACATGTGCCAACATGAGATTAAATAACAACGGGAAGATAGAAGTAAAACAACACCAAGTGAAGGTACAATCTACTTTTTGTTTTTAAAGACGACTCATACTCAAATTACATAGTGTATTTGTTAAATCTCATAATTATATTCCTTAATTTGAATACGAATCTTGTTAATAATCACTAACTTGTTTAATTTTATATAATAATAGATAGAAATAGTGTAGATGATTAAGTAATATAAACGATTGAAATTATATTTGTACCACTTTTACAATACAATACATGCATAGGATGTTAAAATTTATCAGATATAATTAAAACATTAGCATAGGAAATATGTTTGTTGCTTTTTATGACCAACTTGTTGATAGCGATATACAAGATAAGAAAAGTTAATGATAAGTTCATAAGTATATTCAACTAAGAACAGCTACTTTCAATCTGAATTGGTTGGTTACCATATGAAGTCATGATGAAGCATTTTACACTAAATAATTAGAATCTCAAAAAAATCCCTAGTCAGTCACTCAGCTACAATGTACCACCAGGCACGTATATACATCGGTCCAAGTTACCACACCTCATTAGTACAACAACATGAATACCAAATTCATAGAAGTAGTTACTTTAATGATAGTAATATATAAAAGAAAGATTTTGTATAAGGATTTAATACAAGAAGAAAGAATTAGTTCGCAGAAAGGTAAAAAGCATTTTCAATCTCACGGTTTATGGGAAGATAAAGAGTGTATACACCTACATCATTGTGATCGATTCTGAGCCATGTCACCAAGAGTCTCCAACTATTGGTTACGATGGCCGCACAGATCCCAACCAAGTAGTCTGCACCTATCAACATGGCTCAGACTAGAAGTTATTGACTTCAAGGACTGATGTCAAGTGTTATTTTGGCCACCCCTAACTTACTTCCAGCTGTCTTCAACACTATTCAGCATTGTTCTTCTTGGTAATCAATGTTCAGGCATATGTAACACGTGAACCAACCATATCAGTCGATGTTGACTTACAAACTCATCAACTGATTTACCATCATTCCCTATTACGCTCCGTCTAACCACACTATTACTTACTCGATGATCCCAGTAAATGTGAGCTACATTTCTAAAACATCTATGATCCCATTAACAAGTAAGTACCAGTTTATTAATATTTCATTCATTGTATAATTATGTACTTAAATAATGAATAGATTAAATCTTACGAATTAGTAATAATAATAATAATAATAATCTCATGCATCATGCTATTCAATTAATTTATGGAAAGAAGAGACCTTATGCTTGTTTGTTTGCCTTTTATTCATTAGAATGAATATTAGTATTCTTCTTCTTCTTTTTCGAAAAAGCAAAAAATGCGTATAGCAATTGATAAACAAATAAAAAGCACACATTGTTTCATAGAATTAAATAATGGACAATAGAAAAAAGAAAGATTAAAGCAAATAGAATATTGTTGTAAAGTATTTCCATGATATTCTAGATCCACTTGTCTTGTGTACTGAAACACACTTTCATGATCATCGTTAAAATAATACACACAATAAACTAAATCAATAAATAATGAAGATATAAACAATCTAGGAACTGGTATAAATCAATATTGACTTAAATGATCAACTATCATATTAGTTATGATAAAAGAGAAAATGCTAAAAGGAAGAAAAGATTGTAAATTATCTGAACTATGATCTTGACAATATTCGATAAAGAGCTAGAACCTTCATTTACGGATCAAATTAATAGTCAATGATCTTAGGGAGTAATGTTTCTTGGAAACGTTTACCGAGTAAGATTACTCATTGAATCAAACGACAGTTGTATACATATAAAATGAAATATAGTTTAACTCATAATTATTTTCTATGCTTAGATTTAAATTAGTTAAGATATCAGAAGTATGTTTTTCATTTTTTACCAAATGTCAAGTAGATAATACATAATAACTTTATTATTTACTGGTTAGTAGAGGGATTTTCATATTTATTCACTATCTTTTAAAAATCAATAACATTTATATTTATGAGATTAGATAGTGGTTGAAGGTAGTCAATAGGAAACCCTGGACTCGAGTTTCGTGCTACTATGAAAGACTTGACACACATGACATTAATCACCACCCAATGATCAATCGATTGTGATCATATATCAGTCCTACAGGAGGTTGGTCACTGCCCTGATAGCCTAGTGGTAACGTCTTCAACTGTGAAGCTGAGTGACACAAGACCGAATCCGTCAGGGAGCACCAGTCCCTTTAAGATTACAGGTACACCTTGCTGACGAGTGCCAAGTAGCACGAAACCTGGGTCCAGGGTTTCCTGTTGACTACCTCTAACCACCATCTTATCTCAACATAGTGCACGAAATATCGAGTCACCGAGACTGGTGGCCACATTACAACTTGGTCGATGGTAATTCAATCTGCACTAAGAAGGACTTGATACATATGACATTGATCACCACCCAGTGATCAATCAATCGTGAGTTAATATTCATTTTATGATATTATTGTACCATATGATTCTTTAAAAGTGAATAAAACAGAAATAGAAACATTTCATACTAGCAATTGCGTAACTCATAACTATTACTTAATCATAATGAATTTTTAGTGAAGATAGTAAATAAATCATGCAATGATCTTTCATTAAAATGGGAACATGCATTTATTAAAGAAACAAAAACATGCACATTGTTCATGTTAAATACGTAATCATAATATTTTTCATTGAATAGTGTATTCATTTGTTTGAATTGCTCAAATACATATAACTAATAAAAGTTGAAAAATTAATATCAGCGATGTAAAATGATTTCATTAATTGATAAGCATTATTATTAACGTGCATTAGAGATATTCTTAACCGATACACATATATATATATATATATATATATATATATATATATATATATATATATATATATATATATATATATATATATATATACGTGTGGTTTCAGGGATTATACATATATGTAGGCATAGAGAGAGATATATAAAGATATAATTATCTCTCTTAATTCAAGTGTTCTTTGCAAAAATTCAACATTCGAAATGCTTTTGTACAGTAAGAATAATCATGAACTTACTGCTCTTCATCTCTACATACCGATAATATAACGAATTCATTTGAGAGAGGAATAGGAGGAATTAAAATGGAATGATGCATTTAAACAAACATACAAACGTAAATAATAATAATTATTATTATGATATACATATATATACATATATGAGTTTGTCAAAGAAATTAGTTGTAGTAAATATAAATCTTTATAGGGTACAATGGTTAATACAATAAATCAGCTACATTTGATGATGAAGGGAAATAAATAAAGACAACAAGACCAACCATTTTATGAAATCAAATTATAACAATACAATTATTAAATATACAATGAAATTTTAACATTACACAAGTAGCAACAAATTGTAATAGACAAACTGAGATAATATTGTTTATCATTATCTCCTGTGCCAAAAAGGTTAGAATTCTATGGAATCATTATTAATTCTTTTAAATTATAATTTAAAAATTGAATTTATGAGTCAATTGAAACTAGACCACTATGGAAAACCTGGAAGCACTGAATGGCCGTTTTGTTCAAGTATGGAACTCCTCAGCAGTACAGATTTATGATCCCACCTCGCGAGATTCGAACACAGGACCTATCAGTCTCGCGTGTGAACGCTGAACCTCTAGACCACTGAGCCGGTCGGCATCCAACTGTACTAATGTTTTACTTCAATCAAGCCACGAAAGTGCTCTACCGTCCACTATTGTCTTAAGTGAGTTAATATCTCACAACAGACCCGGTTGAACTCCACTGGTCACGGCTTCTCAATAGAACTTCAGGAAATAACTCTTGGAGACAGTCACTGCTGTGGAATCCCATACTAGGATGAAATGTCTGTCCAGTACATTCACGTTTTCCATGTTGTTCTAGCTTAAATTGACTCAGGAATTCAATTATTAAATTACTCCAATCTTCACAAAAACCCCTGTCTGATTATAATATAATATATTATTCAGTGAGAGACTAGTCTTTAACTTCTATGTTGAAAACCATTTGAAAGTTAATTACCTTCAAGAATGAGTGATTATCAAAACATTCTCAAAATTTCCATAGAGATATCAGACTACTTTCAACAAATAACTAGATTTTTTTATTATTGCTGTCTCATAATTCATTACCAAATCAAATACAATGATTCCTATTGAAATGATTTAATACATTACAGTTTCATTTATAAGAAATTCATGTTACGAAACTAAGTTCAAAGGAACTTCCTGATGAATAATTTTAAACAGAGTTTTAAGACAATTATATTATTCTGTAAAGAAAATCATTTCCTTAAAAGTGTTGTTCCTTTAAGGGTGTGACTATAATTTATGGACGAACCAATCACGTATAAAATAACACGTCTCGGATTTTGGCCACGAAATTCACTTATCCATTTGGATAAATAGAGTTTTGTCATTATAGCATATGTCAGTTCGTGATGAAAACCCTAAATCTTATTCTTAACCGTAATCATCAACTGTAAATTATAATTCTGATTCCACACACAGGTTTATAACCCTTATTTAGTCCTAGTTATTAGGTGGACACTCTCAAAGGTCATCCATAAATTATAGCCTCACTAATTTTTTTCTTCTCAAAACCGATTTTATTTCGTATAGTAACTAACTGAATATTTTTTTATAAAGATTAGTATTCTTAAATGTATCCTCAATCAATGAACTTTAATTTTAATTCTTCTAAACATTTTCAATAGTTCTTTGATAGATTTCGATCGATCAGTATTTGAATTGTTACTTCATAAAAGAGATTGTATACGGTTACTGTAAAACCAAGATGATATTAACTTCTTCTGTGGTGTGAGCTACTTATATCCACATAAATAGTATATAACGATGGTCAGATATAGGATGTATTTTAGTGGAAGATTGAAAGGGAAAGAACGGGAACGAAAAGCAATTGGTATGAAAATGCATGAACATGGAAATCTGAGACGATGGACTGATATTTTGCAAATTAACTATTTACTATATGATTCTCAGATTTTAGTGAGATGTTCTGTAAATTTGTGCTTCATTACATTTGATTGTCTCACTTGTCTTCTTGTTCACTACAATTCCATTAGATATTTAAATTATTTGGTAACTAATGTAAACATTGGATATGACTACAAAAGAAGAGAATCCCTACTAGTAAGAGAATATTTAGATTGAATTTGTTATATAGTATACATTTGTATAATTTCTAACAAATATGTTTAATTTCCTTGTTAAATAACTTATCAACACTGAAATCCTATTTCAATAAATGATCTTGATTTTGTGACTTCTAATTGTCGTTATCGAATGTTAAATGGCTTATAAAACTCATGAACTACTGATGATGAAACAGAATTATTGTGTGTGTGCGGGTGTAAATGAATCATCTAATTAAGAAAGAATCAATACGAGCTTTCGCCCAAATTTGATCGAATAGTTCCACAATATTTGGGCGCCGAGTTAATGTGAGACATTAAAGAGGAAGAATGTATTTGTAAAGTCTCAATAATTTTGATGTTTGATTATATTTCCTTGACAAAGCTTGAACCAGATTGCCAGGCGAAAAGTTGGATTTACTTCAAAATTCATTCGCTGAGATTTTACAAATATATTCTTCCTCTTGAATGTCTGAAGTAAGAATCATTTCTGCTTATTACTTATGTATTCTTAATCAAAAACCAGTTAAGAATTCGTAGGTTTATTAATTACGATCTGTTATTATGCACTGTTATGTTCACCTTTTTTTCATCAAGTTTATCAAAAGTATCATTGGTTAGTGATTTCAATTTATCAGTGCCGAGAAAACCTAAATCACATATTTCATTTAGTATGAATCACGAAATAAATTAGCGTTACGTTGTCTATGTAAAATAAGTTAATCATTCTTACTCCATTAGGAATAGTCACCGTTTCGTACAAACATCCGGTATCTTTTCATAGAATTTCATTTACATGTATAATATTGAACATTCACGAAGCATTAGTCTTATTCGTATTACCCGGTAATACAAGATACAATACGTTAATATAATGGAGTTAATATAGACTAATAAATAATGATGGAACTAGTGTAATTGAAATATTTGTTTGCATATAACTCAAAATTAGTTAATCAGTATGATATTTAAACATGTTGATAACATGTGTAGAATCTATATTTCATAAGTTCACCGATTGGATCTATTTATAGAATAAGTTTTCTGTTTACTTCAATAAATATTAGGAAATAATAATTTCTTCATATAACGACTTCCCAGGACAGAGTGGGTTAGAGAATGCTGGTCGACGGCCTATGCTCCATTAGGAGTAACAGGCGTAAGTAAGTAATAACGGCTTATTCTAAGTACTTATCCATAGTAGATAGATAAATACTGATAGTCACTTAAAAGATGATCAAAAACAAAATAAAAGTATAAATTCTAGTTAGATAAAACATAAAAATTACATCATTATGAAGTGGTGTTTTCAATAGATAATCGACCTTCTACAAGACTTTATCATTTATTTTATGAGACATGATTTTCTTGACTTAAATCAACCTCATACATAGTAAATCTTCCAATGTCATGGATGATTTATCATATATAAATTATTAATTCATGTTTCCATATATACTAAAGTTGAACGATGTATCAGGAATGTGTTAATAACTAACTCTGAAAAGAATCTTTCTACGATAAAATATTGATAGATACAATTTGTTAATCATTACCAATAGATATTTCTTATAGACTTTTACAATAATGAACAGAAAATTACTCAACAAAGTCAAGGTATTTTCATGTCAGATAGGCATGCTTTAAGATGGAGAACTTTTTTAAATGGGAAGAAAGAGATTGTTTTGGGTTGCAGGGCAAAAAATAACACAACCTAACACGAATACTTAATACAATAATTAAACAGAATCTTTTTTTTTGTTGGTAGGTATACATTCATCAACCAAAATTTTTTTCACCATGTATAAACATACATACATTTACACATATTTGTTCATTTAATGGGAAGTGAAATAAAGAAAAAAAGGGTGGGATAGGTAGTAGATGATGAAAATCAAGTATTTAACGTACTTGGGAATGAATGCTGGAGATGGTTGTGGGCTAATGGTAGTAATAATAAAAGTAGATAGATGATGAACAGTTGTTAACTAGTAATACGTGTGACAGGAGATCAACAAATTTTTGTTTATGTATAAATAATTACATTAAAATAAATATATGGTAAACGTTGCCAAAAAGGGCAAATCAATTGATTTCTTCCATATATATATTCAACCTTCTAACAAATAAAAATACTAAGTAATACGGGGTAATTGTAAAAGACCCGATACTTCCTTACAGATTCAAACCTATTTCACCCAATACCGTAGTTACTGATAATACTTCAAAACTTTTCATTTGATAGAAACTTATCAGTAATAGGGATCAGATAGTTTCTCGTTGGATAATGCTAAATAATTATTTGGGATAAAAACTAAGATGCAAGATAAAAGGTATCAGTTAATTAATTTTTTTGTCCCCTATAGTTTCCTTCATCATAAATCATTAACTTCATATACATTATAATAGTCAATGTTAATAATCTTAAGGTTTACAAATCAATGATCAACATAAATGCTTAATGAATAAAGTTTTTAAAAAAAAGTTGATTTTCAATAGTTCAACAGAGCTTCTAGAAAGTTCATGTCTTACAGTTAATATTTATTGAAATCTATCTATGCTCTAATCATTTGTAGCCTCAAAAGTGCTTACATTAAATCTTTAAAGGTCAGATACTTGTTGTACTCCACTGTTTTATTTCGGTTATAATTAACCTCATGTACATAACAAGTACTAACTTATTTTTATTTAAATGTTAATGCTTATCATATTCTGACTATCACATCGCAATCATTCCTTCTATGTTAAATCAATCTACAATGTACTATACTGGATTTAGTGTTTGGTGAGTAAATTCAATCGATCATAAGTCTTACATTTAGATTTAATATTTGCTAATACTCAACCATCTTCTCAAAATGAGTTCTTCCCTAAATAAATTTGATTTCCTTCAATTAATGAATACCTCTAAATAGTAAACGAACTACCGGCTATATTCCTGTTTTATGGCATGTTGTTGAGTCGGCTTTCTGTACAAAAACGAACCTTGGAGTAAAGTGTTTCTCTCATACTTTGTGTCTTCTTTCTGGTGTTCAGGTCGCTGTATAGTTATAGCGTGCGGGTTATCAGAATAGCTTAGGAACGAATATAGCGTCCAATCAGCAAGACATAACACATGTAATGCTATTAATATTCTTTAATCTTCTCTTCAAATTTGATTATGTCTATCATTTATGACTATACACTAAAGTAGGCATCATTAGTGAATATAAAATATCAGTTCTAATGATTTAGCAATTTACAAAACTTTTCTGTTATGAACTAAATTTAGGTAGTTTAATATGCCCCGTTAAAAAAACTCTGGATTTAGTTTTGTATTAGCTTTAGAATATATTATAATACCATGTTTAGTCAGCTTTTACAAAACCCTAACAACCATTGAAAGTAATTATCAGTAATTTACTTTCATTCTATATGAAATTGATTTATATAGTGTTATAAAGATAAGTCTAGTTTTAAATTTATGAAATGAATGGCTTGGTAGTTAATCATCTACCTTTACATGATAAAAGTTTTCTATATAAACGATTTTCATCGTTCATAATTGAGTTTTAAGTCAGTCACATATTCAGTCATTAAAAATAAGAAACTCAACATAATTTCACCTAACTACATCTCTAACAACTAGGCTTATACTTCTTCAAGGCATAAACTTACTTACTCACTTAAACCTGTTACCCCTCGTGGAGGAGCATAGGCCACTCACCAGGGCTTTCCTGTTCTGGGTATAAACTAGAGTTACGATAAATGGTATTGATTAGGTTTACTTCCACATGAAGCTATATTTTAAGTTTGTATCCAATGTAAAATTAAAACCTTAGTTATGAAACAATCTAGATGAAGAAACTTTATACCATCCGAAAAGTCAGATCCGTTTATGATAACGAAGAAAACAAAAATGTCATTTGAATATGTAATTTGTTAGATTGATTTCACTTTACTTATCACTTACCTCTGTTCATCATCTGACATTTTGTAAGTCTAGATTAAACTTGTATTCAGAATATCGAAAGTTTCTTCACAAAAAAGATTCTGTAAATAAAGAAGAAAAATAAGCCAATATAAACATTTAGAAATATATTAAACGATTGTTTCTTGCTAATTAATGGATAGTTTCTTTAAAGAAATGATATCGATCCATGGAAATCATGGAACATCAGAGTGAGAGAGAGACAGAGAGGTGGAATGTTCGTAGTAATTTTTACTTTATAAATATAAAAATTACCCTATTTCAGTTTAAGTGGAAATCAACGGATAATATGAACTTGTCCTACCAATATATTACATAGAACTATGTGATGTAAGTGGAAGAAACAAGTGTGGTTCCATAATCACCATAAAATTACTAGAAGATTTACCCATATAACCTTCACTATCAATTTCAAAAGCTAATTTAACGGTTAATGGAAAGTATTTGGATACTCGTCATAATATCATATTTCCACACTGAAATAGCATTCCTTATCGTGTTAGATAACAAATGAAATAGTCAATATCAACTTCCAAATAATAATGCAACATTATAGATTTTTCTTCTACCATATATCTTCCTTTGAAGTCTAGTTCAAAACAGATGTCTGACTAGAGGAATGTGAATGGTTTTCTGATTTTTTTTTATCATTCAACTTGTGGAACATAACACTCTCATATCACAAAATACAAGCTTAATTCAAGTATCTTTTATGTTTCATCCTTTTGGTAAGTACTAAACGCCTAGTAAGTATATCTATGAATTAATCATTATTTAATCATTCATCATCTATGTTCATTTAATCAATTGTCATATAACAACAACTTCAGTAGAAATTTAGTAATACTATATATTCTAAGTTTACACATCTTTCCCAAAACAGTGTTATCTAAGCCAAATCAACAACATGTAATTATCCGAAATATACTTACTGGTGTATAAGTATACACTAATTAAAATTTCAATGCTGAAGTAAGAAAACTATGCTAAAATAAGTATATGATTTGAAGGTTGCTTAAAACTCAAGGATTGATGAATATATGCTTTGTACTATGATAGGGAATACTCTTTAACACCACTATTCATCATTTCATTATGATATGTACCTGAGATCATTTAATTATTCTTAACAACAAAAAGAAATATTTCAATGGTTAAGATCATGAGTCAGTTGAAGCTAGACCACCATGGAAAACCTGGAAGCACTGGACGGCTGTTTCGTCCTATTATGTGACTCCTCGGCAGTGCGTATCCACGACCTCGCCCTCTACGAGATTCGAACCCGAGACCTACTGGTTTCGCGCACGAGCTCAGTGGTTCAGTTGGTAAGCGCTCACACGCGAGACTTATAGGTCCCGGATTCGAATCCCGCGAGGCGGGATCGTGGATGCACACTTCTGAGGAGTCCCACAATGGGACGAAACGGCCATTCAGTGCTTCCAGGTTTTCCATGGTGGTCTAGCTTTAACTGACTGATGATCTTAACCATTGAAACTACTATAATATCCACAAAACCCATCTGATATTAAAAAGAAATATATTAATTAGTAATCATCATATAGAATATTATGCAATCAACACTTACCCCAGTAATGTTTATACAACTAAATGTATCGAAATATGAATGAGATATGAAGTATTTGTGTAAAGATTAAAATATAGACAGTTTCTTGAACCTTGTTTTCTATACTATTTTATTGAATTAACAGCACACATAAAACTTATTATTATAACATATATAAGTAACCAATTATGGTTATTTATCCCAATAACACCTACATAACAGCAACATAAGTACATTCATATCTACCTAACAACCCATATAGATATATAGATATATACATATACATATCTTATGTATCTTTCTGTCTCTCTCAGTGCATATATAAAGATGAATGATAAATCGATTGAAATAAGAAAATCCCATCTAAATTTAACCTATAGTTAACTTCTTTTTACATTGCTAATAACATATTACATTTTTGTGCTAATCAATATTTAAGTGTACAGTTCATTCTAGGAAACATGCATAACATCACATTATTCATTCATTTCATTGCCCATAGATAATAAGATGATGATGTGAATTATTCAAGTCTGATAGAGATAAAAACCTTTAACGAAATAATCTTTTAACATTAAATACCATAAACTGTAGTTTAAATAGGAATTACTTCTTTTTCTTTTATTAGTACCCAGCAAAAAAAATATATACATTGAACGAGTGAAAGTAAGAATCCTATAACTGTTTTAGGTATAATTAAAGATAGATAATGGATAGTAGTGGAATCCAGAACGCGCGTTTCGTCTTATTAGAGATTCGTCAGCTGGATGTACCTGCATTGCAGAGTTAATGTTTACAGGATGCACATATGCCAACATGAGACTGATCAATTGCATTCCTAAATAACAAAGATAAGATACAAGTAAAACAACACCATGCGGATTTAAACTTCACCTCATTGCACAAGCCAGTGGCTAGCAGGATTCACTACCTAAGTGGATAACGCGGTGGCGTTTGAAGCGAACGGTACTGGGTTCGAGTCCCAGAGTGAACATCAACTCTGAGATGCAGGTACATCCAGCTGATGAGTCCAGAATAGGACAAAACGCGCATCCTGGATTCCACTGCTAGCTACTATCTATCTTTGCTGAAAAAGCTTGTGACTTAAGGCTTTATTGAAGCAATCCTCACAGGATGCACATATGCTAACATGAGACTGATCAATTACAGTCCTAAATAACAACGGGAAGATACAAGTAAAACAACACCAACTGAATGTTTTAGATGCAACCTATATATATATATATATATATATATATATATATATATATATTTATTTATTTATTTATTTATTTATTTATTTATTTATTTATATTTATATATATAAACGAAACACAGATGATTCAATATTTTTACCAGATCATGTGAAAGATCCTACAAATTAACAAATACAAGTAGTTAAAATCTTGAATATGGCCAAGAAAATTTCATTGTTGTACAATTAACTTGGTATAATTGTGATTAGTGAATTGTATGCAAAGCACCAGCTAATAAATAATAATACTTTATTAAATAAATAAATTATTATTAGTATAGGGTTGTAGAGGTTGTTTGATTTTTAATTGAGATCATGAACCGATCAATGCTAGATCACCATTAAAAGCCTAGAAGCATTGGATAGCCGTTTCGTCGTAGTACCGGACTCTTCAGAAGTGCACACTTACGATCCGGCACACAGGACCCGGACCCAAGACCTTCGGTCTCGAGTGCGAACACCTAACCTTTGGACAACTAAGCTGGAATCAAACGGAAGTGAGGTATGACTTCAACCAATCCACAATTGTTGCTTACTTGAATCTTCCCATTGATGTTTCAGACTGAAATCAGCCAATCTGTTATTGGCATATGTGCATCCTGTGATTTAAGTCACTAGCATTATAAGCAAAGATGGATAGTGGTTAACAAAGAAATTGAGAATACGCGTTTCGTCCTATTCGGGACTCGTCAGTTGGATGTACCTGAAAAAAACTATACATTAAATACTTCATTTGCACATCTTCCATCAATTGTCGATTCAAAACTTTATCGTTCTTTCATTCCTGTTGTTATCACAATTATTCTCTGTTTACATTTCTGTTCTTTTCAGCTGGATCGTCTCAACCTCTTACTTCCAGGTATTCCTTTTCTGACTGGTGTTATATACTATTTATATCGACACATATAGGTAGCATACACTAAAAATTTACCCAACACAACTATGACTCAACCAAACTTTTACTACGCCTGCAATAGTTCTTGACCTATCCACTAACAATTTAAAAGACAAACGAAAGTGAAGGGTTTGTTAATCGTTTCAATAGATAACTATGCATGAAAAATTATATGAGTATAATCACAATGTTTCGACATGTCCTTAAGAACCGTCCATTTATGATATAGACAATAGACTAACAGTACGCATACAATAAAGCGATATAATATAGTAATATAAAACACCCATTCTTATTTGATCCGAGTAAAGATTTCGAGAAATATTTAATTTCACAACTCTAAAATGACGCTAGAGTCAGTTTTTTTTAAAAAAATATCATCGATTTTTATAGAGATATTTGGTTTTTGGAATAAGGATTTCTTGTTCAGACCATTTTGAACAAATAATAGTCTAATTTATTTAGACAATTTTTCAGGCATTTTGATGACTCTAAAAGTGATTTCCACCAGGAATCATCATCACTCTGACAACCATTTAAATAGGTGATATAGTGGATAGACTTTTTGTTCTAATTTGAAATTCAACAGCACTCAAAACGCTATACAATGGTAAGCATAGATATTCCTAATTATCACAGTGAATATGATATTATTGACTCATTGTATTCTATTCTTGGTATAATTTCATAGCTCCGACTTATTCGGTATATAGACTTACTTACTTACGCCTGTTACTCCTCGTGAAGGAGCACAGGCCGCTCACAAGCATTCTCCATCCAACCCTATCCTGGGCAATCCTTTCCAGCTCCTTCCAGTTCCTATTCATCCTTTTCATATATGCTTCTATTTACCGACTTAATATGTTCGTTGACCTTCCTCTTTTCCCTCTTCCCTTCAGGATTCCAAGTTAGGGCTTGCCTCGTGATGCAGTTTGACGATTTGCGTAGTGTATGTCCTTTCCATTTCCATCGTCTTTTCCTAATTTCCTCTCCAGCTGGAAGCTGATTTGTTCTCTCCCACAAAAGGCTGTTGCTGATGGTATCCGGCCAATGGATGTTGAGTATTTTGCGAAGACAGCTATTTATAAATACTTGTACCTTCTTGATGGTGGTTGTTGTAGTTCTCCAAGTTTCAGCTCCATACATTAGAACTGCCTTGACGTCGGTATATAGACAGATCATCTAATTTTCTCTTTTCTTAATAACCTCACTAGAGACTTATGTGATTTGGACTAATCAACATCCTAGTACAAATTGGTAACATGTGAAATCAGCCAAGTAAGTAGTGAGATAGTAACTCATTGGTCACATTTAATAAGAATTATGTAACGCTACAAAACAAGAGAAATTGAAAATTCAGACAGCTGCATTTCAATTCATTAGCCTAAATATTTCGTGTTTGCTACAAGGCTAAACAAAGCTAAACGACTGTCAAACACTCCATGCCTTTCTACTGTTTTCGAACTGCTAACAATTTCTGTTGCAGATTATTTGCAAATTATGATCCATACTACTAGAAATCCTCGTCAACTTAAACTACATATTCATTTGCTACAAATTGATTCAACCGTTAAGACAAATACAATAGTGAAATTGCCATTCATTGTAACTACAGTTAAACAGAAATTTATGTTTTTGATTGAGATCATGAACCGATTATTGTTGGACTACCACTGAAAACCTTGAAGTATTGGACAACTGTTTCGTCCTATTGTAGGACTCCACAGAAGTGAGCATCCACGATCCCACTCGAGGAATTCCAACTCAGGGTCTTCAGTCTCATGCACGAATGCTTAGCCCCTAGACCACTGAGCCGGTATTCAAAAGTGTTAATGTCTAACTTCAACCAATCAACGAAATTGCGCGACCATCTTCTATTCTACTAAGGTAGATACCTGTCTCTACCCGACACGGATTATTTATGTTCTGTTTATTCAAAGAAATCATACGAAAGGTGTTTTCATTTATCTATTAACCAATGAACGTAGAAAAAATAAGTCAAAAATGACCAAAATCTAGTCATTAGTAAAATGTTGCTAATTGACACCAACTACTATTTAGCCATATATCACGCGATCTAAATCAATAATTTCTATTTTTCGCAGTAGATAGTAAAGTGAACAAATAACATGGTGTCACTTTAAAAAAAAAACAATTTCTGTACATGACCGTTAACGTAATTTAGGCCAAAGAATAATAAATTATGTAATATATGGTAAATAAAGGGATACAAATCTGTAGATTATTTATTACTAATGATATATCCATACAAAAATCGGAATAGAAGTCATTTCGTACAATATTCAGAAAGAATTAGCTTGTGTAATTAAAGTGAATTCTAAATAAGATTGTTTATTTAATTTGATCTATTGTAAATAGAAGATCATTGAATGCTTTGATATTTGGTAGTACTTAAATAAGTACCACAATAAGTTGACTATTTAGGTTTCAGAACACATAAGAATCTATTATTGTTAGTAAAGAAGTTTCAGGATCTAATTTGTTAAGGGTTTAAACTTAGACGTTATTCTTTTCAGTAGTCATTGATAGAATTCATCTTTGAACTCTTACTGAAACGTTCTGTTAGATCATACATTTCTAGTCGTTTCACTGGTTGAAATCATGAGTCAATTGAAGCTAGATTACCATGAACACCTAGATTCGAAGTTAGGGCTTGTCTCGTGATGCAGTTTGACGATTTGCGTAATGTATGTCCTATACATTTCCATCGTCTTTTCCTAATTTCTTCTTCATCTGGAAGCTGGTTTGTTCTCTCCCACAAAAGGCTGTTGCTGATGGTATCTGGCCAATGGATGTTGAGTATCTTGCGTAGACAGCTATTTATGAATACCTGTACCTTCTTGATGATGGTTGTTGTACTGCTCCAAGTTTCAGCTCCGTACAGCAGAACAGTTTTGAAGATTCTCACTTTGATATTGGTTGAAAGTCGTTTTGAGTTCCATATGTTGTTCAACTGTAGGAGTGCGACCCTTGCTTTGTCAATCCTCGCGTTTACGGCTGCATCTGAACCTCTTTCTTCATCGATGATGCTTCCCAGGTATGTGAAGAACTCTATATCTTCCAGAGTTTCTCCATCAAGAGTGATTGGATTGCTGTTCTTCGTTTTGAATTTGAAGACCTTGGTTTTCCCCTTGTGTATGTTGAGGCCTACTGATGCAGAGACTGCTGATTTTACTGATTACTTATATAGAATTTATAATTTATGAGTGCATTTGTTCAATAATCATTAAAGCTTAAAATAATGAAGCTTTGAAATATAGAAAATAAGAATTTCATCATAAATCTAAAATAAACATAAAATTCTTGATAATGACAGTTAAACAATAAAGTTACTTTAGAACATGATAAATGTAAACAATCATGAATCAAATCTTATTTTTGATTAGAAGCACTTTTAAGATAAATATAGAATTTTATAAAATTATATTCTTACAAAAAGATGGATAGTGGTTAGTATTGGAATCTACTATGCGCATTTCATCCTAATTTGGACTGGTCAGCTGGATATACACTATGAAACTCGAACGAGGTACTGTTCACTTCAAACATCATCGCGTTTTACCACTTATCTACTGAGTTCTGATAGCCACTTACTTGTGCAAGTAAATACTTATAAATCAATATTATATTCTTACGGTTTACTAGGTAGAGAACATCTAGCTATTAGTTTTAACTGTTCATAGAAAGTTTCATTTTTAAAAGTTAGTCAACTACTGTATCATTTCAGCAATAAAATTCAAGTTCATGTGTGTTTGGATTCCATCATCACGTGAGACCAATAAGTCCTGGATTCGAATCTCTTGAGGGGATAGTGGATTTGCACAGTCGAGGAGTTCTATAGTAGGATGAAACGGCCTTCCAGTGCTCTCAGGTTTTCCATGGTGGTCTAGCTTCAACTGACTCACGAATTCAACTAATAAATTAGTACTGTCTCCACAAAACCCCCTTTCTGATATAAACTAGTGATTTCGTTTCTGAATATTGGTAAAGGGGAAAAAACGAATCATTTCAACTTATGATTAGTATCATACCTACTGAACGAGTGTTAGTTTTTATCATTTAATGGATTAATGGATATTTATTTACAATTTAAAGTGTTGAATACTGTGTTCGAATTTCATCTGGAACACCAGATCATATAAGCAGTTATATTCTGAGATCTTGGAGAAGATTTATAGCTCAGGTGGATGATTTTGATGGAATATTTTTTTCTGAGCTTGTTGGTTTGGTTGTGTAGCTTTCATCGTTCTTCTGAAGCACATCATCAGCACAAACTGTTGTGACTAAATGCGGCCAGTTATCGCGTAATTTATTCTCCAATGAAACACGACTTACACAATCTTCTCACTGTGCTAAACCAATGACGTTCGACTGTTATGAGCAGCCTAGTGTCCTTATTAGTCTTATGTTAGCCTAGCCCGGCCAGTTGAGTCCAGAACACCAATACCACCTTCCACTATGCTAATCATTCATTTCAGATATACTGGGTTTATATATCAACCAAACAGACCTCAATGCACCATAAAATAGGAAATAACATTCATACACAATAAAGCCAAAATGTGGCTGTGAACGTGGGAGACAGTAATTAATAAACTGAGTATAATTTAACAGCAAATCGTATAATAATAAATTATAGGCCAAAAAAAGCTTATAATAAGAGGAATATAAATATACAAAATCTAATTATGAATAGTTATACCATAAGAATATATAGATAATGTTAGTCCATTAATAGATCTCAGAAGTTACTCGTAATTTAATCTTCGGTAGAATATAACACAAATTTCAGGTAGAAATGAAGTGTTCGAATTTCTCCACATATGGCAGTGATACTCTGTTGAATAGATTAGCATAATAAGAAACATTCAACCCAGGACATTATCAAAAATACAGTTATAATATTAAGCTAATTTATTATCTTCTATCAGTGAATTAACTCAAATATGTAAGTCCTAACGCTAACTGATAATGTTGCACCTCATAGACAAAAATAAGTTCACTATTAATTTTGTAAAATAAAAATATTTCATCAACATTAATTACTATCCGTTCGATATGTCTCATTTTCTCAAACAACTGTAGAGAGATTAAACACTGCAAAATCTATGTAAATGCTTTGATCGAATTCTACACGAGAGTGTTAGTTTCATCTTATTTGTTGTGCCTTTTTAATATCCGAACAGATATGGTTTTCTGTTGAACTGTAGGGCCAGCAAAATATCACTGAACCCTAGCCACGTCATCCGGTAGTTGGATCACCGAATATCATCGATCCCTGTCAAAGTCAAGGAAAGCCAACACGCATCGCTTAATCGTATGTCATGGACTGGCCCATGAGATGGTGGTCATACTTTCTCTTGTACCTACTTTAACTAATATATTTCTGTTATAACATCCTTTGTGTTGTACGGTCTTCAAAGCATCTATAGTACCTTGATACGAGGGAGAGGTAATCGACGTTAGATGCTGACCTTGAGGTGTGACTTTGACGTTAGCTGTTAGTCACACAGTTCCCGTCTAACTCGAGTAGGCCCCTAATCATTCGACAGAGATAATCAGCGTTGATGATATACAAAACCAACGTCATTACAATGTTAAAGACTACCAGATGAAAGTGTTTAGATAATTATAAATACCGAACTTCCTACTATTAATAATGTTTTGAAAAACCTCATTTTCTCAGTTACGAATTAATAATGTTGTCTACCCTGTGAAGATTTATTCACTTAAACCCACCATATCCACTTAACCCAATAAAATATATAAATAAGTTTATCATGATCATACATTTACAACAATCTCAGAGAAAAGGAGATGGAAGAAACTTTTCAACTGTCTAGTTCTCATGGCTAAAAATTAAAAAAAACAAAATAAATTACTGTGGGGAATTATTCTCTGCCATGAACAGAATAATAATGCTAACAATTTTACACTCAATCATTTAAATTACCTTACAGTAATCGGTAGTGACAACGAAGTATCATTTATTATCTACCTTAAAATGTTGTTTAAACTGCAAGTTACACTAAAACTGATTCTTACTCCAGGATACATACAAATGAGAGTTATTTACATTTTCAGGATATTTGAATTATAATACTCTTTAAGTACCCTATCTTAAGTTAGCTTATATCATATTTTATTCATATTCAATAATGTACAAACATTTGAGGATATACGTTTCTTGTTGAACATGATTTCATTTTATTCAATTATACTTAATGTTAAATTCCGTCTTTTCCTATTCTATATTGTTCAACAGAATGGGTAAAGAGAATGGATTGAAACAAATGGTACATACACAAAAAAACTATTAATAGACAACTGTCATTCATTTGTAGATGAAAAACAAAATACAGTTGGCATTTGTTTTAGTGAATTTAATGTTGATATTTGCTTGTCTGATATATTTGTGTGAACATTCAAAACGTCAGGTATTTATTATTCTCCTAACATAACTGTGTGATGACCTATATATGAATTACGAAAATATCATAGCGATCAGCATCTTGGCATGTAGATCGATTCAATAAAGTTAAAAGCTTAGCATATTTATCCTGGTTTTATATGACTACACTGAATATTATATTAAAACAGTGAAATATGAAACCTTCGTTTAAATTCAAAGGACTGATCTGAATAATGATCAATACTTCCAAGGTTATAGGAGTTTTAAAAAAATTTGATAAACTCTTAAGTGAATTTGTGCTCACTCTGAGGTTTTATGTACTACTGATTGGGGTCGGTCGGTCAGTATCAACGTAGAACTTCGTACGTATGTAAATCAGTTCGAGTTGCCACACCACATTGGCACAGAGATACAGTTCTCAATTCAAATCCCGTAGTGGTAGAGGTGGTAAAAGTATAAACAGTAATCGGAAACATTAGGGTTTGAAGATGTTATTCAAGGAGTACAATCCAGTCAAATAAATTTGGAAAGAGGAAAAAAGGGACACAAAAAATTCGGAAGTTTAGAATTTGGGAGAACACAAAGAGTGGATGCACCTTCGCCATTGCAAACGATTTTGAGCCATGTCATTCAAGATCTCTAACCATCGGTTGCCATCGTCTCGAGGATCCCAATCAGGTAGTCTACACCTACCAACATGGCATAGTCCACTTGTCAGTGACTTTATGGATTTGTGACATGTTTTGGTCTGACCGCCACTAACTTTCTTCCAACCTACTCCTACACCAGAAAACATCTCACGTCGGGGCAGTCGGTGGTTGAGCATACGTAACACATGTCCCAGCCATCTCAACTGATGAGGTTCCACTACTTCATCAATTGATTTGCCATCCTTACCTAGTACCCGTTTCCCAACAACTGCATTGCTTACTCGATGGTCCCAGGATATACGAGCAATATTTCGAAGACACCTATGAGGACCCTATCTGTAGAAAACGCACACACATCAAGTTAACACAAAACAGAGCTCTATGTGTGAACCTTTCAGTATATAGTATACACTTCGTATGGTGATGTACAGTGTACCATATATCCACTTAGTTATTCAGCACAACGTCAAAGTCTATCTAACCCAATGAGTAAAGAAATGATATAAGTTCAAATCTTAGAAAGGAAAGAGACTAATCCAAAACTAATCACATGACACAGTTATAAATTCTAATAAAGAAGGAGTATTATCACAAAATGCTTTTGAAGATATCTTTACTATTGGTATCCCCTATAAATTTACATAGATCTATATACAGTAACGAGAATTAGTGAGGGATACTCATAAAAATACAATACAAAATCTGAGAAAATAGCTTTCATTACGTATGTCAAATCAATAAAGAAATTGGAAACTAAAAAGATAAAAAGTTAAATAGAATAAAATTAATCGTACCAAACCTAGAAAAATAAGATCAAAACAAAGCGAAGTGTCAATATAGAGATTGATAAGATCATAGAAATTGAACCTATTTAATAAGTTCAAATAATAATTTTATCCATATTTTTGTAATTTGAATATTTTCTCAAATCATCCAGTATTTATGATATAAATAGATTCTAAGTGCATGAAATTTCTTAATTTTACTTTCGGAGTTGCAAAAATCTGACTAACTAATAAGTTAATTAATATTCACTTCGTCAGGGTGTATAAATATATTTTACTTTTCAACTTGAACTACTAACGAGTAACGTAAGTGATATTACAAAATATTCCGAGCTGAAATACAGTCAACGGATAGCAGCATTATAGAAATTAACTTAGTATAATTCGTCCTGTCAACCACAACCATATTCTTAAATGTTCAAATCAAACTAATACATATAATTATTTAGAAGTAATGAGTCTAAATTATTTACGGAACAAAACGTTGATTCTCTAAATGATCCACTTTATTATAATTGACCATATCATTCTTTTTATTTAACTTTATGGATTTCAGCATGTCACATTTCACCTTATTATCCTTCTTTTTCCTATTTTTATTGCATGAAAGTGATTATTCCAAAAACTTATGTATGAACTATTTCTTATTATATCTGTTAAGTTTGTTTACATTCTCTATTCTTATTCACTTCTCACTTAATAGTTCTATTTCTCATAATATATGAGCGCATATCTATGTGTACACTTCTTATCCCATTATTCATCACATGTCTGTAACTTATTTTTGTGTGCCTATAAATATTGATTAACGCTTGACTAAAGTAGAGTTGGCTTACCCGCTATCTCCACTGCTCGTCGTTTTGCTTAGTTCTATTCTACTCACTTCATACTGACCCATATTCCCTCGATTGGTTTACATTTTCGTATAAATATTCATGTATATTAGAGTAAAGCCTGATGACGATCTAGTTGAAAACAATTGTTCGCTTATATGTGTTGTTCCAAAATATATGTATTCAAAAGTCCATTCTCGTTATTTGACTTATTTAATTCCGTTATTCACTGAACGCGGATTAAGTCGATAAATAAATACGAGGATAGGCGACATATATATTTTGACAGCAATCATTCAATAACAATCATTCATGCTATCTACTTGGAGTCAGAACTCGGGCCACTAAAGTAGAGAGCCCGTCAACAAACATCGTCCGATCTAAATGACAACAAAGTAAAGGGCCCCACAAAACGAACTGCAGTTTCATGCGTGTCTCAATTGAGTAGCTGGACGTCTCGAAAGAATTAACAGTATGTATTCAGTTTGATAGATGCAGTGCCATAACAATAATCTTGATACTTCAGTGAGTAAGTAGTGGAAGAAACAAATGCTAAAATTACACCTAGATATTGCTGTCCAAAATACGTTTCATACTTAATTCCTCAGCTACATGTAGATTTAAATTTCCGGGAACAATTGTTTCATGAACACCAATATGTGAACTTTCCTACTTTTCCTCGTCCAAAAATTATCCAAATTACTAGACTTATTTATGAACGGTTTCTCTTTTTTTTAAATAATTTAGTTAGGTTACAATTCTTGGTCCCAATTACTTATCACTACCATTAAGTGAAGATTCATAAATGCTCATTGGTTATGGTAGTATTTCGTTTGTATAATGGGGTTTGTGAAGCTATGGTTCAGTGACCCACTTTAACTGCAATCAGTGAATTTGCACTCAGCTTGTGTAATTAGTTCTCATTCAACATATTTAACCCTTAATTTGTTATTTGAAGCTAGACATACTGACAGAGTCATATTTCTTTCCTTAGTACTATTAAAAGGCATGTTAATAGTCTTAGTTCTAATTCCTTGTAGACATGAATGCAATGGACACACTTAGCTTTCAGACTAAATCATCTTATTTTAAAGCATGTGACCTTCGAAACGAATAAACAACCTGATCTTAAACAACCAGAGTTAGTCTTCACAAATATACACATTTATATAGTTAAGTACATTTCTGAATTAAAATAAGGATATTCCATGCGAAAAACCACCTCAACTGTAAAATGTTTTTAAGAAACCATAACAAAATTATGAGCATTTTTCCAATAGCGCAGTGGTTTCAGTGTTAATTTAAGTAAAAGTTTAACAATTTCCTGATAGAGTGTAATTATCAAATCACATCTAAAATACTTCACAAAGCAACTTAGAAGAAGGATGGGGACCATATTCATCCCATCTCACCATTTAGTTTTTACATTCATTGCCACTAACAAACTCAAATTTGTAAGGTAAAAAGACGATATTCTTGAGACTTGTAGTGTTCGTTAACTCCACTAATGTATAAGTTGTCTCATCACAAGCATGATCAAATTAAGATGCTACGTTGATGTGCTTTATGAAAACCCCGAATTTGGGTTATATATATATATATATATATATATATATATATATATATATATATATATGGACTGAAGACTGTGATTGGTTAATAAGTGGTACATTATCATAACCTAAAGTCCTACTTATCAATCCATGATCTAATTGGTTTTATGAAGATGTTTACACTACCATGGAAAAGAACAACGTTCATATATCTGTTTTTTAATTCAATGAAAATTTTTAACACTTGAAACAAAGTTTAGCTGAAAGCATTCGAAAATATAAATGAGAGGTTACAGCATCATTATGAGTGACACATAAAACCATTTGATTCCCTGATTTATGCATTATAGTGCTCAGAACTTAAGCTTTTTGTTCGTCCCTCTCATCTGATTTGCTTAAATGACATGGTTATGATTTAAATGGGTATTTTGAAGTTAGGATTTACTAATTAATTATTTCTCGTTGATCCGATCTTTCAATCAACATCTCTTTCGTAAAGAAATAAAAAATACCACCTACGTTTAGCCTGATCTGTTTCATTTTACCCCTGTCCGTGGTTCTGGTACACTTGCCCACTGTGTAGAAGAAATGCACCATCAGAATCGACGAATAAGAAGTATAAAAGCCGATGGAAAATAACGGCAGTCATCTGCACCAGTATCTCTGTAGTGGTATTGGTTCCTAATCAGACGATCTTCGACGCTGAGGGTATAATTTCTGAGAAGATTGACATTCAACATGTAATACTAGGAGAAGGTTGTAACGGCAAATATTCCCCCTTAATAAATAGATTGGCAAGTCTTCAACATTTGATACTGACCACATTAGTTTTACTGGACGAACTTGGGTAAAGGCGCTCGGCCACGCATTCATATCACAACACAAGTGAGTACGTCGTGCTACGCATCTCTTTCAACCGTCTGCCAGCTTATATTAAACTCTTTCCGACATATCGATAACAATTCAGAGGTACCTTTGAATCTCTTCATTTCTGACTTCGGATTTGGTTTGACACACATCGATTATAAAGGTTTTTTGCATAAAAGAGTTTTCAAACTCCGAATACTTGTGGCATCTTTACGTTGAAATATTTTAGTCATAAGAATATTGCTATGGCCTAGTAACCAAAACCAATGAAAATTCAATCATTAGGCAATTAGATGAAATCAATGTTGTTAGATATATGAAGTGTTCTTTCCAGTTATATCGACGAACAAAACCAGCAACGATTCTCTTGAACATTATCACGAAGTTTGAATATATTAATTCTATTGTTTTTTCGGCAATTTCCGGAGCGCAACAATCTCACCCGGTTTGGTGTCGAACCAGCGTCAATTTGATTCTGATATGAAAGTATTGTAGTGGTGTTGGTTCCTAACCACACGATTACTGAGAATATTGACATTCAACATGTAACATTTGAAAGGTATCGGCAATGGTGAACTCAGAAACAATTAACCGTAATGACATGACTTGGCCATTCAGACATGGTCACTCTGCATAACTTATTGTTCTTCGCATTGAATGTATTACTCTTTTCTCACCTAAAATGTGTTCCTTAGAAATGCTAGACGTTATATTGCTGATTTTTACGATAGAACGAGTCAGTGTAGACAGCGGTGTGACTTCTACGTAAGATTAGGTGGTCACGTCATGACATACCCACAATTGTGTCATTAGATTTACTATTATGGTAGCAAAGATAAACGCACTAATATCGAATTAGACTATTATCGTACATGCTAAATTTGTCCAACATAGGCTCAGCCAAGCACGCTACTATGGAGGCCACAAACTCAGCTCATACACTAATTAAATTACCTACTGTTGCTTATACCTCAGCATCTCTTAACAGTAAAGAGCAGTTGGTGAGCGTTCGAAAGCGATATTGAAAAGGCGTAGTTACCAAAACGCTAAAACTGTAGGACTAAGACGTTAGACAAAAATCCATGATTTCATTTCGTGTCCTAATGTTGGAGAGCAGTTTGTTAAAAGGTATAGCAACCTTTGATAAAAAACAGCGGGACAAATACTTTCGGTCATGGGAAAGGATATCACTTCAGTCAAGCTATTCCGCCTATGGTGGAAGGTAAACCCCATCCACTGAGCTTAACTTTGAATTCAGCACATGCTAGAGAGAAAGTTTCGGTGATATCCCGGACACCATCGGTTAAGCAATCCTTTGAGATCCAAGTTGACACGAAGAATCGTAGGACGTAAGGGAGGTCGATAGAAAATCATCAAACACCCAAGAACCAACTAGAATAATGGTCCACGGAGGGCTTGAGCTAGTAGGTGATATTTGAAATGATACCCACGAACACGGTGTGCAATAGTGGCGTTGGGTAACTCGCAGTGTTGACCTTCACGCCGCTGCAATAATTAACATGTCCGGGATATCTTGCCCGCTACACTTCACGACATTTATGTATCCTTATTCGGTGGCTGTGAACTTCAGAAGCCACGAGAACTTAACTGAGGCCCTTCAGGCTTAGTACGGCACGGTTAATAACCTCTCCAGTCACGCCAGATGTCGTTAAAGTTAACCTGGACCGGTAAGGCAAATGAATAAATGCTCAACCAAGCACACCTTGGTGTCTGTTGACCGTGATCTACAACCCGCCACACAGATCACTGAGACTACGGTCTCGCTAATGGAACACGCTATACAGATGAAAACCTTACAGCGAACACTTCACACAGAACTGAGTGACACTTTAAAAAACAATCAGTTAAAAAAGAAAACAGACAAATATATTGGGGATTGGATATCGGCTAGTAGCACTATACCCTCTCAATTTGGATTTCGTGAGTCCGCTTGGTTTAAAGTCAGTAAGCAAGATGTATTGTGGGTTTTGGTTTTCAGTTTATTTGATACTACAAACTTAAGTATTCCTAACAAACCTTTTTTCTCAGTCAAAAATTAGAGTTCGGCATTTAGTGTGTGATTTAACGTACGAACAATAAGCATATAAGAATCAATTGATTTCTAAACACAGGCTCCCTATTTCTGGGGAAATTTTATGTTTTGGGGAAGCCGCTATAGAAAATTGTGAGGAAAAATTTGGAGAAATGTCACTAAACTCCTCAACATTTTGGGCAATTCCTCAATATTCCCCCAAAGCGTTGTGTATTTCCCCATAATTTCATAACATATGTGCTTCCAAGAACTTTAAAGTTTTGAAAATTGAAAACTAGTTAATATTCAGACTCATCTTAAGATGTTTATTCTTTTTTCATACACTGAAATGTAATCATTTTAAGTCGTCATTGCTTTTATGGATTTAGAGTTGTTTGACGTCTTTTGAGATGCTAACTTCTATTTATGCATGTTACTAGATATCGTATCTTAAAATCTGCAGAGTTTTTGACAAACAATTTTTATTCTTGATACTATTAGACCAGTGACAATTATCACCACATCCTCCTTTCTAAAAGATTTGCAACAACTCCGTACTGCACGGTCGATGATATTGGGACCTTAATTACAAAATAATCTTAAGTTCTTCGTTTTGAGAAGGGCTTTCCAAAGTTAATATCGTAATGGCACTCACCGATTTTAAGTCGCTTCATTTAGTTATCGCGATAATTAAAGGAAGTGCGCCACACAGATTTATCCGTAGTATATAAAAAAGTAAGAAATAAATGTGGATTGTTTGACTTCTAATCGAGGCGAGAATAGTATTTCCAGTAATTTTCGTCATCCCATTTTATTTGTGTGAGGAATGTGATACTGCCCGGGTGGTAGTATCAAGGTGTTTCTTTCAGACGAATGGCATGTCCAGCGACTCTACCTCCCCATGACAACAAGAGGGGTCGTGTAAGTTTAGGCAGTACTAAAATACACCTCACCTTGTCTCACGAATTTCCGTTCTCGTTGGTAAGGCCTCAGCAGTTCACCTAAAACTACCAACTAAAAGGCCATGTGGTCAGCCCCTTTGTAGGCTTTAAGGTCACACTCATAGGTTATAAGAACCACTACTAAAACGGTTCCCTTTTAATGTAACTCAAAATAACGACTTCGAAATAACAACCGTCATTATACATCTAACAGCACTCAATCTACATATGGCAGACTTTAAGAAGGCATATTCCAGTCTAGGCCATCCTTGAAATCATAACTAAGTTAGCCAGAGAATGGTGGACTTATACTTCGAATCAGTATTTAATGTGATCAGTATTCTCTGAATGATTGGTCTTACTTGATAACAATACGCAAATAATGTCAAGATCCATCATCATTCGAGTATGGTAATGCCGAGCTAGTAAGTGTTACTATATTGGAATATTGATGGATTGATCATACTCCATATGTTATTGCAACAGCTTTCCCCCCACTACTTTTTCAACGCTGTAATTATATCAAAATATCAGGTTGCAGTTAGTTTATGACATACCAGTGAGATAGAAGTTTACTGTCTTTCTTTAGTTTATCACGGTGTACCGGATTGTCTTCTGAATACCACCTAATGTAGTCGCTTGATGTCTTATTAAACATTGTTCAGATTTTCAGTCGAAAGCAACCACAAAGTTGTTTTCTCGAGTGTTCGTAGGCAGTAAGATTCAATTTGTGATCGAATGAAATATGTGACTATGTTCATACTTGATACCATATTTATACCATAATTCGCTGTATTCATGATTTTCTCTTCACAGAGTTTCCATGTCTTTTTGTTTGACGAATTTCCTCATGTAGTACTATAGCAAGCATTTTGGCTTTGTAAACAGATAAGTCAAAATGCTGTCCGACTGGGTGTTTTAACAGAGATTAATAGGATACGGCCCCTTTAACTTTCAAGGCCTTCAAATACTTTCGTCTGAACGGTGCCTTCACCTCAGTCAACCAGTCATCTACAAAGTAGGACCAGGCACATATATACATCGGTCCAAGTTACCACACCTCATTAGTACAACAAGATGAATACCAAATTCATAGAAGTAGTTACTTTAATGATAGTAATATATAAAAGAAAGATTTTGTATAAGGATATAATACAAGAAGAAAGAATTAGTTCGCAGAAAGGTAAAAAGCATTTTCAATCTCACGGTTTATGGGAAGATAAAGAGTGTATACAGCTACGCCATTGTGATCGATTCTGAGCCATGTCACCAAGAATCTCCAACTATTGGTTACGATGGCCGCACAGATCCCAACCAAGTAGTCTGCATCTACCGATATGGTTCAGACTAGAAGTTAGTGACTTCAAGGACTGATGTCAAGTGTTATTTTGGCCACCCCTAACTTACTTCCAGCCTTCTTCAACACTAGTCAGCGTTGTGCGTCTTGGTAATCGGTGCCCAGGCATACGTAAAATGTGAACCAACCATCTTAATTACTTACTTACGCCTGTTACTCCTAATGGAGCATAGGCCGCCGACTAGCATTCTCCAACCCACTCTGTCCTGGGCCTTCTTTTCTAGTTCCATTCAATTCTTGTTCATTTTTCTCATGTCTATTTCCATTTCCCGGCGTAATGTGTTCTTTGACCTTCCTCTTTTCCTTTGGCCTTGAGGATTCCACGTGAGGGCTTGTCTTGTGACGCAGTTCGGTGCTTTCCTCAATGTATGTCCTATCCACTTCCAGCTCTCCTTCCTGATTTCTTCCTCCGCTGGGATCGGGTTTGTTCTTTCCCACAGTACATTGTTGCTAATAGTGTCCGGCCAACGGATTCGAGGTATTTTGCGTAGACAACTGTTAATAAACACCTGTATTTTCTGCATGATGGCTTTCGTAGTTCTCCAGGTTTCTGCCCCATACAGTAGAACTGTCTTGACATTTGTATTGAAAATCCTGACCTTGGTGTTGGAAGGCTCTCCCGGTGTCCCACATTGTACGAACATTCCATGTACCTAAATAAATGGTTGCTCTGGTTGTCAGAAGGGGCATCGGCCTCGTAACTTCCGAAGGAACTCGGCTTTCATCATGAGGCGTCATAGTTCTAAATGAAGACCTTCTGATTCCCAGGGCAGAGTTTAAAAGGTTCGAATAATTTTTTCTGGTTAGCGTTTTTTAAACAAGTTAGTTTTCTACGAAGCAAGTGAAGAAAAGCATTAGAGCCAGCAAGAAGAAATACGTGGAAGAACTAGCAACGACGGCGGAAAAAGCTGCTAGAGAAGGAAATATGAAACAACTTTACGATACAACGAAGAAACTATCAGGGAAATACAGTAAACCAGAGAGACCGGTCAAAAGCAAAGAAGGCGAGCCAATCACTGAAATTCAACAACAGCGGAACAGATGGGTAGAATACTTCGAGGAACTCCTGAAAAGGCCGGCTCCAATGATCCACCGGACATCGAAGCGGCACACACAGATCTTCCCATAGACGTCAACCCACCAACGAAGGAAGAAATCAGAATGGCTGTCAGACAAATCAAGAACGGGAAAGCAGCGGGACCGGACAACATACCAGCTGAAGCTTTGAAGTCAGACATCGAAGTAACTACAAACATGCTTTACCTTCTATTCAAAAAGATTTGGGAGGAGGAACAAGTGCCGATGGACTGGAAAGAAGGGCACCTCGTCAAGATTCCAAAGAAAGGAGATCTGAGCAAATGTGAAAACTACAGAGGCATTACACTGCTGTCAATACCAGGGAAGGTCTTCAACAGTGTTGCTGAACCGGATGAAATATGCAGTAGACGCCTAGCTTCAAGATCAACAAGCTGGATTCCGTAAGGATCGATCGTGCACAGACCAAATTGCAACACTACGGATCATCGTCGAACAATCAGTTGAGTGGAACTCGTCACTATACATCAACTTCATTGATTATGAAAAGGCATTTGACAGTGTGGATAGGAGGACGTTATGGAAACTTCTTCGACACTATGGAGTTCCTGAGAGATTGTCAATATTATCCGGAACTCATACGACGCAGGCCAATCCTGAAGTGACAACTTGCATTTAGGGGTGGGACGCATCCTAACATCCTAGTGTTGTTCAGTGCTACCAAGACGCTGCATTTCCACCAACAGGACTATGTCATCTGTGTATTCTAAGTTGATAAGTGGGTCTCCTGGTAGGAGATCGATTCCTGAAAATCTAGACGATGAGAACGTTATTCCCAGCCGTAGGTTTATGATGAAATTAAACAAATAGTGGACAGTCTTGCCGGACACCACTTGAGGTTGCAAAATCAAATGAAGGTTCGTCATAAGCTCTGAATCGACTGGTAGTGTTGGAGCAAGAACCTTCACAACAGTTATGTACTTCTGAGGTTCACCTTTCAATGACAGACATTGCCACAGAACCTCTCGGTCTGCAGAGTTAAGTGTCGCTTTCAAGTCAAGAAAAACTATCATTGTCGAACGCCGATAAGTATGCCTGTGTTCTAGAACCTGCCGAATGGTGAATACGTTGTCGATGCATCCACGACCAAGTCTGAAGCCAGCCTGATTTTCTCGTGTTTGCAGTTCACGCGTCTTTGTTAGGCGCCCGATAATTATTGAGACTACTATTTAGATGCTATATTAGTCAAACTACCTACTTGGGCATTAAAGTCACTTGCTACGAGTACTATGTTTGAATGTTTAGATTTTAGAAGAAGTTCAGAAGGCTTTAACCTCATGGTTGCAGTCAGTGGGAGCGTAGGCAGAAATGACGAAAAAACGACATGTGTTCTTACGGAGTCGTTTAGATGAACAGCACATCGACGACTGTTAACAGGGATCCATTCCAAAAGTGCTTGTTCTGCCCTGATACTTAGTGCTATTTCTACACCCGCCAGTCCATAAGGACCTGCTGTCGGGTCTCCAGATAAACGGAGGATGTATCTCGTCGACTCCCCGTTTAGTCGAGGTGAGGTCAGGCGAATGACTACACTAGGGTCCTGTCTGCGTGTTTCGGAGACACAGCATGCATCAATGGTACGAGATTCTAGAGTCTTAACCAGTCAGGCCTGTTGGCCGATTTAACATAGGGTATGTGCGTTGAAGGCTCCAATGTGTGGTTTGGAGCGAGGTTGTCAGGTTTTTTTCACTTACTCAACCTTAAGTGCAAATATCGCTGTTTCAGGATGGATGTGTTTCATCATATAGCTTGCATTAGAGATGAATGCATTAACTAACGTACATATCTTGAACTTCATCAGATCTGACGATTCAGTGAGTTACTTAAAGTTGAACAAAGAGTCCATTTGCATCGACGTACGTCATTTTTGGCACGTGCGATGTTTTTCTAGATCTAGGCACAAACACATAAGCAGTTTGTCCCGTATTGTTTTATAATCGTGAAACAGTCTTTAAAAGCTAAAAATTTGCGAACAACTTACCCGATTATGAGGAACAAAGTAACAAATGAGAACAGTAGATTGCCTTGTCAGGTTGTAGCCCCCAAATACCCTGGTATGGCCGAGAGCGGGGTCTGTTCGCCCTCCCTCTCGAAATACTCTCACACGGCCACGCGTATACAGCCTCTGCCAGGGAAGCCCTACTCACTGCCTTCTCGTGGCGGGGGTGTTGTTTACAAAAATGAGAGGACTGAAAGCGAATGTCCGGCGCTTTAACCGGATTCCAAACTAATGTTGCACATGGGCTCCAGTATCCTGCGGGAACAAATGGCGTATGAACCAATTTTCGTCACCGGCGACCATGGGACTGCATCTCCTTACGATGCTCCACTGCCTTGTGGGTTAGACCTTTAGGTCAAAGGCTCGGGGTGTGGTCCCCTAAGATAACCACCTGCTTCGGTCTGGGCACCCGGGCAGTATCACAGCCCACACGCAAATGATGAACTCTCTATATCTATGGAAAATACTTTTCTCGCTTCGAATAACAATAAAATGATTCAAATTATTATCATCACTTATTATTATTATTATTATTATTATTATTATTGTTATTATTATTTACTACGACATTATTCACCCTCTTTTATTCCTACTCTGTCTATACTTATTTTTTCGACTTATACAGCAGCTCGTCTTTGGTGGAAATTCGACTGTATCTAAACGTTCTCGAGTCACTGTCCGGTTGAAAATTGTATGTTACCACCGAATACGAGTACTGAAGCAGTTTTTCTGAAACCACGTGCACCATTCAAACTGGCTGCCTTCAACGTTCGCACATTTATGCAGGTCGGACAACAGATAGGGCTGGCTATGTCTTTGGAAAGTCTTAATATCGATGTTTGTTGTCTATCCGAGACCCGTATTCAAGACTCTGGCGAAGTACTACAAATTCGATCTCCATCTGTCGCTTCGAAAAGCTTGTTTTACGTGCGCTTATCCGGGGACCCTGTGGCATCTTCGTCTGGTCTTGCTGGCGTTGGTGTCGCACTAAGCGCTAGAGCTGAGGCAGCACTAGTCGATTGGATCCCCATTAACAGTCGGTTATGTGCTGTTAGATTAGAAAGTTCCATCAAAGTGAGAAGAAATCGGCGTGAGAAACGATGTCTTTTCGTCATCTCCGCCTATGCCCCGACAGATTGCAGCCCGGATGCAATCAAGGATGAGTTTTACCACCAGTTATCTGTTCTTCTCCAGAAAGTGCGTTCGACAGATATTGTAGTACTAGCCGGAGACTTGAATGCTCAGGTCGGGCGTCTAGGCACAGAAGAGAGTCGTTTAGGTGGCCGATGGGGACTCGTTGGTCGCAGGTCAGATAACGGGGACCGTCTACTGCAACTTTGCACAGACCACAACCTGTTTCTGGCTAGCACTAACTTTCGGCACAGTCATCGCCGATGTGCCACCTGGCGTCCTCCCTCTGCATCTCAAGCCTGGACTCAGATTGATCACATCGCGATCAGCTACCGCTGGCGTGGTTGTGTACAAGACTGCCGCTCCTTTTGGAGTACCTATCTGGACTCTGACCATGCCTTGGTCTGCGCCAATCTTGCCTTACTTTTCAGTGGACAACGAAGTGACCGCCATCAACGGATTGATGTTAGCAAGCTGGTTGCAACTTCTGTTGCAAGTAAGTATCGAACCGAGCTAGCCTCTAGGCTAGCTACCACTCCACCGAAAAGTATAGATGAGCATTGGTTGCAATTGCATGACGCCATGAAAATGGCGGGAACAGTCAGTTGTGGGTTTGCGAAACGTCCCGCTTTAAGCACTGGGTTTCTTCTGGTTCCTTACAACTCATTGAAGCCCGTCGGTCTACTCCGGGTGACCGTGAGTTTGACCATAAACGAAGGATGTTACGTAAGGAAATTGGGCAAAGCTTGCGTAAGGACCGAGAAGCCTGGTGGTCGATGCGTGCTAATGAGCTGGAAGCAGCAGCTGCATCTGGTAACTACCGGAAGCTCTTCCAATTCATCCGAGCCACTGGCAGCAAGAAGTCTGGTGTGAGTGAAACAATCTGCGAGGATGATGGGATGCCAATCACTAACATCCATCGACGTCTTGGACGATGGGCAGAATTTTTCGAAGGGCAGTTCAACTGGCCTGCTGCTCCGGCAACATCGGTCAGACTGTCCTGCCCTCCATGGCCGGTGACGACTGATCCACCAAATGAGGAGGAAGTCCGCAAGGAACTCCAACTCTTGAAGCGTTACAAATCACCTGGCCCAGATGACTTACCTCCGGCTCTTTTTAAAGATGGTGGTGACTTTTTGACTAAGGAATTGACGACGTTGTTTACAAAGGTTTGGGAACTAGAGAGTGTACCAACGTCATGGAATGAGTCGATAGTTGTCCCTATCTTTAAAAAGGGTTCACGTCGTTCCTGTAACAACTATCGGGGGATAAGTCTACTTCCGATTGCGTCCAAGCTATTGGCTTCCGTCATACTTCGTAGGTTGTTCAAAACCCGAGAAAGATTGACTCGCGAGGAGCAGGCTGGGTTTCGTTCTGGTCGAGGATGTATTGATCATATCTTCACCCTCCGCCAAATGTTAGAACACCGCCATACTTATCAAAGGCCAACAATCGTAGTGTTTCTTGACATCAGGGCTGCCTTCGATTCGTTGGACAGGACTGTTCTCTGGGATTGTCTATTGAAGAAGGGTGTGCCTGAGAAGTTTATTAACATCCTAAAAGCCCTATATAAAAACACCTCAGGCAGAGTGAGGGCATACAACCACCTCTCTCCATTGTTCCATTCGAGCAGTGGGGTTAGGCAGGGTTGCCCAATCTCACCATTCCTCTTCAACTTTGCCATCGATGACATTCTGGAAACAGCTCTGATGAATGTAAGTAATGGTGGTGTGGATCTGTTGCCTGGAGAAAGACTTCTCGACCTTGAGTATGCGGACGATATTGTCTTACTGTGCGATAATGCCCAAGGCATGCAATCCGCACTTAATCAGTTGGCAATCAGTGTCCGTAGGTATGGTATGTGCTTTGCACCTTCGAAGTGCAAAGTACTTCTACAAGACTGGCAGGATTCTAATCCTGTACTCACCCTGGATGGTGAGCAGATAGACGTAGTCGAGAAGTTCGTGTATCTGGGTAGCTGCATAAGTGCTGGTGGGGGTGTGAGTGATGAGATCAATGCACGAATAGTGAAAGCCAGAGCGGCTTATGCCAATCTGGGCCACCTTTGGCGCCTTCGTGATGTTAGTCTGGCTGTAAAAGGTCGGATCTACAACGCGTCGGTGAGAGCAGTTTTGCTCTATGCTTGTGAAACCTGGCCTCTCCGAGTTGAGGACGTTAGACGACTCTCTGTGTTCGATCATCGCTGTCTCCGAAGGATTGCTGACATTCAGTGGCAACACCATGTCAGTAATGCAGAGGTTCGGCATCGTGTGTTCGGGCACAGAGATGATAATCAATTGGTGTCACCATCTTGAAACACCGACTTCGGTGGCTTGGACATGTTCTCCGAATGTCGTCCCAGAGAATTCCACGTCGTGCATTATTTGCCGACTCTGGGACTGGTTGGAAGAAGCGGAGAGGTGGTCAGTGCATGACATGGTGTCGTGGCATGAAAGAAAGCTGCAAAGGACTGGCTTGTGTTGGTCCTTCACGACTCCCTGGTTGGGGTCCGAGAGATGGTGCTACACAGTGGCTAGAGACGTTATCAGATATGGCTCAGAATAGAAGCCAGTGGCGATCCTGCTGTAACCTTCTACTTTCTTCATAAAAAGTGGTTGTGTCTTCCTTAACTGAAAGATTTCTTGTGATTGTACCTTTCCGTCGCCCCGTTTTTACCATTATTATTATTACACCACCTTACATCAATCTCTTATTATTCTTTTTTTCCTTCCCCTTAAATTCTCATTGTTTTGTGTGGCGCATATATGTTTGGCGCATTCTTGTACCAATATTTATGTGTTCAAATAAATAAATAATCAATTGACATGAGATGTGTCACTTGTGTTTATTCTTAATTTACCCTATCATCAAGTAGACTGTAAAGCCAGTGTCGGTTCAAAGAAACATCAAGGTGGTTATATCATGACAAGCTAATAAATAGTGAAGTACTGGATTTTTGAAGCATTCTGCTTTTAACTACAAATTTATCAATTAGAGTCTTACAAGGCTTTACTAACCATTATGATTTCTCTGATAATCAAATGAAGTGTCAGTCTCACCATTACCTACTTTTCCATAAAGACAGTATATATTAGTCTCATTTCAAAACCCTTTAGTTTATTTATGATCTCTTTTACTATTTTAAGGCATTTTACACCATTTTGCGGTTTCGATTTACCTAACAATCCGTACTTGTACATTTTTCCATGTTTTTATTTTGTTTGAGCTTTAAAGTTGACCCCTGACGAACAAATAAAACAATGCATTCAGAAATTACAAGCTGGCACCTGCAATGTAGGTTTCTCGAGCGTCCTTTTATTAATAGATGGAAAAGTACTAGAATTTCGTGAATACATTATTCAACGTTTAGTGTCTAAACCAGTACATCACGGTACTTCCGGTCCATCTAATTTGTCTTGATCGATTTCGGTGTTTCTCTAATTTGGTAGTTTGGAAATCATGTCAATTGAAATATCTGAGATATATATTTTTTTGTTTTTTCTACGTATGTCTTTTCGTATAATTCTTCCTATAGTTTAGTGCCTCTGAGGGTTAGTTACTTTCAAAATGGGCAAACTTTTTTCCAAACTCTTCGGAAGTAAAGAAATGCGTATTCTTATGCTGGGTCTTGATGCTGCTGGGAAAACAAGTAATTTTCAATATACCTAATAAATATGTACTAATTTGTAGCTATCCTTTACCGATTAAAACTTGGATCAAGCGTTAGCACCATCCCAACTGTTGGTTTTAACGTTGAAACCGTAACTTACAAAAATGTTAGATTTAATGTTTGGGTATGTCGAATTAAATTATCTTTTTTGAGCATATTTATGATTTCTTATAGGATGTTGGAGGTCAAGAAAAAATCAGACCATTATGGCGTCATTATTTCACGGGAAGTCAAGGTCTTATATTTGTTGTTGATAGTTCAGATCGAGACAGAATAGAAGAAGCTAGACAAGAATTGCATCGGATAGCTACTGATCGTGAAATGCAAGGTGCTGTCATCTTAGTATTTGCGAACAAACAAGATCTTCCTAATGGTAAGTTTGAACTACAAAGTGCTAATTGTCAGGAAGAAAATCGTTTGTAGTTACATATGAGCTTAGGAATTATTCTAGAACATACGCTTGAAATGTATTTGTTTAATATTAATATTAGAAGTTTTTATAAAATTCTTAAGTATGAAATATGCAAATAATTGACTTCCAGGCCTTATTTGGCTACTGCCATAGAGCGATCAAATAAATACTTCAAACGTATAAGAATAGGAATATCTTGGGTTACTATTATTATTATTATTTGATATTCTCAGACCAAACTTCAATCATTATTGTATCGCTACTGATTTTATCATAGCGTGAATTTTTCTAGCGTCACCTTTACTGAGATTGATAACTTGCTTGGAAATCCTGTGATTGACCTAAAGTGTGGAGACAATACAATCCTGTTAAGTGAATATATAATAATATGTATGGTTCACTAAATGTTTTAAATGGAAACTTAGGAATGTTTGGCTGGCAGTTTGTCTTTTCAGAAGGTAATGCTCGAAGATTAACCCATCTTTGATTTAAGTGATTAAACTTGTAGACTACTCATTTAGGGAGTTCTTTCAAGTCAGAAGGACTGGTCATTGATGAAATCTCATTATGGATAGGGTTTGTTCGTTTGGATTTACACGGTTTATCAAATAAGTAAGATAATTTTTTATAAAAGGGTGATCATATTACTCAACAATCTTTTCTGGATTATTGCGGAACTATATGATAGATCTTTAGTGACTAAGGACAATCGTAATAACCCTGACAGATTCATTTCGTTACCTTTCATCCATCTTCTTTCTTCATCGTGTATTCTTCTTGTTTATCTCGTTGTCTCTATTTTTGTCTACTCTTTCCTAACTGCTGCGCATTGTAATCATTTGAATCTATTACATTCTTTGCAATACTATCGTTCTGAACATTCATGGAATACGGCCCCTTTAGAAGCTCTCATTATTCATCAGATTTCTATCGTTCCTATTATTACTTAGTTGTATTCAATGACTGAAAATAGTTTTCAGTCTCAGTCATCTTGTAGTAAACGAGAATTCAGGTGGGGAAGACCAACTTATTGTTTGTTTCAAAATTACAAAGTGCTTTCAGAAAATATGGGAGCCAAACATTAAATACATTATTTTCACATCATCCTTCAGTTGTCCTTAACATGCTTCATGATTCTTCTAATTCTGTTGTTTTTAACATTGCTCTCTTTTTCCCTTCTGTTCTCTCCAACCCAATCTACCGCCAGGTATTCCACTTCTGATTGATGTTACATACTACTTATGTCTGTTAACATAAGTAGGATACACCTCAGTCCATGGTTACCTCCAAAAGTGTGATATAGAATATAGTTTATTGCAATGTCCTTTCACTTTACCTAGTGATCATATCAATATATCCAATCAATGCTTAAGAACTTTGTAAATATTTTACAACTGTTCGTTTTATATAATTCGGTCCTGTGAAAGGATAACTGACAGTTAAAGTCGCTCAAAATAAAAAAAAACATTTCTGGTGTACAGTAAATGAGTAAATCCAAGTTATAAATCTTTAAGTTTGCAAATGATGTCGGAATCTAGAGTGTTGTTTCTAAATATTATAATAAGTTACTCTCGCAGGTTAATTTAGCCGAATTGATTGAGTAAAATTGAACGGGCATTTTTCGGAAATAATAATCAACATCCGTATCACGATTCAAATAAGTCATATCGACTATCAACTACTTATGAACTAGTACTAAGTCCTTGCCAACTCATATGATATTAACAACTAGTACGGATACCTATTCACACAATATTATTGTTCTAATAATCAATATCACTGTTAATATTCGTATCAATATATCCTAAACTAGCTGTCAATAAACACGAAACCCTTTCTAGAAATATGTTAATCACTTTTGACTGTCTACTTCTTTATATCATAGAATTGTTTTAGTTAAACTTCGATCAGAGTTAATAACTAAATTCTACTTCAATTCATAGATATATTGTACTTGTACTTAAAATTAGCTTACGTAAGAGAATTATACCGTTAAAATATTTATAAAAATATACTTCATGTAATACTGTCCAACATGGTTGACATAATTATTTATTTATTTTGGCACACACTTTACTACATAAAATTATATCATAAAAACAAAGACTAATGTCAATTGATTTGTTACTAATTATGTTATAACAATTTTACTTGACTTGTTTTGCAATTACTATTGTATAAGTTCAATGTTCTCCCGAACTGTTCTAAATGTTCAAATAATGATTTAATGTTATGGGTATTCGAAGATAAAATAGTTACAGACATACATTATTATTATGATATTTAATATCTGTAATCCAAAAGTTATATTCTACTATCCAGATCATTGGTTTGTTGATTCAGAAACATAGTCTATAAGATAAATATGAGAAGTGAAGTATTAGACTTGTTAATTATCGACATCTTTAAACAGAATACCAATCCGAACCTAAATAAAACCCTACTCTCTTGAATCAATCATACTCTATTGACCTAATAATCAATAAAAACAGTGATTTTTTGTGTAATAAATATCTGCACTGAAGTCACTAGAATATTATTTTACAAAACTGAGGATAATCAAATAACCAGTGAAAAACATTCTCCTTACTTACTAAGTTCTGTTTATTCTCGAGATATAAGGTGGTCAATGGAGGACATAAAATGATGAGACAGTTAATAAGCCTGACTTCTAAGGACCATCAAGGGTGTTTTGAATGATAGATACAGAAATCAAATAAGTGTATTACCATAAATTATGCAGTGCTTTGCTGTATTCAAAATCTTATAAAATGCATTTTCCATGATTTTATCTCTCATCTTCATTCAGTCAGTCAATCAGCTACAACGTAGGACCAGGCACATATATGCATCGGTCCAGGTTGCCATACCGCATTAGCACAGCAAGATGAACACCGGATTCATAGGAGTGGTTAGGTCAAAGGTGGTAATATATAGGCGAAAGATTGCATGTAAGGATACAGTACAGGAAGAAAGAATTATATATATATATATATATATATATATATATATATATATATATATATATATAAGTAATATAATTACGTTTATATTTAACTTATCCACAAAACTGTACGTAGCTTATATTAACTATAATAAACATAAACTTATGACTTAATTTTCCTATATTTAAAAACAACCAGTCGGTTGAGATTATCTCATATTGTTTATCTGTATGGTTTATGTTTAGTTATGAAACCTAATGAAATTCAAGAACGTCTTATGCTAGCACGATTACATGGACACATATGGTATGTTCAACCGTCGGTTGCTATCAAAGGTGAAGGCCTATATGAAGGTTTAACATGGCTTAATGCAAACTATAATTCTCGGTGAACAATTCTTACTTTGTTTCTTTTGAAAATCCATGTTCTCTTTATTGTTTTTGTGATGATTTAATTTGTTTGTTTGTTTGTTAATTTCTAAGAAAGAAGTCATCAAACAATCAAAATAATAATAATAACCGCATAAACCTAATTCAACCTATGTACCAATTTTGTTTTATTTATATTTTCTGTGTTTATAAAACTGTAGCTTACTTTTTCCCCCTCCGTTTTTTTTCAAGATTTTTAATACTTCTTCAAATTGACTTGTATTAATTTGTGCACGGCATTTCTCCCTTGTATTTCCTACTTTCTTTCATATTATTTTATCATCCCTTCCAAATTGACAGAACTCAAATCAAACACATAACTAGATATTGTGTTCCTCTATTTGTATAGGAAATTCTGAATCGGATAATAATAATAATAATGATAGCGCTTTCACAATAACTCTTCCAGTTTTCACCTGCTATATATATACATATATATATCGTATTCAATTCTTATGCTATTGTCTTAATGCTTTTTGCATTAGCGTTGTTGTTGTTGTTGTTTAATATTCTAACTATTTGAATATTTACGAGAAAATGAACAAAAGCAATTGATGTTTTCTTAATTGTATTAATAATAAGGCTTCTGCCAGTCTATACATGTATTAATTAATTATTGTCAAATATCTCCTTCCTACTCTTACTCTCTTGGTTTGTTTGTTTTTTTCTAATTACTCCTTAATCTGGCATATCTCGATGTGCATATTTAACCTTTATGAACGCTAATTCAACTTTCTTTAAAAATAACGAGTTATTAACTGTATAAGAAATAGAACAGAGCTATGATTCTCTTTTTTTTCTATTCGTTTGTACAGTTTATTAATAATTTCTTACCAGTCAACTGAGTACTTCTGCGTGTCTTACTGATTGACTATCACAGTTTGTTTCTTTTCTATTTCTATGAGTGATTAGTCTCCATTACATCTTTCTTGTTCCTGTCTATTCCAGGATACTTTTCTTATTATCCATAAAGTGTATAATTTGTTCCTTTCATATGTGTGATAGAGAGATGGAGAACAATCGTGTTACAAATAATTAAACTGATAGGAAAAATGTTTATAAAACTCACTTTTGTCCTATTCATCATTTGGCCTATTCCCCTGCCTCTCCGTCCTTATTTATTTTTTATTACTTTTATATAAATATGTGAAGTAGGTGATCATTACAGAAATAAGGTCACCTTGAACACCTAGGTAAAACATCGATTGGTGTCGATTAACTATTCTAAACGTGACAATTAATTTTTATCCTTTTTTTCAAATTGCTTTACAACTATGTGCATCTATTACGCTATATAGATGTGTAAAATTCATTTTATAGAATTACTAACCAGAAATATACTAGGTTGCATAGTGTTATTTGTAGTATTTTGACATCTTCAGTAAAAGAAGTAAATTGCTTTTTTGGGGGGGGATTTTTCATTATTGCTTTTTCGAAATTCTTTTTCCTCTCTGCTAATACCAATTACGGTGAATTAGGATTTTGGTGTTCCCGGTATGTGTTTCTCTTCTCTCCCGTTCATCCATTTTTTTTCATTAAAGCTTCCTAGGTTTTTATGTTGTATTTATCTTTTTCTCATATATATTTCTCTGTGTAGAGAGAAACGAATAATAATAAGAACAAAAATAAACAAATTTGTTATAAACTGTGGTCCTTTTTTTATTAAATTTGGCTTAGAGTCTTGATTGTTCACCAATAACAGGCAAATATAATTGACATAACTCCTGGTCTAGACAATACGTCGTTCAAGTTACAGGTGTTTTTTTTCTTATTATGGAGATTATTGTTTATGTCTGTTATTTTCTTTTCTCAATTCAGTAAATGGTAATATCTTGTTAGATATATATTTGTATCTTAGCAGCAACAAATGAGACTGTGTGAATAACTTTTCAAAAAGTTATCCATTCATAAAAGTTAATATAAAAAATGTGAAATAAAAAAATCAGCTTAAATTTTCTACCATGATTTATGAGGTTGTCAAATATCAGGTAATTTGTGTTGAGACAAATAATCAGTGATTGTGTGTTGTAATGGGGGTGTCCGAAAACTGTTACTGATATATGGCGTACTACACACTAACTCTCCAGCTGGATACTTGAGTGGGAACACAAGAGTGGATGAGAAAGTATATTGGGCTATCGAATAGAATGCATTTATTTATACATCTCTACCCCTTAGCAAATCAATCCGTTTCTTAGCCAATGATATGCACATGTCCTCCAAGTCACTTCTGATTGCCATCGATTGACCTTCTCATTTGTATACTCCTGATTGGCTCACCATTATCAATGTACAAATTTGTTCATTATAATCGTACGAGCTCATCAATTGATCTAGTTTTGTGCATTAAAATTGTACATTCCACCTTCGTCAATCATGACTTGTAAGATAATTGTAATTTTAAATCCGTAATCGTATTTTTTTCTATTCATCGAATGTTTATGTCAGTTGCGATGTCGATTTGCTTTTGCTTCCTTTTCATGAGATTATAATTGTTTTACTTGCCTTTTCTTATCGATTCCAGTATTCCGGCCAACCGTTGATTGATTAAGTGATGCAAAGAGTTAGTACTAGGGAAATCAGAAGTTATGCAGTTTTGTCCTGTAACGACAACCCAAAGTACTTTTTCCCAATCCATATTTTCCCACAACCTTTTCTTTCTTCTGATTGGTTGTTGATACTGTTAGTTTGCTAGTTCTCTGTGTCCCATGGTCATTCTTTGTTGCCATATATACGGGGATGTTTCATTTCAGTAAGTCTTCAAAATATCAATTTTTCTGCACTGCTGCTTTCTTTGTAGGTTTCATCACTGGGGATTATTGTTTGGGAGTTGTGTGTGTTAGTTTCCGCCTTATCCAACTACATGGTATGTTATTGTTTTCTGTCGAAAAGTTGGGCTATGAATATGTTACTGTATGCTTCCAAATGTATAACTATAATTCGTTGAAAGAGATCTTTGTTGAGTTTCGTGTTACTGTTATTCTAATAGGTTTTCATTTACTTTCGGCTATAGCATACACTCAATGATAAAAATTATACTTACAAGTTTTTATTTATGAAAACCGAAAAAAATCCGTTGAGATATATATCATATTCTATTCCTCATGAATTGTCTATATCACGGTAGATATGCTAGACAAAATTTCTGCTCAGATTGAGCAATCTCACAAATAAAGTAGTCTTAAAAAATATCATAACCTTGTATGTTTGAATCACGGATGAACGTCAACACCGGCATGTTGATACATCCACTAAATGAATCCTGAATATAACGGCTTGCGCATTCTGGATCCCACCACTGGCCACAATTCAAATTTGTAAATAAATAGAGGCAATATCATGGTGTCTCTGCCCAAGATACGTGTATGGCAACAGTGACTGGTTAATTCCAGACATGAATATAAACAAAAAGGAAATAATTCTACTTAGCTTCTTTCTAGTCAGTAAAGGCTACAAACTTGGATTCTTTTTTTAATTCAGCATCTATAGAGATTTACGTGATAGTGCTTTCATATTAAAATCAAAACTGCAGTAATGAAAGCGAGAATTCAATCATTTTTTGTCCATCTTTCAGGTGGTAAACCGCATCAATTAGATTAAAACCATTAATTTTATTTGTATACCAATACTGCATTAGTTAGAAGATAGTTCAAACTTATAAACAATTACAGTGAAGTTGAACGCTTAAATTTATGAACCATAGATCTTTTAAAAAAAAAGCCCTAATATTGTAAATGATGTAAGTTCGAAAATGTTTAATATATAGTTGGTCAATTAAAAACCAAATACCAGATAAAATTTATTCTCCCTTACCAGTATATGATATCACACTGAGCTTTAAGAATATCAAAAGACCTAACTTGTGACTGAAAACAGTATTTAACAAATATATGACTATTTATAAGCATGTTTAACCAATCTAAAGTTATAATTTGAAAAGATTACTTTTTAGAAATGATATTGAATCTAATCCATATCTATAAACTGCTGAGAATAAGATATTAAGATTTTGTAAGATATATTTTCTAGATATAGGCAAAAAATTTACTGTATCATTGTGACATTTAGTCAAGGAGGGAAAGAGGGAGATTGTAACCATCCAGCTCATATAATGAAACCCAATTAAAATAACCCACCTGATTTACACTAACTCGTTATTCTTCAATGAATTGAAATAATTGTTCAATAATCCTGTAGTTTCCATGATTTTCTAGATATTGTTGAAATAGTCACATTTGAGGTCACTGAATAAGATGTACCTTAGGAAAGGCTTTAAAGGCATACTGATACGAAAACATTATACGAGAATTAATGGATTCATCGTATCTGCTCTATTAATCATCTGGAGGCTTTCATCCTGAGAGTGAAAATAACTGCCTACCTATGACATTCTATGTTGATAGCATTATGTCACTCGCAATTTATTTGGAATCACTGGTGGAACAAACGCTCCCTGATTGTATGTCCTGAAAGTTGTGACTGATAATGCATAATATCGATTGTATCTCCTGTCGAAGAGTCTCAAATCGTTGCAAAATAACTATCTGATGCTACCCATCATTATTCAGCTGATATTCATTTTATCGTCAAAACTAGCTTCAGATCTACAGGGTAAAACTCAACTATTGTTCGAATAATCATAATTCAATAGATATGTGTTACACTTTAGTACTGAATAAAACAGATTTAAGTATCCAAAGAAACAGGAAATTCTTCATCTCAGTACAAATTTATGGCGATTAAAATCAGTTTTATAATATTATCCTAATAATAGAAACTACTAACTAACTTGTATCCAAAGGTTCCATTCCTTCTCGTCTTCTCTTTATATAAATATCCATGATAAATCTTGTTTCTATGAAACTCTAGTAGTCAACTGATTGAATATCAAGTCGCTTTTTTGCCACATTTACATGATATGTCGTGTGATTTTTAGTAAATGAGATAAAAAATAATATTTACAGTTGAAATATTATTTGTTTCTAATTATAATTAAGTAAAATGTCAGGCGATTGATAATTAAAGTTGAGAAGTGATGAAAGAGTTACTAAGGGAAAAGGAAGAACACATCAAATCTGTAGACTGATACAAGACATACAGATTAGAAATTAAAAAATAAAATTTGGTTGGAAAAAATATACATGAAAAATCAAACAAAGTTTGACTAAATGATACTCTTATCAAAACTGATCACGTCTTAGAAACTAATATGAATTCTTTTGAGATGAAGTTATACAGATGCTGCTTAAAGCGCTTCTTACAAAGACTCTGATTTATTGTATGGTTCGAATAAGATGGTGGTTGGAGATAGTCAACAGGAAACATTGGACCTAGGTTTCGTGCTACATGGCACTCATCAGCAAGGTGTACCTGTAATCTTGAGGGAACCGACGCTCTCTGACTGAGAGACGTTACCGCTGAGCTATCCGGGCCGCGACTGACCTCCTGTAGGACTGAGATGTACTTACAATTGGTTGATCACTAGGTAATGATCAATGTCAGGTCTTTAATGCAGATCGAATCCATCGACCAAGTTGCAACCTGGCCACCAGGCTAGTTTGTTGACTACTTCCAACCACTATCATATCTCAACATAGTGCACGCAATGTCGAGTAATCTAGACTGGTGTCTCCTTGTTTTCTTAGTAAACGCTACTGGAGGTAGGAAGAAAGCTACATCCTGACGAATAAGCGTTTAAATAATTTCGGTCACACCTCAAGGTCAATTGATTCAAAAAATTATAGAATCAAATTCTGATTAGCGCTTCTCTCTAGTGAAATCAATCTAAGTCCAGGATCATAACACTCATATTTTACATTGTTAGTCACTGTTCATTGTTTGTTGGTTTTTTTTGCTTTTCATATCATCCAAATTGATGGGATAGAAGGGGATACCTCAGCAGTGAATAACAGCTTCATTCGCTACGAAACTACTCTGAATTGAGATACTACATGAAAGAAATAGTAATACTAACCATGTCCAAAAGTAAGCTTCTTAAAATCTATTCACAATCACAAAAACAACCCCATGCTTCACAATAACAATAAACTGTTCAGATATTCACAGACAGAAGAAAGAGGTTTTGCTGAATTCCTCAATTAATAAAACGCAGATTAAATATTATTGAGATCATGAACCAATCGATGATTTCAGTGGAACCTAACAATCTCTGCAATCTTATACTGATAGATTAAGCGCTTACATTGCAGTAAACACAAGCCTAGCATGATAATTAGAGAATTATGGAGTGACGAAATAATAACACTTCAAATGTTAAATAACAGGAGGAAAACTGGTCTTTTAAAAGATACCTTCTTACTGTCTCAAGATAAAGAAACACTACTAAATAATCTATCAATCTTCACTAGTGAAGAACAAGTGATATTGCCAATTAAAGTAACTAATATAGATGAATTGCAAGCAATAGGTTTGGTTTGTTAACCTAGGCGTTCGAACTGTAAGAAGAACTGACAACCTCCGCAAAAACCCTTTCTGATGCTAGTCAACCTATGCTCACCAGTGGCTAGCTTCAAAATGTATATCCTAGAGTTCTAGTGAGAAGCAATGATCAGTGGAGTTCAGCCGGGTCAGTTGTGAGATAGTAACTCACTGATGACAATGATGGATGTGTCGCACAATTTCGTGGATTAGTTGAAGTTAGACATTAACACCGTCGGACGCCGGCCAACTCAGTGGTCTAGTAGTTAGGCGTCCTCGCGAGAGACTTATAGGTCCCGGGTTCGAGTCCCACGAGGCGGGATCGTGGATACACACTGCCAAGGAGTCCCACAATAGAACGAAATGGCTGTCCCTTGCCTTCAGGTTTTCCATGGTGGTCTAGCTTCAACTGACTCATAATATCAACTATTGAAAACTATGAACGATATTACTGACATAACATATTTCATTAGTTCAGTCAATCAATCACTTTTGCTTTTAAATAATTCGACTATACCTGTGAGTCACTATCTTTGTTTCTGTAAATATATAGTCAAAATAAAAGCTATTTTCAATAGATTAATGACTAATATTGATTTTGTTTAATATCTATGTGGTAATTTTGGAATGTTAAACAGAAAGAACTTTGATGTACTTTTCATGTCATCACATTAAAGTAGGTCAAATTAGATATTATAATCGTCATTTTACATTTTATATAATCGTCTAACTGAATGAAACATGAAAGATGATTGATATAACTTTGACTAATCTCATATTATTAAATCTCAGAAAAAACTATCTAAGTATAGTTAAAAGTAATTGATTATAATGATCGGTATCTCTTTTATCATACTTTTGTATGAAGCATTAAACTAGTTTTTTTATTTATTGGAATCATCATGAAAATATTCTTTCACTAATTACAAAGTGATATTGACTTGGTATTATAATTACTATTAACTTAGTAACCATTTATAGATTCTTTTACTTGACTTTAATTCATAATCTAAGTATGAAGACTAGTGGTACTACTCGGTTGTCAAAATCGAAGTAGGCGTAGGGTAATTTTAAACTAAAAATTATTAATTAATAGTTGAACGGCTGAGACATCGGTGCACTTGAAGAAGTACTAATAATTCTTTAGTTTAGTTTCGTGGTGTTCTATTGACTTTGATTACTTTGTAGTGACCTACTTTTATCAAGAGAACGCGATTGGTGTAATGGAAACAATTATTATTATAACCAATTGTACCAGTGATTGTTTTACTGTACTTGTTTGTTTAACTGTACTAAAAACATCCATTATTCTTCCATTATCCCGTAGGTTCTGCCTTAGTGTTCCGCGTGTTGGATCGTGGACGCACACTACTGAGGGGTCCCGCACTAAGACAAAACATCATTCCAGTGCCCAATCGTGGTCTTACGTATATCAGTGCATGATTTCAATAAAATTTGTTTATGTATCTGGCCAGGCAGACTCTATCGTTTTTCTATAGCAGATTTATTTAGATTAAGTTTTAACGTAATAATCATCATCATACAGCCATTCATATTAATATACACCAAGTAACAACTATCTCAACTACGCTTTATCATCAGAAGCTTTCATTGGGAAGAAAATAGCAACAATAAATATTGATAGTTGCCCACAAATACGTGTGTAGGTGTCATGATTTCAATAAAAATACTTACTTGTGAGGAGATGAAACAACATCCACGATGAGAGATTCGTCAACCGAACAAAGAAATTTACACATTGAGTGTCTGTAAGATGCGAGTAAAAACTACAGGAAAGGCGAACATTAAAGAAATTTAGGGTCTAAAATAGTGGACTCATCCTCAGAGTTACTAGGAAATACCTTTTGTTCACGCTCGTGTCGTACAGTAGACAACCATTCAAACGCAGTGCCGTTATAAAAGAAAGTAACTAGAAGCCGGAACCTGATATCGAAGAAATGTGCTGACCACTAGTAAAGTGTTGGAGATTCTAGATTCCCAGAAATCACTTGGTTAAACATCTTATTTTTATAATTTTATTTTGGAAGTTCGGATTTCTCGTTTTCAGGCCAAAAGCGCCCAGTTTTACCTTCAGATTGTATTTCCCATTTCGAAGGACCCTGAATTATTAGCTTTACTCAATATTATATTTTTGGTACAATATAGAATTCTCAGTGCAAATTATTTCGACGAGTTTCGTTTTCTTATTTCTTGATAGATCCTGACGATAAATATTAAGTGATCACCAGTTAGATGTTAGCAGTTCAGGAATCGATGTCCGAATAATGTACCTTCTTTTCGATGTATATTACCAAAATGTCTCAGATTGTGCTGTTTCATAACTTGTACAGAGAAAGGTCGTGAACTTTTCACAAGCGCACCTGAATAAGTTGTGCAATTAATTGACATAATGATCTGTTGAAACAAACAAAAGACAGATGACTTGTTGAAATATCTAGAGAGCAGAAACGACGAGTTATCAAGCGCCTTCTTGAGAATTTTGAAAAGGGCTAGACAATATCAATGTCCATCTGCCTTCTATCACAATTTGTCAGCGATTACAATTTAGTAGAGTGGGCTAAGAACTCATAGTGGTTTATCAAATACATTCAAGTTATCCTGATGTAACTTGGTTTTATCTATTATATTCAGCAAAGCTTTGGGAATTCAAGTCATCAATCCGAGTCTGTGTCTAAAAGAAGTCTGAAGTACATCTGTCCCTTCACTAGTTTGCTGAAACCTTAAAATAAGTCACACACATTTTCTACCTTTTGCTCGTTACTCTTGACCTATTCAATCTGTCTTTTTTACCACTTACATATACAAACTAATTGTTCACACACTTCATATTAGGTCATTTTTATTCATTACTATTTTTATAAGCTTACTTCTTCAAGTTTTGACCTACTTCTGATATCGTATTTTTTCTTGTTCTGTAGCAGTTTATTGTACTTGTACTAAAAATACATTAATGAACAAAGAATGTTCTTAATGAATTTTCACCAGGTTTTGCTGTTATAAATCCAATTTAATGATTAAAATGAATGGCTAAGATTTTAGTAAATACAGCTTTCCCAATTATGGCATATGAATTCACCACTGTCTGTAAACTGACATTATCAGAGTTGAAATGAGGATTTACTGAGAGGACATTCTTCGTTTATATTATCTGTTTTAATATCCTGGGGTTTTTTATATTTGCTACCAGACCTACCCTCTCACTATCCACTTTTACCTATTACTTTTGTGGCCCTCTTGAACCTGACTCCAATTTGATTATGTGATGGTCATATGAATGATTGTTATTGAATAATAACAAATATGTATCACTGCTACCCTCGTACATAATCATCGACTTGAATCGCATTGGTAAATAACGGAATTAAATAAATCAAATAAGAGAATAAATTCCGAATATGTATATTTCGTACAACCCTTTGATCGGAAAGCGAAGCAAAACAAAATGACTCGCGATGGAGAAGGCAAGTGAGCTAACTCTATTTAACCAAGCGTGAATTGATATTTATAGTCGAACAAAAATAAGTTACAGATATGTAATGAGTAAGATAAGAAATGCAAACACATACGCTTACATAAAAAATAGTCAGGATTAATAAGCGAATAAATGACAGAGTATAAACGTGGCTTGAGAAGAATGAATATATTTATCTGTCGAGAGGCTAGAATAACCTATGTGGGTTAAACATAGTATCAGACCCTACACTATATATTATGGTTAATTATGTATTGCCATCATTGACTCACTGATTGCCTTTTAATATTCTTCACAAACATATACATAATCATGTCAAAGTAATGACTGCCAAAAATCCTGCTGAAGACAATAATATCCTCTGATATGTATTAATATTTAAATAAGAAATTTCTCATGTTTTGGAATACAGCTTTTATCATAAGATGACGTCATATTGATAACCTTCAAAAGCCAGGAAACGCTAACACCATCATTTCATTCTAGTTTGAGACTCTTAACAAATTTCCATTCATAAATTCATCAACTCATGAACTTAAAGTATTAGATTCTCAAAACTAACATTACTATTTATGGACTACTGAGTTGAAATTCATATTTTCAACCTCAATCCATTTTGCATTAAGCTGTCCCAATATCGACATGATTAAACTCCACAGATCAATGGTTCTTATTAAAAAATCTGGAAATTTTTTCGTGATAAAGGGAAACTAAACTTCTTGAATTACTTATCACTTAAAAAGTAAATATATACTGACACCCAGATCAATAAAATGAAAATTCTAAGAATAAAACAATAAAATAATTGTTTATCTACTAAACTATTCCTCTTTTCTTTACCTGGTAATATTGATTAAGTGATAGTATTTGCATTAACCAAATTAATAATATCGATAATATACTTCAGAAATCATCAGTTCTTACATTTGAAAACACATTAATCATCTTTATTATATGAAATTGTGAATTATTTCAATAATCAAATGGGCGAGACTCTAATTTATGGACGAGCCAATCAGAGGTATTTTAGAGATTTCAAGGTTACGGCGCCAACTTCAATGCTTAATGCTAACGTACGATCGGTTCACAGGGAATGTTGTACAAAACGTGATAATTGAGAGGCTATAACAAATAGAATGGTGAGACCATAATTTATGGACGAATCAATGAGGTATAAGATAATAGATCTCGGATTTTAACGCGAAAGCCTTTCATCCATTTGGCTAAATAAATTTCTGGCATTATAGCTGATGTCAGTTCGTCATGAAAACCCCATATATAATTCCTGACTAAGGCAAATTACGACAATTATTGAGAACTGGATAATAAAAGCACCAGTAACACTGGTTTCAACCAGGTACTACAATATATACGGATGATTGGAGTGTACGGACTCCTACATAGGCTTGGTTATGTGCATTGTATTGTTATCCACAAGTAGCATTTTGTGCACTCAACAACCGGAGTGCACATAAACGATATTGAAACTATGTGGTCGAGGCTGAAAGAGTTTTTGAGACTTTATCATGGCTCCAGAGGCCGACCATTCTGTAGCCGTATGGATGATTTCCTCTACTGCATGCGTTACGATTTTAGAACCTCTGAACCTCTTTCTAGCCTTGACAAGTTTTTGAACCACGTATAAGAAGTGTATCCACTTTATTTCCTTGGTTTTGTATAACATATTTTACTCTATACTGACTGTTTGCTGATTGGCTAATATTTCTCAAGGTCGCTTAAGATTCTTTCAAAGGTCGTCCATAAATTAGAGTCTCATCATCAAATGACTAAAAATACCGGTTATTCACTATACTATGATCTGTATCGAAATGCTTTGTTCACGACTATTGATCTCGGTATTTTTACAAATTCCAAAAATCTATTTCCTAATTTCCATTAAGTACTTTTCTTCCACATTCCATTCAAATAAAAGTTAGTAAGCAGAACGTTGGAATATATATAGATTGAATCTTTTATAAATGACTATATTTTTAGTCTTTAGTAATTTTAAATAATCACCGAGATATTGTCAACTTAAACTATTTGTGATCTAATCGAAATTGAAGGTGAATAACTAAATTTCAAAGTCTAAGTTAATATAACTAGACTATTGACGAATTGACCAACATTCTGCAGGATTAATTTTTATCGGTCAAGCTGTAATCTGACTATTAACATATTAGATGAGATGATATTATCAAACTGATTAAGTGATTAAATAGTGCAAATAACCATTACAATTCAAGTTATGTTTTAAAAGAAAAATGGTGATATTCACTTATTACAATTCAGTGTTAGTTACAATGTATTGCTAGTTAGAATGATTAATAAAAAGATTCTCAAGATTTATATAGTACAGAACTATGACCCAAAACATTTTTACAACATGACATATAAAGAGTATAACTAAGAACAATTATAGAAAATTTACTTGGTATTGTTTTGTTTGAATCTTCTCATTGATGTTTAGGACTGCAATTGATCATTCCCTTATTGGCATATGTGCATCCTGTGCGTATTGCCTCGATATTGCCTTAATCTACAAGTATTATAAGCAAAGATGGATAGTGGCTAGCAATGGAATCCAGGATGCGCGTTTCGTCCTATTTGGGACTCGTCACCTGTAGTACCTGCATCTGAGTTGATGTTCACACTGGGACTCGAACCCAGTACCGTTCAGCTTCAAACGTCATTGCGTTATCCACTTAGCTACTGAGTCCTGATAGCCACTGATCAATTGCATTATTAAACATCAATGGGAAGATTCAAGTAAAACATTACCAAGTGAATTAAACTTCACCCCATTGCACAAGCAAGTGGCTGTCAGGACTCAGTAGATCAGTGGATAACGCGATGGTGTTTGAAGCGAACGGTACTGGGTTCGAGTCCCAGAGTGAACATTATATCAGATGCAGGTACATCCAGCTGACGAGTCCCACATAGGACGAAACGCGCATCCTGGATCCCACCGCTAGCCACTATCCATCTTTGCTTATAATTATAGAAAATGTTTGTACTTAAAGATCAAAGTATTAGTCACGTCAGTTAAATTAGTAATTGATTATGTGTTCCTCGCCGTTAATTCTGACTCAATATTAACGTATCATTACATATATCTACCGATACAAAGGTTATTAATTCTTTTTAATTATTAACTTATTTAGTAATTGAATTCATGAGACAATTGAAGCTAGACTATGATTGAAAAGCTGGATGAACTGAACAACCGTTTCATCCTAGTATAGGACTCCTCAGCAATGCGCAAACACGACCGCGCCCATCGAGATTCAAACCCAGTACTTCCAGGTTTTACATGGTGGTGTAGCTTCAACTGACTCAGGAATTCAATTATCAAATTACTATAATCTCAACAAAACCCTTCTTTGATTATTAACTTATTATTCCATACTGCTTAGAACTTATCTCTTTTAGATCAGAATTTAACTTACTAATTAAATTTTTAAAATCTGAGTTCCATGATTACAGACAACATAAATTACTACTTTTATTTTCACCAGAATTAGTACTTTACAGCTATTCTTGAAAAGATAAGTTATGCATATACATACGTTAATAAGTGAATATTCTCCAATTATTATCTATGGATTATCACAGGAATGTTGGAATTCATAGAAACCTCGTAAATAACTGAAATGAATATAGATGTTTAACTTTTTGGAAAAATAACTGATAAACTCAAAACACTGAATGTTCCATTCCTCCATGCATATCTGAAGCATATGTCTTTAGCTACATGGCTGATTAGTAAATATTAAGAACGTTTTGAAAGTACATGAAATAAATAAATAAATAAACTTTCCCTTTAAAAACCCCACTAAATTAGATAAAAATATCCTGGATCCTTGACATCTGAACGTTATTTGAGTGAATTTCAACCGCAATGTGAAATCAGACCTCGGGAGGATAGAAAAGGTGAAGCGCATGATAGCCCTATCAAATATTAAGCATATTACGCAGCCAGATGTGTTTCACTCTAAGGCTATGAAACATGATCTTTGACAGTGCACGATATGTGCAATGTATAGGAATTCGATTATGGGTCACTTCCAAATTGTTGGGGTGATCCAGAAAACTCCTCGCAAAAGACAAGAAAGGCTTAGGAAACACTAAAAAGCATTTTATTCAGTCAGCGTTCACTTGAAGTTTAGCCAGAAACATCAAGAAAGTGAAAAGTCACATATAGAGATTCTGATTGGCTGATTACCATACTTCTACTGTTTCGTAGCATTCTGGAATTTTCGGGAAACCCAAGGACATCTAAAATACTATAAAACCCTATATTTTCTGTAATAAAATGAACCTTTGGAGTAAAGTGCTTCTCGCATATTTTGCGCCGTCGCTGTGTAGTGTTGGCTTGGGGATTACGAGAATAGCTTAGGAACCGAATATAGCGTTCAATTAGCAAGACTTATCACAAATATTATTCCCACACTCTGTAACAGCCAAGTGAACAGTGGTAACGCTGAGTGTAGACTAATAAGCATAAATCAGTTGACAGAGTTGTGAACATTATGGGATATGCATTACCAATGACTAGCTACTGATAACCTCAATACACAATTTTAACCTGAATGGGATGACAAGAAATTAAATGTGCCCAAACTAAGATGTGACACCAGCCAATAAGCATGTTGATAAGCGTAGATTACTTTGTGAGTGTCCGCACAATAAATGCGATGAAGAATTAGAGTCCCTCAGTAAAATGGCTCAAAATCAGTGACAGAAATAAAAGCGTATTCATTTTTATCATCCTCTGAGCCTTGAAACCCAATAATTTTAAGAATTTTATTTCAACGGTTAATCATATTAAATCAGTTTAGTTTTCTTTACTAACATGACACGATTATTATCATCATTTCAACTCTTTGCCGTTACTCATCAAGTTAATTTCATTTCACTTTGCCGGTACGATATGATAATTTAAGCTAGACGAACAAAAGTACAAATGGAACAGTTAACTTGAGTACACATAGCAAACAAATTAATCACTAATTTAGAAACTAATTTAATAGTGTACATACAAATTAGAACAGAATAACTGTATAGTCCTCTCTCTCTCTCAATTTTGGAATGATTCTTCAGTTGATACTAGTTATAGTAAGTAGTGAAGATTATCTTTCAACAAATCAAATTTCCATAAACCAAAAACAACAAATAAATTAGTACTATTCATTAATACCGATAAATAGTGAGAAGATAAATACCAATGAATAAGTATATACATACTGTTGTTAATCCAAACAATTTTTGAACTAAAAACATTCCAACACTTACTTATTCATATAGTTTTATGTGTATTAAACTGTGTTATGCCCGATAAGAATAATGAGTGGGATCCATTTGTGGACCAATACTATAGTATAGTATAATTGTTAATTAACTAAACTATTCATATTCATGTCTCTCTTATTATAAGCTTTATTTTATCCATAAACTATTATTATACGTTTTACCATTCTTGAGTTATACCAAGTATATTAATTACTACCTCCCTCATTCACAGACACATCTGGCTAATTCTTGTACAAATGTTATTTCATATTTTATTTGTACGTTGTGGTCTGTTTGATTGGTATATAAACTCAGTATGTTTGAAATATAATGATTTATACGCAGAGACTGAGATTGGCGTTGTGGACTTGACTGGCGGGGCTAGGCGGAAAACAGGACCGATCAGAACTCTAGGCTGCTCACACGTGTTTTACGCGTCCTTGGTCCGACCGGTAATTCGCTGCTTCTGATTGGCGGCTTTGGGCCATAATAAACTGTTATTATGTCATGAGTTTGGATGAGATATATATTAGTCTGAGTTAAAATTAACGAGAATTCCGTCGTATTCCTTTTTATAGTTTCGATATAATCAATTAATTGTGGCCTAATTCATCTCATTTGCTGCTAATTAGTTTGTCTAAATGTAATCAAGCTTTTCGTCTACAGGAGTGTATATTATCGATTTATAAAAACATCAATTGGTGAATAAAACTCGTAATACATCTAATTACATGCTGTGCTTCTGTTCAACCTTTTCCATTTCAAGAGAATTCAATGTTTTGTTTAATACAAAACTTGTTTTATTCAATCGAAATTATCGAGGTCAATAGAGCTGATTATTTTAAATATAAAAATTAGTTGATTGAAATTTTAAAAATATCTTTTTGAAATGTGAAATATACTAGACAGTTCACATACTAGTATTTAGATAAAACTTTTTTAGTGTTAAATTCACTCAAAACCACGAGCCATACAGTTGTGAATGAGTCGTTTTGGAACTCGACTTACCGCGTTTAAACATTGTGTTAGAGGGAAGATTCATCTACAAGTGTAAATTACAACTTTAGTTTTTATTTCATTACGGAAAAGCGACTGACGTTTGGAGCCCCTTGCTTACTTCCAGAGGATACCTAAAATCTCGTACGGATTCATCCATTCTTAGAAAGCAACAATTAGAATATCACAACCCCGTGTTCAACTTCACTTAAACAGAATGTCCAATAAGAAAGTCTCTTCTGAATTAAAATAGGTGCTTAATTTATGTTCTGGGTATTTTTCTTATTGAAAAAACTATATTATATTACACTAAGGCTCAGTTGTAAACCTTACGGGCGACACCCAGAAATTAGTGATAAAGCATAGTAAACTGGTCTGTAGCCATACCTTCCTCTACTAACAAGACAAATCTTGGAACTCACTAAGGGCTGTGTTCCGATCAACTTTCTAGTTCTTCAAGCGGAAACCTGATATATGCTTAAGGACTCAAGACAGCATTCCGTACTAATTTACTAGAACTTCTCTTCCAGTTATTTCATATTACCTCTGTCCCTACCTTACGTAATCGGCAATATACTATCACTTGGCACGGAAGCTCGTTAAAGTAAAGCTTCTTCTATTCCGTTCACGGCCATTTGAAAGTGATGAAAACTGCTGTTTTTAATATTCTTTAGAGATATATACATAGTATTTATAGTAAGAACTAAACAATAATTCAGTGAAATTTACTGGGAAATAAGCCACTTAAAGATGATGCATTCAGCATCCACCACGGCCTTGATCAGCTTCTAAGATCTGTGAAATTACTCCAAGAAATAACTTCAAATACCTCATAAATCTGATCAATTAGATAACCCCTTACAGTGTACTTAATATGGTCAGTATTTTTCTCAACAGTCCATCAGATTGTAATGAGAAATTAGGGGACCAATGGTCGAAGCTGAAAAAATCTTAACAATTATCAGCCATCCATAACTATGTCTTCTTCTAAGTAGGCTTGACTAGTGAATCTTACTCCCACAAAGACTTCTAAAGGTTATTATCACAAACAAACGATTCATCACGGCCTTCAAGATCTCCATATAACCATAAGTTAAGCCTAGAATAATATCAAAAAATAAGAGGTGTATAACTTTATCCTCAATTTAGGGGAGAACATCCTTGGCATTGTAGTTAGATTATCTGTTATTCTTAGTGTTGTGTGGCTACTTCGAATAATTCTTTCCATCAGCGAGAAGCTATACTGTTGCCGGTAAACAGGTCGTTCTAATCCATTAAAGTTTCTTCGCCTTTGTCAAGTGATCATCCAGAATTATTCCTGCAATAATTTGACTATTAAGCCCCTAGTGCGAATATTTGCGGCATAGCTAAGCGAAGAAAACTGTTTGCAATTGACAACAGAAGAAATATTGACAAGTTTCTATTTATCTCCAGTAGTTTACTTCAGTATTACAAAACCAATCTAGTTGAATAACATAGGTTAGACATTTACAGCAAGAATTCAATGTGTACTGAAGAAACAATTTTTTCCAAATAGATATTCTCTCAAGGTATTAGAGATTACCATGACTTATGAAACAAAGAGGACTAAACAACTGCTTGGTCTTAGCCGCTGGACTTCACAAAAATCTATGTACGGGACAGTATGAATTTATTGGAGTTGGAAACAGACCATTTGATTTCTACTGACCTGTCTACAACATCCATGGGACTCGCTGAAAGGACTATACAAGCTAAAGGTTCCAGTTTGCCAAGGAGCCTTAGATTAATAAGGAGTAAATGTCTGTTGTCACATATTTTAAGGAGTTTATCAGTTAGTGTTAGTTATTAATGACTACAAACTATTTACAGATTAAGGCCACTTTAGAAAAACTGTTAGCGCAGATATAAAACAATAACAGAAAATAGTACCTAGCGCCATTAGACGTTTAGAAGTTGTAGAGAGAAATCAAAGATTTTAAAAACTTAAAACAATTAGTCCCTTTGATAAATTTCGATAATGATATTAGAAGACGAAGATTATCAGAACTATGTGATATATTAGCGCAATACATTTCGAACAATCTGGTCACACATATACTTGTTAAGAGCATTTATATATAAAAATAAAAGGTCAACTAGACAGGAAACAGGGTAAGAGGAGATAAGGATAATGATAAGAGTAATAATAATAATAATGTGAACACAAAGCGAAACCTAATCACTCTGGATAATAAGTCAATATTACCAGGGTAAGTTTAAGGTAAGAACAAACTGTTTTTGAACACATAAAGGGGGTTTGGATTTTCGTATGGCTAAGGCTTCAATGAACCTTAGTATACGCCCTTTTACACTTTTATACAGCACTACAAAAGCTGAATTTAGATCAATCTTGTGACCTGTTTCAATTATATGTTTAGCAATAGAGGATGATGGATGTTTATCCTCTGTTCTTATTGGGTCACTTGATTGTATCTGTTTCTGCAACCATTTTGGTACATTATATGTGAAATGTATTGCGCTAATATATCACATAGTTCTGATAATCTTCGTCTTCTAATATCATTATCGAGATTTTAAAAACATTTTATGACAGACATTTATTTATATTTACAAGCAAATTTTGCATAAGTTGAGTAAAATTCATGTTTTACTGATCTGGAGTTCCTTACTTGGATTTTCCTTAATTAAATTGTACTACTTATATGACATCTACAGTAAAACCAGTAAGAACAAGGATTTATATGTTCAGAATTTTTGTTGATAAATTTTAAAAAACAAGCAGTTTGCAAAAATTAGAATATATTTTACCTCACATTTAAATCAGTCTATTTGATCCACTTTAATATATTTTCATTCTTTCCAACTTTATACAAACTATTTTAAAGATTAGATATGAAATCTCATTTAGTCAGTCGATGAGTTGTATGGATAGAACTATTATATGTGTACAAATGCATGTAGACAAAAATTTTAGGTTAAATAATGTTAAAATACATTATTATTCATTAGAAAGATTACTGAGATACAGCATAACAAACTGAATGATTACAGCTGAGTTATGTATTGTAGGCAATAAATAATACGTGAGATCAGTGTACACAACAGCACCATATAGCTCAGCATTTCCTATCGTTAATGTAACCGTATCCTATAGTGTTGTCCAGAATGATAACGGCAATTTTGCAATCAAACTACTAACAACTAAATATATTGCAAATAAATTTTGCTTTTTCTGTACTCAGAAAAATCTTTAATGCCATGTTTGTCAATGCAACACTCAATGGACATCTTCATTTTACGCGTCCCAAGATCACTACCAATCATTCTATAACTAAACATTGCTGTGGGTTAATACAACATAACCCTCTTTAGATCTACAGCTCTCAGTAAATAAGGTGATTATGTTAATTACTGAATGAAAATATGTGTAAACCCATCTACATCAAAGCTTCGATTCCACTACATAAATTCTTACTAATATAATTATTCTTTCTATTATATCTTGAAATCAGAAGAGATAAAACCATACTCCGTACAAAACGTTCAAAGTCTTAGTGATCATTTTCTGATGTACTTAGAACCGTACAAATCAAAAGTATGTCCGAACAGATCTATGTTGTGATAAACTTTTCATATCACAATATACAATCCTTTAATGAATAGACTAGTATGTCCAGAAGAGAAAAACAGAAATAATTTACAAGCTAGCTGACCTATTTAATACAATAACAAATTCTAAAACAAAATCTTTCAGTTCACCTTAAAAATGGTAACGTATTCATTTATGATGCTAACTACAAAAACTATGCTATGTGAACTAAACACATAAAATTATGAAGTACAATAATAATTATTTAATTAATGTATTTCTATATATAGACCAGTTTATAAAATTCGAAGACCAACTCAACATTAGTAACAATACAAACTATTCAACGAATTGAATGAACAATCAAGATATTGAAGACGACCCATCTTTATGTTTGCATGCTCGACTTCGGTTAAAATATTGATTATATAAATAAACTAGACTTTTTGTACGAATTCAAATTTTACTTTGGGTCACAAATCTTCAAATAATATATTTCCTGTTTCTACAGCTATTTTGGACAATTTTCCGAAATTTTACATATTTCGCTGCTTAGATCGATTGCGAATATTAGTATAAAGATCAAGTGCTTACTAACAGTTCGGGTTGGACCTGATGAATTTTCTAATCAATATATAAGTCTCCAAAGCTGAGATAATCGGTACTGGGAATTAAATGCCATTTATTCACGATTATACTTCATAATAATCGGCTAATTGCGTAAGCCTTATTATAATGGGTATCCAATTTTGGAAAATTAACACCAATGAAATAAAACGGTTTATGCAAATTTGACAAAATATAGTCCAAGATAAGCAGATTACGATTGCATGTCAAATAATTAGGCCACTTTTCGGATAGCATCTTTTCATCCCACTGTGTTCTGATAAAAAAAACATGAGAACTGACTAAAACAATACGTCTACCATTATTTACTTGATCATTAGTACTAAGAAGCACCACAATAAACATGCGCCACACAAACAATTGAACTTGTGTGTGGGCTGAGATACCGTCCGGGGTGCTCAAACCGAAACAAGTGATTTTATAAGGACACTACCCGAGCCTTTAACCTAAAGGTATAATCCACAAGGTAGTGGAGCAACGCTAGGAGATGCAGTCCCACAGTAGCCGATGACCAACAATAGATTCATACGCCATTTGTTTCCTCGGAATCCTGGAGCCAATGTACACCATTGTTTTGGAACCTGATTTTCCCGGTTCCTCTAGGCGGATGCACCGTAATAACCGAGGTTAAGCTCCAGATGGTCGCTTTTCATCCTTCCAATTTATAAACACCGATGTCGTGATACGGAAGTGGGTAAGACTTTTCTGGCCGTGACTTTGTATATGTGTCCGTTTAAGAGCATTTAGAGAGGAAGAGTGGACTAACCACACTCTCAGCCGTAACAGCTAATAATAATTCTTTTTTCTGAAACTGCAACAGTGCATCAATATAGTCAATTCGCATCGATTTCTAGCATATACTGTAAAGCTGTGTTTCATAACGACTACTAGTTGAACAACGAAGGCCGATGTATAACACTGGTATCAACTGTTAGCAATATAACTTCGTTTCTGATTACAACATAGTGAAATTATTTCGAAATATGTTGTACTTTAATCTAGTATATACTTCAGCTCATGTATAAAATATCACGAGTTGCATAGGTTTAAAATGAGAGACCATAGCACTTAATCAAACAAATAGAAACTAATTTGTATTGAAAAGTAACAAATGATTGTTAAAGTACACACAGGAATTACTGAAAGATGAAGAGTTTCCAAAAAGCATGTATTTCGCTCGTGATTCGGTCAAACTTTGTAAATTGATAACTTAGTAATTTCATGTTTAAACTTGAATAAACATAAAACTCTTTCTGGAAAAAAAAACTAATTTCCGTTGAACATAAACAGTTCTTTCGCGATATTCTTAAACTTTTATGAATAATTGATATGAATGGATTAAAAGCCTCAAGATCAAGAACACAATGAAACGTTTCATCAAAACTGAATGAACGCTATTATTAGCACTACTATATTTGATCAAACTTCATTACCTATACCTGTCACAAGCCACGTAGAACTGCACTTTAAATGAATGAACAAAACATCAATTTTTGTGAACTTTTACTTAACAGTCAACACTCAACCAGCTGTGGTTGATAATATATAATATTTATGAAAATTTCATAAGACTGAAGTACATTGATAATAATAAGGCTAAAATTATTGTTAAACAATCACCATCCATTCCACCAAAAAAATAGGAAATCACAGTATTTGGCAATATAATAACCAGTGAATCAATATACTGAAACTAGAACAAATAATTCTTATGCATGTTCTTGTGAAATGTTACAGATTACGTAAGATTAGAAGATTAAAGGGTATATATATATATATATATATATATATATATATATATATATATATATATATGGAGAGAGAGATGAGACAATTCCCGTTCACAAACACACAAAAAGAAACTAAGTACCATTACTAAACATTTACAGTCAACATTCATTCATCTGAAACTAAGTATCCAATATGTATATATACAAGTGGGAGAGACTAAATAATCCATAAATTAAATAAAAGTTCTGACTCTAAATTTACATGTGCAAAAAATAGAGAAAACAAGATTACACAAACTAATTACTGTAGTTTAGAATGAGCAAATTTAAGGGAATGCTGTGCAAGGATTAAACAATACGAACTAACACCAGACAAATATAAATAAAGATAAAGATAAGAAGAAACCAATCAGACTAAAAAAATTAGTAAGACAGAGGTAGAGAAATATATATATATATATATATATATATATATATATAATGACTACGTGAGTGGAAGCAATAATTGTGTGATGGTATGGAAAAAACCACAACTTTTATAGAGCTACATACCAGAGAAAAATATCTGTATCCAAAGTGACTCGTTTTAATGATAATAAACGCATATGCAACTCTATCTCCGCATGTGTACGTAGGAAGTGATCTCTTGAAATTATTAAACAGCACCCGACGAATGTTCAACAAAATCACGGCAACCAGTATTCCAACCGCCAGATAGCACTCTCTGTGAATGCTGGTATGTCTCATTACAATGATCAGGCATATTAGTTTGGCAGACAGTAGGAATTCCAGTGATAAGACTATGTTGAAGTTGTTGTTGAGTTTGTTGTTGCAATTGTTGTTGTTGTAACTGAAAAAACATTAAATTATGATAGGCTGCAGCGGCCGCATGAGCAGCCGATAATTGGTTATTTGATTGTACAACATGTTGATCATCCCTTGTAATGGATAACTGAGGATTTTTACGTACACTTCTACGATTAGATATATATTCTATTGGTTGCTGAGTATTATATGGAAATATATCATTAGTGAAATGATTACATAACTTTTGAGGAATGGAATTATTAGTATTCACCGACTGCTGATGGAAAGGTGACGTAAATACAAACAAACTTGGATTTGATCCCCAGACAACAGACTCTCGACTAGGTGGTATATAGTTGACAGGTGACGATACAGGTCGACTGGAGGAATGTAAATGACTTGAATCCTCTTGTTTTATCATCGGTTGAACGCGACCAACTGGTACTAAAATTAAAATGATCGAAAGAACAAGTAATTTAATCTACTACATAAAAATCCCAAAATATTATATTATATATTTGAGTACTGATTCGTAAGCAGAATCTTTTACGTGAAAGGGAGAGTGACTCTATTTACTTGTACAATTCGAGCATACATTTTTGTTTTAGCTTTTATGATGTCTACACTTACAACTCTTTAAATAAAGTGGCGTCTCAAGAAATCTAAGTCAGTGACTACCTGATTGCAACCAGAGACAACAACCAGTCATCGAAGCACAATTACAATATCACAGTTAGGAAGAGACTAGCTACATTATTTGTATTTGATATAACTTTGTTAGATAGAATTTGGAAAGATAAATATAACAGTGGACTGATAGCTGTCGAAATCCAAAACGAATTCAGTGTGAGAGGAAAATGAATGTATGAATCTGTATTGTTTATAAAAGTTCCGTAAATAAGTGCTTAATTTATTACGTAGATAGTAATGATTATGACAACAGTTTTCCAGCCATAACGTTTAGTCTGTCAAAAAATGGATGTATCTGTCCCACAACAGTGATTATTAACTATATCACAGTCACTTCAATCAATAACCCCAGTGTTATAATCTCTTTTCTTACGGTTATGACCCAGCTATTCCTATTGCTTAGTATTCTCGGACACCAAATCACTCGACAAGTCCCCAAATCAGAACACGGTTGAACAGGAAAGAGATTATATTCCAAATAACAAGGTTAGATGGAAGTAAGAAGCAAGTCAGAAGCACAATAGGGAAAACGTCAGTATATTTATAGTTTTCACATAAGAAGATTCCAGAGTATTCTCCAAATATCGACTAGTCCTGATTGGATAAGAATTAGCCAATCAGCGTGCACCAAAGCAATCATGCATTGAGCATGCTTTAATCCAGTCTATGTCCCGCTAACACCCAGTTAATGAGTGGATCCCAATTACGCAATCTACACTCACCCACTATTAGCTTTCGAACAGCATTTCGTGCCATGAGAAGTGATTGTCAGATATATATAACGTATGATCTAAGGATTAGTTGAAGGTCTAAAAGTGGAAGAAATAAAGTACACTTTTTCAAGACTTAGAAAACTGCATTTTTTCACCGTCTTCTTCATTGAACAGGACATGTTTTACGTCATATAATTCAGAAAGGTAGGTGAAGAAATTGTAATTTCTATTAAGATATTTAACAGAAAAATAAATAAGAATGAGAATGGTAGGTTCGGGTAAATAGCCTTCAGAAGGTTTACGTACTTCTCGGTACATCCTCCAAAGAAAAACATCGCCGCAACACAACTCGGTCAACTTGGTCGAATGAAGCCTTCACTTCAAGAGATATTATGGTCGACCGTCGTTATGCATATTTGTTCTAAAACATGCCCAAGGGTGAAGATTTGTTCAATATCTTTAGTCAGGTCTAAAATTACATTGTTTATCCCGGGTTTGCTGTATCCCAGCCCCATTTAGAATATTTAAACTCTGGCGGCTAATATTTTAAACACTATTGATCAGGCTGATTACTTTATAGCTGTCACAAAAGTGAGTAAATCACGATTGCAATTTTTTCCGGAATAAGATCAATATCAGACGACTTTTTAATAAATGTTCCTTAGACGAGACTGGAAATTTCCCCAGTATTCATTATGGAGATCGGCTTTTCGTTTTCCACCATTGCTCACAACAATTTAGTAAACTTTTTGCTAGCATACGTCTAAATTTAGATTCAGATAGTTGTTGGAACAATATCTCTACATAATTTTTTGGATAGAAGATATAAAAACCAAAAACGATACCAGTGCCTACGCTAACAATCCACTAACTGGCGAGAAGTAAACAATGGATTACATCTATTAAGTGAAAACTATATTGAAACCGAAATTCATGAACCAAAACAAAAAGTGAATGCCTAGTTAACTTATGGTGTACGAAAAGTTGTAAGGATAAGGTAAGTCTACTCGCATCGAAATTACGATACGCCTGAGTAGGGCTCTGGGATTCACGTAACAAAGTCAGTAAGAACGTATAAATTTAGTTAACTATTATTATTAGAAATCTTATTCATAGTTTGGATGTGTTTTAAGACTACACGTATTCACATCAAGATATTAGAAATAACCATGAAAATGAACCTACTTTTTTATCGGAACGCTGTTGGCACATCAAATCGAAGGTTGACTTGTACGCCCTAAGATAAGTTACAAAATATATTCCCAAAATAATTTACAAATTTAAACAAATTAAAGAAGTTAATTACTTGTAACAGTAACTAATTTATGGTACACGTGAAGTGATGATCAGACAGCTAAAACAGACATCTTTCACCTCATTTTTGGACGCCATTTTACTTCGATTTTGCATTTATTTCAGGAGTACTTTTAATGTGCATAAGTCGTAGTTTGAAGAACTTTACACAAAGCTGTAAATTGGCTGCCGAATTATTATTAATCTTATTCATGAAATAAATGATAGGAAGAACTAAGCATAACTAGAGACATGAGTGATGATGAGTATATTACCATTTCGAACCGTTAAAAACAAATAATTTCAGTTGAATACACGAAACCATTAGCAACACAAAAGCTGGTAAATGTGTATTATGTTTTGCTGGCTGAGAAAAGCCTGGATGTAATGTTTCCTAATACAAACATAGCGCCTCTTAGTTATGATTCAAACACTTAAATACAACAATAACCCTTTCTTTATTAGCCTGGGCTATTCAAAAGATAATTCTGTAAGATAATAGTAATTGGTAGATACCAAAAATGTGATTAATCCAAGCTAACAAATGCGCAGAAATCGTGAAAACGAATTAGAAGCTTATTAATAGGAAAATGACAATTTCAATTACCAAAAAAAAAAGTTTAAACTTGCAAAGCTATCGTAAAAAACAGCTAGTAAGTAGGTATCAATACCACGGTTAGACTTCATAGTTTCAAAAAATTGAGCTTTGATTAGAGTCAATAATGAATATATATTTGTTACATCCCAATGAGTATGAAAGTTGTATTTCCGACGTTCGTGACTTAATGTAAGCCAGTTTTCCAGAGTAAATAAACAACAGAAATTAGGTTATTTATGGCGACATATACGTAGTTTTCCTACTTCAAACTTGTCTTTTCAATTTATTTATTTATTTGAACACAAAATATTGGTACAAGAATGCGCCAAACATATATGCGCCACACAAAACAATGAGAATTTAAGGGGAAGGAAAAAAAGAACAATAAGAGATTGATGTAAGGTGGCGTATTAATAATAATGGTAAAAACGGGGCAACGGAAAGGTACAATCACAAGAAATCTTTCAGTTAAGGAAGACACAACCACTTTTTTATGAAGAAAGTAAAAGAAGGTTACAGCAGGATCGCCACTGGCTCTATTCTGAGCCATATCTGATAACGTCTCTAGTCACTGTGTCGCACCATCTCTCGGACCCCAACCAGGAGCCGTGAAGGACCAACACAAGCCAGTCCTTTGCAGCTTTCTTTCATGCCACGACACCATGTCATGCACTGACCACCTCTCCGCTTCTTCCAACCAGTCCCAGAGTCGGCAAATAATGCACGACGTGGAATTCTCTGGGACGACATTCGTAGAACATGTCCAAGCCACCGAAGTCGATATTTCAAGATAGTGACACCAATTGCATTATCGTCTCTGCGCTCGAACACACAATCCCGAACCTCTGCATTATTAAAATGGAGCAGCCACTGCATGTCAGCAATCCTTCGGAGACAACGATGATCAAACACAGGGAGTCGTCTAACATCCTCAACTCGGAGAGGCCAGGTCTCACAAGCATAGAGAAAAACTGCTTTCACGATGTGTTGTAGATCCGAACGTTTACAGCCAGACTAACATCGCGAACGCGCCAAAGATGGCCCAGATTGGCATAAGCCGCTCTGGCTTTCACTATTCGTGCATTGATCTCATCACTCAAACAAACGCCAGCACTTATGCAGCTACCCAGATACACAAACTTCGCGACTACGTCTATCTGCTCACCATCCAGAGTGAGTACAGGACTAGAATCCTGCCAGTCTTGTAGAAGTACTTTGCACTTCGAAGGTGCAAAGTACATACCGTACCTACAGACACTGATTGCCAACTGATTAAGTGCGCATTGCATGGCTTGGGCATTATCGCACAGTAAGACAATATCATCCGCATACTCAAGGTCGAGAAGTCTTTCTCCAGGCAACAGATCCACACCACCATTACTTACATTCACCAGAGCTGTTTCCAGAATGTCATCGATGGCAAAGTTGAAGAGGAATGGTGAGATTGGGCAACCCTGCCTAACCCCACTGCTCGAATGGAACAATGGAGAGAGGTGGTTGTATGCCCTCACTCTGCCTGAGGTGTTTATACATGGGTTTTTTAAGATGTTAATAAACTTCCCAGAAACACTCTTCTTCAATAGACAATCCCAAAGAACAGTCCTATACAACGAATCGAAGGCAGCCCTGATGTCATTAAACACTACTATTATTTGCCTGTAATAAGTATGACGGCGTTCCAACACTTGGTGGAGGGTGAAGATATGATCAATACATCCTCGACCATAAAGAAAACCATCCTGCTCCTCGCGAGTCAATCTTTCTCGGGTTTTGAACAACCTAAGAAGTATGACGGAAGTTAATGGTTTGGACGTAATCGGAAGTAGACTTATCCCCTAAGAATGTTACGGAAGCGACGTGAATCTTTTTTAAAGATAGGGACAACTATCGACTCATCCCATTATGTTGGTACACTCTCTAGCTCCCAAACCTTTGTAAACAACGTCGTCAGTTCCTTAGTCAGAAAGTCACCACCATCTTTAAAAAGAGCCGGTGGTAATTCATCTGGGCCAGTCTTTTCAATAACACTACTGACTTTTTGTTGTCTTTTATCCAGACAAGTTAACTGGACGAAACGTTGGAATTATTTAAATCTCAATCTCTGAGATTATTTTAGATATAATTTTCACATATAATGAATATTCAGAGATTTGTGGGACTTGGTGATCTCTATACTCGGCGCCCAAACTTGATGAATATTCGTATAAAACCTTTTAAACATTCAAACTTACCCCGGAAATCCACAATCCGATTTGATAGCATTAGGATTTGATATAATTTCTGAAGGACAGCTAAATGTATCATGTTGAACTAAACTATGAGAAATCCTATCTACATTCTCAGAACTAGAATTTATAGCGACAGACTGACGTTTCATGCGATTGGAGTTATATGAAGAACCTAACAAAAAGTAAAAACAAAAACATTAATATGATAAGATTCTATGCAATACAATGACCACAAAAATGTTACTAAAGAGACACACATACAACAAATATGGAGACTATAGAAAGTGGTTAATTAAAGAAACAAACAGTAAACAAATATTTGGAATTTGTTGAATGATAACTACTTATCATCTGTAAACAAATTCAATTAGTTTAAAAGTAACTTCCTCAGTCAACAATATGTGACTGTATGTTTTTATTAAATCAATTGTAAAAAAAATGGACGCAGAATGTGTACAAACAACTTAACAGAAAATCGGCATCCACTGAGGACACTTAGATTTCAGTTTTCGATGACAAAATAACATTTAAACATACTTGGAGGAAGCATTGACAAATTGACAGCATTATTTACAACTGGTTCTGAGTTGTTTGTTACTAAATTCATAGGCATGCAATCTGTATCATTCACAAAAGGATTGCTCGGTTGGACTTGAGCAACAGAATGTTTGTGGACATCGCTATGGTTGACCATGTGAGGTTGTTGATCTTGATAATGAAATGAAGTAGAGTCCTGGCGTGACAGAGATTGTTGAGTTACCGATCCATGAACTTCATACATTGGAGCACGCTTCAAGAAATACAATTAATAAAAACAGTTAGATGAATGTAGATTTAAGAGAAACGCGATACCACTTAAAATACAGAAAGTTAGCATTCATAGTTATATGAAGTAAACTTACAGAAAAAAACTATGCCAGTAGTAGGACAACAGAAGTTAAAACTCACAAACTAAATATAGGAAGGCAAACAAAAAAACCACATAATACTCGGTCACGAACTTCAGCACTACAAAATGATATTACCACCAAACATCAACAATCATTTGGAGAAAACGATGGTCAAACCCAGAATGTCGTAAAAAACCTTCGACCCGTATATGGAATTTCACAAGCATACAAAAATTTCTCTCACCGGCATGTTGTATATCCAACAACTTCACCCAGACTTGCATCACGACAGTGCCAAGATAGACAGTAGCATAAACCGCTCTGAATTTCACTATACGTGAACTGGTCTCATAATTCAGGCTATTTACGGAGCTAATAAAATACAAATTTTTCAACTAATTTTAACAAGTGAGTGAACGAACAGGTTTCTCTCAGTTTTATAGAAGTACTTTGAACTCGGGTGAAAAAATATGCCACACCTACCGATACTGATTACCAACTGATGAATAAACTTCTCAAGAACATAACTCCTTAACATACAATTGCAGAGAACAATCCTGTATGAGGAATCTAAGACAGATTGATATCAAGAAACGTAGAAATCGTTGGACTTCAATAATGATGGCTGTGTTCTAACATCTAGTCTACAGTGAAGATATGACTAATACATCCACGACCAGAAAAAAACCAGACTGCTTCTCACGAGTCAATCTTTCACGGGCTCTAAACAATTTATGAATTATGTCAGAAGTCAATAGTTTGGACGCAATTAGAAGTAGACCTATCTCTTGATAGATGTTGCACAGGCAACGTAAAACATGGGCTAAATACTCCCTGACTTTTGAACTTATTACTATTTGACTATGGCAAAGGAAATCATGTGAGATGTCCGTCTCAAAATTTGTCTGATTTATTTTTATTTGGATAGGTTTTGCCTTGTTATTTTCATAGGATAAGTCAACAACTAATCAGTGTACTAGTAAATTCCACAGGATTGACCATAATTATGATATATATGTTACAAGTAAAACTGAGTACGTGATTAATGTATTGTGAGTTTTCTTCTGTATTTAGTTGTTTTTAACTAGCTTATTTTGTAGTGCGAAATGTTTGAATATACTTAATGAATTATGAAGCTCCGTCTTCGTCACCTAAACATGATTGGATATATTAGCAACACCATGTAAGTATGACTATAGTGTGGCAGGTTTTGTTGTACGCAGATCATCACTCAGCTAATCAACATGAAGCATTGTAAGGGCACTAGATAAATTCAAATCAGTGACTCAATAAATTATCACAGCTTCAAATGTTTATCGTTATCCAACTTATATGAATCTACATACAAAAATTCAGCTCGTTAACACTGTGAGGGACACGAATAAGCGACAAAATTCTATTATCAATCCTTATCACGTTTAAATCTCGCAAGTCGATGAACCAACTTGTCAACCATGGAGTAATATAAACAATCATTCTTTTGTTGACAATTAGTTATGTGAGATATCACAAAACCAGAAACGTTCAACTTCCGTAAATATTATGTGATCTCATACCTTGAATATGGTACTCATTTACTTTAATGCTAACCATAACTTATACATTGATATGAGTAGAGCTGTTTTTGAAATTTCTAAATCCATCTAATATTAACATTTTTAGGAATACAGATCTACATTTAATTCAAAATGAAACAAAGTTATGAACACATAAAAAACAGATGCCTAGAATAAAAGTAGTCATCTTCAAAAACCTTATAACGAGTAATTAACTCAAAACACAATAACACTTACAGAACAATTAAGGTCCGTTCGAACTATCTCATTGATTCTCGAATTAATCAATGGACCTTTGACTAAATGTGATGGACAAGCTCCATGACACTCACTACATCTTCTGGAGACATTGTTAACGAACTCAGATCCACTGCTGCGGGTGGACTTAAATAAAGTAGAGGGATGTTTTTGATTATTGTTGAAATTTTGCTGGTGATGAGCCACAGCTAAGGCTGCAACAGCAGTTGCGGGATATTGATATAAATGTTGCTGATTTACTAAAGCACACAGAGTATCACATAAACCAGTATTCGGTTTACACGCCACATCAATGGACTCTTGACGAGCAGTACAAGCCCCATTACCTTTTTCTCGACCTACAATATCCAACATAAATGAATTGTCACCTTCAGATAACCTGCTGAGTTCAGGTTGAATATAAACAGAATGGAGAGGATGATGTAGCATTTGTCGGATATGGTTTGTTTGCGAAGAGTTTGTCGAGACACAACTCAGTGGCTGCACTCTTGGAGCTGGAATGGAGCTACTAATTAAAAATGGTGATGGCGCAGGTGCGGTGACAGCATTTAGTAGGGATAATGCACTACCAGCACCACCAGCAGTTACCAAGTCGTAGAACGAAAGAGAACGTTGCATTGGAGAAGCATATGTTGCCGGTAAACTATCAGCAGTTACTTGACTCGGTCTCGCACAAACCTCAGATTTGTTTGAGAAATAATTATAGTTGCAGGAGTACATTCAATGACTGGGCATACATTCCTAGATTCTGTAGCAGGAAGAGACACATGATTAGTTTCATTGATAGCATTCAGTGAAGAGTACTGATGCAAGCATGGGAAGCTGGATGAATTACTATTAGGAATTGGAATGAGCTGTGAAGTTGATTTCGCCGAAAACGCAGCCGCCGCTGCTGCTGCCGCGGCATAGTATGCAGCTCTAGCATCAGCCCGACAGTTAGATGAGTGATTGGCTTGATGATACGGGTGGCTGTTAATTTGTGTAGACAATGCAGTTCGAGTATCAATAATATTCGAAGTAACATAATGAAGAGTTTCCGGGAAAGTGCTAACAACCTTCTGTGGTAAAGACATACATTTCGAATTGGAATTAAAATCAGTTGCATGCTGCCTACGTGCGTTACTATGACAAACCTGCATCAGTGTGAGAGATTCTTGAGTTCTAAAACAGTAACAAAACAAAATTTCAAAAGATAATTTGAGTAAGATAGAAATGTAAAGTAGCACACTGAGATAGAGAGAAACAAACTATCTAAGAGTACAACTATCAGCAAATAAGTTGTCAACATCTATATTACCTGGTTTTGACTGTGCAGATTTACAATAAACTTTCAGTAAGTCAGTCACAACGTAGAACCTATACGTACATATATCAATTCAAGTTACTATACCACATTAGCACAGAGATGAAATTGTCAGGCCAAATGCTAAAACAGTAGGTAGCAACAATATTAGTGATAATAGCACGGATTAGGCTTCGTAGGTACGACTCGAAAAGAATATGTAAATTAGCGAAACGAAAAAAATATTATGAATTTAGAATCTCAAGATTTAAGGGAAGACAAAGATTGGATTCACCTGCGCTTTTCCAAACGATTTCGAGACATTTAATTAAAAGTCAAGCCAGGTTGTCTACACCCATTAACATGGACAAGTTTAATCATCAGAGACCTTATGGGCTGATGCCATTTTTTGATTCGGCCGCACCTAGCTATTTTCCAGCCTACTCCTTCACTAGAAAGCATTGCCCGTCGAGGTAGGCGGTGGATGGACATTCGTAAACTGTCCCAACCACCTCAGTTGATGGAGATTTACCACTTCATCCATCGACTTCTCATCTTTATTTAATATTCTCTTCCTGTCCCAGACATTGCATAGTGCGTGACCCCACAATACACGAGCTAAGATTCATAAACACAAATGATCGAATATCAGTAACCTATGAATATCCTCTACTTTTCTTAATGGTTATGTTTCACATCATAAAGTAGAACGTAGCAAACTGCTGCTCAGTAAACTCGCCCTTTGGTCAGAAGACGGATATCTCGCCTATGCCATAAGTGAAACAAGTTACCAAAAGCCAATCGAGCCTTTTGAATCCGTGCCGAGATTTAGTCAGACACCAGACTCTCAAGACAAGTGAAGTCGATGTGTACAACTCTTTCACTCCCTATCACAAACTCAGCAGATGACGCAAGCTGACCTTGAAGTAACATTTATATTTGGAGGAAGAAAACTGCATCGCAAATATGCTTCTACTGTTGATTCAGGTGATCAGACGACTCAGATTTTATCAGTGTCATCACCAAATGGAATTATGTCATCAGGGTATTCAAAGTCAACATGTCTATCTTCTGGTAGAAGATCAATCCCCAAAACGTCAGACGATGAAATTGTTATCTCTGGAAACATGTCTAAGACAAAGTTAAACCAAAACCGGGAAAGATGATAACCCTAACGAACAACACTTGAAGTAACCAATTCGGAAGAAAGTTCACTATAAGCTCTAACTCGACCGGAAGAGTTCGAGTAGCAAGCGCTAAAACAGGAAGACCTTAAAGGAAAATAAAAAGTTAGAAGCATTTGAACCACTGACATCAAACTAATCTGTCACTGAAGATTTACAGACACTGACTCGAATTATACTAATAATTTTACGAATTGCTGGTCAAAATGATTTTATGTAATACGTAATGGCAGCATTCTGATTCAGTGGGTTTTCTCTCAAAATGTTTTATAAATTTTGTTAATTCCATGTTTACTCAAGATAACCATGTGAGTAAAATGACCCAAATTACAGATGGGAAGTGAACTTCATTGAAAATATAATGTGAAAGACGAAAGTGAATATCCGAAATGCATGATTTCTAAGAGAGATATTGTCAACAATATGAAACGGTGGTTGAAAAACTACGTAACTATGGTGTTTGTTGATGTGTATTTATTAATATGAACATAGACAATAATACAAGGTGAACCAAATATGCGCCAAACAATAACAATTAGGTTGTGAAGTGATAGAAAAAGGTGAGTATAATAAAAATGTTTTAAAAAACAGATAGGAATTAGTGTATAAGGCTGAAATAATAATATTATTATTGTGGGAGAAACAGTTCAGTTCGGAAAAATACAACCAGAAGAAGCTCTTTCAGTTAAAGAAGTTACTCTCACACTTATGAAAAAAGTAAAACAAAATTACAGCAGGATCTCTGCTGGCTTCTATTCTGAGACATGTTTAATAACATCTCAAGCCATTATGTTGCACTGTCTCAAGGACTCCAATTAAAGAGTCGTGATGGAGGAACAGAAGCCAGTCCCATACAACTTTTAACCATACCACGACACCATGTTATACGTTGACCACCTCTCCGCTTTTTCAAACCGATCTCAGAGTCAGAAAATAATACACGATGTGAAATTCTCTGGGACGACACTCATAGTAGACCAAAAGACCAAAGTCGATGTTTCAAGATAGTGAGACCAACTGAATTATCGTGGCTGTGACCGAACACACGATCCCAAACCTCTGTTGCCACCAAATGTCAGCAATCCTTCGGAGACAACGATGATCAAACACAGAGAGTCGTCTAACATCCTCAACTCGGAGAGGCCAGGTCTCACAAGCATAGAGAAAAACTGCTTTCACGATGTGTTGTAGATCCGAACGTTTACAGCCAAACTAACATCACGAACGCGCCAAAGACAACCCAGATTGGCATAAGGATCACTGGCTCGCACTATAATTGAATCAATCTCATCACTCACGCTATCACTAGCACTTATGCAACTACCTAGACACACGAGCTTCTCGAATACTTCTATCTAATCACTACCCACGGTGAGTGCAGGACCAGGGTTCTTCCAGTCTTGTAAAAGTATTTTGCACTTCGAAAGTGCAGAGCCAATACCATACCTACAGACACTGACTGCCAATAGATTAAGCGTGGACTGCGCGGCTTGGGTATCATCGCACAGCAAGACAATATCATACGCGCACTCAAGGTCGAAAAGTCTTTCTCCAGACAACAGATCCACACTACAGTTACCTACATCCATCAGAGCTGTTTTCAAAACGTCATTGATGGCAAAGTTGGAGAGGAATGGTAAGATTAGGCTGTAGTGTCAGCTTATTCTAGCTTTCGGACAGACCAGATTATTTATTCTTCTTGAGTCACTTGTGACCTTTTCAGTTATTCGCTTATCAACCTTGACTGTTTTTATATGAGCGTATGTGTGTGCACTTTTTATTCTATTCATCACATATCTGGACCTTATTTTTGTTCGACTATAAATATCAATTAACGCTTGATTATCCTAAATTGGCTTAGTCGCATCCTTTTATTTTGCTTCGCTTTCCGACCACTGATCGTACGAAATATACGTATTCAGAAACCCATTCTCGTAATTGACTTAATTCCGTTATTCACTAACGCGAGTTAAGTCGATAATTACGTGCGAGGATTGGCGACATGTATACTTTGATAGCGATCGTTTATAAGATCCAAATGGAGTCAGATATAGAGCCACTAAAAGGCAACCCTGCCTAACCTCATTGCTTGAATGGAACTATGGAGAAAGGTGGTTGTATGCCCTCACTCTGCCTGAGGTGTTTATACATGGGTTTTTTAAGATGTTAATAAACTTCCCAGAAACACTCTTCTTCAATAGACAATCCCAAAGAACAGTCCTATACAACGAATCGAAGGCAGCCCTGATGTCATTAAACACTACTATTATTTGCCTGTAATAAGTATGACGGCGTTCCAACACTTGGTGGAGGGTGAAGATATGATCAATACATCCTCGACCATAAAGAAAACCATCCTGCTCCTCGCGAGTCAATCTTTCTCGGGTTTTGAACAACCTAAGAAGTATGACGGAAGTTAATGGTTTGGACGTAATCGGAAGTAGACTTATTCCCTAAGAATGTTACGGAAGCGACGTGAATCTTTTTTAAAGATAGGGACAACTATCGACTCATCCCATTATGTTGGAACACTCTCTAGCTCCCAAACCTTTGTAAACAACACAGTCAGTTCGTTAACAAGAAAGTCGGAGGTAAGTCATCTGGGCCAGGTGATTTGTAGCGCTTCAAAATTTGGAGTTCCTTGCGGACTTCTGCCGCATTTGGTGGACCATTCGTCACAAGCCATGGAGGACAGGACAGTCTGATCGATGTCGTCAGGGCAGCAGACCAGTTTAACTTCCCCTCGAAAAACTCTGCCCATTGTCCAAGACGTCGGTAGATGTTAGTGATTGGCAACCCGTCATCTTCACAAATTATTTCGCTCACACCAGACTTCTTGTTGCCAGTGGCTCAGATCAGTTGAAAGAGCTTCCGGCAGTTACCAGATGCAGCTGCTTCTTCCAATTCATTGGCATGCTCCGATCACCATGCAACTTGGTCTTTACGCAAGCTTTGCCCAATTTCATTACGTAACAGTCGTCGTTTGTGGTTAGACTCACAGTCAACCGGAGTAGACTGATGGGCTTCAATGAACTGTAAGGAGACTGAAGAAACCCAGTACTTATAAGCGGGACGTCCCGCGAAGCCGCGAGCGACTTTGCCCACCATTTTCATGGCGTCATACAATTTCAATCAATGCTCATCTATACTTTTCGACGGGTTGATAGCCAGTCTTGAACCTAGGTTGGTTAATTACAACAGAAGATGTAACCAATTTGCTGAGATTGATCCGTTTATGACGATGAGTTTGGTGAAACGTAAGGTAAGAGTAGGGCAAAGAAGAGCACCATCAGAGTTCAGATAGGTACTCCAAAAAGAGCAGCAGTCTTGTACACAACCACAGTGGTAGCCGATCGCGATGTGATCAATCTGAGCCCGGGTTTGAGACGCAGAGGGACGGCGCCAGGTGGCATATCAGTGACGACTGTGTCGATAGTTAGTGCTAGTCAGAAACAGGTTGTATTCTGCGCAGTTGCAGTAGACGGTCACCATTATCTGACCTGAGACCAACAAGTTCCCATTGGTCACCTAAACGACCCTATTCTGTGCCTAGACGCCCGACCTAAGCATTCAAGTCTCCGGCTAGTACTACAATATCTGTAAAACGCACTTTTTGTAAAAAAAACCATTAACTGGTGGTAAAACTCATCCTTGGTCGTATCCGGGCTGTAATCTGTCAAAACATAGGCGGAGATGACGAAAAGACATCGTTTCTCACATTGATTTCTTCTCTTAGATGTAACAGCACATAACCGACTGCTAATGGGGATCCGATCCATTAGAGCTGCCTCAGCTCTAGCGCTTAGTGCGACACCAACGCCAGCAAAACCAGACAATGTCACCGAGTTCCCGGATAAACGAACGTAAAACAAGCTTTTCGAAGCGACAGATGGAGAGCGAATTCGTAGTACTCCAATAGTTTTGAATACGAGTCTTGAATAGACAACAGACGTCGATATTAAGACTTTCTAGACATAGCCAACCCTATCTGCATTAATATGAGAACGTTGAGGGAGGACAGTTTGAATGATAAACGTGGTTTTAGAAAGACTGGTTCAGTATTCGTAGTTGGTGGTAGCATTCAACTTCTGACTAGTCAATGACTTAAGATCGTTTAGATAGAACTGGATCTCCATCATAGGCGAGCGGCTGCATAAGTTGGGAAATAAAATACACAAAATGAGAATAAAAGGTAGTAGATAAGTGATGTACAAAAGAAACAAAAAGTTATCAAATGATTGTGAGTATGATATGTCTGAAAGTTGAAGCAAGAGTAATTTTTCCAATAGTAATTATCATTTGATTGGTGTTTATCGAAGCCAATAGTACAGATCGATTAACTTACATCCTTACAAATAGTTTATGTTATTGAAAAGATTCAAACACAAATGCTTGTACAAAGTAAAATATACTTGTGACAACTACTACTGTTAGAATAAACAGAATACAAACTTACCGTTTAGCGAAAGGCTGACAGTGAAGGTGAGTCATAGTTACGAACGAATGTTGAAGGGCCACATCAGGTGTTATTCGATCACATGGACGCATTTTTAGCATCTCCGTTAAAAGATAGGTAAATTGCTGGCGATCGACGATATCAAGGTCTAATTCGTCAGACGCAGAATGTCCATTTACATCACGGATTTGATTTAGAGAATTGAAGAAATATTTCCTAGCCTCTTTAGCTTGCTGACCAGTTTCAGAAGCATATTCTTCCGGAGTCTTTAACCGCCAATCACATCGATAATGATCACGTACAAAAAATGTGTTGCATTTTCCAGCATTTTTTAACATATCAGAAGGGGGTAAACCTTGAGTTTCTACTATGTATCTCATCTAAATTTGGAAACGTCAAAGTAAATCAAAGAAATTAGTGGTGATATTATACTACTATAAAAGTACTTCATTTGTTATTACAAAATGTATGAGAAAATAGATATCAATTTTACTGTTGAGTCTAACTCAACACTCCCAAGCAAAAACAGCATCTAAAATACTAGTCTCAATAATTATCGGGCGCCTAAAAAAGACGCGTGAACTGCAAACACGAGAGAATCAGGCTGACTTCAGACTTGGTCGTGGATGCATCGACCACATATTCACTATCGTCAAGTCATAGAACTGAGGCATGCTTATCGGCGTCCGACAATGGTGATCTTTCTTGACTTAAAAGCGACACTTAACTCTGTAGACCGAGAGGTTCTGTGGCAATGTCTGTCATTGAAAGGTGAACCTCAGAAGTACATAACTGTTGTGAAGGTTCCTTGCTCCAACACTACCAGTCGATTCAGAGCTTATGGTGAACCTTCATTTGATTTTGCAACCTCAAGTGGTGTCCAGAAAGACTGTCCACTATTTGTTTAATTTCATCATAAACCTACTGCCGGAAATAACGTTCTCATCGTCTAGATTTTCAGGAATCGATCTCCTACCAGGAGACTCACTTATCAACTTAGAATACGCAGATGACATAGTCCTGTTGATGGAAATGCAGTCTTGGTAGCGCTGAACAACACTAGGATGTTAGGGATGCGTCCCACCCCTAAATGCAAGTTGTCACTTCAGGATTGGCCTGCGTCAACACCTGAACTAAGGATAGGGAGTGAAGTAGTCGAACGCGTCGACAACCTCAATTATCTTGAAGTCTGATTAGCCCTAATCGGTTGGTGTCTGATGAAATTTCTGCATGGATTTAGAAAGGTCGTTTGACCTTTGCCAACTTGTCACTTATGGCGAAGGCGAGATATCCGTCTATCAATTAAGGGACGAGTATACTGTCCAGTAGTTCGTTCTGTTCTACTTGACGTCTGCGAAACGTGGCCATTGAGAGTAGAAGATACCCGTGAGTTACTAGTATTTGACCACAGATGTCTTAGAAATATTGCTCGCATCTGCTGGGATCAAGGGGTAAATAACAGTGAGGTTAAGCAAAGGGTATTAGAGAATGATGATAAATCAGTTGATGAGGTTGTATATCTTCATCAACTGAGATGGTTGGACAACGTATTACGCATGCCAAACCACCGATTACCACGACGCGCAATGCTGACTAGTGTTGGAGACGGATGGAAAAAAGTTAGAGACGGCCAAACCAAAACTTGGCATTTGTCCATAAAGTCACTAACTTCTAGTCTGAGCCATGTTGGTAGATACAGACTACTTGGTTGTGGTCCGTGTGATTATCATATCTAATGGTTGAAGACTAGGTGGCATGGCTCAGAATCGATCACAATGGCGTAGGTGTATGCACACTGTCTTCCCTTAAACTATGAGATCAAACTTACTTTTCACCTTTCTACGAACTAATTCTTTCTTCCTGTATTATATCCTTTTATACATTCAATGTGACCAACTTGGTCTCGTGTTGTTACGGTATGAGGGCTGTGTCACTTCCCGGCTGCCCACACCGTGAAAGGGTATTTCTTGAGGAACCTGAAAAGAAAGTTGTATTAGTGTTGGTCTTAAAGACCTGGGAGCGTGACCGCAGAGCCCAAGGGACAACTGCTTGAGGCTGGTCGCGTACGGCCTTTTCGTGGAAGGTTTTTAATGTGTTAGCTCCATTCTTCAAAGGGTCTTACCGCCGGAGACGGAAATCCGTGGGTAAGGTGAGATGTGACATTTTTAGGGTCGACCTTTTCTAACCCCACCCGTCCTTGTGGGAAGGCAGCATCGCTGCAGATGCTGGTTGTCCGAGGGAAACACTTTGCTGCCGTCACACACCTCTACAGTCAGCAGTACGACTTCGCCCTCAGACCTTGAGTTGCTGCTTTTAGTCTTACCGTTCTTTAATCGACCTGCCTGGCATGGTAGAACCTACAGGAACATATGTTCCAGCCAATATAGCTCGGTTGGGTCATCACGATAGGCAAGCCCGACCACCGCGTCAAGGTAGCAGCTTCGGTCGGGCTTTTTTTATACATTACTATCATTGAGGTAACTACTTTTATGAATCTGGTGTTCATCTTGTTATGTTAATGAGGTGTGGCAACTTGGACTGTTGCATATATGTGCCTGGTCTCACGTTGTAGCTGACTTAAGCAAAAATTAATAAACATCAACGTACTACCAAGTGACCAATACTGAGGTTATGAATAGGGTACTGCGTAAGGATGACGAATAAGTTGATGAAGTATATCATGATCAGCCTAGGTGGTTATATATGTATTACTTGTGCAAATCCACCGGTTACCTCAAAGAGAAATTTTGTCTGGTTTACGAGATAAAAGAAAGCTTGGGTTGATCAAACCAAAATGTGGCATCAATTCATAAAATTAATGACAAGTGGAGTGAGTAACGCAGATAAGTGCAGACTACCTGGTTGGGGTCTGTGTAATTATTGCAATCAAAAGTCCGAGGCTTAAGTGATACAGTTCAAGACCGATCACAATGGCGTGGACGTACTGTCTTGGTCTTTCGACAAATATTGATTATTGAAATCCCATTAATTTTCTCCTATATCCAAGCCTTTCTTTTATTACTAGTGACTTAGCTAATGCTTTTAGTAATGTGATAATCCTCATGATAGTTTTGCCTTGCTGTGATGTAATGTGGCAATTAGAACCGATGCACACAAGTGCTAGATATTACACTGCATATTACTAACCGGTACCTTACTATTCTAGGACTCGAGATTTTTGGAGTAACTGCTTCTTTACATTTCAGCTAGGCAAGCGAATCTACTAAAGTTTGTAATCACAAAAATGCAGCCGGGTGTTGAGTTTTCCAATTCCAAAAAGAAGGAAGTCCGGTACGCACTAACAGCAGTTATGAAACTCGGACAGACTTTTTCGGGACCTACAGGTTGCTACTGTAGCCGATTGCGATTAAATAGCTTGAAATTGGGAGTTTTCGTTGGTTTATGGGACTGATTCATGGAAACAGAAGCAGTCAACAAGAACATCTTCAAATACTAATTATAAAACTGTCATATTTCAGTAGTCAGCGACCGCTGACAATACTACTGTGAAATATTCAAATAACATTCTATGACATGAAAGACTTGTAGTCGAACAAAATCGTGTTAAGTAAGGGACTACGGATAGACCCAAATATCATGTAGCTACTCTGGTAAAAGAACTTTTTGAGACGAGTCTTCGAGAGGTTCGTAGGTTAATCAGAGTGGATAATGGGGATTAGTTTCATCGAAGTCAAAATGGTGTTTTGTAAACCGATAGGTAATTCGTGCCCCCATGTACATCTACTTAGATCCAGATGGCGAAGTACCGCTAATTTTAAAAATACATAGCTTACTAGTATTAATATGTAGTGACATCATATAGGAATGAAATTCTATTCCTAAAAGACTAACGTCACCTCAAATTGTTGTGAACATAGTAGTTAGTTGGTGTAAAGTAAGGAACTTACAAAGCTAAACAGCTACGCGAATATTTTCCGCGACACTGAAGGGTTTACGTAACGAACGAGCAAAATTAATAACTCAGCAAGCAAGGAAGGAGTAATGCAATGATATTCGAGGCAAACGCAAATGGCACACAGCAGTTTGAGGAAAACGACAAAACATTTCAAGTGACAATAGCAGTAACCAATGGATCTAACTATCGTAACCAATGGTTGGAGACTAGTTGACATGGCTCAGAATCTATCACAATGGTGTAGTGTATACTCTTTATCTTCCCTTAAACCGTGAGATTAAAATCGCTTCATATCTTCCTTTCTACGAACTAATTCTTTCTTCCTGTACTATGTCCTTATATGCAATCTTTCTTTTATATATTACAACCACTGAACTAACTACTATGAATCTGGAGTTCATCTTGTGCTAATGAGGTGTGGCAACTTGGACCGATGTACATATGTGCCTGGTCCTACGTTGTAACTAACTGACTGGATCTAACATAAAACCACATCGATCTAAGTCATTATAATTCCCATCATCATACACACAGAAGATGACTACTATTTGTGTCGTTGGACCTCAAATAAATGTGGCTCAAAGCAGCACGAGAATGCGCAACTAGTAAGTTATCTATTACATCTCTATACTTTATTTGAGTAAAACCACACGCACCTACAATCCCAGAATTTCAACTTCTTATAAGTACATCTCCCCAAATAGAAAAGTAAAAACGTATCGGTTTACAAAGGCTCTATGATGCTCACTTACAAAATTATTCATTGGTGACATAAAAACCGAATTTTCGGATTATGATTTATTTTCTGAATTCAAATTTCTGGTCACTAAATGAATAAGTAATTCATCCTTAATATATCTAACTCGACACACAAGAACTTCTTCACGTATTGGAGTACATAACTCACTCACTAAGTAATTGTTCTATTACTGTAATTTGAACCATTAACTTATTGGGCCAATAATATTATCCAGGCACCCAAACCGGAGTAAGCTGCCACTAGAATCCGCGACGTTTAGGGTGCAAGCAACAATTACAACGCCAATATTTCACACAAAAGATGTACCATAGAAGAGTACTATTCCCCTCAAGAATAGACTTTAGCGTGTAGTAATAATCCCTTGACAATCACTACGTAATGAAGTGTTTTTTTAATGAAAAATATACAAACAAGATTCAGACAGCTAACACATATAATCTGCGGTTAACTTAACACGCTATAAGCATTTCAGTGTCGTGACATGCTAGGTATGTTTGATGAGCAAATTCCCAAACTAATACTTAAATGAAACACAAACATGTTTAGAACTCACTTGATCATATTCAGATGAACCAGGATATAAAGGCCAGCCGAGGAAAAGCTCAGCTAAAACACATCCCAGTGACCACATATCAATTGCTTCATCAAAAGGCAAGCCCAGAAGGATTTCAGGAGCACGATAGTAACGTGACTGAAGGTAAGTATTTTGAACAGCTTTGGAGCTATGGCATGCAGAACCAAAGTCGATTACTTTGACTCTGTAACGCATGTTTTCTGAGTTTGGATTCACTAACATTATATTTTCCGGTTTCAAATCAGCATGAATTAAACCAAGAGTCTTTAACTTTGATAGGGCCGTAAGAACCTGCTGAGAAATGGGGCGGATCTCAGGAAGCGTCAGTGGACGAAACTTATTTGACTTGAGATACTCATATAAGTTTTGATCCAATAACTCAAACACGAAACACATATGGTTTCTATGTTGAAAGCACTCAATCGCCCTGACAATATTATGAGACTCTGTATCCTGTTGAGCCAGTGTTTGCAAAATTTGAATCTCTATATTGCCTTGCCTTAAATAGGAAGGTAGATTTTTCAATATCTTGATAGCTACATAGCGACTCGTTGATCGACAGCGGCACTTGACAACCTGGCCGAAAGTTCCTCGCCCGAGAAATGAAAGAACTTCATATGCCTCGCCACCAGAATTGAGCATCTCCCCGACAACTATGGCATAGTCACCTTCAGTTGTAGTTAGCTTTGAGTTCGCCTTTGTGGTTGCAGCCGGCAGCGTATTCATACTAGAGAACTGTATAGCACTACTTGAGATGTCAGTTATTGAGGCATTTATTGCAGAGATATCAGATGCGTTGTAAGTACATGTCTGATGCTGTAAAAACGAGCCAACATGAGCTCCCAAATGACCATGTAAATGACCACTAGGAGAAGAAGGAACATGCAAGCGGTGTAACCTCGGTGCAGAAGAGCCATCGTGAATCTGCAAATTGGCGTCGTCTGCTTTCCTCTTTTTATGGATAATATGGATCCCATTCCGAGCAGGATACAAATCGTTCTCATCTTTTGGTCGATCAAACTGTTTCTGAATATTAACAAGCTCTGAATATCTGGGAAACCCCGAATATTTAGCAAACTTCAATTTATTTTCTTTGAAGACATGTCCTTCCGTATAAACCGTTTGTAAATCCATTTGTAGTTAATTAAAGACAAGAAATAGATGCATTTCAAATATCAGCAACCAAGAAAAACAGTCGGCCAAACAAAATCGGCTGCGAAGATACCCGCCACTTTGTGCTTGACTCCAACTCACTCAAACAAACTAGCGATCTGAGATAAACCACTATATACATCAATCTGCACATCACACTGTTGAAAAAGTCACGAACAAAACTGTCTTCGAAGAAATCTTATTTCTATTTTATTACAGCTGTGTAGCGGTAAATAAATCCTCAAAATAAATAGCTTTGAAAGTCTTCAACATTTGATGCTGACCGCATTCGTTTTACTGGATGCATATAATTGAAGGTACTCGGTTACGCATTCACACCAGATCACAAGTGGGTACGTTGTGCTACGCATCTCTGGCAACCGTTTGCTAGCTTAGATAGAACGCTGCTTGATATATCGACAGACATTCAAATATATATTCGAACCTCTTCAGTTCTGACTTCTGATTTGACTGGTTTGGCATATTTCGATTATAAAGGTGTTGGGCGTAAAGGCGTTATCAAAATCCGAATACTTGCGGCATCATCAGTAGTGATCTTAACGTAATCTAGTACACCTGTTCTCAAACTCAGCCCGTTTCCTGACGGAACATCATATATTATTTCTTGTCATTTGTTAAACATTGCGATATTGTTTCCACATTTTCGGATATTTTTCCTGTTCATTAGTATACTTTGTACTTATTATGATGGAAAAGACCTCCACCATTTCAGCTAATACTATTTTGGACCGATAATATAGAAGCCTGATTCCGCTACGCAGCTGACTTTCGCGGACACTGAGTGAGACACACGTCCATAATTCCTTAAGGTAGCAAAGGCACTACTGTGTGATCTTAACAGGTACATCACACCAAGCACGTTTACTAGTGACGTTTCCTAACCTTATGATACTTTAAAAATTTTTCCTTAAATTAAGAGACCTAACCAACCAACGAACGTCGGACCAACATTTTCATAACACTGACCTACAGCATGGCTTAGCACTAGAAACGTTGCTACGCATGAGATGGGTCATTGGTCAACGGACCTTTGACGAGGGCCTGGTTAGAAAGTCCTTCTAATCCAAGCTTCATCAACAAGTACGGGCGACTCTTGTCTAATTTTAAAATAGCTCTGTAGACAAACTGCCGACCGAATTCTGATGAGCACGAGAATCCCCAGCGTCGAGGTCTACTCAGTCAAATAAAAGCATTATACAACACAAGACGACGTTACGGACCTCTGTCATACTCTCACTCGTTATAATGTTCATCATAATCGTTGACGATTAGAAGCTTCTCACAAAAAGATCTGTACCTAGACAATCAAGGGCAGATAATCCAGATTGATGCTGGTACCACAATATGTACGCTAAGTTTCTCGAACTTACAGAAAACCTTGCAATTTTTCGAGGTTCGAACAGTCCCATCCGAAAAACCATTGAGGACACTCCACTGACAACACGTATTTACGGCTACGTGTGAACATAGCCGTCTGCTGCACATCACTGATGTGGCGACGAAAATTCGACACTGGCGAGGAAACTAGAGTTCTTCCAGCACATTCTAACAACCTGCTTCACGAAGCAGCTTTCAATTTTCAGACAACGAACCGACTGCCATTTGCGGTAAACGATATGTGTATCTTAACGTGGGATCATGCAAACAAATTCACCGGATTTCATTGTTACAGATGTTTCTATGACAGTCATTGGTACAGACCTGTTTCAAAACCATAATCTACTCGTCAACACTTCCTCTTTCGGTTGTAGTTTATCCCCTTCACTTTAAGGCACATAATCGATCCATTCTATCAACAAATAACTGATGAATACCCCGAACTATACCAAACGCCACCAAAATAATCGTGTGTAACCTCTAACGTTACACACCACATCACGACTATAGAACTATCCGTACTTTCGAAAGGCTTAGGTTGGATAAGAATGAATTCAACCAGTAGACACACTTGGGAATTATCCGTCCATTAAAAAGCCCATGAGCATCTCCCTTGCACACGATTCCTAGAAAAGATAGCAATGACTGGAGTCCGATTTAACACGAAAACCAGTCCATATCGTTACCCGTTGCCGCACATTCCTAATTTGACAGCTACCTTAAAAGGTACAACTAATTTTTCCTCAAATCTACCTAGTGAAAGCATATAACAGGATTCCCACCAACAATTGAAAGCTTCACTGTCAACTGAAAACTTTTCAGAGTGGACTGAGAGTCTTTTACTCGTGTTACTTGGCATTCACAATGCTGTGGCACAACTCGTTTATGGAATGTTACACTGACTTCCGGGAGAGTCCGTGGATCCATTGTTTTCTTCAATGAATATGGATATAAACTCCTACACCAGCAGGCTAACAAACGCCATGAGTTCCATTGAGCCTGTTTCCACTCGACCACGGTCAACGGGTGTTTTCGTTCAGCCCACCCCACAATATAGTACACATTTTTATAAGCAACGACTCACTTCGAAGATTTCTCGAATGGCATACGGAAGAAATGTCAAACTCCTTCATCGCAGACCTAAACACCGTATAATCTACAAAGGTGGAATCAACTATAAAATCTGGATTGACCATCTTTAAGTCGCGTATTTGGAAATAAACCACAGCAATGTTGATTTTCCTCCCATACACTTGAATGATACGAGCCTGACAACCACGATAATCAACCTGATAATCAACAATCGCGGCGAAAATCCGCGGACATTGATATCCGGCTTGGAGCAACGAGCTCTGGAATAAGGTTGCGTTTTTGGTACACTTGATCAGTTACTGTGCATAGGGTAGTGCATAAAATTTGGTTTTATCTCGTTTGTTTGTTTCGTTGTGTCCGAAAACAACATTTTCCAGCATGGCCATAAATGTGTATCTTTTCTTGAAAAATCCAAAACATTATTGAGCAAGTGTTTTCACACGTATTTTCCAAACGTATATATACCGCTCTTTTTTGCTTTTTCGCCCGTTTTGTGTTCTAAGGCACATACTAGTGCAATTCCATATGCCCTTACATATCCTTTTTTCTTTCCCGAAAAAAAAATGAAAACTGGCGAAGATTACGATGGATTGGAAATTTCAGAATACTCTCCATTACCATATTGTACCACATGGCCTCTTATAGTAAGGAAAGACAACCAGACGCTTCTGGACATAGCAGGCTATCAGAAAAGCGTTTGCCAATGACGAACCCATTGGATTTAAACTTCTGAAATGCCAAGTCCCAGGTCATCACTATCTCACTAGGGAGGTAGTGAGCGGTAGAGGAAAATAAATCCTCAAAATAATTAGCTTTGCAGGTCTTCAGCGTTGACGCTAGGGAATGGATACACCTAGCTGAAGGTGCTCGGGTACGCAGTCACACCATATCACAGGTGGGCACTGTTAGCCAGCCTAAACCAGACGTCCCTCGACATACCGATATTTTTCCAGATATATCATCGAAATCCTTCATTTACAACTTCTTAATTGACTGCGTTGCCATATTTCAATCACAAATGTGTTGGGTGTAAAGGCATTGTCTAACGCCGAATACTTGTGGTATCTGTAGCTACTTTTGTATGGGCAGAGGTTCAAGCCTCAGATTTTTATGAGAACTTAAGGTCTCAAGCCCGTGCAATTCTTTGCTAGCAAGCCACTCCTAGTATTTAGTATTTTCTTTAGCAGGTCGGCTGAGTGCTAGCATATGGTTTCCTTCAGTATCAGTTTCAATGATTTAGTTAATCCTGTAAAATATGCTTACCGCGAGAACTTTGTTCGTTGTTGGCTTTCGAAGTGATCTGCCATAACTCCGAGATTACCTATAACCATGTAGAAGAAAAGATTATAACAATATATTTGTGCATGAGCAGGTACACGCCATTTTTACAGACATGATCTATAAATTACAACATTTGTTGGCGCATAGCATACTTCCCAACTTATTAAGTTTATAGTCGGTATAAAGTAGACTCGTAGAGCGCTTGCTATAAACCATGACCTTGAGGAGATGCGTACGTTAAGTTTGTTCCAGACGTCAGCAAGGCACTTAGATATGAACGCCAAACGTTGCTTAACATTGTGTAGTAGAACAGACAAAGGTATAATAAATCAGAACAAATTCATATTATCTCTTGTTAGAGTGAAATGAAGTCAGAGGCTCTATATAAGAGAATGTAATAATAAAGAACAATGAGTTGTGATGTTTAACAAGTTGGATTAAGCTCACATGAAGGAAGGTAAGTCAAGGTTGGTACAAGGAAAGCGATTTATTATAAGGGAGTGTGGATATAGTGGGTGAAATGTTAAGAATACTAATGACTATATCTTTTATTGTCTAATTTTTTCCTTCTTTTCTTTCTTCGTCCATCCAATGCCAGCAACACAATCCTAGTGTAAAAGTCCGAGTTAGCATGTCATAAGTTATCTTAGTAGAATAGCTAATCCAGCATAAAATGAAACACAGTGAACAGAAATTCACTTCCGGATATCCCGAAAACCACAATTCAATCACTGTGACGGAAAGAGAACGATGAAAATCACTCCGCAGCATTTTGTTGGACAGTACTGTCATTTATTTGTCGTGTATTTCATTCTTTGTTCAGATCTCGTTTAACCACATCTTTTGTTCTTCAGTCTTCCTCGTCTGATCTTTTATTGTGTGATTTTGATTAAAGATTTATCTTTTGTTACCTAATTTTTCATTGCATGTTGCCGCACTACTAACAAAAAGGTCGTGTGGTTCATTGTGTGGCTGTTAACCTATTGACTGTCTGCTTGGGAGGATTGCTGGAATCCCTGTAGATAGATATTTGATCCCATATAATGTTTTGAATTATTTGAATTGTAGTATGAACTAGGAATCCCAGAATTAATGCAATTGAATTTAGAAGTAAGACACAAGGACAAGCGAATATATTGTATTTGGGATTCGAAATCGAGCATTCAACAAGTACAAAGGTATCATTGGTTCATTCAAACACCACATCCGCCACAGCTTAAATTGGAGTCTAGGTGTTTGTAATCAATCGTACGTCTTCTTCTCAAATTCATCCTGAGTCTGTCTGACATTGTATTGGATAAGGATTCTGTATTATCCAGAATATGCTCATTAGCATTAGAATTAACAATCAAAATTGGAACTGACTCACCTGGTTCCTGAAATTGTATTTGATATACATGTCGACTGTGTGTACTTAAGTCGTCGATGTCTAGAATTCGCAGCATCGATTTTCCGACATTCTTCAGAACAATACCCGTAGATGGTCGAAGAGCATTTCCTCGATAGTATGTAACTTCTGCAGACTCCAAACATCTCATATTAGACATTAAAAAGAAGAATATATTTGTAAAATCTCAGCGAATGAATTTTAAGTAAATCCAACGTTTCGCCTGGCAATCTGGTCCAAGCTTTTTCAAGGAAAATATAATCAAACAACAAAATTATCGAATATAAATAGGTACATGGTTCTTCGGTTTACTGTACACTGAATAAGTCATCCAATCGACGTGAAGGATTTCTTTATAAATAGGTATTTGTATTAATGTGTAAGAGACATGTTTATATGAAAAATAATAAAGGTCAAACAAATAAAATAAAAGTTCATTTGAAAATAATGAAGGGGAGAGAAAGAATAAGAAATTGTCATGTTATCCTAGGCCATAGAATGACTTAAGGATTATAAGGTAAATTTAAGGTTATGACAAATTGTTTTGTATGTGTTATGGAACCAAAACGTGTTAAAATAACAGAATGTGTTTATACGCAAGTGATATGAGAAAAAATTTTCATTCAACTTAATATTGACTACGGTCTGTGTATATTAAGAAAACAAATCATTTTTATGTATGAAATGAATCAAAATGCTACAGCCTGCATTAAATGAAGATAAGTAAACAAAATAAATAAACGAGGAATGTATATGTAATTGAAGTGTGTTATTTTAAAAAATGTTCCAGTCAATTGTTTAACATATTCAGATAAGATAACGGATTTGAATCATTGAACGTATTATCTATCAATTAGTTACTATGGCATAAATATATCAAATGGCAAAAAGGAGATCAGGTTTACTTATTAATTATTAGTTGCCATGGTGCAGCTAGTTGTATTCCATCTCTCCTATTAATATTGTTTAAATTAGCCCATATATGTAAGGCTTCAGCTGTTAGGCGTTCTTTGTAAGAATTAAATCCTTTTTGAATGATTCTCGTGCCATTGAAATCAACTGTATGACCCGATTCAATTGAATGTAATGCTATCGCTGATCTGTTCTCAAGCTTTTTTACATCAATTGAGGATTTAGGAATATGCTTTAAGCACAGTTTGTGTTCTTTCACCCTCACATTCAGTTGTCTTGATGTTTCACCTACATACGTTGCATTACAATCATTACATTTGATTTCATAAACACAATTTTGTTGATCATCCTTGTGTATTGGATCTTTGATTTTTACTAGTTTTGATCTTAGAGTATTGTTTGTTCGAAAGAATACTCTTATATTTTGACGAATTAAAATCCTTCTGATGTCTTCTGAGATACCTTTACGATATGGGATCACTACTGTATTCATCCAATCTTGCTTAACTCTTTTTTTTTAAATATCATTCCGTTCTTCATTCTTAATTATTCTTTTAATAAAACCTTTCGGATAAATATTCATTAATAGAGTGGATACAACTAAATTCATTTCCATTTTTATACCATCTGGTTCAGTGACAAGTTTTTTGACTCTGGTGATCAAATTTTTGGCCACTGTCACTTTGGTCGCGTGTGGGTGCGCAGACTTAAAATCTAAAAATTTCCCTGAATATGTAGGCTTACGGAATATATTAATTTTTAAAAAATCATTATCCTTCCTTTCAACCAGGCAGTCTAGAAACGGTAATCTGCGTTCAGTCGATTCCAACTCTTTAGTAAACTTGATTTTGTCATCTAAGCTGTTGAACCGTTGGAATAGTTCGTCTAAGCCATCTCGTTTTATGATGACAAAGGTATCATCTACGTATCTTACCCAAATTCTTGGTGGACTATTTATATTCGATAATTTTGTTGTTTGATTATATTTTCCTTGAAAAAGCTTGGACCAGATTGCCAGGCGAAACGTTGGATTTACTTAAAATTCATTCGCTGAGATTTTACAAATATATTCTGCTTTTTAATGTCTCAAATTAACTCGGCGCCCAAATATTTTGAAACTATTCGTTCAAATTTAGACGAAAGTTCTTATTCATCTCATATTAGACCGAAGAATTCTTCCTTTCAATAGCTTCTCTGGAGTCTCCTTCGTCACCGAATGTCTGGCATTTCTATATTGCAATAGGAAGGTATCTACTCCCCTCTCCAGCTCATTAAATGTTAAGGGGGCTATGGAATCAATAACAGTCTTTAATGTCCTAACAAAATTCTCTGCCTGACCATTAGAACACGGATGTCTGGGAGCAGTAAATAAATGTTTGCACCCTATACCGTTCAACCAGGTAGTGACTGCATCTGCAGCAAAATGTGAGCCATTATCAGTCACCAACACCATAGGAACCCTTCTCGACTAAACACCTTTCTTAATGCTTGTATTGTGAAATCAGAATTTGGTGAAGTTGTGAAAAAAACTTCAGGCCACTTTGAAAAAGAATCAATGACTACTAGTGCGTAGTATTTACCAAGAAATGGTCCACAATAGTCAGCATGAATCCTCTGCCAGGCCTCAGACGATACTGGCCATGGCACCCACTTCGAAGGATGATTTTTCAACTGATGACATTTCTCACAATTGTTTGCCGTACGACATATATCTGCATTTATCTCTGGCCACCAGCATGTGAGCCTTGCCAAGGACTTCATTTTCTCAACACCTAAATGACCACTATGAAGATCTTCAAGAACAGATTTACGCAATGAAGGAGGAATGACAACACGATCATTTAAACACAGAATACCATCAGGAGTAGTAGATAGCTCATCCCGCTTTGAAAAATAGATAGGAAATCTACGTTTCAAATTAGCATTCCAACCTTTCCTTATAGCACTGAGTATACATCCAAAATATCTACGAGTTTCTCTAATGAGATCTGAACGTCTCACTGGTAAAGGTTGCACTAACAAACAATCCGAAGTATTAATAGGTTTATCTTGTAATGACTGTCGAGAAATGTAATCAACATGTTGAATCTGTTTGGCACTTCTGTGCTGAACCGTATAGTCATATGCACTCAAAGCAATACTCCATCGCTGAACCATAGCTGCTGAGGAACGTGCTAAGGATTTTTCGGGATGATAAATAAACTTTAAAGCTTCATGATCAGTAACAATAGTGAATTTCTTTCCGAATAAATATTTATGAAGTCTTTTAACAGCCCAAAACACAGCTAATGCTTCTCGCTGAGTCTGTGAATAACCTTGTTCAGTAACAGTAAGTTTGCGTGAAACACAAATAACTGGTCTACCTTCCTGTTCCAAAACTGCACCAATTCCCACAGGTGATGCATCAGTAATAAGCACAGAATGTACATTAGGGGAGTACGTTCGAAGAACAGCATCACTTTGAAGAAACTTCAGCAGACTTCGTAAGCATGACTCTTGTTCCTCACTCCATTTGAATGAATTGGATGTTAAAATATTAAATAAACAATTTGCACGACAAGAAAAATTAGGAATAAAACGGGAATAGTATTGAAGAGCACCCACTAGTGAACGTAATTCTGTAAGATTTTTCGGAGACGGTGCATTAGTCAGTGGAGCTAGTCGTTTCATATCTGGTCTAAAACCATTACCATCAACTAGGTATCCAAGGCATTCAAAACTAGATACACAAAATGAACACTTATTTGGATTCACTGTAATATTCTTCTCAATTAAACGACGCAATAAAGCAATAAGTCTCTGGTCATGAACTACCTTATTAGAACCATGAACAATGAGATCATCTTGATAAACTTCAACACCTTCAAGATCACTAACTACTTTATTCATAACTTCCTGAAATATGGCTGGAGAACAACTTAGACCAAATGGAAGGAAATTGTATTTGAACAGACCAAAAGGAGTGTTAATTGTCGTCAAAATAGATGAAGATTCATCTAAAGGAATTTGAAGATAAGCATCTTTTAGGTCAACTTTCGAGAACACTTTAGAACCATGAAGTCGATTTAGAATATCTTCAGCTTCTACCGTCGTGCACGTTTGCTTCAACAAACGGGAATTCAGAGTTAATCTATAGTCACCACAAATTCTAGGGGTCTTGCCGTCCGACTTCAGTGGCGTAACGATAGGAGTACCCCATGCTGAAGACTGAATTGGTTCAATTATGCCTTTCACACACAAATCGTTTAATGTCTTATGTACTGCTTCTCGAAGACCATAAGGAATTATTCGTCTTTTAAGAAAGACGGGATCACCCTGTACTTGAAGTTTTATAGGCTTAATTTTCATACCTCCACTGCACTTAGCACACATAGCTATCAAATCTTTAAGTAAAGTATCAGAATTTTCTTTAGAAACTAGAAGGACAACTCCACCTTAAGCCTTTTCAAATTCTTTAAACCCAATATTGACAGTCCTGTTTCGCTAACTAAAAATTCACAAGGTATGTATGAAGAATTATCATCTCTGATTAGCAATTCACAACATCCTCGTATGGGCAGTCTGTGTCCAGTAATCCCCAATATTGATACTTCAGTGGGTCGTACAACAACGTTAGGATCTAAAGATTTCAAGTTCTTGAATGAAATAATGGACTCTATACTGCCTGTGTCCAGAATAAAGTCATGAAATGAACCAAGCGATGTATATAGTCGCTTTTGAATATGAGCATTACCTTTCGAAATAGTAGACAAAGATAAATGATCACTAGAAACATCCGAATTATTGAAATTTAAATTACAAGATTTAGTACAGCTTGAAGCAAAATGGACAGTAGCTTTGCATACTGACTGAATGTGTCCTACCTTACCACATTTAAAACATTTAGCATTACGAAATACACATGAATTGCGAGCATGAAACTTTCCACATGATAAACATTTACCAAACTTCATCTCACCTTTGTGATTTGCTTTGTAATTCCTCGTTGAAACACCTTTCATATTTACACGAGAATAGGAATCACTGTTAAATGAACGCAAGTTTGATTGACCCTGAGATTGTAGTTCATCACGACGACTAAGCAAAGTATTAGAAATCTTCATCGACTGGATATCAAGTTCATTGACTGCTTCGTAGTTAATACACGCAGTTCTAGCATCTTGAAAGGAACAGTTTGGCATTTTTAACAGCTCTCTTTCCAAACTCGGTATGTTAATTCCTGCAATTAATCGATCTCTCAGTTGCACATGAAGTTGATCACCGAAATTACACTTGGCAGCTTGTTTCTGTAATTCAAGGATGAATTCCCGAGCCTTTTGGTCATTTTGACGAACCATCTTATGAAACTTCGCCCTTTCACGGCATTCAAAACTGGTGCATTTTACATGACTTAATAATAGCTCTTTAAGAGTTGCATAAGGGAGTGAGATAGGTTTTTCTGGATATGCCAAAGTTTTTAATAAGCTGTACGCTTCTCTCCCAATGAATGTCAGAAAATGTGCCACAATTTTATCACCTTTATCATCTTTCTTGGTCATGCTCCAAATTTCGAACCTTTCCAAGTAATCCTCAAAAGCTTCAGGAGTTGAATGAATATCTAACTTTTCCATTGCAGGCTCCATCGCGACGCCAATATAATGTTTTGAATTATTTGAATTGTAGTATGAACTAGGAATCCCAGAATTAACGCAATTGAATTTAGAAGTAAGACACGAGCACAAGCGAATATATTGTATTTGGAATTCGAAATCGAGCATTCAACAAGTACAAAGGTATCATTGGTTCATTCAAACACCACATCCCATCTTGTTAGGAATATTTTTATTGATTCTCAGGTGTCGAACCCTTTGGTATTACTGTTTCTTTTATTGTTTAGCGCACTACTTTGCCCCAGAGGAACTTCTGACTGTATAGCACAGGCTGTACCGTTTGAGGTATTTTGTATTTTTGATATAATTTGTTCTATCTCTTAAATCTGAACCGTTTAAATTAAGCACAGAGTTTGTGTTTTGATATAATTTAATATGAGTATCTCAAAAACGCTTCGTACGCTATACAAAAGAACGTAGTCTGTCCTATTCGAATAAATTTTGGTTCATCAGTCCTGCGTTCGAATCAAATACTGGAAGTTCAGTCGTTACAATCACCTCGTAATCTACGGTAAGGTAATGTAAAAAGTCTTAATTTCAAACCCGCATACCAAAAATATATGCGCTAACTCGCTCTATCAACTGTTCTCCATAGGTCTCAAAGGCTTTCTAAATAATGGATGGTGAGCTGCTCATATTTTATTTGTGGTGACTTATCTAGGATCGTCAAAAAGTGTCATTACTTTGAGTCGAGGCAGAGCAAATCATCTAAATTTCATTTCCAGTTTTGTGCTTACTTTTGTCCTCCTATGGTATTTAATGCCCACTTAGTTACACGTGTTACCCCTCATGGAGGGGCATAGACTGTTCGCCAGGAATGCTATTCAATAGAGACATGTTGAATGCATTTAACTACACAATCACTTTGGACTACTATGTCTAAGTAACAGTCAAATGAAATAATTCAGTTCCATTGGTAAACTTGTGTTCAGCTGTCTGTTTAATTAAAATTCCTTATATGTAGTTTCTGACAATAATTATGTACTTGATTACCCATCTGTCTATCCGTCAATCATATTCCATAATTATTTTGGTATATAAACACTTGAGATACGCTGATTATTTGGCACTTTTAACAATTCTTATTAAATTCATTGCAATGCAGAATAGACCAGTCCAACTCTGTTCTGCATTTATTTCACTACAATACAATTGACGGATATTCCAATATCAGCGCTATTTATTTTTTAATACAGTTGCTGATGATTCTAATTCCCGTTAGCAATATAAACCCCGTTAATATATGTTTATCAAAATCACTAACAAGAGCTAAATTAGACGTGAAAACCATTAAATGGATTGTCGTACCATATATCAATATGTTGGAAAACACAAAACAATTATTGAAACAATTAGGTTTAGATGTGGCACGTTAGCCAGTAAAAGCACACTAAGCAATCTTATGCAAACCAGCTGATCAAATGACAAAAGAAGGGCCTAAAATTATTACGGGTATTAGAATTTCAACATCATATCTGCTCTCAAAACCTTTATAATCGAAGTATGCCAAACCAGTCAAATCAGAAGTCAGGAATTAAAATGTAATTGAAAATCCATCGGTATGTCGAAAAGCGTTTTTTAGGTTGACTAGCAGTTGCAAGATATATATAGCACAAAGTACCCACTTGTGATCTGATGTGAATGCGTAAGTGAGCACCTCTAGCTAGGGTATGTCTAGTAAAACTAACGCGGTCAGCACCAATGTCAAAGACACATAGAACCATTTATTCTGGGGATTTATTTACCGTCACAAAACGAATGTCATCTGCAAAATTAATTTCCCCGACTGTAATAAACACCATATTGGATGACGTGGTCATTCTCTTCATCCTCATATGCGTGTAAATTAGCTGACTGTCAAACTAAATCATTTATCTTCACTCATATCAATCCACGTAAACAATTTTAGACACATCATGCTTGGAAAATGTTGAGACATTGAACACAAGAGATCTGGGATTATTTTGGACTTCATAACTAAGACAGTCTACAAAGTCCTTGTGTTTTGTTGATTTATGGGAGCGCATGAATAGAAATAAACGTGGGCATATCATTGTCGCTTAAGAGGTAATCCATCACCCTGTCGATACGAATTTGGTCATTCTTGTGCTGAGCACTCACACTATGTGAAAAACCAAGTGGATGGCTATAGCTTCCGAACGAGTATTTTTCTACTTTTATGGTAGTAGATGAACTAAGTCATCATGCAATTCAAGGGTTGTGGCTTTCCAAGTTGATTATCATGTCTTGTGTCATAGTATATTAGATGGCTTAGTTATTTTACCGAAACGAAGTATTCACAATTCTGAGGCAACCCTGGATGAAACCGCCTTTAATATGGAGTTTCGAAAATTCTGTAGAGAACCTCCTAAAAAGAAGATACTCATGCATCAGCAGTTGTGTAGAATTATAGTTTACTTCGTTGTTAGTACTGCCTCAATAATAGGCCTGATCCTAAAATTGTAGATTTGTCATGATGCAACTGCCTAATGTATAAGATCTTACATGGAAATCACATCATTGTCTACACTGGCTCATCGTACGTGACAATCAACAATATATGGTGGAGAACACATTCGGAGTGGAGACAGAACAATATATTGATATGAATATAAGGTATATGTTAACACTCAATAATGACCACGCCTGCAAGACCGAGCCATGCCATCGTTGGGCTTTTCTCCGCGTTAAATGTTGAACATTTATTTTCCTAGTGTCTCCTGTTTATCTTTGAGGATTATGTGGTTAGGGCTCAATACCACTACGTGAATCCAAAAGCTACATTGTTCGTATCCAAGAGATTTTTCATCAGCCCCTTAGCGATACTATTCTGACACCTTATGCAATGTGGCCTCGAGAGATAATATTAGCCTCTTCGTTTTTATTATTATTATTGACTTTATTCAATATTACATTTTTGGTAAAATGCAAAATTCTCAGCTCAAAGTGTTTCAACTAGTTTCCGTTTCTTACTTCTCAGTCGTTACTGACGATAAATATTGAGTGATCGTCATTTGGATGTTAGCAGTACGATAAATAGGCATATGAATAATGTACATTCTTTTCGCAGCGAATCGCCAAAAACCACGATATCTCTGATTGAGCCTTTTGTAATTCCTACAACGAAAGATTGCACACTTTTCAGAAACGCACCTGAATAGGTGCGACATCATGACATCATGATGTATTAAAACAAACGAAATTAGATAACTTGTTGATATATTTAGATGTCAGGGACAAGTAGCGCAGATGTCCAGTCATGCCGCCAAAGAATAACCGGTGAGGTTAAGTAGTCTAGCATAGCTTCAGCCCATTGTATATTAATTAATTCAAGGTATGAATGTCCGTCAACTAAATACATTATTAGGATGAACCAATTAAAATTATTTTAAACATAATCAACAATAACCAGCATGTCATCTAGTTTTCTCTTTGTATTCGAGATTCTTTTTCCAGTTCGTACGTGATATTTGCAGCTTTGACAAGCGGAACTGATATTATGCTGAGAATATGGTGAACATTTTGAGTGATGCTATCATGGTTAGATGACGCATGTTCATTAACTACATACTTTCTAAGTACTGCCACTCGAGCTGTGGGTTTTGAATCGTTCAAATCTATTACGTACAGTTTTTATTCACTAGTATTTCTTCAGTTCAAGCAATGCTTCTTCAAAATAAAGGGAAACAGATTATGTTAATTGGTAAAATGACGCTAAAGTTAAGTGATGTTTAAAATAAACTGACTGTGAGGAGAAATTTTATTCCAAATAGTAGTTGGAGGAGCTGAAGTGAACAGATGTATTCAATTGCTAAATATCATAATACTTGTAAAGTAGCAATAATTATGAACGTGAGGACCTGATCATAAATGGAAGGACTAATCACTGCTCAATGGAGACGTGTGTGGATTTGCTAATCAACGTTATAGATTCAATCGACTCAGCAGTTGGCAGCCCCTGCTCATTTTACTGTTTCATTATCTTAGTACTGAAATAAAACATTTTATACACTATTGAATCGTGCCGTTGCAGCAAAATCTACTAGCACCATGTTAGTGTAAAACAGGCTAGGCAATAATAGCTCTTTATGACTTCGACGTTAGACCACATAAATCAGGGCACCCCACCGTCCCTACCCAAGTTTAGTAAAATAAATATTCACATCTTGATTGGAATCAGAGTCCGTTGTCCCTTGCGACAAGGGATGGAGGACGGACACCTGCAGCACACCTTTCGGTACAGATGCATCTAGCAGTTTCGAAGGTATTTCTCCTGACAGTTACTCCTTCCAGTCATCACAAGAAATAATCTATACGTCCCATGATATAGCAGTATTCATTCCATTCCAGCTATGCTTCTAAAAGGTCAGGGTAGTGTGGTCATTACTCTCATCAGACGTTGGAAAACCTAGGTGACACCTGCCATATCTCGTTACCCTAACCAGCAATTATAACAGACGGACGTAACCCTCCCTGTGGTTGGTACCAGTGGCCGTTTCCTGAAGAATCCGGGCTCGGGGAACCAACAGAGTTTCCCGCGACTTCTGTAAGAATTGCCGTATGTGTTGTGGTACCAACACTAACAAGGGGTATCTGTCTAGAAAGGTATTTTTTGTGACAGGACACTTTGGGGGGTTTCGAATCATCTGCCATTCTTCTGAGGGTTAGAAAACCCAGTAAGCGTATAAGAGGTTTGCAATTTCATTTTGTGTCAGTTGACACTTTTCTTTGATAGAATAAAGCTCTGTTGGGGGTTCGTATGATCTACAGAGTATTATAAGTAGATGTAACCAGTACATCTACAGCATTGTTTTGGAATGAACTGAACACTGCCGGCATTTTTCGGGAGCTTCGAAAAATTAGTCGTCCATAAAGACTATCGTCCAAAGTTCTTTGTCCAACGACCTTTCCATGGGCAATAATATTTACTTTTCTGAGCCATGTTGCAACGTGATATTTTAGAACGGTTAATCTGAGCTTTGTAAGTAGATTAGGTCCCCAACTTTAAGGACTATGTTTCAAAACTACCGTAAGATTTGGAAACATCACTAGTGGACAGACTAGGTGTAACGTACCTGTTGAAATCGCGCAATAGTTCCTTCACTACCACAAGGAACTGTGCATGTGAGTCTGTTATACCGTGCTCATGGAAGTCAGCTTCCGCATAACAGAACCAGACATCGACGTTGTCACGACAAAATGACATGAGTTCCAAGGTGAGAGGCCGTTAGAGCCATAATCTATAACACTTTGGGTGTGCATTCCTAAATAAGAAGGACAAATCTTATGGATAAGCGGAAGAAACCGGAAAAACTAAAATCATGACACAATATGTAAGAGTATAATCTTACTACAAGGAACAGACTCACAGTGTATGATTCGGTGTACCAGATCATGCTGGGCTCACCAAAAATATCATGTACAGAGAAGTATTTGATCTAAGCTGAATAGTTGTTGCGATCTGGTGTGGATGCTTGACCGGATATATTTTAATTCTGCAACACATAAACATAGGCAGAAGAAACGATGCATACTGAGCTAAAAAGAGAAATTAGGCATGGAGATAAACATATATGAATAGATCTCACATGTCCTTCCGCTCTCGAGGAAATTGAGAGCCTTATCATGATTCAGTTCTGGATTTGAATGAGTCCATAAAGGTGGGCCCCATCAGGGAAGGAGATAACAAGAATACGGATGTAGGCATTCTCACAAGAAAAAAAGCATGCTGAGAAGAGGCTACTTATAAACAGTACTAAGGTATGTAAATCTAGAGTTTCAGTTCCGGATTCACATATCAACGCAAAACAAACTATAAGGGAGCCAAATCTAGGCGGTGTAGGGGATGTGATCAAGAGGCAAAATAAGGTAAATGAGTGACACACAGTCACACCTAGGAAAAGAAAGGCAAGAAAACAGAATGTGACCTTTGCGTTTGACGCTAAACTAGATTCGGTTTGCAGAGAAGGGAAAATTTCAGGAACTAAAATTCCACAGCGTGTTAATACGGACTTCACTGACAGGTTATTCATTTTTCATAAGTTGAGAGAATCTCCTGAAAAAGAACCAAAGGCTAGATTTGAGCACAACCTCAGTCACATTAAGTCTTTAGTAAGCAAGCTACTACCAGAAACAGTTTCGAGAGTTAGAATCCGTAAGATTTTTAGAATAGAACAAAAGGTGGATTCCCAAAGTACTCAGAAAAGCATCATCTTGAAGGTTACTTTTGCTACGGTTGAAGAAAGAAACTGATGATGGGAAACTCACGCAAACTGATAGGATCCGGAATAAATGTCCGCGAGGATCTCAGCCTCGTTGACCGTATTAGGAGACGAGCTGCGTAAGTAGAAAAAATGAGCGCCACCGACATAATGAAAGAAAACCCGTATTTAAGGGTTTTCAAATTGCAAATCTTCGGAGCAAAACGATCCCCAGACCACTGTGCGTGATAAGGCGAAATTCTCAACAGAAATAAAGATGTGCTACACAAACGCTCGCAGCCTACCAAATAAATTGGCGAAGCTCAAGACGATGGTGGATATAGAAAAACCGAATGCAATAGCTGTCTCAGAAACATGGGTAACGTGTTGGATAATGAAATTCAGTTGACTGGTTTTTTATCCATTAGGGCTGATAAATAGGGTTATGCTGTACACAAAAAGTACTTTAACCTTAGAGCAGATGAGACAGTGGAACATGATCCAGGGACATGTAAACTGGTGAGTTGCAGGCCGGAATTTTGACGGCAAGATATTGAGTTAGTTGTAGTATATCGCAGTCCGGAATGTGTAGTAGATGACTTCCTCCTATGCCATACTAATTCTTGGTGTAACAGGGGTAAAGCTTTATAGTAGGCAACTTTAATGCACTTTAATGTCATTGCGAATACCTAGTAAGACGAGTAAAAGAGCGTCAGTTCTCCGAGAAACGTTTGCAGCTGATAATGAGGCTTTTAGTTGTCTGTGAAAGCGCTCCACCAATTCGTTTGCTTGTGGGTGGTATACGGTCATTTGGAAGTGAGTGATTCATAATTGTGCGGTCAAACGATGGAAAAGTTCAGATTCGAACTGACGTACGTGGTCTGTAGTGATAGTTGAAGGGCAGCCGAAGTTTGCTACCCATCGTTCGACGAAGGCCCGGACCACTGTTTCAGCAGTGATGTTCTTGATAGGTCTGCTTCTGGCGGTCAACGCAGGTTAAGAGATAAGAATGTCCATTTAAATCTGGCAAAAGTCCTACCAAATCCCAATGAAGAGCCTAAGGGACATTTGTTGTGTCTAATAACCTTAGATTTTTGGTGGCTTACACAGGAGCGTGCCCACTCCCCCACGTCCTTATTAATACCAGGCCAGCAAAACCGTTCTGCTATAAGCTTGATTGCTGCACGAACACCTGGATGAGAAAGCTTGTGCAACGTGTTGAAGACGTTGCGTCGATAATGTTTCGGCACTATTGGGAGGTTCCAATCTGTAGATGTGTCACAAAGTAAGGTTTCCTTACTTGTCCCCATCTGTTTGATGCACAGCTTAAGCGCTATTGAGGATAACTCGTGCAACCAGAAAAGGAAGTTATGCAAACAGACAAGTTAGTGTTTCTGTCTACTAGCCTTCCTTTGCGAGTATCGATGGTTAGATTGTGGTGTTGAAGAAGGTTTATACCAATGGTTGGCATAGAAACATCTGCAACAACAAAGATCCAGTGAATGGGTTTGCGTAAACTCACGTTAAGGTAAACGTACCTTTTGCCATACTTAGACATAGGCTTTCTCTTTGCCGCCTGTAATTTTAAAACCGATTCGTGAAGCCGGTCGTTAGAATTCGCTGGAAGAACGCTAACTTCTGAGCCAGTATCGGCGAGTTAGCGAACTTTCGTTATCACATCTGTGACGTATAACAGACCGCTATGTTCGCCGGCTACGGTTGCCGTTAACGCGGGCTGGCTTGGAGGTTACCCGAATCGTTTTTCGAGTCGGTCGATTTTGAGTTGGAAAGATTGCAGGGTTTTCCGCAATTCCTGGAAGACTTTCCATACTTGTTATGATACCAACACCAGTCGGGGTTATCAGTCTTCCGTGGTCTAGAGACAGATCGCCTACGTGAAGTGCTTCTACTTGGGGTGTGTTACCGTTTACTATTGTTACGAAACTTAAGATAATGTGTGTGTGACGTAACTCTGTTATGTCATTCTGGGTCGTTTAAGGCTTTCATTTGGCTGAGAAAATCTCGGTATTAGAAGATTTGGTGATTTCTAAAATGCGTTTGGCAGATGCAGCCAGCTCCTAAGGCGTTGTCTTGAAACGAAACCAGCACGGCTTGCATCTGTTGAGGAAGTTTGGATAAGAAAAGTTATTTGAATAGGCCATCATCGACAGTTCTTTGGCGGATAACCTATTTCATTCTTTGCAACATGTCCGTCGCAAAGCCGTGCTGTAGGTCGATGTTATTATGGAGTTGGTCTAACCTTTGTCGATTGGTTAGGTCTCCACGTTCAAGGATAGACGGTTTAAGTGTTTCGTCGGGTTCCGAAACATCACTAGTAAACATACTAGGTGTTGCGTACATGTTGAATTCGCATGGTAGTGCCTTTACTACTGCGAGGAATTGTGCACGTGTGTCGTTCACGTCGTGCTCGTAGAAGTCGGCTTCTGCGTGGCCGAACCAGACTTCGATATTGTCTGGCCAGAAGAGCATTACTTACTTACTTACGCTTGTTACTCCCAATGGAGCATAGACCGCCGACCAGTATTCTCCAACACACTCTGTCCTGGGCCTTCTTTTCTAGTTCCATCCAATTCTTGTTCATTTTTCTCACGTCTATTTCCATTTCCCGGCGTAATGTGTTCTTTGACCTTCCTCTTTTCCTTTGGCCTTGAGGATTCCATCTGAGGGCTTGTCTTGTGACGCAGTTTGAAAATTATTCAAACCAGAAGAGCATTAGTTGGAACGAATGTGGGACATGGTCTTTAGCTTAAGTACCTTGTGTGTCTGTTACATCATGGTGAAATATCAAGTACGAAAATGAATGAGGGAAAAAACATATCCAAAAACACGGATAAAAATCACAATGTATAAAAAATTAAAATAAAGCAATGGTTTATAAAATCCCAAAAGGGAACAGACTCACAGTTTACAATTTGGTGTACCAGGTCACGTCGGGCTCACCAATGAAGATGCCCCAGGTATTCAGAGTTTGACAACGCTTTAACCAGTAATACTTTTTAATATGAATCGTACCCACCCAGTGAAATCAAAAGACAGAAGCGAGAAGGCTCGAAGATATATTTGATAGGCTATCAATATATCGTGGATCGTCTGATCTAATCTGGTTAGTGACTGCTTGTTGTTGAACACGGCGTTCCTACTCGTGATCTAGAGCGGATACATGACCGAGCGCCCTCAGCAAGGTGAGTTCAATAAAACTGATGAGGTCAGCATCCAATGTCGATGACTTACAGAGCTATTTATTTTTGGGATTTATTTACCGCTATAATACTGCAATGTTCACTATAGTATACACAACCTTAATGAGGACTGAGCTTGAGAACTGCGCTCGGGATGCAAGACTCTGTTTAAAAGGCGACTCAGATATCCTGGAAAAAATACAGAGGACATCTGCCCGTGCAATTCCAGAAGTGCGGGGTTTACCATACAAAAAGCGGCTTGAAAAGCTAGATCTCTTTACTCTGTCCTATCGGAAATTAAGAGGTGATCTGATTTTGATGTACAGAATGCAAGGAAATGCTTTTGGATATGATATATCTTCTCTTTATCTCCCCACTAGATCGGGACATTTCAAAGGACATAGCAGGCGAGTAGAAAAGTCAAGAACGAAAAAAGTTGATGATGTCACAGGTATTCAGTGTTTGACAACGCTTCTACCAGTAACACCTTCTAAGATATTTCGTTCCCACCAAGAGAAATCAAAAGACAGAGTCGAGGAGATCGGAAGAGTATATTTGGCGATGACCAATATACCGGGATTCTCTGATCTAATCTGGCTAGCGATTGTGGTTGATGTTGAGCACGGCGTTACTACACGTGATCTGGTGCGGATGCCTGACCGAGCGCCTTCAGCTAGATGAGTCCACTAAAACATATGGTCAGCATCCAATGTCGAAAACTTACAGAGCTATTTATTTTAGGGATTTATTTACCGCTACAGATCACTCCCCCCCTAGTGGGGCAGTGACGACCCTAAGACGTGGCCAGCCAGAAGTTTAAACCCAACGAGTTTGTCGTTGGTAAACACTCTTCTGATAGCTTACTAAATTTAGCAGCGTCTGGTCGTCTTTCCTTACTATATGGGACGGAGGTACAACATAGTAAAAAAAAGAAAATGTACAATGAAAATTTCGGATCCTCATAAACGTCATCGTTCTTTTCCAGCCGTCCTGGAAAAGAAAAAAGAAAATGTAAGTGCATGTCGAAAATACACTCGTATATGCGTAAAAACACAAGGTCGGCGGAAAAAAAATGGAAAATAAACTCATGAGCACGTAATAGCGTTAAAAAATTGTTTTTTTTGTTTTGTTTTTTTTAATAGAAATAAAAATATATAAGCATATTAAAATTGTTTTTTTTTCAAAAAAAAAATAATATAAAATGTCGAGAAGTGCCTTACGTGCAATAGTCGTTTAAATGTTCTGGAAATCTCACCCTTCTTCCAGAACGCGTCGTTTTAAGTTTATTTTCGGATACTGTCGAAGTATCTTCGTGTGCGTTGGTTGTCGGATGAGGTATTATTAGTGTCTGAGTCGTGTCGTTCGATTGTACCGAAGGAAAATCGACGTGGATAGGATTTCCTTCTAAATACGCTGCTTTTAAGCGATCGATGCTGATGCTATCGTTGGTTCCGTTCTTATCGACTATATAGTACTTAGATTCACGTTGAAGAACTTTGAAGGGTCCTTCGTATGCTGATTCGAATGGTCGTCGATGCGAGTCTCGACGAATGAAAACGTGTGTACTATATGGTAAGTCAGGTTGAACGAAAACATCAGTTGATTGAGGTCGAGTGGAAGCAGGTTTAACTGAACGCATTGCGTTTGTAAGCCTGTTCGTGTAGGAGGTTAGATCCATGTTCATCGAAGAGCACGAAGGATCCACGAATTCTCCTGGAAGTCGAAGTGTCGTTCCATAAACGAGTTGAGCCGCAGTGTATCCAATGTCAGCTTTCACTGCATTGCGGATACCTAGTAAGACGAGTGGAAGAGCGTCGGTCCATTGTGAAACGTTTGCAGCTGATAGCGAAGCTTTCAGTTGTCGGTGAAAACGTTCTACCAACCCGTTTGCTTGGGGATGGTAGGCGGTCGTTCGGAAGCGAGTGATTCCTAAAAGTGTGGTCAGACGACGGAAAAGATCAGATTCAAACTGACGTCCGCGGTCTGTAGTGATGGTTGAAGGGCAACCGAAGTTTGCTACCCATCGTTCGACGAATGTGCGGGCCACTGTTTCAGCAGTGCTGTCCTTGATAGGTACTGCTTCTGGCCATCGAGTGAAACGGTCTACGCAGGTTAAGAGATAAGAGTATCCATTTGAATCTGGTAAAGGTCCTACCAAATCCAGATGAACATGGTCGAAACGAGCATCGGGAGTTTTAAACGAGCCTAAGGGACATTTATTGTGTCTGATAACCTTAGATTTTTGGCAGCTTACACAGGAGCGTGCCCACTCCCTCACGTCTTTATTCATGCCAGGCCAGCAAAATCGTTCTGCTATAAGCTTGATGGTTGCACGAACACCTGGATGAGAAAGTTTGTGCAATGTGTTGAAGACATTGCGTCGATAATGTTTCGGCACGATTGGGCGATCCCTACCTGTAGATGTGTCACAAAGTAAGGTTTCCTTACCTGTTCCCATCTGTTTGATGCGTAGTTTAAGTGTTGTGGACGATAACTCGTGCTGAAGATCACTGTCTTCTTTTTGAAGCTCGGCGAGTTTAAGAAGGTCGATTCCTTGGAAACTGTTCAAGGAAGTTATACGAGATAAAGCGTCTGCAACTACATTGTTTGCTCCAGAGATGTGTTGAATATCTGAAGTAAACTGCGAAATGTAGTCCAGTTGTCGAGACTCACGGGGAGAGTACTTGTCAGAAGGAGAGCTTAACGAGAAAGTGAGCGGTTTATGGTCCGTGAAAAGAGTGAATTCACGGCCTTCGATATAGTGTTGGAAATGCCGTACAGCACAATACATAGCTAGGAGTTCCCTACCGAATGTGCTGTACCTCGATTCGGTGTCTAGCAACCTTCTAGAGAAAAATGCCAAGGGTTGCCAGGAGTTGTTAACCCATTGTTGTAAGACTCCTCCGATTGCTGAGTCGGATGCGTCTACTGCGATGCTAATGGGTGCTCGGGTGTCCTGATGTGCGAGCATTGTTGCTTTAGCAATCAGTTCCTTAACTGTGGAGAATGCTTTTCGTGCGGTGTCGTCCAAATTAATGGATTTCGCATTTCCACGAAGTTGGTCGGTCAGAGGTTTCATAAGTGATGCGCATCTGGGTATGAAACGTCTATAGAAACTTACCAGGCCGTTGAACGTGCGTAATTGCTTGACGGTGGTCGGTTCTGGGTAATCCAGAATGGCCGCCACTTTGGTTCTAAGGGGTCGGATACCTTGAGCATCGATAGTGTGTCCCAGAAAGTCTAACGAGTCGGTTCCAAATTGGCATTTCTGAACGTTTACAGTTATGCCATGTTTTTGTAATCGTTCGAAAACAAGGTCCAGATGCTTGAGATGTGTTTCTCTGTCCGGACTTGCGATTAGACAGTCGTCAACATACGCGTGTACGAAGTTGAGACCTCGAAAAACGTCGTCTATGAATCTTTGGAATGTTTGAGCAGCATTCCTTAGACCGAAAGGCATTCGCAAAAATTCATAGAGTCCGAAGGGAGTTATGATAGCTGTTTTCGGTATGTCGTCAGTAGCCATAGGGATTTGGTTATACGCTTTAACCAAGTCGATTTTCGAAAAGACAGTTGTACCTTTCAAGGTAGCTGTCAAATCGTGAATGTGAGGCAACGGGTAACGATCGGGAATGGTTTTCGCGTTCAATCGCCGATAGTCACCAGTTGGACGCCAATCGTTGCTGTCCTTTTTAGGGACCATGTGCAACGGAGATGCATATGGGCTACTTGACGGTCGTATGATTCCTAAGTCCATCATGTGATCGAATTCGTTTTTCGCTAACCTTAGCTTTTCAGGAGCTAGTCGTCGTGCTTTAGAAAATACAGGTGGTCCTGTAGTCGTGATGTGATGTGTAACATTGCTGGTTACACACGGTAGTTTCGTTTGCGTTTGTTGTATCCCAGGGTACTTATCGAGTAGTGGTTGATAGAGTGGGTCTATCATATGTTTAACTGTGACTGGGGATACTCTACAACCAGTAAAAGAAGTTACGCAAACGGACAAATTAGTGTTTCCGTCTACTAGCCTCCGTTTGCGAGTGTCGATGATCAGATTGTGGTGTTGTAGAAGGTCCATACCAATGATTGGCATAGAAACATCTGCAACGACGAAAATCCAGTGGATGGGTTTGCGTAAACCCACGTTAAGGTAAACGTACCTTTTGCCATACGTAGCGATCGGTTTTCCGTTTGCCGCCTGTAAGTTTAGGGTCGATTCGTGAAGTCGGTCGTTAGGATTTGCTGGGAGAACGCTAACTTCTGCGCCAGTGTCGACGAGGTAGCGAACTCTCGTTGTCACATCTGTGACGAATAACAGACGGCTTTGTTCGCCGGCTACGGTTGCCGTTAACGCGTGCCGGCTTGGAAGTTTCCCGAATCAGTCGGTTTCGTGTTGGGAAAATTGCAGGGTTTTCTGCAATTTCTGGAAAACTTTCCATACTGGTTATGATACCAGCACCAGTCGGGGTTATCTGTCTCTCGTGGTCTAGAGACAGATCGCTTACGAGAAATGCTTCTACGTGGTGTGCGCGATCTCTTACGGTCGGTACGAAGACTAAGATAACGCGTGAGTGTGTGACATAAGTCGGTTATGTCATTCTGAGTCGTGTGAGGCTTTTCTTTGACTGAAAATACCTCGGTAGTAGAAGGTTTCGTAATTTCTAGAATGCGGTCGGCAGATACAGCTAGTTCGTCTAAGGCGTTGTTCTGGAACGAGACCAGAACTGCTTGCACCTGTTGGGGAAGTTTTGACAAGAAGAGTTGTTTGAATAGACCTTCGTCGAAAGTTCTTGGGCCTATAACCTCTCTCATCCGTTGCAACATGTCCGTCGCAGAACCGTGTTGCAGGTCGATATTGTTGAAGAGTTGATCTAACCTTTGTCGATCGGTTAGGTCTCCTCGTTTAAGAATCGAGCGTTTTAAGATTTCGTAAGGATCGGAAACATCACTAGTAAACATACTAGGTGTTACGTACCTGTTGAATTCCCGCGGCAGTGCCTTGACTACTGCGAGGAATTGTGCACGTGTGTCGATCACGCCGTGCTCGGAAAAGTCGGCTTCTGCGTAGCAAAACCAGGCTTCGATGTTGTCGGGCCAGAAAGGCATCAGTTGAAACGAAGGTGGGGACAAGGTCTTAAGCTTGAGTACTTTAGGTGTCTGTTCAGTCATGATGAAATATGAAGTACGATAATGAACGAGGGGAAAAAATATATATATATCCAAGAAAAACACGAAAAAAAATCACAATGTTTAAAAAAAATAAAAAATAAGGCAATGATATATAAAAATCCCAAAAAGGAACAGACTCACAGTTGCAATAAGGTGTACCAGATCACGACGGTCTCACCAATGATGATGTCACAGGTATTCAGTGTTTGACAACGCTTCTACCAGTAACACCTTCTAAGATATTTCGTTCCCACCAAGAGAAATCAAAAGACAGAGTCGAGGAGATCGGAAGAGTATATTTGGCGATGACCAATATACCGGGATTCTCTGATCTAATCTGGCTAGCGATTGTGGTTGATGTTGAGCACGGCGTTACTACACGTGATCTGGTGCGGATGCCTGACCGAGCGCCTTCAGCTAGATGAGTCCACTAAAACATATGGTCAGCATCCAATGTCGAAAACTTACAGAGCTATTTATTTTAGGGATTTATTTACCGCTACAAAGTACCCGCAGCATACAAGTTTTCGCACCGAGTCATCAATTCTTGGTACCTGCTACCCGAAGCAGTGGTGTCAGCACCTTCAATTGATCCGTTCAAGAGAAAGCTGGACACTCATAAAAGCACACTGAAAAGAAATAAAATAGACTGTAGACCTTCTGTCCTTACTGCACAAATCTGAATCTGAATTCGATTTCATTTAAAAACAGTTCATTGGGTTAAAGATCAAGGATTTTAACAATAAAAGTCAGAGTATCGTTCTAAATCTTCTCAGAGAATAGAAAGTTAGCTCATCGTATCAGTATTGGAAATTGGTCGGCATACGGCGCACTTGAAGAAGAGAGATTCTAGCGCTACAACTATTTTATTTTAAAATCATGATGATATTTCATTATGAGGTTTCTGGAGTCTTTCCTTCGTATTAATTGCTTAAAAATGGTAAGTTTACTTTGACTTTATATTCATGTTGTCAGGGGCTCAGCAGCTCTCAGTTAGAGAAAGAGATTGCCAGTGATCAGCTTCTCAGTGGAGAACGATATTTTGGGCTGGTGAACGTAAGCACATCCATCTTGACATAAATTTCGTAGTTCGGAAATACGTGCTACTGCAATTCAGTCATACAGGCCTTGTTCTTCTGTAAGCCATTTCGAGACAAGGTCTTACAATACAATGATCGAGCGAAAAATCCCAAAAAGGAAACTCTACTGACATGTCTTTCGGATCTCTTTTATTCAGTCGTATCTCAGCAAAGAAGAGTGGGTCAGATGCGCCCTAAAAATTCATACAAAAGTTGAAGCGGGAGAATGGTAGTATGATCTATTCTTACGCTCCACTCCTACTTTAGGATTATTTGATAACTATTTACAACAGGATGCTCATGAGTTTCTTAATTATCTTCTCAACAAAATAGCCGACATAATAAGAGGTAATCAACGTATCACAAACCAGATTTTTAGCCGAACAACAACCAACCGGAGTAGAAGATGCTGAAGATCCTAGTGATTGTGAAATGACTGGTGTTTCAGAAAGTAATCGAAAGCATAGTGGCCGTAATTGGATTCATGAGATCTTCCAAGGAAGCTTGACCAATGAAACTAGGTGCCTTAACTGTGATAATGTTCGCACGAAAGAGGAAAATTTCCTCGATCTATCAGTTGATGTCGGAGAAAATGTTGATATATCTTATTGTCTCCGTTGCTTTTCCGATACTGAAACAATGCGTTCAGACAATAAGTATTACTGTGAATTTTGTCGTTGCAAGCAAGAAGCTCAGAGACGGTGAGTTCATGTGTGATTTCTTTACCAACATTTGTTTACATAACTTTAACTAAGTCGACATACCTGCTCACTCCATACGTGTAATTAGTAAAGTTGTTCTTATTTGGATACGGGCCGTTCGATAGTTCATCCAAATTTAGTCGGTGTTTCTATTGTCAAAGATTACAGTGTATGTTGTTAATACCAGAGCTTGATAACTAAGTGACATTACGTAATCCATGTTGTCTTACGAACGCCTTTGGTTTCTAGATACACGTTACACATTGTACTCGTACATTGCATCATTTGGTATTGAAAGAGAATGAGGGTTTTGCTAAACTTAAACTTCTCCAGAAAACTTAGTACTCAAAATTAAGGTGTTTTCATTCCAAGTGGGATACAAAAGCTTTTAAATACTCTTATTGCATAAACTATAACCAACTACCTATAAGTTAATTTATTCTCAGCCGTCACGTATTCAACCAGGGCAAAATCTAAACGAAATCGCAATCACCTGTGAAATGTTATTAGCACAGAGATTCCTCAGCAGTCAGAAACCATACCTCTGGATACCGTTCGGATTCTTCGTAGATTAAAATTTTGGAGACCCGGTGAAATTGAGACCTTCCAGCTTGTCATCTCTAGTAATTTTTGGGTTTCTCCTTACTTAAATAGTATCGTTAAAAGTAACCACTCCTAGGCTAATTTACCTTTGTGATTTTCACCACCATCAACCAGGTTTCTTGTTATCTTTCATAGGATGCGCATTAAAAAGCCACCTTTACTTCTGGCCCTGCATTTGAAGCGATTCAAGTATTCAGAAAATCTCAATCGGTTTATCAAGTTGTCCTACAGAGTCGCCTTCCCTATGGAATTAAGATTATTCAACACGGTTAGTTTCTCTTAAGATTTGTGTTTGTTGTGATTTTCATGTAGTTGCTTTCACAAATTTCCACTGGTAAACGAAGATTATTCTATATTTATGTAGCCTAGTGTTTGAGAATACCACAGTTTCACACTTTCATAAGTAGATAGTTTATCATGTTTTTGTGTGCGGGCTGAGATACTGCCCGGGTGCCCAAACCGAAGCAGGTGGTTTTCTTAGGGGGCCATACCCCGAGCCTTTGACCTAAAGGTCTAACCCACAAGGCAGTGGAGCATCGTGAGGAGATGCAGTCCCACGGTAGCCGGTGACCAAGGAATTGGTTCGTACGCCATTTGTTTCCACAGGATACTGGAGTCCATGTACACCATTGATTTGGAACCCGGTTAAAGCGCCGGACATTCGCTTTTCGTTCTCTCATTTTCGTAAACAACACCCCCGCCACGAGGAGGCAATGAGTAGGACTTCCCTGGTAGAGGCTATATACGCGTGGCCGTGTGAGAGTATTTCGAGATGGAGGGCGAACCTACCCCGCTCTCGGCCATACCAGGGCATTCGGGGGCAGAGATTCGAACCCAGGACCTACCGGTTTCGCGCGCGAGCACTTAACCACTAGACCACTGAGATCAGTATATGACATGGTGTCGTGATATGAAAGCTGTAAAGGACTGGCTTGTGTTGGCCCTTCACGACTCCCTGGCTGGGGTCCGAGAGATAGCGCAACACAGTGGCTAGAGACGTTATCAGATATGGATCAGAATAGAAGCCAGTGGCGATCCTGCTGTAACTTTCTTTTACTTCCTTCATAAAAAGAATGGTTGCATCTTCCTTAACTGAAGGATTTCTTGTGATTGTACCTTTCCGTTCCCCCATTATTACCACTATTATTACTACACTACCTTACACCAATCTCTTCCTTATTCTTTTTTACCCTCCTTACCTTTTTTTCTTTTTCCTTCCCTTTAAATTCTCATTGTTTGTGTGGCGCATATATATTTGGCGCACTCTTGTACCAATACGTATGTGTTCAAATAAATAAATAAATAAATAAATAAATAAATAAATAAATAAATAAATAAACATTTCCACACTTCATTATCCTTGATCGGAACAACATGGGGTCATTAACTTAATGATTATAACTGCTTTATTTAGGAACAGTTTAGACATTGGTCAGTCATAGTTGATGTAGGAAATAACACAAATGAGTCGATCCAAGCTTCTATATCACACCAGCACGATGAAGTGTAAACTTTAGAGTCCATAAACTGTTATTAGGCTTCATAATATATAAATTGTTTTTTATTCCTCACATCTATTGACGATTCAGTTGATTTTCTCACGCTTACTTATTTTCCTAACAGTCTAGTGACTCATCTAATGATGATCGTCTATATAATCTTATGGCTGTTGTCGTTCACTCAGGCTCTGGACCAAATCGTGGACATTATGTAACACTTGTGAAGTCTCATGGATTATGGTTTTTGTTTGATGACGAACTAGTTGAAGTAAGCTTCATATTCCAATTCTTGAATGCTATAACTAGCTTCAAGCGATTTTTTTTATTTGTCCAATTAAGCTTTCTGGTTCATAGGGTGATCGATACCATCCCTAAAAGGAAAATAGCCCATGATGTTATGAGCCAAAAGTTCCAACCACCTTGGAAAAAAGATCTGTACCGTTAGGTCGCTGTTTGGGTTACATCGTTCACGATTTCCTAATTACCTCACTAACTATTTGAGTACCTGTGATATTCAGATGCCACATCAAAAAAGGTGGATCACAGCTGAAAACAGTGACTCAATGTTTGGAATTCTAGTGTTTCTAAATACAAAGCCAATACTTCTAATGCTTAATTCCAACATACAAATTCTTTTAAGGGGAACTCTAATTTCATGGTTTAATTTCATATCTTTTTACCGTTCGATACCATCGCTTGTTAACCATGATTTTGCCAGGTATCCTAATATTCTATGGACAAAATAGATTCAGTTTAATTACCTTATCAGATTTCGTGGTAATGAAGATTTGTATCTTATGGGGTTGAATTTGATATTATATTCTCTGCACCCGGATTACCTACCTTTTCCACTTTGAACTCCGCAGTTAACCTGAATATTTACTGCTTGGTGACTCATTCACACGTAAATACTTTCTTTTCATCCAACACCCGCAAATTCTTAGCTCTTGTTTAAGTAAAGGCTTCACATACATTCCATCTATTTTAGTCTTATAAACCAGATGATATTTCCTGTCCATCGTAAATATCATTCTTGGTCTAGTGGTCAGACTTCATATGGTAATTGGCTTGCGTTTTCTTTCTTAACGGGATCTGTTATTCTTTGAACCAGTTATTCATATGCCACTCACCGGGTTACACTTTTAAATTTCATTCCATGTGATAAAATGTAATAAATTGTTGTAGTTTCTTAGCCCCTCATAGATTAGCACAACTCATACTGTATACAAGTGTAATTACTTTTTATATTTCTTTGAAAACCATAAGTGTACGCATATAATTTAAATTTAAATTCTGTATAATAATGTGGTACTCCTTTTCCGTCTAGAAAATCCATCGCACCAATATTGAAGACTTTTTTGGTTCGTCTACGGAAACCTCGAAATCTTCTTATACAGCTTACATTCTTTTCTATTTAGACGCTAAAGTTGCTTCAAGTACATCAACAGCTACTGATAATACTTCTACAATAGTTAATAATAGTACCATAGGCGTTGGTGGCAGTAATGGTAGCCCTACCAGTTCAATGTCATCTGGATGTATCACCTAACTAGATTCTATTATATTTTCTTTTATTTCTGTCTTTTACTCTACCATTAAATTTTTTGTAGTTTTTCACTTAGTATTTTGCATTTCCAGCTTTATGCTCAATTAAATTTGAAATTTTGTTTCTCTCTGTGTTTGTGAGCCTTTCATATATGTATGTAAATTAAATGTGGAATCAGATATTTCGTAAATTTATTTTTGAGTGTATATATATGTTTGTGTACTTAGGAATTAATGTGAATAAAGTGCTATTCCAAAGGAATCATTGTCTTTCATGAACCTTTGTTGTAGGAAATTTTACGTGTTTATTTCGCGTTTATCTGTTTTTATTCACACGTTGTGTGGACAATAAATATTCCAGGTTATTATATTAAGTAGTTTCCATTAAGTTCCATCATAGTTTTCATTACTATTACACAACTTTCTAATTTTATGCTTGTAGAGTGTTACTGTTGGTAAAGTTAAATACAAACCGAAAGAGTTGGTAACCCTGTAATCAATATACTCTTTGTTTAAAACATTATAGGGTAGAAGGATTGGTTGTATCACCTTATTTTGTCTAACTTGTTCCCTTATAAAGGTTTCAAATTAAGGATCACATTCATGTATAATACTAGTCATTGTTCTCATGCAATACATGTGGTGGTGCCCGAACATTTTTCTCAACTTGGCACCAATGTATTCTTAGTCTGAACAAAACCCAGGTAACTACATCCAACTCCACCATTCACATATTTTCCATAGTCCGCACATTATGATGGTAACCAATTTTTTAGAAGCAACTGGTGGTAGAATTATTTCCTAATGAATGTTAATTACACCATGTAAGTTACTTTTTAAAAGTTGGATACTATCTTAATTGAGTTACTTGTTACACACTTCAATTTTGCCTAGTTCTCCAGTAACCGTGTCTTGATATTGAACATCCATCTGAGAAATTTCTAGCTTATCCTACTTTATCTCCACAGCAACCATCCTGAAACGTCTGTATAGACGACGGTTTTGCCCGCTTCTGCTCGTAACTGAATTATATGGTTAAAAAAATGGTTGAATTTCTAAATAGCGGTATACGATTGTAAATCTAATATGACTGATACTAGCATACATTTGTTTTACTCGATTGAGTTGAAATCAATGTTTACACAGTCGTATCATTTGGTTGACTTAGCATTCACTATTTCTCATACTTACAATTTATATCTGAACTGATTTATCTTCGCAACTCTAAATAGATGAAACAGAAAACGTTAAGTCATATAAAACAGACGCAGACCTTTACAAATTTAAGCATAGTAAATATGAAACCAATATTTCGCATTTTTTACAAAATTTGTTTTCGATAGTTCAAGTTACGAATATGGACAAATGCTAGTGACAAATATTAAACTCACTGGCACCTTGTTAGCCAAATTAGAAAAGTACATTTTCTACTAGTTATCTCAAAGCTATTGTTTTGGATTTTGGGAGGTGGTTGTTAAGGTGCGCCTATAACTGGCATATGATCCTCAACCATGAGATACCAGTACGTTTTGCTTTAGATCTCACAAGATATTAACAGATTCGAACCCACCTTGGTTGACGCTATATCAAAAGTCCTTGTTTCCTCATATTTCCAATGAATACTCGGAGATTACAAGCTGATTAGTCTAAAGTTATCATTCATTCTTTGAGACTCTTGAAACACGAAGCGAAACTCTTTTGAGATTGTAATCACACCTCACTGGTGACTGTCAGTGTCCCTGAAATGATAACTTCTTGCTATTGTTTGAAACAGTATAAATATGTTTCTTCAATAACTGCTTACCTACTCTAAAATAACGATGCTGCCTTTTGGCATTCCATGTTACATGTAATCATTGTCTTGCTGTAAGCCTTTTGGCCGGTTAATATGTTTAAATGTATTTGATCAAGTATTAACTTTCCTTAAGTATACTTTATATATATATATATATAATATATATATATATATTATATATATACTCACTGCCTTCTCGCGGCATTGCTGTTGTTTACGAAATGTGAATGTCCGGCACTTTAAGCGGGTTGGTGGACTCGGAGGATCCACCTAAGGGAGTTGGAAAAGCCTGATTCCAAACCAGTGGTGCATATGGACTCCAGTATACTGAGGGAACAAATGGCGTATAAACCAGTTGTTGGTCACGGGCTACCATGGGACTGCATCTCCTTACGCTATTCCACTGTCTTGTGGATTAGACCTGCAGGTCAAATGCTCGTGAAGTATTCGCCTAAGAAAACCACCTGCTTCGGTTTTGGTGTTTGGGCAGTATTCCAGCCCTCACACAAATTGAATGATTTTTATGGCGCATATCTGTTTGATACCTTCTTGTACCAGTGTTTATGTGCTTAAATAAATAAATATGTATGCATTAGTGTGTTCGTAAATAACTAGTATAAGGCAAATTTTTCTGCGATACTATTTTACTTGTTTTTCAGTGTCACCAAATAATAATGTACTTTGTTTTGTAGACAAAATGGTTTCTCCGAATCCAACAGACTTATATCGCTTTTGTGATCTTGTAATGGAGTCAGTTGTAGAGATGAGTCCACCCTCGTATGATCTACCTTGGCTTCCCGGGTTTGAAGAATGTAAAACAGACTATGAACGTGTCAAAAAGTTTATGTCAATGCCATTTCTTAGACAATTTAAAATCTCAAGTAAATGATCTTTATTTTGCAAGTGGTTATGTAAGAATTTCGTATGTTTGTAACTACAAAATACATTTCTGTCGTTCGGGAAGGTGATGGATGTCGATGATTCAAAACACCAACGTTGCCTTTTTCACAACTCTCAACATTCATGAACATTTTTGGAATTAAATTCAGGAATAGTTGGACTTCATCCTGTGTTTGTTTTCAAGCCCATCCAAAGCTTATTTGCAACGTACACCTTTGATATATACGATGAAACAAAAAGTGATTTTCTACCAAGACGTGGCCGGTAAGAGTAGGGGATATTCTAAGGTTACTAGTATTTGATCATAAGTGTCTTCGAAGCATTGCTCGTATATCCTGGGACCACCGAGTAAGTAATGCAGTTGCTAGGAAACGGGTACTAGGTAAGGATGCCAAATCAATTGATGAAGTAGTGAAACTTCATCAGTTTAGATTGCTGGGACTCGTGTTACGTATGCCCAATCACCGACTGCCTCGACGTGCGATGTTTTCTGGTGTAGGAGTAGGTTGGAAGAGAGCTACGGGCGGCCAGACCAAAACATGTCGCAAATCCATGAAGTCACTGACAAGTGAACTGTGCTATGTTGGTAGGTGTAGACTGCGTGGTTGGGGACCGCGAGATGATGGCAACCGATGGTTAGAGACCCTGAATGACATTGCTCAAAATCGTTTGCAATGGCTCACGTGCATCTACTTTTTGTGCTCTCCCAAATTCTAGTCTTTTGAATTCTTCATATCCCTTTTTTTCTCTTTTCAAATATATTTCACTGGATTTTACTCATTGAATAATATCTCCAAACCCTAATCTTTCCGATTACTGCTTATACTCTTACTACCTCTACCACTATGGGATTTGAATCGACAATTGTATCTCTGTGCTAATGTGGTATGACAACTCGAATTGATGTACATAAGTACGAAGTTCTACGTTGATGCTGACTGACCAAATCCCAAACTAAATTTAAAGTTTAGTGAATAATAAGTAGAATGTACACCCTTATTATCAGCTGCTCATATTGTAGTGCGTTATACAATACTATTATCATTTTATAAAATCTCTTCTCTTCATTAGTTTGAACAAAGTAAAAGCAACAAAGTGAACAGAATAGCTTAGGTTTATTTAGTTTTTTTTAAAGAATTCTGTTGGCTACTTGCAATTTTCGTTATTAGTCTGATACATTTCAGTATGACTGAAAAATCCAATACTGAACAAAATAACTATTCAGTGTTTCCTTTTCTATTGGGATCTTTTGGTTAGTATCAGTCCATGATAAGAAGTATTTTTAAGCTATATTATTGTTAACAAGAGTTTAAATGATCCTGTTGTCGTTATTTAGAACTTCAGCTTGATCAGTCTTCGTTAGCGTATATGTATCCTGTACCGTTTGGCTAGATACAAACGTTTTGCCACATATTTCGTCCCATCCGGGTCCAAAATAAGACGAAATGGGCGTTTTACTTTTCACTACTAGCCAAAATTAATCTATTCTATATTTTAAAATCATTTGTCAGCCTTAAAATAATATTGCTTTATTGTATAATTACTTATTTTTTCTGTTAGTCTCTGACCAATCATCAGCTGTGAAAAATAATTCCATTGCTAAACAAAAACGTGAACAGGGAAATGAAGCATGGCGTATTAATAATTTATCTTTAGCTCTTCGTTACTACACTGAAGCGATTTTCTTTGCCAGCAGTTCTGAAGAAAAAGCTCTAGGCTATGGTAATCGGTCATGTGTTTTAAGTCGTATCGGTGTTCATGAAGCAGTATTACAAGATATTGATCTGGCTATTAAAGTAAGTTTATGAAATTCAATTAAACTCATGAACCCAATTAAAAAGTAGGGTTTTTTATGTAACTGGTTTAAATTCCTATTCAAATATAAAAAGAACCTACTGCATATTTGTATAGACTCATGTTTAATAATTACTGTGAAATTGAGATTGTACAGTTTTTGCACTCAACATTTTTCGTATTCAGATTGTGACTAGTTTGTGCACTGTTAACTAAAAATGGTGCACTGTTACCGAGTGGTACATAAGTGAACACTTTAGTAGACTTTTAAGCTAACCGAAAATATGTATTGTACTTAGTTCTGTAGAAAAAAAGCATTCTTATATTCTGTAACTATATACCTACTTAACAGTTTACTAAGGGGATTTATTTTACCATATATATATATACTAGCTAGCTTTTCAGATCTCAAAATTGGGATTTTAATCCTGGAATTTATTATATTTGACGGTCGAATAATATTGTTAATCGTAGCCATCATAGAATCTCGCTCAGATGTGTATCTATTCAAGTTGTCACACCTCATTTCAACCCCATCAGGTAAGAGAGATCAATGAAATCAGAAGATATGTGTAACAGATATCCTAACTATCTCAGTCAATGAAGGCTTTTAGCTTCTTTAGTCGACTCGCCATATCTGTCCAACGCTACACGCTAACTGTAGTACCACTCTCTTGGCGGTTGAAGTTAGTTGTTTCTGAATGCTGCTTATAATATTTGGTCACTCAGTGGCAACTAATTTCATGTCTAAGTTATCCCTTGTGCTTTTATTGAGTTTTATCAATCAATTTGTTGCGTGTTCACTATTCTAAGAACCCGATTTTGTAATGCATTATTTCCAAAGTTAAGTGATTGAAAGGAATAGTTAGGAAGATTTAGACCTAAGTTTTATAATAAGAATCTTCTCATTTAGTTTAACACAGTTTTCTCAGTTTGCATCACAGACTGATCTACCAGATAACCGTTAGAAGTCGAGACGTATTGGATAGTTGCTTCTTCTAACTATGAGACTACTCAGCGGTAAGCATCCACAACAACACCGGAGATCGAACTCAGGATTTTCATATTTCGTGGCAAGCGTTTAACCTTTAGAACAACTTAAATAATGTTTACAAATAACCTTGCAGCTTTTACTGTAATCAACACCGGTAATAGTAGCTAATAAATTTTTTCATTGTTCTCTCTTTCCTGATTTGTCTTTAAACGCTCCTGACCAAAGATAACATCATTTTATATCAAATCCGAACTGCGAGTTACTGTGTTTTGCAAATAGTTCATTGGAGTTAGATTTTAATAATCTGATGTTCCGTTTTGTTAGCGGGACATAGACTGGATTAAAGCATGCTCAATGCATGATTGCTTTGGTGCACGCTGATTGGCTAATTCTTATCCAATCAGCACTAGTTGATAGTTGGAGAATACTCTAGAATCTTCTCATGTAAAAACTATAAATATACTAAAGTTTTCTCTATTGTGCTTCTTACTTGCATCTTACTTCCATCTAACCTTGTTATTTGGAATATAATCTCTTTCCTGTTCAACCGTGTTCTGATTTGGGGACTTGTCGAGTGATTTGGTGTCCAAGAATATTAAGCAATAGGAATAGCTGGGTCATACCGTAAGAAAGAGATTATAACACGTTTATAAAATAATTCAGGATGTTTGTGTTACGGTTTGTAATTCAGATACATAGAGTCAGTTTTCAGGAAACATTAGACCTATGTTATACGACACTTGCTAGCTATGTTCCCATTTGCAGAAATATACGTGAAGTGGGTTCCGATAACTGGTGGAATACTAGTTTCTCCAATGCTGCAAATTTGCGAAACCTTATAGACACATTTCAGTAAATTGATTCTAAGCATCTTTCACTATCGTATTATGTTCAACCAACGTAGATTAACTGATAATGCTTAAATGTATTTTCATAGTTTCCAAGTTATAGAAAAAAACATACATTTAGTGTTTACACTTCTCTTTGCCGACTAACTTTTTTCTAGTACTGGTGTATTGTAAATTACAATCACAAAATAAAATGTTCGTGATACTAAATTTTAAAGTTGACGAATATGCAACTAAACGTAACTACTTAAGGATACAGCCTTTAGCAAACAAGGCATTGTATGCGAAACATTTCAACTTAATATTAGCCTATTCACGATTGATTTTTATATAATATGGTATATTTCAGCATATATATTCATGTAATTGCAGTCTAGCGTCTTAAGTACTAAATTTTCGATAACTAAATCATTCTAATTTTGATTTAGGTTAGTTTTCTATCTTGTTGTAATATAAATGTACATTGTGTTTCTATACTTCTAGCTTTCACAAGATTACAATTCGTAAGTTATTAAGATTCTGTAGTTAGTTCTTCATTTCTGTCGAGTTTAATTTGTTTAATTCCTTCTTTGTTCTGGCTTTATTACAGTTTAGCTCTTCTACTTGAGTTCTCTTCTTTTTACTATAAGAAACTAAAGTTTGTAGTGTACGAAGATAGATGATGTGTGTCCTAACTATCCTAAACATTTAGATTTTAAATCTGATGAGTTGATAAGTTTCCACACTTTTACTCTCAATATTGTTAGTTCATTTTTATTCCTACGACCATTTTCGACCTATGGGACATTTGTGTATAGCCTTATTAAAAAGCCTGCATCTAATGATGCGATTCAAACCAAAAGTTAGTGGCTTCATGAATATTAGATAATATGCTACTCCATACAATTTTCAATAGGCTGTAGGTGGTGAATGTTGACAAGAGCTGCGCGAGCCTTTTGTATCCATATTGAGATTTCCCCTTTACCTACCCGTTTAAGTTCATAAAACTCCTAAGATAAGTGAAATGGTTAACTTTCTCTGTTAATTCGCTCCCTACAACTTAGTTGGAAAAGAATCGTATTAGTGATTTATTAAGTCATATTGGGAGCTGGTTAACAAATTTATTGGAAATACAAACAGGTTGCTACATTACGTTAAACTTGAATAATTCAAAAAAAAAAGAAACTTTCATATAAACATATCAGTTCTACTGGTAGATAGAACTAATAATTTGAGATAAGAAGAATGTTTATACAATGTGATCAAATCAATCGATAAACATCACCACACCATTGATTGGCTTAATCATTTAAATAATGAGACTTATTTGTTGAAAAATCTTGGATTCAGTACTAACTTTTGCTATTCCTTCTTTTACAGTTTATCTCTTCATTTCTATTCACATATTTTAGTGAAATACATATTTGTTTTAACGATTAGATTCACAGAACTTTTATATGTTGTCACAGTAGAAAAATACAGAGTGATCTTGTTCAACTTTGTAATTACTTGTTATTTGTGTTGTGAATTACATGTATGTTTTGATATGATTACACTGTTAATATTTGTCACGATTCACTGGTTTTTTTTTAAAATTTTTGCACCTAGAGTATTAATTAAAATTCAGTTAAAAATTATTTATCACTCTCATTCAACTAAAAGGTTGATACTGTTTAAATTAAGCTATAATTTTTCATAAGTATCATAACTTCTAAAATTGATTTGTTTGTAATATCTCTCTTTACCTATACTTTTTTCCATCCTATTTTAGTCATTCTCTTAGTTTCATCATCAATCAATGATTGTACTTTTTATGACTTGTCATATATATTTCAATTGCTGTTTATTATTTTTTTACTGTGTTTTCTTTGTAAAAGTATAATTTCCCTAAAGATCGTCGTCCACGTCTATTTATACGTCGTGCACAAAGTCTTATTTCGCTGAAACTCTTTAAAGATGCATTAACTGAATTCAATAACTGTGTAGAATATATGAAATCTGAAAATTTAACTATTCCAAATAATTTAAATGAAATGATGCAAAAGGGAATAAAAGACTGTTCAACTATAAAAAAAAAGAAGTATTGATTGATAATTCAGTTATACTGTACTTTGTACATGAGGCGAAATCGTTAATAGTGAAGCATGAAAACACTCAAACGATCATTACAAAGAATTATAATAATCCTAATAATGGCAGTAATATCACAGATCATAATTTGCATCCAAGCATTTTTCGCTCTCTCCATTTACAAGATCCACCAGCTGTGAAATTAAATTATAATGATGAATTTGGTTGGCATATCGTAGCGACAAAAAATATTCAGCCAGGTTCGTATACTGTATTATTTTTAAACCTGGGACATAATTCATCTGTTCCACTTGTCACATCATATTAACATAGCTAGGCAAAATCATTAAGTATTAATAGTATCAGCAGTAGTAGAAAAGATTAAGCAAAGAAAAAATAGAAGTTAGTGTAAGAAGATTTCTGAACTCAGGGTTTAAGAGTAGATAAAGTGTGAATACATCTATTCCATTGTGAAGGTTTTTGAGCTATGCCACCCAGGGTCTCCAACTACTTGTTATAATAATTGCATGGACTTCGACTGTATAGTGTGCATATATCAACACTGTTCATTTCCATAGTCCATGGACTGTTATTGCGTTTCGGTTTGCCCCCTCTAGCTTTCTTCCAGTCCACACCAGACAACACCTGTCCAGATAGGTGGTGGTTGGAAGTAAGTAATTACTCGTTAATAATAATCATGTGCTTAATAGTAACTAACTTCAAGATGGAATTCCTGTAGTTCTAGTAAAAAGTCTAGCTCAATTATATAAATAATAATATTGTTGTCATTCTAATAACAAGAATTCAAAAGTTTTAAACAGCTTTTTCTATGATCAAATTATTAAGTTTTCGATTTTTGTCTTCCTATGTGTTCAAATAGCATTTATTTGAACCCGATTAATATTTGCAAAAACTTACATTTCATCGTTGTTTATATCAATTTAGATCATCGAAACAAATATATTGGTTTGAAACAGCCATCATTATAGCTAAAAATAATTTGCTGTAGTTTACCTGAATCATCGCTATTATTTCACTGTATAGCAACCAATATTGATATATAATACTACTTTCACCAGTGATTTTTTCACTAACAGAACTTTAGCTGCTATAAGTGGAGGATTGATTTCTAGGAGACTTAGATTTTTGAATTATTCACATTTACTAGTAATTTATACGTTCGGGTATTTAAGTAATGAGCATAAGTTTATTTATTCAGCTTTAGACAGCACGTTTTGTGTAAGAGGGCTAATAATATTTTTTAGCCACTTAAACTGCAGTGGAGCAAGGTTCAAGAACACAACCTCCTAGTTGAAAGTCGATTATAATAACCACTAGATCAAGCCTCCACAAATCATACCTACAATCATGCTGAACTTCATCCTCCCGAGATCCAGAGCTGTTATCGAGTTTAGTTTTTAAGTTTTATGACAATGCACATGTGCTAGGTTGGTCAACTAGTGAATAGAATGCTTATTTACAGATAATAAGTATTAATACGGTCCGGTCGACGGGTAACTTTCCAGGAGCTCGAATTCCTAATATAAAGCTCCTGAAAAACGAACACCTAGAGAGAAAGCAATTGATCAACAGCATTAATTATTTCCGGCTAAATAAAGTACAAAATTTTGAACATGAAAATCAATATGATCAGGAATCGTTTACAAACTATGTGATTGGAGGATGTCCCAAAGAATTTAAAAAATCAAACCCGATTTTTGTCCATATCAACAACCTAGTCAATTATTATCATTCCATTATTTTAATGCTCGTAAAAAGTGTAAGTTCAGGTCTATTATTATTATTATTCAATTTAGTCTGTTAACAGATTTTTTCAGGTTCAATTGACAGCTTGCTAACAATTGTTTTCTTTCAGGTGAACTTCTCATACTAGATAAACCGTATTCTTGTAGACTTCATTACAATAGATTATTACTCAATTGTTATCGTTGCTCTAAACGATGTATCAATCCTATACCCTGCCGTAATTGTACTCAGGTGATCAATTGTTTTACTGTTTTTTCTATGTTAACGCATTATTTGCCTGTCGATTTTTCCATCACGTCATTAACTTTTTTAGGGAAGAATCCAAAAGTTTATACTTTTAGTGTATCTCGAACTAATACGTAATAGCTGTTATGTTCTAGTATAATACTCTCCAACAATGGACATTATTTAAGGGCCCCATACTAATGTGTTGTGTGCTATTTATACGGACAGATATAAGTAGTATGTGCCAAGAATTGAAAGTAGAATTCTTGCTGACTAAAGAGGAACATGAGGAGAAGAGGAAGAAAAGCAAAAGCAGTTCTTGTAACAACATGAACGAAAGGACGACGGAGTTTGTAAGAGACAATTCAAGGAAAATGTGCAAATGGTCTATTCAATGTGTTGTTTTCATATTTTACAAGTGCAGTGTGTGATTTGCTTTAAACTATAGATTGGTTTATTCTAACCAAGTATTCATTCATTACACTAGAATGAACCAGCTCCCTAATGCTTCCTCCTCTTAATTGGTAGTTCAATTAAGATCAGTACTTAATGTAAACTATGAAATTCAACAATCTCCATGATCTCCCTACAGTAATAATTTTTTAACGACTTTTTCTCGATAGTTTTTAATAAATCATCAGTTAGTGTTACATCATTAAAAATATTTTCACTTTTCTATTCTGTGACCGAACCGGCACGATATGCTGTGTTAGATATCATATCTCTTACTACACTGTTAATACAAATGTCTTAATATAATTCCGTATGGTTCTCTTTTGGGTTAGACATTCTTTAAATATGTGTAGGTAAATAGGTACACTATGTCTTTGTGATCATAGGTTCCTATATTTATTTATTTAAACACATAAACATCGGTACAAGGAGGCGCCAAAAATATATATGCGTTACACAAATCATTCAATTTGTGTGAGGGCTGGAATACTGCCCAGGTGTCCAAACCGAAGCAGGACATTCCTATGTCAATGGGGTTCGATAGTTATTTAGTTATTTTTCTACATCTACTTAAAGTTCTTGTTTTGTCATATTTTTATTGAGTTCATCTAGTTTTTCTATACATACATAACTTCATCCATAAAACCGTAGTGGAGCAAACAAACATAGAAAAGTTGTTTTTTTTTGTTTTAATCATCGTAAGTACGAACTCTTTTCCATATAATAATGAATCTCAAACTCTCAGTGGATTATATATTACTGTCTTTTCGTTCCATCTAAATCCAGTTCTCTATGTATTCGAACTTAGTGATATATATTGTGATATGTCCACAAGTGGAATTTGATAATAACCTTACTGTATCAGTTCAGAAAATCCGAACTTCGTATATTTGAGATGCTTTAAAATGAGGTGATAAAACCCGTTTCTTAATCTAGGTAGTTAATCGATAGCCAGTGTTAGCTTGTAATAACATTTACTAATAATTCATACTTGAATAAGAATTTTATTATCTGTTTTGATGTACTTTTTTTGAAGGTTGGTTTTTGTAGTGAATTGTGTGAACAAGAGGCTTGGAATCCAGTATGGATTGATATTAACACATCATTGCCTTTAGAGTCGACAGCTGATTTATCTTTACCGTGCCATCGTTTCGAATGTGGACTTGTTGATCGACTGATTATAGAAGATTATGCTGGTTGGAAACGATTACGCAGTAAATCGTCAAATGACTTGACAGTATCAATAAAGAAATTGAAGTCATTCATTGATAAATTATCTGATGACGATGTAATTGGTGGACCGAATATTTCATGGCTTGCATTTTCTCTTTTAACTAAAACTGCTCCAAATATTTTGAATAGATTAATCAAGGTAAATTGATATATTGTGTTTCTCTGTCACTAACAAATGTCAATTCGTTGCAAACCATACCTTCTCATTCACTGTTTCGAATAGTTCTTTTACCAGAATATATTTATTTATTGTTCCAGCTGGGATTGTTAAAAAACTGTATACTTATCAATGATCTGTCACGTAAATTTTATTATGTTAATAATCCGGACTCGGGTTTTGTCCTATTTGTGAGTAATCAGATAGATATACCTAGTGTTAATGTTGACATTGAAATTCAAACCTAGCACATATCGCTTCGAACAATGGCGTGTTATCTGCTGATCTATTGAGTCCAGACAACCGATAGCTTGTTCAACGAGTATAATGCTTATATCAGTAATGGTATAGATTTGTATTATTCCATTTTTGATACTCAGGACTGACTTTGGACTGATTAACATCAGACTTAATTTTATTTAAATATTCTTTACCACTAATTGTCTCAGTTCTATGAGACATTCACATCAGTTATGTTTTTAACTAGCATGCGTTAATATTCAGGATTGCTCGTTATTAAATGGAGTACCAGATACGTATATCTTATAGTGGGTTGCATTGTACACAAACATCGTACGTCATTTAGGAGGGAGAATATATTTGTACGTGTTTGAGTATACAAAAACAATTACCATTATAATTTTCCATAGTTTGGATGACGAAGCGATCATAGCTACACCATCATTGAAAATATTTAAGCAATAGTATAGCACTTCTCAGCATTGCTCATCCACAACCCTACATCCAGGACTCGAGCCTAGGACCTTCGATCTCGCGCGCGAACGCCTAACCTCCAGACCACTGAACCGGGATCCAACGATGCTAATGTCTAGTTTCAGTCAGTTCACTATATTGCTGAATTACCTTCCATTATCTATTCTAAATAACTCTCTCACACCCGATATGAACGATAAGGCCTTATAATAATTCTCGGTTTTCAATGCCGGCGCTTTAACCGGGTTGATGGACACAAAGAGTCCACCTAGGGAGTTGGAAAACCCTGATTCCAAACCAATGGTGCACATGGGCTCCAGTACCCTGAGGAGACAAATGGCGTATAAACCAATTGTTGGTCGCCGGCTACCATGAGACTACATCTCCTTACGCTACTCCACTGTCTTGTGGATTAGACCTGTAGGTCAAATGATCGTAGAGTATTCGCCTAAGAAAACTACCTGCTTCGGTTTTGGCGTTTGGGCAGTATTTCAGCCCCCACACAAATCAAATGAGATTTGTGTGGCGCACATGTATCTGGTGCCCCCTTGTACCAGTATTCATGTGTTCAGATAAATAAATAAATTCAATGCTGGCCTATCTAAGATTGGTTTGTGATCCCATTAAATGGTATTACCCTACATATATATTGAGTGAATTACTAAAGTGAATAAATTTGAAAATTTTAAATATCCATTTCAGATTTCCTTAAATAAATTAATTTATCAAATTGATGAAAGCCCAGTAAATAAAGAAGAATTATCATCATTTACTGGTAATCGTGTTATTCCACAACAAAATTGGGATGATTATACAACTGTTGATTGGCTGATAACAAATTCAATTAAACGTAAAACTAGCGATTTATGGCAACGGACTGTTGTAGCTGTTTATTTAACTTTTTGTCTTGAAGTAAGTTGTATATTTCCACTATATACTATCAGAAATTATTATCAATAGAATAATAGACATTAAATCCAAATACTTTTAAAATTATACCTGGTTTCTGATTTGTTCTGTTTATTTGTCTTTGTAGATTTTACTGATATGTTATATTCTATTATCAAAAGAAGCTTAAATTAGAAATTGAAATAGTAGTTGTAAATTATAGAGAATGGTGATTAATTTGTACATATATAACCCAGATTTAAAAAAAGTGCTTCGACTATATTATTAGGTAGGAAACAGTTTTGTGTATCTAAATGAAGGTTTTATACTTCAAGCTATAAAAATGATTCTATAAATCTCTCAGATATGCGTTTTCGTCGAAATCTTCTGCCTTCCAGTATGTAAAGCAATTAATTTGAGGATGTTATGACATGTAACAAGTTGTCAATGTATTTTTGGAATCATCCAATACGGATTTTGTATACAAATTATTCAGATCAAATACTGTTATGCTCTACGATTCATGATCAGCTACTTTCCACTCTAATTTTCAAGGTAATTCAAATACAGTTTTTCAATCGGCCAATCACAAATCAACCAGATAATGAGCTCACGTGGTTGGTCAGGAAATGGTTTAAATTCCTAAAGAGTGAGACATACACTGTTAGTGACGTTAAATATATATAGGGTTACATAACAGTTCAGTCAATAAACATCTTTCTCACTTTCAGTATTTTCTTTTGAATAACCGTTTGGGCTCGTACCTAGGGTGATCAGGGATCAGTATTGATATCGGACATTTCACGTGTCAACTGAATCAAGTCGTATTCATCGGTAATGATTTGATGACTTACTGTGTAAATACCGTATTATGCAATTAGGCACTTGTAATCCTTAAGATATGGATGCGTGTCACTTGTGATTGAAAAAAATCAGTTTCGTATATCCTTCGCACTCTAATCGATTAAGCTATTGTTCGCCATATCAGCTCGCTTTGTTGAATACCATATATGTTTTTAAAGTAAAGAAATCTGGATACAAAATTCCAACAAGATTCTCGTTTTGCAAGGATTTACCTTGTTAATATTCGGAAATACACGTATATGAAGTTTTGATGTCTGATTAGCTATCATTCATTCTTAGATTTTTACGAACATTCTTGGTCTCGTGACATTATTTTTCATGGCCCAATATATTTGATGTGCGTGTTCTGTAGTGATTTTCTCTCGTTTCTCCAAAGGACGTAGGTCGATGAAATTGTACGAACCACCATGTTGATGCTTTTTAGGTTTCTTAGTAGTCAAATTTGCTGCAGGGTTGTAAACATTTTAATGAAACTTCTTAAATACAAATGGTTGACAGAAATAATTAGTTAATTGAAACAATGTAAAATAGGAGATTTTATAGCAATAAATACACATTTGGGAGAATGGCGACTCAGAAGCTTGTATAGACCCTTAAAAAGATCTATGTTAATAATTCCTAAACTATGATGAAGTTTGATTTATCCAAAATCTTTTCCTAAAGTATGCTGATAACTGTCAACTGTGTTAGCATAAGGTGGTTTTCTTTCATCCGATATTTCAGTAAACTTTTCAGTACTGTTACATCTTGATAAATATTACGTGACTGCATTGTGTCCTTCCACCAACTGAACTAGATCTTATTAACACAAACACAAATTAGTTGCTTTTACACTACCACCATTGTGTTCACATTAACATCCCTAACCCATTTGTGATATAGCGCGATGTCTACGCAGTATTTTCATCCGTGGTGATTTGTGTATCATGCTTAACATGATTAGCCTCCACTAATAAGGGACTCTTCTGACTAAACTTTCGTGAATTTTACTCGGAATCAGTCACTAATGAGTGTGTGACGTTTTGTGGAAATCGAAATCTGAGCTGATGTCTAGAATAACAACAACAGTTCCAAAATAAACCATATAACTCAGAGAACACAGCACCTTCAAAAGTTTTTCGACGATGTAATTTACCTTCGAAGTTGAACAGACTTTTCAGATCTTCCTAACTTATATTCATTCTAATAGCACTTTTCTTGTTATATTTGTTTAGGCCGGTGGTTATCCAATTACCAGAGACGTTGATGATAATAGTCAATTGGATTGTACACTACTGCCATTTGATTGGGCATCTACATGTATATTGCATCATCTTCAATGTATCTCATCTAATGGTCATTCATTATCATTACCTGAATATATTTTTACAGAAAATACTACAACTGTTCATAATAATAATACTAGTGATAAACAACAAAAAATACCCGGTATAGATTTAAACAAATTGACATCAACTGAAATATCTACTGTTTATATCCAGTTTTGTCATTAATCAATCATTCATGTGATCCAAATATTACCAATGTAACAGTTGATAAATTTCAATGTGCGATTTATTCAATCCGACCTATTAAACAAAATGAAATTATTTATGGAAATTATGGTTTGCATTATGCAGTACATTCTCTTAATGAACGTCAAAGCTCATTACAATCGCAATATCATTTTCACTGTGTATGTCAAGCATGTATAGAGAATTGGTCACCTCTCGTTACAACTACTAATAGTATAGCTAATAGTAATAAGGATTTCCAATTAAAATGTATTACGTGTTCTGGTCTAATTAATTTTGGTACAGTAACAACATTATTGGATAGTGATAATAAGTCATCATTAAAAAATATCCACTATTGTCAATGTAGTCAACCGATCCAATTGAAGTCATTGAGTAAATTTCAAAAACTTGTTTACAATGATTTATACAATAAATTTAATACTATACCATTAACATTTCAAAAAACTTCACCGAAGAAAATGACAAATAAATTTTTAAATAAGTTTATTGTTTATACTAAACAAATGTTAGATACAGAACATTTATATAGTATACTTCAACGACCTTGTACTACTTTAGATTGGTTACAAGAAATGCTTAAACAGTTGCTTAATCTTCAACACTCTGGTTGGTCATATGAAAGTAAAATAATTCGATCAGCATTTTAAAGGATGTTCTAATGTATATTTTTGTTGCGTAACTCTGTACTTTTCCCTATCGGATGAACCGAATTCTAATATTGTTCTCTTATTTGATGGATTACAGTGACATGGGCGCATCATCCGCAATTTTTATCTTCTAAATAAAATGATTTCATTGAACTATAAATTTCACAAATGAACATCGACTGAAACCCTTCAACAATAAACAGTACGACATCCAACAATCCCGCCTTGCTCTCCATTGACTCTCGTTAGTTTGAGTTTGTAATGGAAATTTTCTTTAAAACGAATAAAGTTTAAATCATCCATCTAGAAACTGGATACTAATCAGTACTTATTCATTCCTGTCTTCTTTATTCTAATGTTTTCGTTTTACTATTCCTAGTCAGAACTACGTTATGTTTCATGTTGTGTTGTTCTATTTATTTGTGGATAATTTTGTGACCATGACTCACCTTATTGGAGTTGGTCAGTAGGAAAACATTTATTTATGAACGAACTTCTGATGCTTTTTTCTATTTTTATTTTCTATAATTTGCTACACTGAACGTTTTTTTCAAAATTTACCTTATGACAAACTGTTTTGTTACATGATATAGTTATTTTAATCACTATCCCGTTATCTCTTAGTTTGGTCAAGATCATATCACCGGTCAATTTCATTCGTGACTTCTTTCTTCCATTTATTCATAGAATTTTTCTGAAAGAAGTTACTAACGTAATATTAATATGCTTTTTTTCTAGATCATCCAAATAAGTCTTCCAAAGAATATTTGAAAATAAATGGATGCTTTCATGATACCTAAAAACATTTAGCACTTTTTTTATCTTACATAACTTTATTATTTGCTACACCATTGTGATCTGTCTTTTTCTTTACTAATTTTCATCTTATTTCCAGTTTTTTACAAGTTGTTGTACGGCCTTAAAGTGTAGTTTAATATTTTAGATACTTGACAACTAATTATATTAAGTTTAATTAATAGAATCTTGTAAGGAAAAGGTTTGATTTGAACAACACATTTCTATCTTAACTGGCATCAATTGAAGGGGATAATTGAAAGCTACCTATCTAACTCTTCATTAGTATTAGTAGTAGTAATGGTTTCATTCAATATCATATGTTAAGTGCAATATGGAATTCTCAGCACAAAATATTTCAACAAGTTTCTTTTTACAAAACGAGAAAAACAGTCGATGACTGCATACATATATACGTTAAATAAATAAACTATTCGAAATTATATGATCAGTTTTTTTTACATAAAATAAAGTAATTTGTACAAATGTTAATTAGGAACATGATTAAGAATTCAGGTTATTGACTGGGTCAGCTCGTACAACCTGTTTGTCACACAGTAATTTTACAAGATAATGTATGGTAGAGTATGGTAGAATAGATTCCAATGTATTGGGGTCTCGTACTAGCAGAAGATATATAATGAGAAAGATATGAATTAAGTGGATGGTTAGTATCTGATAGCACAACACTTGCCAGGAGTTTTCAAGATTTTCTGCTTCGGTCTGGACACCCGGGCAGTATCCCAGCCCTCACACAAATCGAATGATTTTTGTGGCGCATATCTAATTGGTGCCTCCTTGTACCAATGTTTATGTGTTTAAATAAATAAATAATAACTTCGAGATTCTAAGTATCCATCCAAAACCATATTCATAATAACTTCAAAGGATTCATCACACCCTGCTACGTGCCTTCACCATTTTTCACCACAGAAAACGTTTCTCGCAAAACTGAACATACTAGTCACATGGCTATTATTAACATTTAGGCTGACCGAATGTATGGTGAATACGGTGAAAGTGACGCATATTTATTTGACACAACCACAAACTAACTGACAGATGATAGAAGATAAAAATATAATACAGTTGTAATCTAATACTGAGTTAACAAGGTAGGTTTTATGCTTCATATATATGTTTATCTACCAACCAAACTATGAACATTAAGAATAAAATTGTCTAACTGTTAACCGATGAAACTGAAGACCATGATCCGCCAGGTTCATTAACTGTGTGTGTGATGAGAAACCATTTTCGCAGTCTCAAGACATTTTATATTAATGAAATAAAATTTCTATGACTTTCGAAATTATCGCATCTAGTAAATAAACTTTTATGTAACGCTCAATGATTCAAAAAAACCAAACACTTTATATTTTCATTGTTTTGTAATACTACTTTTTAAGTGAGAGAAATCCAACCATTCCTACCAAAAAGACATCAGAAAGGTACTGGGATACTCCTTCCGTTATTTCTAGCTAGTAGTAACTTCATTCTCAATCTGTCATACTTATTTTATCTTAGGAAGTAACTTCATGTTCTGTTTGCAACATGAAATCGGATTTTGCGTGTTCTCAATAATCCTCTACGACATTTATTTTAATTGCTTCTTTTCTATGCTATAGAGTAGTTCGTTGTACTAATCGGTAATTATTAGGAGTGTAAACGCTCTATCAAGTCCCTGATATCATTATTCTGAAGATCAATTGCATACTCAGATGGATAATGATAAAACAATTATATCTCGTAACATCACAGCTGTATTCATTCGTATTAAGCTTTAAAAAATGGTCGAGCTCATAGACACATATGTTTTAGTTCCTTTATTTGATAAGAAACTGTACACCTTGGCCATTACTTTCAAGCAGCTCGTCCATTTCTAGACCACTTACTGAAAACAGTGATAGTTGTCAGTGTCAGTCGAAAGTTGAATCCATCATATACACCAAACTTCTAGTGATCGTTAGATGAGACAGTTTGTTGATTATATATACACTAGTCAATATCATATAAATTCCATAATGGAATAAGTACTGAGGAATAATTTTCTACTCTTAAATTTTATTAAGAGAAGACTACTGTGTGATTTTTATGTGTAGGAATTCACTCTAAACTAATTAGACGCTTAGTTACTTTATTGTGATCTTAACCCTTAAACTTGATTATTTATTATCTTTATTAGAAGTACTAAGACACTACAACGTTCCCCTTCATGGTTAAATTCATCGGTCATCTTACCTTGTCAATGTCGGAGAATCGCTATATTATTGTAGCATCTATAGTTTTATTTCAGTGCCTGTGGATAGATATTCGGTTGAAAAGTTTCAGAAATCGTAAACCAAAATGGAAAAAAAATGCATTTTAGGGGATTATGTAGGCTTATTACTCAGCTCAGGCAGAACTTAGTTAACTTATAGAGCTTGAATTGACCCATCAATGGTTGCAGAATATGACAATCGCCTGCAAAGATAGTCAAAACACGCTCACTATTAGTCAGCCTGTCATAAACAATGTATAAGTTAGTATACATATGCCGTACAATATCAGCATAACGAAATTAGATTAACAAGGTGAATAGCGGAGAGCTGCAAGATAATAGTTAGGGAGGTTAAACGTGAAGAATTGTGTTTTAAAAGAAGAGATGAATTAACGAAATATTAGTATGAAATAAAATTGAAAATTAAGATTCAGGGGGAGAAAATGAATAAATACATTTATTCAACTCCAACCTATTTGGAACTAGATCGTTTAATTTTTTCGACTATTGATTACAACTATCATGTTGACCTCAACCAGGTTGTTCGCACGTACTGACAAGATTTAGACCAACAGTCAGTAAGTTCATGAATTAACCCCAGTTATTGGTTTTACTACCTCTAGCGTTCTTTAAACCTATTCCTACGTCAACAAGAAGTATTTGTTGTATCATAATACAGTTAGACACACACAACTTATCTCTAACACCGGTAATTATCAATAACAAACTATGATTCCTACCTTACGTCAACAATAACTGGTGACCAAGTTGTAACCTTACCAAGTGTTCACATTTAATCTCTATGTAATAAGTTATAGATTTATTTGAACAACTAAATAAATCAATGGGCACAACTTGATTATACCTGTATTAAATTTTTTTTCATGTTTATAAGCTTAAGTGCATGTAATATTCGATATTCGAATGTTTAATAAAAAAAAGTCACAATACTGTTTACATATGTTTAATCTGTTTGTTACAAGTTAAACTTTATATTGATTATGTTCAGTGTCTTACTTTAACATGAAGATATTGTACAAAGCAAGCTATTTGTTACAGATAATAAAACTAAGTGATATTCATTGAAGCGGACTATTAGCAGCTCATTCTAAAACGGTTTTGAATATGTTCATAAAACTAAAATAAAAAGAAACTGGAAAAACGTCTACGGAATGCTTGTAAACCACAATGGATAACGAAAGTTAAATAAGTAAAATGGTAGAGGCTATACATAACAATCGACGGTCATTTGACTTCATCAATGAAACAGGTTAAAATGTTAGTTGTTATTGAAACCGTCATAACAATCCATTATCAAACTCGGATACTAAAATCATGAATATTTTGAGAGACTTTTCAACTGGCCTCCTTCATTAACTCTTTGCCTACTGATCACCAACATCCCTGAATGACTGACTAACACCAATCCTCTAATTTACGGAGAAACTGAATAGATTATGATCGGGGAAGAGTAAAGGGACAAAAACGGTTAGCTCCCGAGGTTTGTAAACCATAACGCTTTCATAATACCTCTTTAATTGTTCTCTTGTTATTGCTAATTTGTCGTTACTTGAGATACTGATTGGCCAATTAGGAGTCCGACTATCGATTAATTCACTATATGGTCAGTAGGAGTAGTAGCCTTCCATTTAGCGAATTAACACATCGACCAATGAATCATATCCAACGCGTATCACTTATTAGTTCTCGAGGTTCTTCTAACCCAATGAGCAATCAGAAGACACAGATAGTAAGAAGATATGTTTCCCATCGTGACTCTAGAGCCATACAATAATATACTTGAGATGACTGACCACATAGCATACCAAATTAAAAATCATACTTTAAACACAGTCATTCCTTAAATGGTAGAGGGTAGTATTAATTAGTCTTGGTAATATGCATATTAATTTCCAGATCATGTTTATGCACTATTACTTATAATGGACAATGTCACTAGACATTAAAATGAAAAGCTTTAAGTTAATAAAATCAGTTCATATTACTATCCTTTCTATATTTTGTAAATAAGAATTTCACACTAATACTTGTACACAGTACCTTTCGCTTCAAATCCCGATTCGTTATTTATTGATCTTCTGAGTCTAAATAACCACTAAGTTGTTCAACAAGTATGATATTTTATAATATTAGAAATGGTTTCGTATTATCTCATTGTTGAGATTTTGTACTGAACTCTTATCAGTCTTTATTGGAAGATACGCTACCTGACAGAGCTATTTAAATGTAATCATTTTTAAGATTTCTTCATTTGTAGCTATCGATGAAATCCAGGATGGATACTCCGTCCTATTCGAGAATTGTCAACTGAATTTACAACATAGTTGTATCAAGTCAGTTCTCACAGGATTCGTATACGATTATCAAAATTTTCTGTTGAATTGTAGTGTCGGTTATTATGTTAAGCCCATACCACTTATTCTAGCTTCTGGACAGGCCAATCTATTCATTTTTCTTGAGTCATATTTTGACCACGTTAATTATTCGCTTATCAATCTTGACTGTTTTATATGAGCGTATGTGTATGTACATCTTATCCTACTCACCACATGTCTGTAGTTTATTTTGTGTGACTATAAATATTGATTGACGCTCGGTTAAATGGAGTTGGCTCACATGCGTTCTCCACTGCGCGTCATTTCCCTCCGCTCTCTTCTATTCGCCTCATCTCTCTGATTTTCTGTCTCGATCAGTGAGTGTGCAAAATATACTCATTCAAAAATCCATTCTTGCATTTGACTTATTTAATTCCGTTATTTGTGAGACTATAATTTATGGACGACTTTTGAGCGATGCGAAGTGACCCTAAGGGTGGACACCTAGTGATTAGGACAAAATGAGAGTTATAAAGCAGTTAGAATTCTCATTTACAATTGATGGTTAGGTTTAAAAATTAGATTCAGGCTTTTCATCACGAACTGACATCAACTATAATGCCAAAACACTATTTAGCCATATATATGGATGAATTTCGCACTCAAAATTCATGACTCGTTATCTTATTTCTGATTGGTTCGTTTATAAATTATAGTCTCGCCCCATAATTCACTAACGCGATCTAAGTCGATAATTATATACGAGGATGGTTAGGATATATATTTCGACAGCAAAAATTCATACGACCTAACTGGAGTCAGATGCCAGGTCAATAAAGAATATATAAATATATGAAGGGAGAATCCAAACCCTTATTATAAACCTTTAATTCATTAATTTATGCTTTAAGATACATATATACAGGGAGAAAAAATCCACTTGTATAACTAAGGTTGTAGAAACATTGTAAGAAATAAATTCTAAAAAAACCTGAATTCTACGAATATGATAATTATTGCTATAATAATAGTAATAGTGTGGTGTGTGCTACCTAAACTGACATAAGTAGTATGTGATACTAGTCGTGAACAGAAGGTCTGGCAGCAGAGAAACAAGAGGATCGAACATTTAAGAACGAAAACAGAATGCAATTTGCATGAAAATACAAGAACAATGAAGTCTGAGTCATTTTGGAGACAATTGATGGACATTTCGCAAAGTACGTATTTACTATTTGATTGTTAGATTTTATTAACAAGTCGTGTAATGATGTGTCAGACATGTTCGATTAGTCGCCACTCGTGTTCCGTTCGCTACAATAATAATAATAATAATAATAATAATAATAGAATCTTACTTCAAAGCTATCGAAGTAAATTTAATTAAAGTCATATATATGTTTAATATCAGATGGGTTTTTGTGGAGATTGTAGTAATTTCAATGGTTAAGAGCATGAGTCAGTTGTGAGATAGTAACTCACTGAAGACAATGGCGAATGTGTCGCTCGATTTCGTGGATTAGTTAAAGTTAGACATTAACACCGTTGAATGCCGGCTCAGTGGTCTAGTGGTTAAGTGCTCGGGCGCGAAACCAGTAGGTCCTGGGTTCGAATCTCGCAGGGGGCGAGGTCGTGGATGCGCGCTGTTGAGGAGTCCCACAATAGGACGAAACGGCCGTCCAGTGCTTCCAGGTTTCCCATGGTGGTCTAGCTTTAACTGACTCATGATCCTAATCATATATATGTCCTTATAAAAAGAAGCAAAGAAATTAATTGGTTAATAAATTCTAATTATTATTATTTTTGATTGGTTTATCATTAATCCTTTCATTGTTCATAACAACTAAATGAATAAATATGAGTAGTAACATCTTTATATGAAATTGTATTCTTTTAAAATATTAAAGAGAAATTATTATAGATTTAGTTTAACGGTAGGTGATTTTATATTTTATAAAATAAAACATAAATGATAATGAATGAAGTTGAATTGTAACTAGTTCTGAAATTCATCACATATATTTCGTTCTGTTTAGTTGTACTTGGGGTCTTAGTGTATAATATTGACTCTATGATTTGAACTTTTGTGTTTTTCACTAATCTATTAAATCTTGATAGTTATAATCTAGTTGTTGTTTCTTAACTTATTGCTGAAAGTAGTACGGAGTCAATCATTTCAGGGTTTTGATATGCCAATAGTGACCGATAAATTATAGTTCATAATATCATCAAATGAAAAAGATAAATGGTTTTGTATATGTGAATTATTATTGTTTAATTATTGAATATTTTGAGTTTAGTATAACAAGCTTTGTTCATTTAAATTCCATGTTAAAAAAAGAACTTAAATCGAGTCATTTCTCTCAATATTCTGCAGCGTATTGTCACCAGGCGATTCAGTGGTTTGAATGACTGTGTAGTGAGATGCATTTTAATTCAAGATCTTATTAATGATTCCAAAGATCTGAGATATAGTACATTATTTACTGTCTACATTACCAACTTCTAATCTAATTTGTTAAACCTTTCTTGTAATAAAATCTGGATAAATGTTAATCAATACTATAATTATAAAAATATGAACTTATAAGTATGGTTTATCTGTATACACATCATAGAATATCAATTCTTGTTATTCTGTTGTCATCATCAAATGTCATTGATCAATGATATTTGCACAAAATTGTGAATTGTTTAATTTTTAGAAGTATAAACCATTGAACTCACTGGTTTAAATGTTGAGTATTCATTGCTAGACCTGACAGTCCTGAGTTGTACATACGCTCCGCTTAAGAATCTCACAACAGAATGAAACAACTATTTAGTAATCCTTGATTTTTTTAAAAAGTTGTTTAATCAGTATCAATCCGTGATTTAAATTATATAACTTCATCATAGATAATGGATAAGATAAGATTGTTAAAATTAAGAAAAAATGTTTTATCAAAGCAAAATAAATAGGACGAAACGCCGTCCAGTGCTTCCAGGCTTTCCATTGTGGTCTAGCTTCAATTGACTCATGATCTCAACTATTGAAATTACTACAATCTTCACAAAACTCCTTCTGATACGAATACAAAAAACTATTGAAAAGCCCTGAAATGTGAAAAAATAGTGAACAGAATTATGTCACTGGCTACAAAAGGTTAAGATAAATTTCTTTCATCTATGGAAACGTTCGTTCTTATATTATGAACTGAAAAAAGAGAATCCAGTGTCTGTCTGTCCGTATGGTGTGTTGATTAAACTAACCATAATAAAACGGATTATGATGGTATCTATTTCCTACGCTTTCCTTTGTTACTATACAATTTTTTAAGGGATACTCAAAGTGATACCCAGTAAGATGACTTACAAGAAGCGTTTAACGATACATAATATCATTAAATAGAAAGGATTTCTGATCAGTTTAAAGGTCATTTTTAAAGTGTTCTCTAACTTTCGATGAATAAATGTGTATATCACATCACTCAGGCATTTTTAAATTTACTGAATATGAAAGTGTGAAAGAAAAAAAATTCATTACAAGTTTATATCTATTATGACAGGTAAAAGTAATAGATCATAGACTGTTGTGTCTTCCATCTTCATCTTTGATTTACCGTTTCTCATAATTGGAAATTTGAAACGATTGTTCATGGACTGATATTGGATAAATAAATATTTAGGCCTGAATATTCTAGTTTTCATCTCTGGTGGAATCTTGTGTCTGCAGACCTAAACAATCCTACAATAGGATGAAATTATTGTCTAATATTCTCTAATTTCTATTAGATAAGGACAATTTGTTTTAATCCAACAATGTTTACAAACTATACTGATCATTTTGAAAATTAGTAAATAATATTCACTATCACACAGAAATAGGTATTGATGAGTTTTTCTTCTATCAGTGGTTACGATCATGAGTCATTTGAAGCTAGACCATCATGGAAAACTTGAAAGCACTGGAGGCCATTTCGTCCCATTGTGGAACTCCTAAGCAGTGTGCATCCACAATCCCGGCTTGCGAGATTCGAACGCAGAATATATCAGTCTCGTGCACGAGCGCTTAACCACTGTTGAATGCCGGCTCAGTGGTCTAGTGCTTCCAAGTTTTCCATGGTGGTCTAGCTTCAATTGGCTGATGATCTTGACCATCGGAATTACTATAATATCCACAAAAACTCCTCTGGTTTTTCTTCTTTGTTAATGAATAAACTGGTCCAATATTATAAAATATCTACTTCGATAGTAAGAATCTTTATCATTTATGAAAATTATACATCATATAATTAATATGATGAAAATGTCCATTTGTTTCCTATATTTTTATAGGATGGATTGAAACATGAAAAACCAGCATATTCCAATTAAAAAGTAGAAGAACACTAAACTTTTTCTACTTCGTACATTATTATCTCTACATCTATTCAAAAAATTTTGTCCCAACATTTAATGATACTTTAGTTAACGTAATTACTACGAAGCGAATAATTTACAACTACTGATTTTATTATGATCATTATGCTTCAGAATCCCAACTGAGAAAGCCATTCAATGAACTGACCTTCAAAATGGATGATGTTAATAATAGTTCATAAATGTGTTGATAATAATCGACTGTTTCAATGTTTGGGCATTTCTTTCCGGATTTTCATACTTATGATTAGTAAATCTGAATGTAATTTACCCTAAACAACAAATACAACCTAAATAATGTGATAAGTTCATTATAGATTTTTCGTCAAATGTATGATCAACCAACCTATGGATCCAAAAAAATACTGATCAGAAAACTTTATGTAGTATGCATAAAATGAATCACCATTCATCGTTATTAAATATAAACAACCGGAATTATTCAACCGATTGCAAAAATGAACAAAGTTCAATGTTTCAACTTAATACATTGAAGTTTAATGACACTGAAACGATAATGATTCGACCAAAAAGTGATGGCGATAATAATGTAAATGATTCTAAGCCAGAAACTAAATATTGCTCTTCTTATGAACATTCTTTGAATAGTATAAAACAGCCATCAAGAAATTTTGACCAAAATAATGAGATTTCTAATTTCCGTTCACCAATTTTCGAAATTGGGATTAACAGTTGTGGGATACCTGATCCATTTATATCATCCAATTTAAAATACAACAATAATGACAACAATCCACCTGGTAAATCATCAGACTTAAATTTGTTTATAAGTGACCATCAAAATCAGTGCCAGTGTGATATGTCATCTTCTGAATGGGATAAATGGTCATCTATATCTTCAATCAATAGTCATCATGCCAATTCAGATTGTACCATAACAACAACAAAAACTGTCCAGCCATTAGGAAAGTCAGACGCTTTGTCTGAATTTGTAGATATGTTTAAAGAAAAAAGAATACAACTTGGCATAACACAAGCTGAAGTAGGACGTGCATTGGGCGCACTAAATTTAAGTGGTTTCGGTTGTTTATCACAGTCGACAATATGTCGGTTTGAATCCTTATCATTATCACATAAAAACATGCTTGCATTAAAACCTGTTTTAGAAATTTGGTTACAACAAATGGAGGGTGGTTTATGGGTAAATCAAGAACATCACCTACAAGAATCACGTAACTGTTTTAATCGTACACCTACGATTCCACAGACTCATTCAGGAATTCCTCAAACTCTTCAACTACCTCTCCAGTTTTCTCACCATTTACTCCATCAAAAGATTCTGTAGAGAATCAACGTCGTAAACGTACATGTATCATGGGTAGAGAAAAATATATTCTTGAATCGTTTTTTAACGCAACAAACTGTAGACCAACCTCGGATCAAATGAATCAATTAGCTTTGCGATTAAATATGCCAAAAAACGTAATACGTGTATGGTTTTGCAACCAGCGTCAAAAACATAAGCGTCTTTCCAAATTATTACCAAATTCTTTACCTGAAGGGAAATAGTTCTCATCATCATAAATGGTTATCAGTGTTCAGCAGCTTTCCATATATACTATTTAACAAATACGTTTATATTTTTCGTCTACAAAATGTTAGCTACTTATCAGTAATTTAGACCTATCACATAAACTTTTGGATATTTAATAATTATCATAATTCTAACCACTTCAACTAACGTTTTTTTTCCACAAGGAAACGTGATAACTGTTAAGTATATCATTTAGCTATTAAGATTTTTCAGTCACAGTTGTTATTTGCACGGAGTAAGGTAATAAATATCTACTCCAAATGTTTTCTTTTACTTGTTTATGATAATTTACCAGAAATTTATTCGAAAATTCATTCTATGATCAACATTCCCCATTTGTTACTCTCCCAGGCTTTAGATTGCAAATAGCTTATCTTATGGTAACGACTTAGATTCTTTCTTGATGATTAAGTCAGTTTCCTTTCACGTCATCAAGTTTAATCAACAGAAATGAGGTGCTCTTACCGTTATAAGATTATTTATACATATAATCTTTTTCCACTATATAAATACCCTCAAAAAGATAATTAGCAAGATAATAAGTGAGCCTAAATAGCTTGATAGCAACGGCTTAAATGATATGTATTAATGTAGTTGATTAGAATAGCTGGGTAGTAGTTGTATCAGTTCTCTTAAGACTTCTGATACTCCTTACTTAAAAATGTCCACAACCATATAATGTAGGACCATAACTTTTTATCAAATGATTTCAAACAACTGACAGAGATTAGATTTTAACATACCTGGATAACATCTGGAACAATATTGTTCATTCCTGATTATTCTTAGATGTACCAGGAACCTTTATAAATCCTCTGTGATTATAATGTTTCTACATTTTTTGGTAGTAAACTTTTTGATATCTATTAAACAGTTAACTTTTATCGTATGTCTAATCAATAATCAATGACTCTGTATATCTTTCCACTTCTGCCTGTTTATAATGTTTGTGTTGAACTTTGCTTTATTATTATGTCTCAATGCATACATTACGACACCATTACTATAGGTTACTTATGTTAATAAGGCCTTTAATTCTATTCTTATTTACGTTTTTGTGCATTGGCAGCTACTTTAATCGATTTTCATGACCTTATAACCATTACAAGATATATGATAGGTTGTATTACATAAGCTATTACTACATCACCTATTGTTTCGTGTTATAATATAAGTAATTCATCGTACCGAAATCTGCAGGAACGATAAATGTTAAGTAAACATTAAACAGAATGGTCAATATTACGTAACATCACATCAACCATGTCAAAGTGCATGAACCATAAATTACATTTAAAACGCCATACACTAAGAAGTACTGTGGCATTATAAACTTTATCAAATATAAATTGAAGGAAGGAATATTTTTTAAAATTAATTTCTCGTCAAGGTTTTACACTAATATATACTTTATGAATTATGTATAAACTCAATACCAGTTAAACAATACTACATCAATTGAATAGTAGGCCTCAAGATTTTGAGATGGTGGAGAAGATTTGTATCTGAGGTGGATGATTTTAATGGAGTTTTTTTTCTCTGAGCTGAATGGTTTGGTTAGACCATCAGCTCCAAGAGTTTCTAGGATGGTAGTAACCAGTTGTTAGTAACATAATGGATAAAAAGTTAAAATTAAGAGAAAAAATAAAGCGAAATTATACAATTGGTTAGTTTACACTAATAAGAATTGAGTAATTTTGAAATTTAATGTAAATATTTAGTATTACTTGTAAAATTAATAGTAAGTACGTTATAAAACAAGTGTAAAGAAAGTTAGCTATTTTGGTGACTAAGACAGCTTACGTAAGAAAGAAATTAAGAATGAAAACTGAATATAAAAAAGTAATTTTAGACATGTAAGGATAACAAATTAAAAGACTAGGATAATTGAAGATTCTGTACAAACGTTTTTAATAGACAAGATTACGTATGTTGTTATATATATTCCTATGGCTTCTGTAGTAGATAAGGGACGAATTCCAGGATCATGAGGCAGATTAGACGGAATACTAACGGTAACCTTGAAAGTTGAATATATGTCGATAGGATGCGTGGTACTGACTAAATGTCCCACATTACAGCTTCGTATTGTTTTATTCTGTTCCATACATGTTGATGTCCAAAAGTTTGATGAAGTAACTGTCTAGTTGTAAGTCCAATATATTTGACTCCATAGGAGCATAGGAACTAAGTAGTTAATCGTTATTTCTTGAATTCACTGTTAGCTGGCTAAAGAAAGAAGGACGTAATTTTACAGCTCTAAATATCCGTCCCTTGTTTCACTTGCCATATCCCCAGTGAACTGTATTTTCATCAAAAATAACATTTTGGTATATTGGTGAACTATTAAATTTACTTAACAACGAATGTTACATTAGAAACTTTAATGATTGTTGCATGGTAGATTATGGATGAACTAAATTTTCCTCTCACAAGTATCATCAGAACAAAAAACGTTAACTCTGTGGACCAGATATTTAAATAAATTTTCGAAATATTGCAATTCAACAAAGCTCAAAAACATGTTCCTTGTTTTAGCATGGTCAATTCACTATAAACATTTCTTTTTATTGCCCTATTATGTCTTTTCATCAGTAGGATATATAGAAAGAGGATAGCATTACAGTTTACTTTCAACTTTGTTAAAGGAGCTCGTTGGTGAACTCTGTGAAATGTTTATAATAAGTTCTAAGCTTCCCTCATGTTTTTTTTCAGGAATAAGAAATTATCATCTATGCAGTGACAACAACATTCCAATTTGTTTATCATACCTAACAAATAGCCAATTAAAATTCTTCAAAACAAAACAATCCATCATTATTGGAACTACTAATGACACCATAATGGGACTATCGAACTGTCTAATTATTTCTTTACTAAATAGAAAATGTACATTTATCCTACATCTGTGGATCAATTCGTTTTAAAGAAGAAAATAAGGATACTATTTTCCATTTATCAACTTTTTAGCTTAATGTTTGAGAAATTAACTATTTGCATAAGAGGCACGTTAGTGAATAACGATTATGCAATAAACGATAATAATTTTCACTATATATTTAATGTTTAGATTAACAATGAAAGATCTACATTTAAAGCATCTAGTTCGGAAAACGAAACTTCTTCAAGAGCATCCACTTGAGCTGCGAATCTTCTTCAGTATTTAAATATTTTAAAATAATCACCACAAGGTCTAGGTGTTGTTAGTTAAGTGTCTTTTTAAAGAGGTAATCATGTTATCAATGCAAAATATTGATTGCGTGAGTTAATGTTAGGAAAAACAAAGATATTTCATTTCCCTTAATTTCTAAATAATATTGATTCATGGTAAGGACTATTCCTTTCAATGAAATAATTTAAGCAAACCATCAATTTCATAACATTATGATTTATGTAGAACTCCGCCTGTAGCTTTTCTATTGTTAATGCCGATCCCAAGCCTGGGTAATGGAGGAGGGTTGGGCATGGGGTTAGTGACTCCATCCCCTAGAAAACTAACTCGCTTAAAAAAAACGCTAACCAAAAAATAATGATATGCATAGAGATAAACTTTATTCTTGTGTGAAAGATTATTCATTTTTATAACACAACTGATGATGTTCCTTTGTCTGTCGTAGAAAGTCAATATAAATTCATTAATTCATATCTATGTTACTGAATATTACCAAAATATAGAACAGTACTCAGTATTGAGAAAATTATGAATAAATTCTTTTTCTAGGGAAATTATATTTAACTTCTGTGAAGCTTTCTACACTACTGACAATAAAATTAATCAGTTCCATTAATGGATTGATTCTACAATATTTTACTTACTTACTTATTTATACCTGTTACCTCGAGTGGAGTATAGGCCGCTGACCAGCATTTTCCAACCCACTCTGTCCTGAGTCTTCCTTTCTAGTTCTATCCAATTGTTGTTTATTCGTCTCATATCTGTCTCCATTTCTCGGAGTAATGTGTTCTTTGGTATTCCTCTTCTCCTTTGACCTTCAGGATTCCATGTGAAGGCTTGCATTGTGACGTTATTGGTAGAGCTGGTCATGATGTTATTTGGCAATTTGATTAAAAATTGTTTCAAGGTATTTATGAGGCAAAACCTCTGGACATAACTGTTGCTTAATTCAATAAAAAAATGGAATTCAAAATACTGTTCTTCCTAAAAGCAAATTATCCTTATTCATAATTTATAAGTGATATTATCAGAAGGGGTTTTGTGGAGATTTTAGTAATTTCAATAGTTGAAATCATGAGTCAATTGAAGCTAGACCACCATGGAAAGCCTGGAAGCACTGGACGGCCATTTCGTCTTAGTATGGATGCGCACTGCTGAGGAGTCCCATACTAGTACTTTGTCCGATACATACAATATCGTTAATTAATAAGGGTCCATTCCTCAGTTTTATGTGACCTTTGTCTCAGTTATGTGTAAAGTATAATTTCTTATCTTTGTGTAACTGGTTAGAGCTTGTCATTTAATAAAGTTAATGTAGATGATGCAATAGGCATGAAGTACATTCTTATTCATGGACATGGTCAAGGGATTCAATTAACAGATATATAAAAAGACTGAAGGTCACAAGAGTTGTATTGTACCTTCTGATAGTCTACAGAGCATAATCATCTGATTCTTTTAAGTCCTAAATGAAAAAGATATTATTCTATTTCAATTAAACTCTAAATCATGAAGACCTTACTTCCAATTGATCTTAACATTACTAAATATATTAAATAACTGTGATAATCAAATGATTTTCTGTGGGGTTTGAATGAACTAATGATACCTTTGTATTTGTTGAATGCTTGATTTCGAATTCTAAATACAATACATTCGTTTGTGCTTATCTAGTACCTCTTAATCCGATTACGTTATTTCTGGGATTCTTAGTTCATACTATAATTTAAATACTCCTAATCATCATACTTTCTTGTATATTGTGTTCACTTTTTTCCAATGCCAAATAATCATTATAAACAAATTGAACGATTTGAAAATAACATTTTAATTTTGATAACAATAGTAATAAAGGTTGTTATCAACTGATTAATAACCCTATACTTTCAAATACGAGTGAACATGGACGTATATATATATATATATATATATATATATATATATATATATATATATATATATATATATATATATATATATATATATATAGAGAGAGAGAGAGAGAGAGAGAGAGAGAGAGAGGCATAGAAACAATGTCGATAAATAAGATTATCATTTACACACCGTTTAACGACTATATTGTTAACCCATTTAACATTCATAACGAAAAACAAAGATACTTATCACAAAAATGACCATATTTTGAACAATTTTTGTAAAATTATATCAGTACATTGTATAATCGACTTATGAAAAAAGTAGAACATATATGATGGATAATTTTCCTCTTGAAAATTACCTATTCCAGTTTTACAATCTAAACTAAAGCTTGTGTAAGGAGTGATCGATAAATGAACTCATCAATGATAAAGTGACATGCCCACTACCACATTAACTTTCTTTGACCTTGTATGATGACCATGTCTTGTTTATTCACCAATCACAATTTTATGTTCACTATACAACAATATTTGCCTTTCAATGGTTAAGATCATGAGCCAGTTGAAGCTAGACCACCATGGAAAACCTGTAAGCATTGGACGGCCGTTTCGTCCTGTTGTGGGACTCCTCAGCAGTGCGCATCCACGACCTCGCCCTCTGCGAGATTCGAACCCAGGATCTACTGGTTCCGCGCCCGAGCACTTAACCACTAAGCCGGCATTCAACGGTGTTAATGTCTAACTTTAACTAATCCACGAAATTGAGCGACACATTCACCATTGTCTTCCAGTGCTTCCAGGTTTTCCATGGTGGTCTAGCTTCAACTGACTCATGATCTTAACCATTGAAATTACTACGATCTCCACAAAACCCATCTGATATTAATATTTGCCTTGTTGACTCATTTTTCCTATCCTCTAGCTACTGTTCGAAACATAAAATTTATCAAGCGAAATAGCTTACTTGTTCTGACTTTGGCTAAACCAAGACTGTGCTCGATAGTCTAGAGAATAGCTTAGAGTTACACCTGTAAGAAATTGCTTCCTACAGCTTGTATCCACTAGAACTAATCATCCTAAGTTGATAAAAGATAGCTCAAATAATTTGGGTGATGCGATATGACTAGATGTTAAATAACTAATCCATTACAAAGTGACGACTCACATTGACCAGAATCACTAGAAAACTATGAGTGTAATACTTTAAAGAAAATCTTACAAAAATGAGTAGTGTGATATCATCACATTTCTTCAATTAACAACATCTTACGGTCCAAAATACATATAAGGAAAGTCTATCATTTATAAATAATGTCTCACAAAGGTTTTGTAAGTACTACAATATTTAGTAATCGTAAGAGGTTAATAATTTCCGTCCAACTAATTAAACCCATCAAAATAATAAACTAGCAAACTCAATATGTCTATTTATAGAAAGTGGGAATAAAATGTACTGATATCATGATTCTGCAACTGCGTTTCTATTAGTAGAAAGAGGAATTCAATCGTAACTCTTCCTACACAATTCTGAAAAATCTGCAGTCTCGATGTCGTAGAAAAAGAATTGACGTTTCTAGAAAAATTACTTGCAAATACAAGTATCCACTGTGATTTATCAACAACAATATGAAGCTTAAACCTCAAAAAGTATTAGTAATCTCTGTATCAAAAATACCTTGCATGAATATTGCTTTCAAATGTTACAAAGCTAGACATTTTTGAAGAACAGAATTTCTAAATCCTTCAATACAGCGTTCTTCATGAAAACCTTTAAGTTAGTATTGTTTAGTACACAATGTTTTACAACAACACAAAGGACAAGGCTTCGCATCTGACTACTTCTTTGCGCATTTGTCAGTTCACATGCTTCTGTAGAGCTGGGCATATATTTCACTCGATGCAGAAGGATTCAAGAACATCACCCATCACAATTGAAATGAATCGATTGAAAGCTCTATAGCTGAGTATCTTGTAAAGACAGATTATTTGATTAAAACAGGCTCAGCGTTTCAATCCATCTACAAAATGAACAAACATCTGCAAAAGACAGTGAATTTCTATCTTTGTAGCATTATAATAATCAGAACTACATACGCAAAAGAAACCTATCCAATTTCTTTTACCACAGACTTAACCTCTAGGTTTCCGAATCCAGCAACCCCTCCCTCCATTTCTATATAGACTAATTACTTCTAATCAAATTATTTTGTTTTCATACCCTCTTTGATTCCATTTCCACTTAATTTCAACATTTTATCTTATCAAGTTCCGCGATCCTTTTTCACAATTATTAAACTCCTATCTATGACATTCTTTGCAAACAGTTTTTAAACTTCTGAACAGGAATAAATTTTTCATGATTTTATTACCATGTTCAGTAGATCACTATTATTCACAAACATATTATTGATTGTCTCCATAATAAAAATAAGCATATATTTTGCAATTGTACAGCTTTGAGTACGAATTCATTGAAGGTGAACTCTTAGCTGAATTAATCTTTTTTGCTTTTATGTTTCGATGGATGTAAACTGTCCTCGTAAACGAGTATAGTTAACAACGAAAAAATGTGAAGCATGTATTACGAAGGAAGATTCTAAGAGGAGAATACTAGTTGAAAATTGTAAACGATGATAGATATTAGTTGTTATTTGTTCATAACCCAACATATTGAACTGTATTGAGGATGTTAAATCTGGAAAATACAATTTAATAAAAAGAAATTAAGTGAATGATTCTGTAACAGTTTAGATGCAAATTTTTATTCAGTTAATTTTTGTACTGATTGTTATATTCTTATGAGAATAATGAATGGTAACTGTTGAGACCTAATTTTCTGGTTAGCGTTTTTTTAGCGAGTTAGTTTTCTACGGGATGGGGTCGCTAACCCCGTGCCCAACTCTCCTCCTTTTCCGGGCTTGGGACATGCAGTGGCCCTAGAGGGTATCCAGGCAGAGTTATTTCTGGACTGTTACTATACGTATATTTTTATCTTATAAATGTTAAATAACTAAACTATTCATATTCGTATCCCTCTTATTATGAACTTTATTTTGACTTATGAACTATTATTATACGGTTTACCATTTTGAGTTATGTCTGGTCTATCAATTACTACATCTCACATTCACAGCTACTTTTGGCTAAATCTTGTATAAATGTTGTTTCCTATTTTATGATACAGTATGGTCTGTTTGGTCGGTATATAAACCCGCTATGTTTCAAATAAACGATTCATACCACAGAGGTTGAGATTGGTGTTCTGAACTTAACATGAAGGGCTAGGCGGGAAGCAGGACCGATAAGGACTCTAGACTGCTCGTATGGATTCTATGAGTGATTGGTCCGGTCGATAATTCACTACTCTCTCATTGGCGGCATCATTACGTTGTACATTGACAGGAGTACAAACCCACAAGTTATAGCACTCATTTAGTTTAATTTCTGTGTAATTGATTTTTGAATTATTTATAATATTCAGTCGTATTAACTTTTCACGACAATAGTTCAGTTTTACCTCTGTTCAAATTAGTAATTACTGAATATAGTCTGTACAAAATGGAGTGGATTTGAAGGTAAATTAATCTTCTTAGGTATCTGATAATAAAGCTTCTGAACAAGCTTGAACTGTTGTCTCTAGTCACAGGACAAGAATGAAGAGTATAAGAATCAGTCTCGTTTGTGGTCATTGAAATTACAGTTGAAAACTATTCGCTTAGCCTATAGATAGATTACATAGTAAACACCAACACTGTTTGTGAATTCTTTAATAAAAACAGTAATGAGACATGAAATGTAGTTGGCAACACAACTGAATTAGAGTATATTGAGTGTTAAACGACTTTAAAAATGACTCTGTTGGGGATGCTAAATCCCCAGCATGCACTTGGTAAATGTCTGATTTTTCATAATTTTATTTTGGAAATTTGAATTTCTTGTTTTCGCGCCAAAAGCGCCCGTTTTCGCCTTCATATCGTATTTCCCACTTGAAAGGACTTTAAACGTCATTGGTTTGTTTTCTCTTTTAATATGCAATTTTATAATGTTTCTCAAGAACATTTTTATCTTGTCTATATACACTTGAGTTGTGGTTGCTGTTGTTCGTGATTTTGATTGCTTGTGGAATACATTTTCCCTCTTCTAAACCTGAACTTCTCTCTCTAGTTAACTGGGCTGTGTCTCTCAGTCGTCATTCCATTCACAGATTTAGGTGAATTCGTAATCTCTTCAAACATAACAGACTCCTGCAACGATCCTATTTTAAAAACATCAACAACTGTGAAATTATCAACTTTAATAGGAGCTTTCGAAAAACTAACGACTGATGATTTTAAATCTTATCGTTATGATCCGTGTCAAATGTTCTTATTTAAACTCTGAAGGTAAAAATATCTATTAAGCTGGAAAAAATCACGGTTAATCAAAGATATAAGTAAACAAATTTTATTTTAAAACACAATTAATATGAATGAATAATATCTTTTTCTAAAATTCGATAATGCAATGAGAAAACGAAGTTTATCAGAATTAAGTGATATATTTGCGCAATAGATTTCAAACAATCTGATCACACATATACTTGTTAAGAACATTTATATATGAGAATTAAAAGGTCAACTAGACAGGTTAAGGATCGGGACATCTCAGAGGACATAGCAGCGGGTAGAAAAGCCAAGAACGAACAAAATACCCGTGGCATACAGGTTTTCACACCGAGTCATCAATACTTGGAATCTACTGCCTGAAGCAGTGGTGTCCGCACCTTCAATTGACTCTTTCAAGGGAAGACTGGACACTCACAGAAGCATACTAGAAAAGGAATAACACAGGCCGTAGGCCTTCTGTTCTTACCACACAAATTTGAATCTATAAATTCTCTTCAGGTTTTACAATTATCTCATATCCAAATGAATAATTTAAATAGTGTCCAGGTTTAAGGTAAAATATATCATTTGAAACTATAGCATGTGAATTTATGTTAAAATAAAACCACTGTTGACAAATGTCCCATTCAAGCAGACTGTCAAATATATCTATGAACAACTTAGAGAACAAGAGATAGAGACTATAATCCTAATAGACATCATTAAGGAATAGTTACTAAAGTGTACTATGAATGCAAAACTGAAATTCAGTAGTGAAATATATATAGACAAATAGATTGTTTCGCGATAGGTCCACCACTACACCCCATATTAGTTGACATTTTTTGCATTAAACTGGAAAATGGTCCACTAGCACAGCATACTAACAAGTTTTCATTTTACTGCCGATATGTTCATCTTTTTGACGAATATACTGATCGGATAGAGACATTCAAGAGAGTTAATGAAACTGGTCCGTCTATTAAATCCACATATGAGAAAAAATAGAGGTAGAATAGCCTTTCTAGATGTTCTACTTGGAAGGAGAATAGATGGGTCACTAAAAAGAAACCCAAGAAAGGAAACTACTTGGACTGGACGATATAAAAGGAACCTGATTGAAACACGTCATGATAGAATTAAGACCATATGCTTCCTAGATGAGTCTGAAAAAGAGACAGAGACATTGCGTGTTTCTCTACAAGAAAATAGATATCCGGAGAAATTTACAGGTAAACATTTAGTCATGAGAAAAGACATTGAGGAAGGCCTAACTGGGAGCGAAAAGCCCCTGTATATACGCCCAGAGAAATGGTGATACTGACGTTGCATAGAGCAATCCAAAGAGCCTTTAATGCTGGCAAACTGCAATTAATTTTTTTTCACATGTCCAATGGTCACCAAGATACTCAACATCCACTGCCAGATACCACAGCAATACCTTCTGTGGGAGAGAACAACCAACTTCCAGCTGAAGAGGAAATTAGGAAAAGACGATGGAAATGGATAGACATACATTACGCAAATCACCAAACTGCATCACGAGGCAAGCCCTAACTTGGAACCCTGAAGGAAGCGGAAAAGAGAAGGCCAAAGAACACACTACGTCGGGAAATAGAAGCAGATATGAAAACGATGAATTACAACTGGACGGAGCTGGAAAGGATGCTCAGACAGGGTTGGATGGAGAATGCTGGTGAGTGGCCTATGCTCCTTCACGAGAGTAACAGGCGTAAGTAAGTAAGTAAGTAATGGTCACTCAGAGATTGAAAGATAAATTACCTAGACTATCCAACTCCTACTTTATCAATCAATTCAGCTGATCTTGTGGAGTAAGGTATATTCGCAGGTGTTCTAGAAATTTCTATTTTCGTGCTCGCGAGCATCTCCTAGTTTGGTTAAGCAAAGGTATATAGTTAAAACTGTTAACAGCTCCAATTTAGTGCGAACGGGCAATCATTTACAACAATATAACGTGCTAACAACATTCTGTCTAAATACGTCAGACTAAAAACTCCTCGAACGGGTGAAGCAATAGCTATTCAGACAAAAAAAAACTGGAGTTATGCGTTCAGAAGAAATATGTTCAACCGCTCCTTTTACCCTAGTCAACTTCTAGTCTAATTAATTTATAATCATTTTGATGATATAGTAACATAGTCCGATTAATGCTCATAAAACCTTCCTCTATGCATTTTCATAGCTTAAACTTATCTTAATCGCAGATTTTATTATCATTATCATCACTGTTATCATTGTTATTATAACACATGAAAATGCTTTAAGAAATTTATTTCAACATCTAACCGTATTTATTAATTCATACTTAAATTCATATGATGATTTTGAATATCGCCACCTCATGTTGACCATATTTAGTTTAATCATTTATCTCACAATTTAATTTAACTTATGAACTTATTCAAATCAACACATCATATCAATAATCCAAACATTAAAGGTTTTAATTTATAGGACAAACAACACTCTTTGATTCGTATAAGATAGTTTTAAATGATGTATTTTACCTTAAACCTGGATACTATTTAGATTATTCAAATTTGATATGAGATAATTGTAAAACCTGAAGAGAATTTATTGTGTCTTAATATGATGGGAATGTTTCAGCAACAACACTGAAATAGCCTGGTGAAATATTTCATGATACCTTAAAACAACTTGATTTGAAATTATTTTATTTCTTTTACTTAAAAAGGAATAAGAACAAAGGAAATGAAGAAAGAAAAAAAACAACAACAACAACCATGACCTGAACATTTTAAAGGCATCTAAACAAGAAAGTCATAATTACATTCATATATAATACAAAGTGATAGGTAAGTACATCATAATATACTGATTAATGATTCATATTAAATATTATGGAAGATGAAAGAATAACATTAAAGTCTTTTACTATTTTATTTCAATATTATAAAGTAATTAAAGGTAAAAGAGGTGCAAATAATATTTTGTCCATCACAAATTGTGATTGATAGTTAAGAGTGTTTTATGAACATGTTTCCAATGAAGAGACCTTTTCAAAAAGAACGAAACATTTTGATTTATACTCTAAGGTTTCCAACAGTCGTTTTCTTAGTTTCTGTTTACAATTTATTTGTAAAGCCTAATTATTGAATTTTCTCTTCACTTTGGGAGAAATATCAGTTTAATATAATGGTTTGTGGAGATTCGATTACTATTATTAGTGATCCTAATTTCTGCTATTCACTTTCATAGAAAAGCTTCGAGGCCCAATCTTATAAACAAAATATGTAGTTAAATACGTTGATCAAACAGTGGATAATCTCTCAGTTACGGTGGCTTATTGAAAGTTTTGTAAATGAAAATGAGCTTCATAATTCATTTATAATTAATATTAAGCATGAAACAGTGATCAAATTTTGAGTACATTTTAGTGAGAAAAACCGTAGTGTATGTAAAAAAATGTTAGTCAAAACACGCTGTCTGACTCAAGCACCAGATAACGTACAAACACGTACAAAAACGACCATCCAGAAACCGCAATTAAAAATGTGAACTTATTGTATCACAAAGACTGTTGAGCTGTTTGAGAATAAAGTAAAACAGGGGAGTGTCATTCGCTTTTATCATAATACAGTTCAAGATTAATGAACCTACAGACGAGGTATGAATCAGACACCGTAAAGTTATAGGAACACCATAATAAGTAGACCTAGAAATTCATACAACTGATTTCTCAGTGATAGTATTCCTTTAAGACTTATCCCAAACGGTTCTTCACTGAAAAGTAATAAATTCAAACTTTTTTGTCGAACTGAAATCTCAATGGCATCTAAGATAGGACAGATCGATAGATAAAGTTCTAGTCTTCGTCAAACAAAGCAGGATTCTATTTTCTAAGAATACCACCAGCAGTCATACATATCTAGGCAAGACTCTGCTGATGAAGCCCCTGCAGATCGTAATAGATTTTAGTGATGAGAAATGAATGACATACTTACGTAAACTTAACATACATGGTCGATGATATTTGAATAACCTATTTGTAATCATACAGTAGAGGATTAGCGTTCCTATACTTAAGGTAAGCAGTTCATCTCTGGGTAACAGATAACTATATAATAAACTTTCTTCACAGATGTTTCAACAATGACCTTAACGGAAAAAATTTTAATGAGCGAAGCAAGATTCAACAACTCTGCGCACTTCCGTTTTTGAGTTATGTGAACCACTCAGTTCTTCGAATCACCGTACAAATGTACTTATCTTCCAATCTCTTCAACACATTTTTTGAGCCGTTGGAAAACAATAATAATTAAAACTGGTAAGCCTTTTGAAACTTTCAAGGTTTATGTTATTTAGATTAGTCTTTGTCAGCATATCTAAAAATACATCCCACCTACAACAATCAACTTGACCATAAATGCAGTAAGTAAACTTGTAAGTCTTTTATTAACGCTTTCTTACCCTCTTATTTGGTCAGTCTATAGCTATGTGAAACAAATCGCTCACTCACATAGTGTTTATTCATCCATCATGTTGATTAAAACTGCGTGATTCATCAAAATATAATATACACGTGGACATATATACCAGATGCGTGGTGAGATAACTTAGCCATAACGCTAAGTTACTTACTTACTTACTTACGCCAGTTACTCCCAATGGAACATAGGCCACCATCCAGAATTCTCCAACCCAATCTGTCATGGGCCTTCCTCTCTAGTTCTATCCAATTGTTGTTCATTCTTTTCATGTCTGTCTCCATTTCTCAGCGTAATGTGTTCTTTGGTCTTCCTCTTTTCCTTTGGCCTTCAGGATTCCATGTGAGGGCTTGTCTTGTGACGCAGTTGGGTGCTTTCCTCAATGTGTGTCCTATCCACTTCCAGCGCTTCTTCCTGATTTCTTCCTCCGCTGGGATCTGGTTTGTTCTCTCCCACAGTACGTTGTTGCTAATAGTGTCCGGCCAATGGATCTGAAGTATTTTGCGTAGACAACTGTTAATAAACACCTGTATTTTCTGGATGATGGCTTTCGTAGTTCTCCAGGTTTCTGCCCCATACAGTAGAACTGTCTTGACATTTGTATTGAAAATCCTGACCTTGGTGTTGGTTGACAGTTGCTTTGAGTTCCAGATGTTCCTCAGTTGTAAATATGCTGCTCTTGCTTTGCCGATCCGCGCCTTCACATCTGCATCAGATCCACCCTGTTCATCAATGATGCTGCCCAAATATGTAAAGGTTTTTACATCTTCCAAATCTTCTCCGTCAATTGTGATTGGATTGGTGCATTCTGTGTTGTATCGGAGAATCCTGCTTTTCCCTTTGTGTATATTGAGACCTACTGCTGCTGAGGCTGCTGCCACACTGTTCGTCTTCTCCTGCATCTGTTGTTGCGTTTGGGATAGAAGGGCCAGATCATCTGCGAAGTCTAGATCGTCCAACTGCATCCTAGATGTCCATTGTATCCCGTGCTTCCCTTCAGACGTTGACGTCTTCATGATCCAGTCGATCACCAGGAGAAAGAGAAAGGGTGAGAGTAAGCAACCTTGCCTAACACCGGTCTTCACTTCGAACGACTTTGTCAACTGTCCTCCATGCACGATTTTGCAGTGTAATCCATCATATGAATTCTGTATGATATTGACTATCTTCTGAGGCACGCCGTAGTGTCGAAGAAGTTTCCATAGTGTTGTTCTGTCCACGCTATCAAATGCCTTTTCGTAGTCAATGAAGTTGATGTAGAGTGATGAATTCCATTCAATTGATTGTTCCACAATGATCCGTAGAGTTGCGATTTGGTCTGTACACGATCTATCCTTACGGAATCCTGCCTGTTGGTCACGAAGTTGGGCGTCTACGCAGTCCTTCATCCTGTTTAACAATACCCTGTTGAAGACTTTTCCCGGTATTGAGAGAAGAGTGATGCCCCTGTAGTTATCACAGTTGCTGAGATCGCCTTTCTTCGGTATTTTGATCAGAAGTCCTTCTTTCCAGTCTTTGGTACTTGTTCCTCATCCCAAATCTTATTGAAGAGAATGTGGAGTATCCTTGCAGTTGCCGCTACGTCTGCTTTTAGTGCCTCTGCTGGATGTTGTCCGGTCCTGCTGCTTTGCCACTCTTGATTTGTCTGATGGCCATGCTGATTTCTTCAATTGTTGGTGGGCCAACATTGATTGGGAGGTCCGTGGGTGCTGCTTCGATGTTGGGTGGGTTCAGTGGAGCTGGTCGATTCAAGAGTTCTTTGAAGTGTTCTACCCACCTGTTTTGTTGCTCTTCAATGTTGGTGATTACCTCGCCTTCCTTGCTTTTCACTGGTCGTTCTGGTTTGCGGCGATTTCCAGAGAGTTTCTTTGTCGTGTCATACAGTTGTCTCATGTTTCCTTCTCTTGCAGCCTTTTCCGCCGTCGTTGCTAAATCTTCCACATATTTACGTTTGTCGGTTCTGATGCTCCTCTTCACTTGTTTGTTTACTTCTGTGTATTCAGCTTGTGCCTTGGCTTTTTCTGCTCTTGTTCGACTGGTATTGATTGCTGCCTTCTTGTTCCTTCTTTCTTGAATCTTATCCAGTGTATCAACAGTGATCCATTCCTTGTGATGGTGCTTCTTGTGACCCAGGACCTCATGACATGTTGAAGTGATTGCCTCTTTGATCCCCTTCCAGTTGCTCTCCACAGTAGTTCCTTCTCCATTGAGTAGATCATGAAAGGCCTGGAACTTGTTGCTGAGGACTATCTTGAATTTGTTGAGTTTGTTAGTATCCTGAAGAAAGGCCGTATTGAACTTTTGTGATATTGTCCGCCCCGTTGTCCAGTGCTTCTTGAGTTTCAATTTCATCTTGGCGACCAGCAAGTGATGATCTGATGCTATATCAGCTCCTCTCTTGGTTCTCACGTCCTCTATAGTCCTCCTGAACGTTTTGTTGATGCAAATATGGTCGATTTGGTTTTGCGTGGTGTGATCCGGTGAAGTCCATGTGGTTTTGTGTATGCGTTTATGTGGGAATATGGTGCCGCCTATGACCAGTTTATTGAAGGCACATAGATTTGCAAATCTCTCACCATTTTCGTTCCTTTCTCCCAGTCCGTGTCGTCCCATGATGTCTTCATATCCAGTGTTGTCCGTTCCAACCTTGGCGTTGAAATCTCCCATCAGAATGGTCAGGTCCTTTGTTGGGCACTTCTCGACGATTGACTGCAGCCTATTGTAGAATTGATCTTTAGCGTCTTCATTGTAGTCGTTGGTAGGCGCATAGCATTGGATGATGTTCATTGAAATACCCTCTTTCTTTGTTTTGAACGAGGCTTTGATGATCCTTGGTCCATGAGATTCCCATCCTATAAGTGCATTTTGTGCTTGTTTGGACAGCATCAATGCAACTCCTTGTGTATGTGGGGCATTTTCTTTTTCATGGCCGGAGTATAATAGAAGCTCCCTTGAAGCTAGTCGTTGTTGTTCAACTTGCGTCCAATGTGTTTCACTGATCCCAAGTACCTCTAGGTTGTATCTTCTCATTTCTGCAGCAATTTGGAAGGCTCTTCCGGTGTCCCACATTGTACGAACATTCCATGTACCTAAATAAATGGTCGCTCTGGTTGTCAGAAGGGGCATCGGCCTCGTAACTTCCGAAGGGATTCGGCTTTCATCATGAGGCATCATAGTTCTTCTAAATGAAGACCTTCTGACTCCCAGGGCAGAGTTTAAAAGGTTTGAATAATTTTTTCTGGTTAGCGTGTTTTAGCGAGTTAGTTTTCTACGGGATGGGGACGCCAATCCCATGCCCAACCCTCCTCCTTTATCCAGGCTTGGGACCGGCAGTAGCCCCCGGAGGGACTCCAGGCGGAGTTATAACGCTAAGTAGGTACATGTAATTGGAAGGAGGTCAGAAGGCTTGACTTAGTCTACATATAAGAGAACAGAACAGAAACACACCTGGGAAAATAAGTCAGTCAGTTAGACATGAGAAACCCAGGACCTGGAATCAGCCCAATTTGTCAAACCACAATAGTACGGTGGGATTAAATTGCCTAGATGGAAACCGTAGTAGAACCAGTAGTTGTAAAGGTTAGACATACGCAAAATGATTAAAGAAAAGGCTGATTCACAGAATACAAGTTATGAATTCTGAAACTCAAAAGAAAAGGGAAGAGAGTGAATTCATCTTCACTAATGTGACCTATTCTGAGTCATATCACGCATGGTCTCAAACCAATGGTCACGTCAATTTAGATGACCCCGAAGATGCATTATGCACCCATCGACAGGGTCCAGACCATTGGTCGATGATTTCATGGACTGATTCCACATTTTAGTTTGGCTTCCTCTAGCTTTCTTTCAACTTACAGCTACATCTATCAATATATAGTGTGAAGGTAGGTGGTGGTCGGGAATACTATATATATATATATATATATATATATATATATATATATATATATATATATATATATAGCATTCTAACCTGCTTGGTCTTTGAAGTCCCATAAACGTGTCAACTGACTAAGCATTTTTCCTCTAGTACCCTGCAACTGACTTTAACAATAGCTCGCTCAGTAGTCCTAATATAAGAAGAAGTGCTTCGAATACACCTGTGATCAAATGCTAGTAACCTACGAATATCCTCTACTTTTAAAAGCTACGTTCCACAATACAATACTATGGCGTATACTCGTCCTTTGATTAGTAGACGAACATTTCGCCCACGTCATTGATGGCTTAATTCGTCAAAAACGAAGAAATTTTCCGAAATTCCTGTTGAGATTTCGCTATACATTAACTCAGCAGTACTGTCAAGGCTTCCACGACAAGTGGAGTGGTCAACGAACTCAACTACTTCATTCCACGCTATTACTGTGAAACGACAGATTTCCTAGTTTATTCTATTGTAAATAGGTTCATTAGCAAAAATAATTCAAAAATAGTTATAATTACTGAAATCAAAGCTGTAAATCTAAGACACACTTAAAGCACAACTTATATCAGTAAGTCAGTAGTAAAGCATCATAATGTACGTCATAATACATGTATATTTTGTATTTTTAAAAAACGTTTGCTGATGTAACTTCGTTTATTGAGTAAAAAACAGGTAAATCAAATTTTCAGAAATACGCTAAATGTTTTGGCATAAAAAAATAGAATTATCTGTAGTGGTTCAATCCGCGAAAGGCTAGAGAAGCTAATTGGATAAGCATTAGAGTTTACAGATAGAAATTATCAGAAACTGACGAAAACAAGAAACAACAAAACACATGACAATAGTTGAAAGACAAGTAATGAGGTCACTCATCTCGTTTATCCTCTCAGTCTAGTAAACAATGTCCGCATTTACGAGTCCATTCTACGGCTAGAAATAAAGCTCCTGTTGCTGGGAATGTTCTCAATAATGTTGGGCCAAGACCACGATAAAGTGAACGAATTCCTGTAAGATAAGAACGAATTGGTATGCATTAGGACTAATTTTATTACACCGGAAAACGATAATTTAGTATTTTTAGATAAACAGCCTGAAGTAATTAATGCAAATCATTCACAGAAATAAAAGATTGGAAACAACTACGTATACCTTGACTGAAATAAGTGTGAGAGGGGTGAAATAACACCCAAGAGTTTTAATTGCTTGGACTACTGCCCAGAACAAGCTATTTCTCATTTTAAAGGCTAGTACTTTGGTTTTTAGAATAAGTGAATAAAATGAGTAATTATAAATATAAGCGATACCTCGTTTTGCCAAGTTATTAATGTAATGTGAGCAGGCATCTAGTTGTAGAAAATAACACCTCTATCTACATGATTACTGTATGCAAAAAATATGGGATAATAAAACAATAGGCAGTTACCTTCGTTTCTCTTGATGTCTAACAGGACAGAAAACATGCTTTTTGTTTACTGACTTTGTTTCCGTGAGCGATTGAGGATGACGTGACAGTATGATGTCCGATTTGCATGCGAGACTTAACAACATCGAATGGAAATATCGCCACCCACAGTGAAACTCCACCTATTCCGCCAGCGATAACAGTTTTAATAGGACCCAAATCGTCTTTACGTCCATTAGTAGGAGTCATCAATGTTCTACATGCTTCGTACCCACCAAAAAAGAAGAAATAACCAGGCATTTCCCTGGCAAATGTAGCACCTAAACCACAAGTAAATCCTTTGAAACCTTTTTCTTTGTATATTGACTTTGTTACTGCCCATGGACCTCTACAACGAAATTATGGTAGTATAAATGATAAATGGGCACAACGCGTTAGTTTAGTGACGAGAACCAACAAAATCAATCAACTTGATTACTTACTCTTGCAGTTGTAAAACTCTGGTAGAGGAATAAGTTTGGAAAAAAATAGTGTGGATTGTTATTATCTATAGTGTTTGTCATATATTGAATCAATTAAATAGATCTGATCTATGATAGGATAACGAAAACAGTTACCAACGCTTTTACTATATTAAATATGGCCATTATTAGTGAGAAATAGTACGAATATTTGTTTTCCAATAGCTAGTTGTATCCACTAAATATTTGGATGATACCATAACTATCATTCTAAGTAGGAAGAACCACCTGATCTGGAAACTAGCATTTGGTCAAGGCACTAAATATCCTTATCAGTTAATTACATAAAAATGATAAATTAAATCTGGTTCACGGAAATAAAAATGACTAAGAAGTTTACCACGGTTTATTTAATATGAGACCAAGGAACGGTTGTGAGAGAACCTACGTTCATGAATACTGGCAAGGTAAAATAGGTTGATAAGTATTTCAAAATATAACAGTACGAGGTATCGATTAAGTTAGCAATGAAGCAAAATACATTGCCTGAAATTTAGAAGAGTCAATCCAAAAGATACATAGCCCGACCGTAGCTGCTTTTTAGGATCGCCTATTGTGGGGACTCGAACCACCTATACTGGCTGGAATACATATTTCTTTACGCTTTACCTTACCACGCAGGTTGATTGCAGAACGGTAAGACTAAAAACAGTAACTTAAGGCACGAGGACAAAGTCATACTGCTGATTGTGGAGGGATGCAACAGCAGTGCTGCATTCTCACAATGGAAGGGAAGGGTCAGAAAAGATCAACCATATAACTGTCACATTTCACTGTACCCCACGGATTTTCGTCTCCGGGGGTAGGGTCTTGTAAAGTGAGGAGCTAACACATCGGGAACTCCGCATAAAAAAGGCCGTGCGCGACTGACCTCAAGCAGTTGTCTCTTGAGTTGTGTCGTCACGCTCCCAACTCGCTGATGCCACCACTAATTCAGGTTCCTTTTCGGGTCCCTCAAGAAGAAATATCCTTCTACGGTGTAGGCAACCGGGGAGTGGAAACCACCTCCACGTCTCTATCAGCATTCGAAATCGTCTTGTTGACGATCAACAGAGATAACTAAATTACAGTAAATAAAGTGACTTTACATTTTCAGCGAAATGGCCGAAAGCTAAATTCTATGATGACTGTCTTGATTTCATAAATGTAAATAATTTTCTAAAATTCAGATAAGTTCACTTCACTGTGAATCAGACGAGTTTTAGCAGCTGGTTTCCAAACCTCTTGAAAGGATAGTTCATGCATAGTGGGAACATCTCAAACTACAGTCTACCACAACACGTGATGCTGAATGAGATAGTATTAGAGTGAAGGTTATAAACAGACACCAAAAAAGTCACCACGTCTTAAATTAATGTATATGGCGTAAGAAATATAGGTAGGTAAAGACTCGCTGGATATGGTCCTTTAGGTATTAATAGCTGAAATCCAGATTTCATGGTTCGAAGTCTATTACAATGGTAGAAATGAGTTGAAATTTCGACTTTTTTTTAGATCCAGGCATCTCTTTTCCAAGCCCTACTCTTCTTATTTATTCCAGCGTCTTACTGTTTTTATTAATTTTTTCTGTCTGTGCGACTGAAAAGTGACATCTTAAACCGGCAAGTCTGAGTTTAAATAATTGTCTGATTCTTAATAACTTATTTTTTAACAGGGTTAGGTTAGTTTAGAAGAGATTATTTGTTACCTCTGATAGACTAAGGTGGCTATTCACTTGTTGGTAGTGCATTACCAAACACTGAGTTGCAGAATCAAATCTTACTTAGGAATGGGTGGTTGGATAGTACCATTTATCCATATGAAGTGATATCCGAAGCTGCATACACAAATACATACTTTAATACTGAGTTATGCAGCTTGCTTTAGAAACGAATATTACGTCATGTACAAAATACGTGGGCCTCAATCGAAAAACTTCTTATCACCTAAAGGGAGAATTCCAACCACTAGGTTTATCTGGCAACTTAACACAACCCTGTGTAAAATAATAAATAAGAAGTTGTGTTCATACGATAAACTTAGTATAATTTATTTGCCATTTTTCTTAAGATGGAATTTCATAACTTTCTTCTACCGGAATTTGGTCTATTATCTAGTTATCATTATTTAGCTGAAGAATTATGTGACATAAAAACCATAACGGGCAGAGACGCATGAATACACTCACAAGTTTTTGACATCAACCTTCATATGTCCTAACTCAGTCATTTCTCTCATTGACTGAACTTTGCACTTGACTAATTCGGTTGGGCAAAGAGTTAAACTCGACCAAAAAGCAGCTATACTACCGGCAAGTGCATGCTGTAGTACTGAGAGATTACTATTATCCACGCCACAGAGACCGGCTATTAGATGTTCAGAAGGTGGAAGAGCACAGAATAACACCGCATTTTCAGCAATATTTGCAACAAGTGACGGGACAGTTCCTGCATAGAGCCCGCGAGCGATTCCATCCTTCGCAAGTGTAACTCGGAGACACTTCCATGTTGACGGGTGAACTTCCGGAAACGTTTGCATCTTGACTTTAATAGTATCTAATGGTTGTCCAACATATACTGAAGCAAATCCACCTACGACAAAAATCAATGAGGTTAGGCAAACTACCGTTAATCCCAGCAACCAAACCAATTAAGCTATTCTTCACTTGCTCCATGCTAATATAGTGACATCGATAACTAATGTCGAGATCAGAGTGATTGAAGCCAGTTTTATGGGGGTAGCGCTGAAATTCATAAGGTTTCAAGGAGAGATGTACAGAACTAAATACCGGTTTCCGTGCTAACATAATAACTAACGTGAACTATTACGCTATCTGGTTTCTAAAAGTTACTCAACCAATTCGTGTTTTATCTTTAAACCACTAGATTTCCAGGGCGGGAACAATGAATAGATGGTTATATGTAATCTGTGTCTTAGTTGCTGAAGGGAATGTAAAGATTTTACTAATACACCACATGTTTGTGGGAAGCTAGTACAAATCACTTCAGTTCTTAGCTCTTGTGTCTTGTGTGAGTCAACGGACTCCAATAATCCTTGTGGAGAAAGTTATTTGCTTTTTTTTCATTACCTCTCATAATTTATGCAACTGACATTATTGGCTGTGAACTTGCTGTTTACTAAATAAGTGATAAAAAATTATACAAATATAATGAAGTGGTACGCCGCTGCGCATGTATACTTATTTTTTCCTTATCCAATGTTACGATAACAACACTCCGATATATATGCCGTCTGTGTCTGCAGATCACACGGACATCACGTGGTTACTCTGGATACGTATCTCGGATAATAGCGACCATTGTTGGCATTGCTAACTACTATAATTGTGGGTTACGAGATCAAAAAGAAACTTGAACACGCCTAACACTAGTAATCTAAGCAATGTCCAGCACATTTCCTTTGTGTATAATCTATATTTTGCACATTAACAAATCAATTCTTTTGGTAACTTCATCACACTAACCAACGAAAACACATTTCAAACCAATATCTTATGTCTGGCGATAAAAAGATTTCGACAAATTTCACATACTTGCAAGCAGGTCAACAAGGCTGATGAGTTTTGAGAGATACATGAGACACCAAAATCACAGATTGCACAAGTAAATTCTGACCAGCTTCTAGGTGATCTGCGTAACAAATCAAAACCCTCGCGTGCAAAACCTGTAGTGACCTACTTTTATGAAGAGAACGAGATTGCTATAATGGAAACAATTATTATTATTACCAGTTGTACCAGTGATTGTTTTACTGTACCTGTTGATTTAAGTGTACTAAAAACACACTTTCTTCCGTTGTCTGCGATCTTGCACGAACTCGCGTGCGCTCAGTAGTCCCGCTTGTAAACTTTGGCACGATCTCGGCATTATTTTGATACCACGAGATCACAAAAAATACATCTTACTACAACCTTCAATTACCTTCTGATATTTAGCCTAAGGAGGAATCTGACCTAGTAACTGGCACGTAGTCTTCTTGTAGTGGTGATCACAGTCAAACGCGACTCGATGCCTACTACACCTTTCTGTCGGTGTGAAGTCACAATTGCCTTGCCGAAAAATTTAAAACTGTGATAATCATTTTGTCTGATGATCTTAAACGAACTCCACAACCTGGACCTGGTTGATCGAGTACCGTCTTCAAATCCCGATACACCTCAATCGAAACGTTTCCTTTCCGTCCACAAAAAACCCGATAGATTTGTGGTCGTCTTCTACTTTTGATCCAGCACGTTTTTTTCTTCCAACTGTTATTATCATCATAACTCTTCACTCGCCTTCCAGATACCATTCTGGAAGAGTTCTGAGGACAGAATTGAATGATTCTATCATATGTGAGACATATTTAGCTTACCTTGTCTGATTATTCCCCGAAACTGCTGAGGTACCTAGCGGTCATGGGGGTTGCCATCGTTTGTCGTGAACACAAAACTTAACAAAGTCTCAGTTGGGTGGATCATTATGATCTGTCCATTACGTGTGGAAGACGTTTCGACCTATCACGCGTACCGCGATAACTGGTCTGTCGAGTTACTTCACGAAAGCCAAATATTAGTGTTCCAGAGAGAAAAACAGAGAAGCATGACAAGCTGTAAGGGGCGTTTTATGGATATTGTCACGTCTGATTCCTTGCGTGTAGTTAGCCCATGTGATATTCATATTACCTTAGATACAGGCATTTTGTTTGATCATATAACCTGTTACAATAATATTATATGATAATCATTAACCTAATATTGCCAATTTTCAATCTGAATTCGTTGCTTTGACGTGCATCGTACGCTGTGTGTTGTGGTCTATTTATGGGTCATCGAATTAGATGAAAAACAGATGATACAGCCACGTTTTGATCATAATATAACAGATCATCTGAATTACAGTGTTACTACACTTACCCTACAAAGTAACTGATTGAGTACCTAGACTAAGAATTAAGACATAAACAGACAAGTTATAGGGTATTCACTAAGGGTGACAGTTGTCACTTGCGGCTTAGCGACTGGATTTAATGAATAATTACACAGGATTAGGAACGCATGATTGACCGTTACTGTTGTTGTGCTAAAAAGAAAAAATAGAAAACTGTTTGTTGATGGACGATCTACTCACGTTTTTTACCTCTCGATGAGTGACATAGGCCGCCCACCAGCATTCTTCATCGAAATCTGTCCCAAACAATCCTTTCCATTTGTTTACAGTTGCTGCTTATTATTTTCATGTCTGCCTCTGTTCTTGTGTCTTCGCCCCTTTTCCGTTTCCCTTCGGGATGTCATTTAAAGACATGCCCAGTGATGTAGCCTGACGGTTTCCTCAACCTATGTCTTATCCATCTCCAACGTCTTTTCTTGATTACCTCTTCACCCGGAAGTTGGCTTGTCCTCTCCCACAGTAGGCTGTTGCTGATGGTATCCGTACAACGGATAGTATCTTGCAAAGAATATTGTTTATAAATGTTTGTACGTTTTCAGTGATGATTGTAGTTGTTTGTAGTAGCATTCTTTTTAACCACACGATCCTCGAAGCTGAACGTGAGATGACTGAGTGAACTCATATCCAGCATTCAACATGGAGGGGTCAGAATGGTGAACATAATAATTGATCAGGATGACATGGACCGACCATGCAGGTGTGGTCACCTCATGTAGACTCATGTTTTATATTGAATATATTACTCTCTACTCGGTACAAACTATGCTCTTTATAAGTGGTAAACGTTAATTAACTGATTTCCGTGATGGTATATATATATATATATTTATATCGAAAATACAAAATTCATCAAACGGTACAGCCTGAGCTATGCCGTCAGGGGTTTCTCTAGCATAAACTGATGTGCTAAACAACAAAAGGGATAGGTAACAAACAAGAGTAAGATACCTGAGAATCAATGAAACTATTCACAACAGGTTGGGATCAAATATATATCCTCAAAGATTCCTGTCACTTGTCCAAGCTGACAGCCATACGTTAACAGCCATACACAGAGCCACGCCTTGACCTTGAGTTCAATTAAACATAAGTTTATTGTCAGTAGTCCGGCAACATGTAACAACGGGTAAGTTAATAACCAAAACCAAATGACGAAAGTCATGACTGGGAAGACTGAAGAACAGAATGTGCGGTTAAAAAGAGATTTGAACAAAGGTTATAGTACACGACAGGGATGAATGACGGTACTGCTCAATGAAATGTTTTAGAATGATTTTCGGCGTTCTTTTCCGATACATTACGCATTATTTACTATTCTACAGCTTTTTCGCTGTCATTGCTTCTCCTTCCACGTATTTCTGCTTGTCGGCTCTAGTGCTCCTCCTCACATTCTTGGTGTTGCTGTATATTCGGCCTCTCTTGGCTTTCTCCGGAACTGTTTTATTTGCCACACCTTTTTGAATCCCGCCAAGGGTATCGATGGACATCATGCTTCTTTAGGCCCAGAGTTTCCTGAAACACTGGAAATTGTGTATACGATCATGTCCTAGTATGATAATACCACATTCATTTTTGATACTGAAAGAATAAAGCTAATTCCAGAGTTGTAGACATGTAATGATGTGATTACTTAATCTATAAGATCTTACGTGAAAGTCACACCATTGTCTACGCTGACTCGTTCTACGTAACAAACAGTAATGCCATATTCATCTTTGAGGATCGTGTGGTTAGAACCAATACCACTACAATACCTCACACTAAAGAACTGTTCAGATGTACATAAGGCCTCTCTCACCACAATCTCCAATTACTTTTTAATGAAGGCAGATCACCTTCTGACTTAAAAATTGTAGTAATGCCCTTACACATACAGGTAAGAAATATATTCAATAACCTTGTTTTGTCTTAACCTCAACATAATGGGAGTTTAATGAATTGGCTAAGGTATTATCTTATGGGGCTAGGCCACTATGGAATTTATTCCGATTTACACACTTTAAAATGCAGGCAGGAGTACTAAAAACTTCCATCACTGAACAAATTCCCTTCAAGTTTTTCTTAACGATCTACCTAGTGTTATTGATTCTAAAATTCGACATATATATATTGATGGTCTTAGTATTTGGAAATAGACTAAGGTCTGTCGACTATCGCTAATTTTCAAGAAGAATTGAGTGAGATATTTAGATATGTATGTCACCAACGTATATGACCTGTGTTGAATAATTGGGGATCCACTTATAATAATAATAATAATAATAATAATTTATTCTCAAATAACAGTTTGTTACATGAGGCATGCCAGTTTACAGGCAAGATCAAATTGATACAAATGATACAATATACACTGTATTAAATTACATAGCTGGGTTGAAAATTTATAAGACATGAATGTAGATTGTTTTAATCAGTACTACAGTTGGCGCGCTTCACGAGAGTTGCGTTGCGAATGTGCGACTGACGATCAAGAATAGGTCCATTGAAGGTATGAGCTTCTAGAAATCGCAACCTTATGTCCCTTTGGGATATCCAAGGCTTTAAGGATGGTGCAGGATGAAGTAACCTGTTCCATATCTCAAGGGAGCTGAAAGAGGGAGGAAGTAAAAGAAAACACGAGAGGCAGAGTAGCCAATATTCATGTAGGAATGTTTAAGGTATGATTACTCAGTCTAATTTTCTTTTATTAAGGTATTTGTTAAGAAAGAGCATTTTAATAGGTTAAAGAAAATAAGCTTTAGCAAGGTGTGAGTGGACATACAACTGACAAATGGAGGCGACTCGGAAAAGAGCTGAGAGTATAAGATTATGTGTGATTATAAAATAAAATATAGTGCTAGAAACAGTATTGTGATATACAACTGGCTATCTTCCTTTTATTATCGAAGCTATTAGAGCCCCTTTCGTTTTTTTTAAGGTTTTATAGGGTCTTGAGTAGGCTTCGTATATTAGCGAATTGTCTAGTTTGCTTGTAATAGGATTTCTGAGTAGGAAGTGAAACCAATTTAACGTTCGTAACACGATTTAAAGAGGTATTTTGCGTGATAAATCAGCTTCAATACCTTAAGTCCGTGACATCCCACTAAACCATAAGGAGCCGTAATTAAACAAAATGTTCTGCCCTACAGACATGGGTGGATTGAAGTTATCTCCCCACCTTCATGTTTGCTGGTCAGTAACGCCACCCTCCCTCCTTTTGTGATGTTAGGCTCTCCTACGTTTGTGGTAAGTATGATTAATGCTTTAATCAAAGTACATAGTTGGAATACACTGTCTCTACTAGGTCCATGTTACAAGCAAATCAGATATTTAAAAATTCTGTTTTATGGGTTAGACGTCCATATAGTATATCACACTGCTATGAAAATAACTAATGGTTTAAAGAAGTAAGGATTAATAGTAAATCAAAAGATATGAGAGGGTATAAAATTGTAGAAAAAAAAAGAAAAAGACTTTAGGGTAAAAAAAATAAGACATTGAGAAACTCACAAGACTTTGTGGCCAAATTTTGAGCTTTGAATGATCGGCCTTAGTAGATCAGCATCCATAAGATTGAGCTATCTGTCTACTTGCAGTAGAAAAAAAAAGCATGACTTTTAGGAAGAATAATGTACATTTAACCTGTAGAGATTTGGGGACTGAAAGCTAGGGTTAGGAGCATGAAGTCATGATTAATAAACAATGAATAATAGGAAAGGATAAGCCATATATCCTGTGATTTGGTTATATTCATATTAGTAACAGTCGAACTTGTTAGAATTTTGTTCTTTCTAGATACTAGGCGGTCCATAATAAAGTGCCTCATCGGTGGGCGGGAGTTCAAGGTAATGTTGAAGCTCTTTGGAGTCTAGAAATAGGGTTATTAGCTTTTTGAATCTGGTAAACGTATCACAGTTACGGATAGGCATTGGCAGCCTGTTCCACAATAAACTGTACCGTACTGTGAAGAACTTACAACGCATTTGTTTTTGGTGTTTTACGGTAAGTAGTGTATATGCGTTGTTTCTAAGTCTATAGGCTGGGTCGTGGGTGATAGTCGGGCAGGAGGTTAGAAAGGAGAGCCCATATATCGCTTTGTAGAGAAATATTAAATTGTGTTTTAGCCTACGGTGCCATAAAGGTTCTAAAGATAGATGCTTACATCTGTCTGTGTAATCGAGATTCGAGTTACATCCTAGTAGTTGACGTGTGAAACGTCTTTGAACATCTTCTACTCTTATCTTGTCTGCGATATTCATATTAGAGAAGACAAAAGAGCAGTATTCAAGGGTGGGTCGTACACATATTTTGTAGAGAGTAAGTTTACCCTCTGTTGTGAAAAAGTTTTTCGTTATAAAACCACTTGAGTAAGACGATAATGGTCTGATCAATAACTAACTTCGATTTCAAACCTAACGTGGATCATCGCATCAAGGCACTATGGTTGCTTTGAAGACCATATAATACAAAGGACGTTATTACAGAAGTGTATTAGTAATTGTGGGTACAAGGCAGAAGTCGCGACTACACTGACGAGACCATGGAGTGCAAATAATTGATGCGCGTTGGTTGTCCTTGACCTTGATGGGGGTCGATGAACCGTTCGACATTCAGTAACCTAACTGCCTCATGATTTGGTTAAGGCTCAGTGACGCAGCACTGACCCTAAAAGATAACTATCACAAACTATCTCATTATCAAAGCGACTGAATATGAGGTATAAGTGATGAATAACAGTGACAGATCAAACTCACATTAGCAGAGTGATCCCTGTATCCCACTCTTCCCTACAGTGTTAAAACCTGGGGTTCATTGCATGTAACAATCTGGGTATATTACCCCATCGGCATTATGTGGTTGGCAAAACTTAATTTATCTTGAGTCTTTTGGGAAACGTTCGACAATCTGCTTCCTGAACTATCTGAACCGTTTTCAGTATTTATCTAAGACCCCATTTTACATCGTATCATCTTATCTTAAGAAGGATGTGAATAACTTGAAATGGTTTTAAAACAGAGGTGTCTAAAGAGTGCTCGAAATGGAAAACAAATCCTCTTCAGCTTGACTGAATGCATAAAATGTAAACCCACACAGTAAAAAAAGATTTGAAGGAAAACGATTACCATATTTGATATACATCATAGTTCTTTTCACTCAAATAGAGCACTTATACTGTTTAAAGTTAAATTTCATCTAAGAGAAGAAAAACTCAAGTGGTTGGTACTGTTGTGAACGGAATAGGTGTAGATTTCTCTTTACTAACTCACGCGTATGGAAGCCATGGATCACCGATTTCCTCAGGTAAGGGACTCTGTATTTGAAACAAACTAAAGTAATAAATAATGAGGTTGTGGTTATCATTATCAAGGTTTGACTTGATAATTTCCAATAAATTGAGCATTGAGTAGGTAACCAAATCCTTTGATTATTTATTCTCTGAAGAAGTGGCTTACACTGAGTCACGAAACGTCATAAAATTTAATTTTCCTACTCACTGAGATATTGCAAATATATTAATTTGTCTATAACAAAGTGATGTATAGATTTCTATTTCTTCTTGTCAGGGTTGAGTCCACTTACTACATAGAGATTTGTGGTTGGTTGTAGCGGTTTATAGACCCCGAAAATAAATAATTCTGTAAGTCTTCGACGTTGATGCTGACCCAACCAGTTTTACTGGACAAACATCTGCAAGTGCTCAGTTACACTGCCGTCCCGGATCTGGAGTGGGTCAGCCGTGCTGCGAATATCTTCCAACTACCAACCGTGTAACAATAAAACTGCCAGTATTCGGTTTGAACGCAGGACTGATGAACCAAAATTTATTCGAATAGGACAGACTACGTTCTTTTGTATAGCGTACGAAGCGTTTTTGAGATACTCATATTAAATTATATCAAAACACAAACTAAGTGCCCAATTTAAACGGTTCAAATTTAGGAGATAGAACAAATTATATCAAAAATACAAAATACCTCAAACGGTACAGCCTGTGCTATACAGTCAGAAGTTCCTCTGGGGCAAAGTACTGCTCTAAACAATAAAAGAAACAGTAAATACCAAAGGGTTCGACACCTGAGAATCAATAAAAATATTCCTAACAAGATGGGATGTGGTGTTTGAATGAACCAATGATACCTTTGTACTTGTTGAATGCTCGATTTCGAATTCCAAATACAATATATTCGCTTGTGCTCGTGTCTTACTTCTAAATTCAATTGCATTAATTCTGGGATTCCTAGTTCATACTACAATTCAAATAATTCAAAACATCATATGGGATCAAATATCTATCTACAGGGATTCCAGCAATCCCCCCAAGCAGACAGTCAATAGGTTAACAGCCACACAATGAACCACACGACCTTTTTGTTAGTAGTGCGGCAACATGCAATGAAAAATTAGGTAACAAAAGATAAATCTTTAATCAAAATCACACAATAAAAGATCAGACGAGGAAGACTGAAGAACAAAAGATGTGGTTAAACGAGATCTGAACAAAGAATGAAATACACGACAAATAAATGACAGTACTGTCCAACAAAATGCTGCGGAGTGATTTTCATCGTTCTCTTTCCGTCACAGTGATTGAATTGTGGTTTTCGGGATATCCGGAAGTAAATTTGTGTTTAATGTGTTTCATTTTATGCTGGATTAGCTATTCTACTAAGATAACTTATGACATGCTAACTCGGACTTTTACACTAGGATTGTGTTGCTGGCATTGGATGGACAAAAAAAGAAAAGAAAGAAAAAATTAGACAATAAAAGATATAGTCATTAGTATTCCTAACATTTCACCCACTATATCCACACTCCCTTATAATAAGTCGCTTTCCTTGTACCAACCTTGACTTACCTTCCTTCATGTGAGCTTAATCCAACTTGTTAAACATCACAACTCATTGTTCTTTATTATTACATTCTCTTATATAGAGCCTCTGACTTCATTTCACTCTAACAAAGATAATATGAATTTGTTCTGATTTATTATACCTTTGTCTGTTCTACTACACAATGTTAAGCAACGTTTGGCGTTCTTATCTAAGTGCCTTGCTGACGTCTGGAACAAACTTAACGTACGCATCTCCTCAAGGTCATGGTTTATAGCAAGCGCTCTACGAGTCTACTTTATACCAACTATAAACTTAATAAGTTGGGAAGTATGCTATGCGCCAACAAATGTTGTAATTTATAGATCATGTCTGTAAAAATGGCGTGTACCTGCTCATGCACAAATATATTGTTATAATCTTTTCTTCTAAATGGTTATAGGTAATCTCGGAGTTATGGCAGATCACTTCGAAAGCCAACAACGAACAAAGTTCTCGCGGTAAGCATATTTTACAGGATTAACTAAATCATTGAAACTGATACTGAAGGAAACCATATGCTAGCACTCAGCCGACCTGCTAAAGAAAATACTAAATACTAGGAGTGGCTTGCTAGCAAAGAATTGCACGGGCTTGAGACCTTAAGTTCTCATAAAAATCTGAGGCTTGAACCTCTGCCCATACAAAAGTAGCTACAGATACCACAAGTATTCGGTGTTAGACAATGCCTTTACACCCAACACATTTATGATTGAAATATTGTTAACAAACCCCACGAAAGATTATTATCAACCGATAAGCTCACTATGCAGAGTGGCGGAGTAGCCCTGTACGAGCTCTCTGGCTTGATAGTACCTCAAGTGTACATTCAAGAGTTCATTAACCTTGACGCATCTATATGGCGCTCAATGAATTTGTACAACACCCCGAAGTGTCTAGTTGGAGTCATCTACAGGAATCCCACTGCTGACACCGAGTTTAGCAATCGCATGCTGAAAGGTTTATCTCGCTCTACTCATCGCGTTTATACTCATATCCTGATATTAGGAGACCTCAACCTTCCTAAAGCCAACTTCACTGAACATACGTACATTAGAGGTGACAACTCTATTAAATCTCGGTTCTCCAACTTCACTAAAGATCTGGAAGTATCCAAAAACTTCAAGTCGGCAACTCGTTGAAGGGACACTTTGACACCGTTGCGCTTATACTGCGTATTTACAAACAAAAATTCCTAATTAACAACCTCTCAACAGTGGGTCCCTTTGGTAAAAGTAGTCATGCTGTCATAGCTTCCAGTTTTATCTACAAAACTAAGCTAAGACACCCTACCAACAGTTTTACGAGACAATATACAGCAGATGGATTGGGAAGTTCACCCTCAACTTGAGGTGTACACACATTGGGATTTCTTACTGTGCACGATCTTATGCGCTACAAAATAGTTCGTTCCTCAGACGGTCCCTAAAATCTACAACCAATCTACAGTCATTAAGAACCGTACTATTCGATTGCTAAGTCGCAAAAGGCACTACTGGGCGAAATACAAACGAACTGGTAACGACAGTGCATACAGGCAATTCAAACAAGTGAGCAAAACACATCCACAAAGGTAATAAGAGAAGAAAAACTGAAGTAACGGATAAAGCCTATCGATAAAATCGTCTCCAATCCGAAAAGCTTATTCCGTCATGCAGCCTCTCTTCGAAAATTCAAAACTAGAGTTTATCAACTGATAGGTTCTAATGGACCAACCAACAACGAAAGTGATGCCACTGAACTTCCGGAGGAACAGTACTCTCGGACATTTCAACTGACACACACTAACCATATTGATGAAAGCTTCACCTTCAACTCCATAGGTCTTTCAGAAACGAACTTTAGGGCTGACCTGGTGCCTCGGAAACTGCAGTATCTAAAAAAGACACATCGCCTGACTTGGATATGGTTCACTTCGCTATACTGAGGGAAGCAGCTTCAATCTTGGTAACACCTCAAGTACGGTGTCCTCACACTCTCCAGGGCGAGGCATATTACCAGAAAATTGGAAGCTGGCTCACATTACACCAACTTTCAAAGAAGGTTGAGGTAGCAAACCTCCAAGCTATAGGCCGATAGCACTTCTCTTAATAACCTCAAAAATGTTGGAGTCCGATATGCGACGGCATACACGGCCACTTACTAATCATAAATTTCTTTTCACCCCGACTGAACGGTTTCAGGAAGTTTCACCCTTTTACAATCAGCCTGCTGACTGCGGTGGACATATGGACAACCACTCTTGATCGGAAAGGGAAGGCATATACCTTGACTTTTTAAAAGCTATTAATATGATCAGTCAGATATACCTTGTCAATTAGCTCAAACGATTAGGTGTCAAGTCGCCATTGTTTCACTAGCTTGCTTCATATCTGAATAATCGGCTTTCTAAGGCCAGGGTTAACTTCACATTTTCCCAGGCTAAGGAATGTCCTATTGGGGTCCCACTGAGTTTATTACTACGACATCTTACCTTGATTTATATAAACGATCTTCCACAACAAGTATCGTCTGATTTATTACTTTTCGCTGAAGATGTGAAACCTTGAGGAGAAGTACGTAACCAGGAGGAAAAACTGGCACTTCAGGAGGACCTGACTCGACCTCAAAGTTAGGAAGATGACAACGGACTTACCTTTAATACTTCAACGTGTAAATTAGTTCTTCTGAGACTTGTTTCAGACTACAACCACAACTTAGGTCCCCTTTAGAGTTATCCCAAGTTGGTAAAGATCTAGGAGTGTTAGTGCCCTACTATCTGAAATCTTACGCTAACTGCGACAAAACTGCTTTACGGAAAACCTTGCACTGATAACGTTGAAACGCATTTTTGGCCAGTTTGAATGAAGAATTTTCCACATAATCTCTTACAGTTTTACTCGCATTTATTTGGAGAGTGAAAACACAGTATCGCCCCCCTCATTCTAAAAAGGTAAGGACACTCTGGAACGTGTCCAACGGCTAATCGTAAAATCATATCGGGGACTCAAATTCAAGTCTTATGAAGTGCGCCTCCAATCACTGTAAGTCTATCCATTAGAGTACAGGCGTCTTAGAGGTGACCCTCTAATAACTTGCAAGATTCTTAAAACTTCTGGACATCCCCTTAAACACCAACTTAAGCTTAGTCCCAACACAAGCTTTAGGTGTGATGATGTCACAAGTATTCAGTGTTTGACAACGCTTCTACCAGTAACACCTTCTAATATATTTCTTTCCCACCAAGAGAAATCAAAAGACAGAGTCGAGGAGATCGGAAGAGTATATTTGGCGATGACCAGTATATCGGAATTCTTTGATCTAATCTGGCTAGCGATTGCGGTTGATGTTGAGCACAGCGTTACCACACGTGATCTGGTGCGGATGCCTGACCGAGCTCCTTTAGCTAGATGAGTCCACTAAAACATATGGTCAGCATCCAATGTCGAAAACTTACAGGGCTATTTATTTTGGGGATTTATTTACCGCTACAGATCACTCCCCCCCTAGTGGGTTAGTGATGACCCTAAGACGTGGCCAGCCAGAAGTTTAAACCCAACGAGTTCGTCGTTGGTAAACACTCTTCTGATAGCTTACTAAGTGTAGCAGCGTCTGGTCGTCTTTCCTTACTATATGGGACCGAGGTACAACATAGTAAAAAAAGAAAAAGTTACAACGAAAATTTCTACTCCTCGTAAACTGCATCGTTCTTTTCCAGCCGTCCTGGAAAAGAAAAAAGAATATGTAAGTGCATGTCGAAATACACTCGTATGTGCGTAAAAACACAATGTCGGCGAAAAAATGGAAAATAAACTCAAGCACACGTAATAGCGTTAAAAAATAATGTTGTTTTTTTCTTAAAATAAAAATATAAACATATAGGCATATTAAAATTGTTTTTTTTAATATTATATATTGTCAAAAGAAAAATCGAGATAATATAAAATGTCGAGTAGTGTCTTACGTGCAGTAGTCGTCTAAATGTTCTGGAAATCTTACTCTTCTTCCAGAACGCGTCGTCTTAAGTTTATTTTCAGATACATTCGGAATGTCATCGCTAGTGTTGATTGTCGGTTGTGTAATTATGAGTGTAGGAGTCGTATTGTGCGATTGTACCAAAGGAAAGTCGACGTGAATAGGATTTCCTTCTAAATACGCTGCTTTTAAGCGATCGATGCTGATGCTATCGTTTGTTCCATTCTTATCGACTATATAGTACTTAGATTCACGTTGAAGAACTTTGAAAGTCCTTCGTATGCTGATTCGAATGGTCGTCGATGCGAGTCTCGACGAACGAAAACGTGTGTAATATATCGTAGGTCAGGTTGAACGAATACATCAGTTGATTGAGGTCGAGTGGAAGCAGGTTTCACTGAACGCATTGCGTTTGTAAGTGTTGTAACGTGTTTGACTGCAGGTTTTGATAAGCAGCGTATTTATCAATCGCTTCTGTGACAGTGATACTTAAACACGTAGTGGACGACCTAGTGCCCTGATTGGCCCTGCTTCGCTGTCTGTCCTAGCCAGTTGAGTCAAGAACGCAAGTCACAGCCTCTGAGTTATGAATCATTGTATTTCAGACATACTCTATTTATATACTAACCAAACAAACCACATCGTACCATAAAATAGAAAACAATATTTACACAATATTTAACAAGTGAAACAAACATCGACCAATGGGAAATGTACATTTAAGGTCCAAGGCCACCATAGACTTAACACGATAATTATTGGTATATTTTTCCGACTATCCTAACACCTCCCTTTTTTTTAAAGGTCCGGAGTTAATATACGGATTTTAAAATTTTCTGCGTCCGTCCTCCCCCGCGAAATAACGTTGGGTCCTCATATACCCAAGTAACAGTTAGTCTGACTCTATTTGAAGCATATTTCGCGCATTGAGTAGAGGGTTCACTAAAACTGACTAGGTGATGAGGATTAGCGACACCAGACATGAGGTCATTAAGGTTTGATTTTTGTGCAACATATTCTTCAGACCTCTTCAAAGTTCCATCACTGGATAATAGGTCACTAAAACAAACAGCATCTTTGAAATTCGTATTAGATTTCTGACCATTATTTGATGCACGGGGAACATTTTCTGGCACGAGATGTTCTTCTTGTAAGCTGGATACCTCACATATTTCAGGCACAGTGGGATTTGAACCCACAACAGGGCATGCCTCTGAATTGGACAATTCTGGACCGCTGGACGGATCATGAGTGACTGCCTCGTTTGCATTACTGATCATAAGGGATTCATAGAGGCTTTTGTTTTCATCTTCATATGTCCTGCAGTCATTCCCGAGTTCAGTATGCAAGTGAGAAATTAATTCGTCAATCTCTTTCACATATCCGAAACATGGGAGATTTAGCAGTCGCGTGCGTAAATTGTCCACAACATTCAACTGACTCTCTGAATATCTGAAGTAAACTGCGAAATGTCGTCCAGTTGTCGAGACTCACGGGGAGAGTACTTGTCAGAAGGAGAGCTTAACGAGAAAGTGAGCGGTTTATGGTCCGTGAAAAGAGTGAATTCACGGCCTTCGATATAGTGTTGGAAATGCCGTACAGCACAATACATAGCTAGGAGTTCCCTACCGAATGTGCTGTACCTCGATTCGGTGTCTAGCAACCTTCTAGAGAAAAATGCCAAGGGTTGCCAGGAGTTGTTAACCCATTGTTGTAAGACTCCTCCGATTGCCGAGTCGGATGCGTCTACTGCGATGCTAATGGGTGCTCGGGTGTCCTGATGTGCGAGCATTGTTGCTTTAGCAATCAGTTCCTTAACTGTGGAGAATGCTTTTCGTGCGGTGTCGTCCAAATTAATGGATTTCGCATTTCCACGAAGTTGGTCGGTCAGAGGTTTCATAAGTAATGCGCATTTCGGTATGAAACGTCTATAGAAACTTACCAGGCCGTTGAACGTGCGTAATTGCTTGACGGTGGTCGGTTCTGGGTAATCCAGAATGGCCGCCACTTTGGTTCTAAGGGGTCGGATACCTTGAGCATCGATAGTGTGTCCCAGAAAGTCTAACGAGTCGGTTCCGAATTGGCATTTCTGAACGTTTACAGTTATGCCATGTTTTTGTAATCGTTCGAAAACAAGGTCCAGATGCTTGAGATGTGTTTCTCTGTCCGGACTTGCGATTAGACAGTCGTCAACATACGCGTGTACGAAGTTGAGACCTCGAAAAACGTCGTCTATGAATCTTTGGAATGTTTGAGCAGCATTCCTTAGACCGAAAGGCATTCGCAAAAATTCATAGAGTCCGAAGGGAGTTATGATAGCTGTTTTCGGTATGTCGTCAGTAGCCATAGGGATTTGGTTATACGCTTTAACCAAGTCGATTTTCGAAAAGACAGTTGTACCTTTCAAGGTAGCTGTCAAATCGTGAATGTGAGGCAACGGGTAACGATCGGGAATGGTTTTCGCGTTCAATCGCCGATAGTCGCCAGTTGGACGCCAATCGTTGCTGTCCTTTTTAGGGACCATGTGCAACGGAGATGCATATGGGCTACTTGACGGTCGTATGATTCCTAAGTCCATCATGTGATCGAATTCGTTTTTCGCTAACCTTAGCTTTTCAGGAGCTAGTCGTCGTGCTTTAGAGAATACAGGTGGTCCTGTAGTCGTGATGTGATGTGTAACATTGCTGGTTACACACGGTAGTTTCGGTTGAGTTTGTTGTATCCCAGGGTACTTATCGAGTAGTGGTTGATAGAGTGGGTCTATCATATGTTTAACTGTGACTGGGGATACTCTACAACCAGTAAAAGAAGTTGCGCAAACGGACAAATTAGTGTTTCCGTCTACTAGCCTCCGTTTGCGAGTGTCGATGATCAGATTGTGGTGTTGTAGAAGGTCCATACCAATGATTGGCATAGAAACATCTGCAACAACGAAAATCCAGTGGATGGGTTTGCGTAAACCCACGTTAAGGTAAACGTACCTTTTGCCATACGTAGCGATCGGTTTTCCGTTTGCCGCCTGTAAGTTTAGGGTCGATTCGTGAAGTCGGTCGTTAGGATTTGCTGGGAGAACGCTAACTTCTGCGCCAGTGTCGACGAGGTAGCGAACTCTCGTTGTCACATCTGTGACGTATAACAGACGGCTATGTTCGCCGGCTACGGTTGCCGTTAACGCGTGCCGGCTTGGAAGTTTCCCGAATTGTTTTTCGAATCAGTCGGTTTCGTGTTGGGAAAATTGCAGGGTTTTCTGCAATTTCTGGAAAACTTTCCATACTGGTTATGATACCAGCACCAGTCGGGGTTATCTGTCTCTCGTGGTCTAGAGACAGATCGCTTACGAGAAATGCTTCTACGTGGTGTGCGCGATCTCTTACGGTCGGTACGAAGACTAAGATAACGCGTGAGTGTGTGACATAAGTCGGTTATATCATTCTGAGTCGTTTGAGGTTTTTCTTTGACTGAAAATACCTCGGTAGTAGGTTTCGTAATTTCTAGAATGCGGTCGGCAGATGCAGCTAGCTCGTCTAAGGCGTTGTTCTGGAACGAGACCAGAACTGCTTGCACCTGTTGGGGAAGTTTTGACAAGAAGAGTTGTTTGAATAGACCTTCGTCGAAAGTTCTTGGGCCTATAACCTCTCTCATCCGTTGCAACATGTCCGTCGCAGAACCGTGTTGCAGGTCGATGTTATTGAAGAGTTGATCTAACCTTTGTCGATCGGTTAGGTCTCCTCGTTTGAGAATCGAGCGTTTTAAGATTTCGTAAGGTCCGGAAACATCACTAGTAAACATACTAGGTGTTACGTACCTGTTGAATTCCCGCGGCAGTGCCTTGACTACTGCGAGGAATTGTGCACGTGTGTCGATCACGCCGTGCTCGGAGAAGTCGGCTTCTGCGTAGCAAAACCAGGCTTCGATGTTGTCGGGCCAGAAAGGCATCAGTTGAAACGAAGGTGGGGACAAGGTCTTAAGCTTGAGTACTTTAGGTGTCTGTTCAGTCATGATGAAATATGAAGTACGATAATGAACGAGGGGAAAAATATATATATATATCCAAGAAAAAATACGAAAAAAAATCACAATGTTTAAAAAAAATAAAAAATAAGGCAATGATATATAAAAATCCCAAAAAGGAACAGACTCACAGTTGCAATAAGGTGTACCAGATCACGACGGTCTCACCAATGATGATGTCACAGGTATTCAGTGTTTGACAACGCTTCTACCAGTAACACCTTCTAATATATTTCGTTCCCACCAAGAGAAATCAAAAGACAGAGTCGAGGAGATCGGAAGAGTATATTTGGCGATGACCAATATATCGGAATTCTCTGATCTAATCTGGCTAGCGATTGCGGTTGATGTTGAGCACAGCGTTACCACACGTGATCTGGTGCGGATGCCTGACCGAGCGCCTTCAGCTAGATGAGTCCACTAAAACATATGGTCAGCATCCAATGTCGAAAACTTACAGGGCTATTTATTTTGGGGATTTATTTACCGCTACAGGTGTAACACTCAGAAACTGTAGACACACCTTTTACTCCTTAGGGAGATTTAACTTCTGTAATTAACTGCCGGCCGAGCTAGTCTATGCGACTTCCAAGGAGTCCTTTAAGAGAAAGCCTGACATATTCTTAAGAACTATGGACAAGAGGGGAATGGAGAGATGACACAGTAACTCGTTGTGATTCCCCAACGTTTTACTTTTTCTTCTTTCATCATTAATATGCCTAGGTTCCTACCTGGAGACATCGGCGATCCGTTGCTACTGGATATGGAAGCTCGTTAGGCAAAAGCTTCTATTCCGTCCAGAACCATTTGAACAATACTGGCTAATTAAAAGGGCGCCTATACAAATTCGTACGATGCGACAAGGTCTTTGGGTATGTAGTTGCTTGGTGGGATATCTGTTAGTTTATCTGATCATTTCGAGGATCTTTACAGTTGTGTAACGTTTTGATATTTCTAGAAACAGTGTTTATTTTATCATTTTGACAGATACAATTTTGTGGTGGGTCTTAACAGTGTGAAAGAACTGGAAACGACCTTGGAATCATGACGCCACACGCACTTAGGAAAGGTATATAATTTATATAAAAGGGGTTTTGTCGTATAAGAAATTAAGTACAGATAAATATTCTCGCCCGGGGTTTTCTTATCCTTCGGGTTCTAAAGGGTGTAAATCAAAAGGGACGTGCATCTTAGTGCAGCACATTCTCTGTAGATCTATCAATCATTCGATAAGTAATTACTCACAACCGTCTAAATTTATTTGCCTCAATTCATGGAAAAACCGTCAGGATGGTGCTAATGGAAAGTTTCTTGACGAGTACAGTTGTCAGTAATGATGGACCGTTTATAAATGGTCAATACATATGGTCTTCACAAAAGTTCGTTCTAATAAGTATATTACTAATAAAAATAATGCCCTATTAGTCCTCGAGTGATGTGATCGCCTCTTGTGGGAAGTCGAAAAATCCAAGCGTGAATACAAAAACTCACTAGGAAACAACTATTTCTGTTAAAAATTGAATAAGCTGGTTCACCCATAAACAAGCAAAATAGTAGTAATGAAATTTTAGACGTCAACTGGTTCTACTTATATGGAAAAAGTTTCGGCGAACGATATTTATAGTTGTCTTCACTTAGCGTGTAATATTTCGTAACACGACTGGTTTAATCATGCACTTTACACTTAACTGTGACTAGAAAGATGGTAGACTAATATTGTACATTGCTTTGAAGTCAGTGAACATGTATGTATTTAAAAAATAGTGTGTGGTTAGTGTAGGAAAAACACTTCATAAAAAACATGTTTCGGGTCTCAAAAGTAACTCCAGTAATAATTTGGTAGCCTTAGCCAGTCAAAAATAACGTAAAACCGAACGAAAATATGATTCGGTCCAAGCTGTCTCACTTAATATCACGATATTGGGGAAAGTTGGCAAGATGCATAGAAAGAGCCGAAGTCATACCATTATTGATAGTCAAGAACTACCTATATAACCCATATGAATCTAATGAAATACGTAAGTAAAAATAATGATCTTAAAAGTACATATTTATTACCACGACCGATCCATAAAGCTGTCATCTAAGGTCTTCAAATTTAAATTACGGCTTGCGGACACTATCTTGGTAGATTGTATCTTTAAGGTCAGGTCACTGCAACATTCATTGGTTTCGTAACTTGTTTCTTTATAGTTAGGATCTTCCTAGTTGCTTTTTCTGATAGCTCCTCAGATGGTAAAAGCTTTTGGCGGTTATATTCAGATATGGCAAGTCTCTGGAGGGTAATTGAATAAGTATTTTTCATTGTTCAACAGTTTTTAGTATGATGTTCTACAGCTGAGGCATGAATGTGGAAGTTAGTAGTTGTAAACTATGGATACTCGATTACACGTGCCTTAGAACTATTGTTTGTACATGGCTAGACCACCGAGTAAGCACTGTTGTGACTGAGGGTAATGTTATTGGCAGTGAAAATAAGTCAGTCAATGAACTTAAAAACTTTCACCATCCTTCGTAGCTGGGTCATATGATACCCACGTTAAAACACAATATAGGTTGACATATATCATTTATTTAACTCATAATGGGAGACCAAAAATTCATCACACGAATGTGATAATAGTACTATGAATCATAATGTTGTAATCGATCGATACTTGTTCAAAAAGTAGTTGCCTGATGTTCTGAATCGTGTTTAAATATATTAACTTACTTGCTGATACTGCAAAATCTTGTATGAACTATCTGAAAACCGATCATAGTGGTGCAAATAAATGCTGTCTTTATCATACTTCAAAGGACCTTTTTGCCACTTTATTTTTTATATTTAGCTTTCATTCACATGCTATCTCTGTTTTCAGTTTTATCTCTCCAAAACGTAGCATTGTGGATCATTGGATTATTTGTACTGATTATACGTTGACTAGTCAACAAGTTTGTAGTTTACGAATTGCTTTCCCTGTGTTTTAATTTGATGTTTAATTTAAAAACTACATATCAGTTTGCAACTTTATATACCCAACTTTTTTCATTTTTTATTTCCATCTCTACTAGAGACATCGTACATATTCATTTCCAAATATCTATGTAAATCGTTTTTAAATATCACAGATGTCTGCTGGTTTAGAATCCACTCAGTGTTTCGATGAAACATCGGCTGTACTTGATGACTTTGTTTCCAAGTTTGCTTCTCCTTTGAATAAATTTGGAGCGTTTGCTGATTCACCTGAACTACATCAAACTCTTGCACATGCTGAGTTGACGATCTGTCGAATCCGGGCTTACTATAATCTCATTCAAGAAATTTGTCAACAATCTGTTATTGTAAGCATTCTATTAACTTATGTTTCTTTGTTGCATATTTATTTTGAACGTGATAGGTATATATTTCTTTAAATTGTAGCGTGGTGTCGAGTCGGGATTGACTATGAACACCGCTACCAAAAAACACGTGCCAAGTAAATCAGAAGGCGAAGTTTGAACGTAACTAAACTAATCCATAAAATCCCCGAGAAGCCAAATATCAGAAGGCAGTTAATGGACCAAATCGAGATATATTCGCTGGCGATCTCGTGGCATCGAAAGGATACCGAGATCGTGCCAGAATACAAGCTTGGTTACAGAACGTAACCGAATTCGCGCGAAGTTGCAATCAAAGTGTAAGTATAAGAATGGAAGCACTAATATAGCTGTCATTAGCACAGTCAAACAAAAGCACATTAAAACAAACACTGGTACAGTTGGTTATAATAATAATTGTTTTTATTAAACCAGTCGTGTTCTCGTGATAAATGTGAGTCACTACAGGAGCCCCCCGCTAGAAAGGGTTTACACTTTCGATAAATAGCGGTTTAAATCGTGGGACTGATCGGCTGACGAGCGATTGTAGGACGGAAGAATTGGCGAACAGGAAAGCGATCGTTGATCGTCGAGTTGCCAACGAAGGTCGTTTTCGAAGAACGGTACCAGGAGCGATGTGCTGTATTTGTTGCTTGAGTTGGCATGCTACACCAGAGTGGTTTGTATCCAGAATCTGAAGATTGCGTTCGTAGGGAATGCGGACCAGAAACGTTGCAGACGTAGGACGAAACCACGTTGAGCCGATGAACCAGAAGCGACCATAACGACCAAGTTCGAGACCAAGCGTATGCCAAGCATTCGAAACCAATATATCGACTGAGTACGTTGACAAGAGCGTGGGTGATCAGGCCAGCTTTCGCCAAAGTTGACTGAAGTCGACGGAACCAAACGGAGATGATCGAAGGCGCGGGCTCAGGAAACAAAAAGAAAAGCAAAAAAGAGAAGAGTGTAGCATGCGTGTAGCATAGGAATAACCCTACACCGTATCGGTTGTTGACTGCGCGACTAGTCGCGGAAGCGTACGGGCAACCGTACTCGGCGACCGGAAAGTGAGACGGTAGTCTCGTTCGTATTTCGTGAGCCTGCAATCTCATCCGAAATCAAGGGCGGCGTGGTCTGCTGATCTGGACGTGAGACTGTCGTCTCGTCTGTAGATGGTGCAGATGACGCGTGCTGTTGACCGGGACGTGAGAATGAGGTCTCAGATGTACCTAGCGTGGGACCTGAAGAAGATTTAAGGATCCCGCTAGGTTTAATAGGTCTAGCATTGAATCTCAGGGTATCAGATAGTGCACTGTCATCGACGTGTGCGGGTTTGAGACGATCAATGCTGACGATCTCGACGCGGCCATGTCGATCAACCTTGAAGGTCTTTTCGTGACGAGCGATCACGTGAAAAGGGCCTTCGTAAGGTTGTTGCCAAGGTTTGCGTACCGAATCTACTCGTACAAAAACATGTGAACAGGTAGATAACTCTCGAGGGGGAGCGACCTGTCGATGTTGTATTCGAGTTGACACCGGAGACAGCGTTCGCATAAATGCAGACAGTCGATGGACGTAGTCTGATTTACCGAAATTAGGTCTGCTCCGTGGTGTGAAGAATTCTCCGGGCAGACGCAATGTCGTGCCGTATACAAGTTCAGCGGCGGAACATTGGATATCTGCCTTTAAGCTCGTTCTGATCCCTAAAAGAACGAGCGGTAAGGTTTCGTGCCAGTTGCCGTTTTCGTGTGCTCGTAGAGCACTTTTAAGTTGGCAGTGAAACCGTTTACTTAACCATTTGGTGCTGGGTGGTAGACAGATATGCTTATGCGTATGCATTCCGTACCAAGCAGCCGGGTCAGCGAGGAGAATAGTTAATAGGGGAAAATTTCTCGAATAAAGCGTGAAATTCATCGTCACGCGAATAAAAAGTAACAAGGATTCGGTACACATACATGTGAGTCTATTATATTAATACTATTCTTATCGTTATCCGTCATGTCGAGTATATTATATATTAAAAAATATGAAAATATACGACAGACGTGGATAGATAAACTATAGACTCACCGAATTGGCTTCTTTGGAAGATTTGACGAGGTTGAGGCGTGTTCCAAAATTTGGCTCACCAGTTGTAGCGTGGTGTCGAGTCGGGATTGACTATGAACACCGCTACCAAAAAACACGTGCCAAGTAAATCAGAAGGCGAAGTTTGAACGTAACTAAACTAATCCATAAAATCCCCGAGAAGCCAAATATCAGAAGGCAGTTAATGGACCAAATCGAGATATATTCGCTGGCGATCTCGTGGCATCGAAAGGATACCGAGATCGTGCCAGAATACAAGCTTGGTTACAGAACGTAACCGAATTCGCGCGAAGTTACAATCAAAGTGTAAGTATAAGAATGGAAGCATAATATAGCTGTCATTAGCACAGTCAAACAAAAGCACATTAAAACAAGCACTGGTACAGTTGGTTATAATATTAATTGTTTCTATTAAACCAGTCGTGTTCTCGTGATAAATGTGAGTCACTACAGGAGCCCCCCGCTAGAAAGGGTTTACACTTTCGATAAATAGCGGTTTAAATCGTGGGACTGATCGGCTGACGAGCGATTGTAGGACGGAAGAATTGGCGAACAGGAAAGCGATCGTTGATCGTCGAGTTGCCAACGAAGGTCGTTTTCGAAGAACGGTACCAGGAGCGATGTGCTGTATTTGTTGCTTGAGTTGGCATGCTACACCAGAGTGGTTTGTATCCAGAATCTGAAGATTGCGTTCGTAGGGATGCGGACCAGAAACGTTGCAGACGTAGGACGAAACCACGTTGAGCCGATGAACCAGAAGCGACCATAACGACCAAGTTCGAGACCAAGCGTATGCCAAGCATTCGAAACCAATATATCGACTGAGTACGTTGACAAGAGCGTGGGTGATCAGGCCAGCTTTCGCCAAAGTTGACTGAAGTCGACGGAACCAAACGGAGATGATCGAAGGCGCGGGCTCAGGAAACAAAAAGAAAAGCAAAAAAGAGAAGAGTGTAGCATGCGTGTAGCATAGGAATAACCCTACACCGTATCGGTTGTTGACTGCGCGACTAGTCGCGGAAGCGTACGGGCAACCGTACTCGGCGACCGGAAAGTGAGACGGTAGTCTCGTTCGTATTTCGTGAGCCTGCAATCTCATCCGAAATCAAGGGCGGCGTGGTCTGCTGATCTGGACGTGAGACTGTCGTCTCGTCTGTAGATGGTGCAGATGACGCGTGCTGTTGACCGGGACGTGAGAATGAGGTCTCAGATGTACCTAGCGTGGGACCTGAAGAAGATTTAAGGATCCCGCTAGGTTTAATAGGTCTAGCATTGAATCTCAGGGTATCAGATAGTGCACTGTCATCGAAGTGTGCGGGTTTGAGACGACCAATGCTGACGATCTCGACGCGGCCATGTCGATCAACCTTGAAGGTCTTTTCGTGACGAGCGATCACGTGAAAAGGGCCTTCGTAAGGTTGTTGCCAAGGTTTGCGTACCGAATCTATTCGTACAAAAACATGTGAACAGGTAGATAACTCTCGAGGGGGAGCGACCTGTCGATGTTGTATTCGAGTTGACACCGGAGACAGCGTTCGCATAAATGCAGACAGTCGATGGACGTAGTCTAATTTACCGAAATTAGGTCTGCTCCGTGGTGTGAAGAATTCTCCGGGCAGACGCAATGTCGTGCCGTATACAAGTTCAGCGGCGGAACATTGGATATCTGCCTTTAAGCTCGTTCTGATCCCTAAAAGAACGAGCGGTAAGGTTTCGTGCCAGTTGCCGTTTTCGTGTGCTCGTAGAGCACTTTTAAGTTGGCAGTGAAACCGTTTACTTAACCATTTGGTGCTGGGTGGTAGACAGATATGCTTATGCGTATGCATTCCGTACCAAGCAGCCGGGTCAGCGAGGAGAATAGTTAATAGGGGAAAATTTCTCGAATAAAGCGTGAAATTCATCGTCACGCGAATAAAAAGTAACAAGGATTCGGTACACATACATGTGAGTCTATTATATTAATACTATTCTTATCGTTATCCGTCATGTCGAGTATATTATATATTAAAAAATATGAAAATATACGACAGACGTGGATAGATAAACTATAGACTCACCGAATTGGCTTCTTTGGAAGATTCGACCAGAGGTTGAGGCGTGTTCCAAAATTTGGCTCACCAGTTGTAGCGTGGTGTCGAGTCGGGATTGACTATGAACACCGCTACCAAAAAACACGTGCCAAGTAAATCAGAAGGCGAAGTTTGAACGTAACTAAACTAATCCATAAAATCCCCGAGAAGCCAAATATCAGAAGGCAGTTAATGGACCAAATCGAGATATATTCGCTGGCGATCTCGTGGCATCGAAAGGATACCGAGATCGTGCCAGAATACAAGCTTGGTTACAGAACGTAACCGAATTCGCGCGAAGTTGCAATCAAAGTGTAAGTATAAGAATGGAAGCATAATATAGCTGTCATTAGCACAGTCAAACAAAAGCACATTAAAACAAGCACTGGTACAGTTGGTTATAATATTAATTGTTTCTATTAAACCAGTCGTGTTCTCGTGATAAATGTGAGTCACTACAAAATAAAGACTTGAAAACTACCTACCTTGTTGTTGAGTGCAGCACACTGGTACACACTTTGGCCCCCCTGAATGCCCTGGTACGGCCGAGAGTGGGGAGAGTCCGCTCTCCCTCTCGAAATACTCTCACACGGCCACGCGTATACAGCCTCTGCCAGGGAAGTCCTACTCATTGCCTTCTCGTGGCGGGGGTGTTGTCTACGAAAATGAGAGGACGAAAAGCGAATGTCCGGCGCTTTAACCGGATTCCAAATCAATGGTGCACATGGGCTCCAGTATCCTGCGGGAACGAATGGCGTATGAACCAATCGTTGGTCACCGGCTACCATGGGACTGCATCTCCTTACGATGCTCCACTGCCTTGTGGGTTAGACCTTTAGGTCAAAGGCTCGGGGAGTGGCCCCCTAAGATAACCACCTGCTTCGGTTTGGGCACCCGGGCAGTATCACAGCCCACACACAAATTGATGAACTCTTTATGCCTACGGAAATTACCTTTCTTGCTTTGAAAAACAAACAATTGATTCAGATTATTATCATTACAATTATTGTCATTATTAATACTGTTATTATTATTACTAGTATTATTGTCATTATTGTTATTATTATCATTATTATTATTATTTTCCACATTACTCACCCTCTTTTATACTTATACAGCGGCTCGTCTTTGGCGGAAATCCGACTGTATCTATACGTTCTCGAGTCACTGTCCGGTTGAAAATTGTATGTTACCACCGAATACGAGGACTGAAGCAGATTTTCTGAAACCACGTGCACCATTCAAACTGGCTGCCTTCAACGTTCGCACATTTATGCAGGTCGGACAACAGATAGGGCTGGCTATGTCTTTGGAAAGTCTTAATATCGACGTGTGTTGTCTATCCGAGACCCGTATTCAAGACTCTGGCGAAGTACTACAAATTCGATCTCCATCTGTCGCTTCGAAAAGCTTGTTTTACGTGCGCTTATCCGGGGACCCTGTGGCATCTTCGTCTGGTCTTGCTGGCGTTGGTGTCGCACTAAGCGCTAGAGCTGAGGCAGCACTAGTCGATTGGATCCCCATTAACAGTCGGTTATGTGCTGTTAGATTAGAAAGTTCCATCAAAGTGAGAAGAAATCGGCGTGAGAAACGATGTCTTTTCGTCATCTCCGCCTATGCCCCGACAGATTGCAGCCCGGATGCAATCAAGGATGAGTTTTACCACCAGTTATCAGTTCTTCTCCAGAAAGTGCGTTCGACAGATATTGTAGTACTAGCCGGAGACTTGAATGCTCAGGTCGGGCGTCTAGGCACAGAAGAGAGTCGTTTAGGTGGCCGATGGGGACTCGTTGGTCGCAGGTCAGATAACGGGGACCGTCTACTGCAACTTTGCACAGACCACAACCTGTTTCTGGCTAGCACTAACTTTCGGCACAGTCATCGCCGATGTGCCACCTGGCGTCCTCCCTCTGCATCTCAAGCCTGGACTCAGATTGATCACATCGCGATCAGCTACCGCTGGCGTGGTTGTGTAAAAGACTGCCGCTCCTTTTGGAGTACCTATCTGGACTCTGACCATGCCTTGGTCTGCGCCAATCTTACCTTACTTTTCAGTGGACAACGAAGTGAACGCCATCAACGGATTGATGTTAGCAAGCTGGTTGCAACTTCTGTTGCAAGTAAGTATCGAACCGAGCTAGCCTCTAGGCTAGCTACCACTCCACCGAAAAGTATAGATGAGCATTGGTTGCAATTGCATGACGCCATGAAAATGGCGGGAACAGTCAGTTGTGGGTTTGCGAAACGTCCCGCTTTAAGCACTGGGTTTCTTCTGGTTCCTTACAACTCATTGAAGCCCGTCGGTCTACTCCGGGTGACCGTGAGTTTGACCATAAACGAAGGATGTTACGTAAGGAGATTGGGCAAAGCTTGCGTAAGGACCGAGAAGCCTGGTGGTCGATGCGTGCTAATGAGCTGGAAGCAGCAGCTGCATCTGGTAACTACCGGAAGCTCTTCCAGCTCATCCGAGCCACTGGCAGCAAGAAGTCTGGTGTGAGTGAAACAATCTGCGAGGATGATGGGATGCCAATCACTAACATCCATCGACGTCTTGGACGATGGGCAGAATTTTTCGAAGGGCAGTTCAACTGGCCTGCTGCTCCGGCAACATCGGTCAGACTGTCCTGCCCTCCATGGCCGGTGACGACTGATCCACCAAATGAGGAGGAAGTCCGCAAGGAACTCCAACTCTTGAAGCGTTACAAATCACCTGGCCCAGATGACTTACCTCCGGCTCTTTTTAAAGATGGTGGTGACTTTTTGACTAAGGAATTGACGACGTTGTTTACAAAGGTTTGGGAACTAGAGTGTGTACCAACGTCATGGAATGAGTCGATAGTTGTCCCTATCTTTAAAAAGGGTTCACGTCGTTCTTGTAACAACTATCGGGGGATAAGTTTACTTCCGATTGCGTCCAAGCTATTGGCTTCCGTCATTCTTCGTAGGTTGTTCAAAACCCGAGAAAGATTGACTCGCGAGGAGCAGGCTGGGTTTCGTTCTGGTCGAGGATGTATTGATCATATCTTCACCCTCCGCCAAATGTTAGAACACCGCCATACTTTTCAAAGGCCAACAATCGTAGTGTTTCTTGACATCAGGGCTGCCTTCGATTCGTTGGACAGGACTGTTCTCTGGGATTGTCTATTGAAGAAGGGTGTGCCTGAGAAGTTTATTAACATCCTGAAAGCCCTGTATAAAAACACCTCAGGCAGAGTGAGGGCATACAACCACCTCTCTCCATTGTTCCATTCGAGCAGTGGGGTTAGGCAGGGTTGCCCAATCTCACCATTCCTCTTCAACTTTGCCATCGATGACATTCTGGAAACAGCTCTGATGAATGTAAGTAATGGTGGTGTGGATCTGTTGCCTGGAGAAAGACTTCTCGACCTTGAGTATGCGGACGATATTGTCTTACTGTGCGATAATGCCCAAGGCATGCAATCCGCACTTAATCAGTTGGCAATCAGTGTCCGTAGGTATGGTATGTGCTTTGCACCTTCGAAGTGCAAAGTACTTCTACAAGACTGGCAGGATTCTAATCCTGTACTCACCCTGGACGGTGAGCAGATAGACGTAGTTGAGAAGTTCGTGTATCTGGGTAGCTGCATAAGTGCTGGTGGGGGTGTGAGTGATGAGATCAATGCACGAATAGTGAAAGCCAGAGCGGCTTATGCCAATCTGGGCCACCTTTGGCGCCTTCGTGATGTTAGTCTGGCTGTAAAAGGTCGGATCTACAACGCGTCGGTGAGAGCAGTTTTGCTCTATGCTTGTGAAACCTGGCCTCTCCGAGTTGAGGACGTTAGACGACTCTCTGTGTTCGATCATCGCTGTCTCCGAAGGATTGCTGACATTCAGTGGCAACACCATGTCAGTAATGCAGAGGTTCGGCATCGTGTGTTCGGGCACAGAGATGATAATTCAATTGGTGTCACCATCTTGAAACACCGACTTCGGTGGCTTGGACATGTTCTCCGAATGTCGTCCCAGAGAATTCCACGTCGTGCATTATTTGCCGACTCTGGGACTGGTTGGAAGAGGCGGAGAGGTGGTCAGTGCATGACATGGTGTCGTGGCATGAAAGAAAGCTGCAAAGGACTGGCTTGTGTTGGTCCTTCACGACTCCCTGGTTGGGGTCCGAGAGATGGTGCTACACAGTGGCTAGAGACGTTATCAGATATGGCTCAGAATAGAAGCCAGTGGCGATCCTGCTGTAACCTTCTTTTACTTTCTTTCTAAAAAGTGGTTGTGTCTCCTTTACCTGAAAGATTTCTTCTGATTGTACCTTTTCGTTCCGTCGTTACTACCACACTACCTTACTCCAATCTCTTCGTCATTGTTCTCTTTTTCTTTTGCGTTCCCTAGTTTTTTTTTTCTTTCTATTTCTCTTCGAATTTTCATTGTTTTGTGTGGCGCATATATATTGGCGCTCTCTTGTACCAATATTTATGTGTTCAAATAAATAAATAAATAAATAAAGAAATATCTGGTATCACATGTGAGATTATCTAGAATATACACAGATTTTCGTGAGTCTAAGTAATCGGTAAACCTATTGTAACGTTTGTTATAAGTAATGTTAACATAGATGTTTCTCAAAATCAAATGAATTTCATAAAATTGACCACTGTTAAAATGTCACAATGTTCCTAAATAGGTTTGTTATCTATATTAATGTAAGAAAATCAGTTTGTTCATAATTTGCCTTCATCAGTGTTTCATTCTCTTATTGGGAATGCTTTTGTCTTAAAATGGTCTTTTATTTCTGAAGTTATTTCAAGAAATGTTCCATTCACTGGTGTGAACACTCTAAATTCACAGTAGTTGCATCTTTTATTTATTATTTATTTATTTAAACTCATAGACGTTGGTACAAGGAGGCACCAAACAGATATGCGACACGTAAATCATTTGGTTTGTGTAAGGGCTGGGATACTGTCCGGTTGCCCAAATCGAAGCAGGTGCTTTTCTTAGGGAGCCACGCCCCGAGCCTTCGACCTAGAGGTCTAATCCACAAGGCAGTGAAACAACAAAAGGTGACACAGTCCCATGGTAGCCAACAATAGGTTCATATGCCATTTGTTTCCTTAGGATCCTGGAACCCATATGCGCAATTGGTTTGGAATCAGAATTTTCCAACTCTCCTAGGTGGATCTTCCGTATCCACCGATTAGGTTAAAGCTCCGGACATTCGCTTTCGATCCTCTCAATTTCGTAAACAACACCCCCACCGCGAGAATTCATTTAGTAGGACTTCCTTGGCAGCGATTGTACGCACGTTGCCATGTGAGAACATTTCGATAGGGAGAGCTGACTCTCCCCACTCTCGGCCGTATCGGGTTATTTAGGGGCATCTTACACCCAACTCTGTATCATATACGTTTTATAACAGAACTCAATGGCAATATTATAATTTCGCTTTACATTCGTCATAAAATTGTGAGAAATTCTCTTAACTAGATGAGTCCTTTATTGTATTTTTAACGAAATTATCTCACCTATTATTTATTACTAATGTCCACTTCTTTTTTAAAATTATGTTTTTCCCTCTTCTACTTTTTATATTTCTTTATTTGTGTGGTACGTTTTTGGTGTCTAGTTGTGTCAGATTTTATCTATATTAAATAAATAAATAAAGGAAGAAAGATATGAGTTTAATCATATACCCATTTATCAACTCCGGTTCGGTGACCAAAATACTTAAATCCCGCTCCACTTTGTTGGGCAGCTGTAGAGCGTTTCGAATGGTCACATAATCGTATGGGTCAAAATCAATTACAAGAAATCTTTTTTGTTTTGATAATTGGATTAAATTAAATAAAAGATTTGTCAGGTGCACAATTTTCCATTTAACTAAATGATCATATTTGAAAACACTGTACGTCTAAATATTTTACTCTTGTGTATTCACTAGAATTTGTGTCATTTGTTTCTTCTCAGACTGGTGAAGCATTTTCCTCTTCTCTGTTTAAATTGGCCAAATGCATTGGTTTGGGTTTAGATCAAAAACAGTCATGGTCCTTTAATTCAAATTTGTCGAGGGAATGGAATAATTTTGGCACACAGAAGATACTTAATCATGCTACTCATCTAACAAGTTTATTTGCAGAACAAACAAGAAGGTTAGCCACTAAAATATCGGATATAGAACATATTTTATCAAAAAATAACGATAGCCTAAATAAGTTGCATGATCTACGAACAAATTTTCAACGTGCTTATGAGCATCTTGATAATGTAATCAATCGCGCTGCTTCAGCGAATCCAACACGATCTCCTATAGATTTACAATTATTTGATAATCAAGTTAAAGAGGCTCAAGAAATTTACCAAAGGACAGCAATAGGCTATTTATCCCATCTTCGTCAAGTGATTGGACCAAACTATATTATTTCATATATGCGATTGGTAATATTGGCACTTTCTGTTCAACAATCTTATTCAGAACAATTGGGTTTATTATTTAATAGTTCCAGTAAAACAAACAGTCTAACTTCTTCAATAGTAGTTCAGCAATGTAAACAGTTAATCACTAGCTTTGAGCAGAAAACAAATACTGAAGTTCCCAGTAAAATTAAACCATCAGAAGCTGGAGCTGTTGAAATAAAGGCTATTAAAAATTTGAACAACCCACCAAACCCTCGACTAGAAGGTTACTTATTCAAGAGAAGTGGAAAGAAAGGTTGGCGTACATGGTCTCGGCGATGGTTCCGTGTACATGAAAACCAGTTAGTTTATTGTAAACGTTTCCATGGATTGACATCTACAGACCTCCAGTCTGCGACTGATACAGTGTCCACGGAATTAAATCGAAGGTTTGTACATCTGTATCGAATACTGATCGTTTGACAAATGGAATTGTAAATAAACAGCCTGAAAGTGGTCTTCTGACACAGTTGCTTTGTCAAGCCAGCCCACAATGGACTATTATGGTAACTGACCTTAGATTTTGTACGGCCCGAATTGCCCAACCAAATAAACGATTGACAGCTGCAGAGAAACCTATAAACTTATTGAATAATTCTACAGATCGTCGATTTGTTTTTGAAGTAATATCCTCAGGCCATCGAACATATTATTTACAGGCTATTAACGTAAATGAATTGGATATTTGGGTTAATACTTTACGATCTGGTTTTCATGATTTATGCCAGACTAGTGAACCACATTATTTAAAGAATGGAATGGTGAAAGAAAATTTTGTCAGCAATTCGCTGGATCTGTTAACTTCTCGCAGTCCAACTCAAAATAGTTTGGACTTTTCTAACAGCCCAACAACTAGTTCTGTGTCAGGATTCCCGAATGGTCGTACGAATGATCATTTAGCTCAAGTGTCCCATTCATCTATTTCAGGCCAAGATGTATTGAATAACAAAAGTGGAATTATGCTATGGCGTGAGCCTGATTTGTCTGGTAATCGTTATTGTGCTGATTGTTCTGTAGGAGATGCAAGATGGGCAAGCATTAATCTGGGTGTGACATTATGTACATTATGCGCTGCAGTTCATCGCAGTTTAGGTGTTCATATTTCTAAGGTAAGTTGACGCTAATTTTAGTTGTTACTTTTGTCCTCATTCTACTTCTCAGAGCGCAATTCCTAAATAATTCTAATTTGATAATTATCTTAAATCAGTTAGTCAGTCGTATAAACAATATAGAATGTGGCATAAATATATCAAAGAATGACCCCGTCCCACATCACGGAGAGAATCAGTTTAACAAGATTCACCACAAAAGAGTTGAAATAACAATTATCAACGATGGTACCAAACTAAATAATATATTATGGTTCGAAAAGAAGTACTGAGGTAGAGGAATAAAAAGCATGAAATAATGTTCAAACTTTAGCTTTAGATAAAGATAATGGATGCAACCGATTTTTTGGCATTTTCTCTTTTGGTTACTAAATTATATATACATTTTCAAAAAGCGAATACAATAGTGGATCTGTTTCAGAGTGATCAGATAGTCTGTCTTTTAAAGTAGTTTTATAAACCTTTACATCTATAAAGAGCTGTAATTCTTTCCGTACTTGCATTTTGTCAGGTTAATATGCGTCTACTGACTGCGAGATGCAATGCAATATGATTCAGATAGTCAAAATAATTCGACGGATATACTACTTCTCAAAATACTTGATTTAGAGTCCTAGTTGTATTTAAAGGTTGTTAACTGATGTGAAATCTTTTCCACAAATGATCCCACTGGCGTCAAACTTGCCTTTGGTGGATTAATTGAATGGAGACTATCTTTTATAGTTACCAGATGCATCTGCTCCCATTTCATGAGTTAGATGTTCCAACCCCTATATGTTTTAGTTATTGTTTGGGCTCAATAAAGCATTTTACATACATTTTCGATGTTTAGAATCTACTAGAATTAACTTATAGCATCTTAGAGCGATTAGGAACCTACTGTAATACAGTTTTTATAAGTGGAGTGGTCAAAAAATTCGCGTGGAAATTGTTACCATTTTAATGGGGCTTTATAAATACACTTACTGGTAGTCTATACTTCTTAGTGAATATTTAACTGTTCTGTAGTAAATACAGTTGATTGGCATATCACTTTTTTTTTTGTCATCTAACTCCAGTATTTTTATAATTTGATCAGTTACTCCAAGAGGAACTATAGTCTTGCACCTCTGTATTTCATAGCTGACTCCGATATGATCTGTCCACAATCAATTTCGATGGACAAAAAATGTCTATGCAGCATAGCAGAGATAAGTTTCCGGGAATTTAGTACGGACCTTGACTATGCTATAGAAATTCAGGTGATATAAAATAATCTTGATTATGACAATAGTTAGGATCCGTTATCATGTATATATTAGATCTATTCACTTTACTTTTTGTGGTTTGTGTGTGGTCTGTGATATTCTCAAGATCTCTAAACTAATACAGGGGTCTTATTGCTGCTTCGGTTTGGGCACCCGGGCAGTATCCAAGCCTTCACACAAATCGAATGATTTATGTGGCGCATATCTATTTGGTACCTATCTATGTTTGTGTTTAAATAAATAAAAAATAAAAAAGGGGTCTTATGGTAGTTTTCACATAGCCTTTTGATTTATTAGGAACCATTTTATCTTGTACCAATAAAAAGAGTGAGTTGTTTAGACAGTATTGTAGCTAAATTGTCTTGGTTGAATATATTTCTCAAATGTAAAAGTTGTGTTACGTTTTACTCCAATGTTTTTCTTGTATAATCATGTGATCTATGAACCTAAATAGTTAAAAGTACTTATAACCACTTCTGTGACCTAATAATTTTAGTTGGAGGCTCTTGGAAGTGGGAGTTTCTGTGACCTATTGATCATGTGAGACTACAGAGTAACGTATTGAGTGAATTTACCGTTAGCCATTTAAGAAAAACAACAAGTATCCTCTTTATTTTCGTTTCCTTTTTTGTCGCCTGTGTCCCACTAGTGTTTATGTGTTTGGAATAATATATACATTCTTTAGAAAATCTAGCCACCTTTTATGTTACCAAGTGGATAAAAAAATCGATAAGGAAATAACCAGTGTACAATCACCTGTTAAGCATTTCAGTGACTGAAAAAGTTAACTGTTATGTTTTAGAGTCTATACGAATGGCGGAAATACATTCAATATACTATCATGCTTTCTGAATTCGTTATGGATCTTTCAGGTTTAACTGTTTTTTTAAAATAGTATATATCGTCTTAAGAATTGAGTTAATTGGGACCATTTTACTTTAATAAAAGTTTTCTGCTTTATAACAGTCATTTAATAAATGAAATATAAGTAATCTTTTCTCGTTAATTTATAAAACCAAATTAACTGGTCTTTGTTGGTATTTCTTCTTGTACTACATCCTTATATACAATCTTTCTTTTATATATTACCGTCATTGAGTTAACTACTTATATGAATTCGGTGTTCATCTTGTTGTGCTAATATGGTATGGCAACTTTGACCGATGCATATATGTGCTTGGTCTTACCTTGTAGCTGACTGATTATTGGTATTTAATCCCTATGATTAATCATTATAGCATTTGAGTTTTAACTAAAAGACACAATTCTTCCTAATTAAGATAAAACCAAGTAACAATAATGCAGAAACATCTGCATTGAGAGTGTATATGTCAACAAGGTTTGATCCCACATATATATCAAGGAGATTATTGAGATTTGATAACTACTAATAAATTTGTTCAAGGCTTTTTCGTGATTAGTTCAACTTCTGTAAATTTGTGAGTTACTAGTATAAATAATGAAACTTTAGCAATAAATAGGTTTTTAGTAAAGTTGTCTAGCAGTGATATCCAGGACATGTGCTTTATCTTATTCGAGTCCCGTCATTTGGGTTTACCTGAATCCCACGGACTCAAACATAGTACCTTTTTCTTAAAACGCCAGTGTTTTATCCAATGAGCTACTGAGTTCCGATAGCCACTAGCTTGTTCAATGAGTATAAATTTTACTTACGAAAGTTTGTATTTTCCCTTTGTTGACATTAAAGACTAAAATCAGTCAGTCTGTTTTCGTCCTTTGTGAATCCTACCGCTAGTGAGTATCGAATTTTCATAAAAACTTGTAAGTATATTGCATTATTGGGTCAATTCATCCATATGCCAAAAATGAGACATCAATTGCAGTCTTCAACGCAAACAACGGAAGAGTACAAGCCGTTAAAAACAGTGTTGTACGTTTGAGTTTCATTTTTACTTGTTATGGTTCTTTAAGCCAAATGCTGTTCTTGGTCTTCACATAAATAATATAAAGTTTTATGCACTAACCCCTTCCTGTCTACTGAATTTTATGATTGTTTGGTGCTCTTATGAACGGTTTGTATCCAAATAAAATATAAATATATAGTTATAACCCAGCTTGATGGTGGGTCCTAATATGCATGAAATTTGTATCCCAAATTTGGTTATTGGTCACATCTGACACATAAGTTAGTTTCAGTTCTGATTGTATTTACTTCCTTTTTTCTATATTTTACGCAGGTCAGATCATTGACCCTAGACAACTGGCAACCGGAATTATTACATGTCATGTTGAATTTAGGTAACAAACTTGTAAATGAAATTCTCGAATCAAATTGGCAACGTTATGCATCAGAATTTCCTCGTTTATCATCTGACACACCATTTGAGCAACGTAAAGCTTGGATTGATGCTAAATGGGTTCGTTTTAAATTTGCTCGTCTTTCTCTACCACTTGAAGAAAAAGTTTCTGATTCAACGGAAGCTGTTCAGTGGATTAAACAGCTATATGATAATTGGCAAGAAACATGTGCTCAAATACGTCAGGATTTTCCGGAACTTATCTATCATCCTAAATCGTCATCTTCATTACCATCAATTTGTATATCAAGTAGTCCCGACAGGAAATTAACTCGACATAATATTCGTCGATATACTCTTCTAAGTAAGCGTAATTATTCAACTAATAACTTTTTAAGGATTAGTGTAGTCAACAGAATAATAGTATAAGTTGGTTCACGTTAGAGAATACTGAATTTCAAATGAGCTTATAATAGTAACTGTGTAGCGTCGCTGGCAGGAGACTTAAATTTACTTTTTTTCATCCCTTGGTTAGCGGAGGGATTTTAACACTGTCGCAAAATTTTAAAGTAAAATGTAATAGTAATCTAGTTATACTCTCTAATCCTCAGTGCTTGCTAAACTGGCTGATTATCCATGAAAGCCTCTATCTTTGAGCCAAACTTAATCAACAATCCGATGAACTTCATTTTCTTAATTATTCTTTTAAACAGTTTAGCTATTTTTTTGTTATTTTAGACGAACTGTTAAATACTATCAAAACCTTATATGAAAAAAACAAGTCAAGCATAAAAAACGGATCAAGGGCACATTCAAGATTAACTGAACAGAAAATTGCTGCAAATTATTTAGTTAGTTTTGGTGCTCGACTTGGTTGCCCACTTCTTATTTTATCCGGTCTTACTGGAGGTGGTAGTCCAGATGGAAAATCAAAAACTGATGAAATGTCTACCAGTAGTTACCCTCCACTAATACTGGCTTCACGTATTGGTTCTATAGCAGCATGCGAATTTTTACTGTTAAATGGTGCAGATGTAAGTTGAAATATTATCACCATAATTTTGAAATAATTTAGCCTATACAAATGCTCATCAGTCGAATTTTTTTTTACTACTTTCATATAAACGTAACAAGTTAAAAATAAGAATAATTGTAGTATCATTTTCTTTAGTGAGAATAAAAGATATAGTTCGAAACGAACCAATAAAGTCTATAAAGTACAATAACCACGAAATCGGCATGCGGAGAAAACCTGTAAATGATGTTAATTGTTATGAGTTTAACAGAAAATAACTAGATTGTTGAAAGTGCTAATTACAACAATAACAAAGGTAAATATATCTATCAAGCTTCTAAATCTCATGTCATTTCCGGTTGTCTATATTAAAGAAATTCAGCTCCCTTCAAATGTTTCATATTAACATTCAGGCAATCCACACGTGTTGATGTTCTGTTTGTTTTTTTCTGTTACAAGACTTATTTTACTCTGTGCATAATCTATCTAGCTTCGTCGACTGAACATTCTCACCTATCAATAATCTTCAAATATGCTGTGAATACCTATATAAAAGTATCGGAAGGGGTTTTATGGATATAGTAATTTTGATAGTTGAGATCATGAATCAATTGAAGCTAAACCACCATGGAAAACCTAGAAGCACTGGACGGCCGTTTCGTCCCATTGTGGGACTCCTCAGCAGTGCGCATCCACGATCCCGCCTCGCGAGACGTTAACACCGTCGGATGCCGGCTCAGTGGTTTAGAGGCTAGGTGTTCGCGCGCGAGACCGATACGTCCTTGGTTGGAATCTCTCAAGGCGGGATCGTGGACGCACACTTCTGAGGAGTCCCATAATGGGACGAAACGACCGTCCAGTGCTTCTAGGTTTTCCATGATGGTCTAGCCTCGATTGACTCATGATCCCAACTATTAAAATTACCTATATAAAAGTCATTGGGGAATATTTTGTTTAAAATAAGAGAAAAGTTCGCTTCGAGTTTTCTCTCTTAACTGATGTTTTATTAAGAATTAAACAGATCGTTCGTTTATTGATTTCAAAAAAGAACCATCCAAGTCTTGTCGAAAAGTTTGAATTCGTTCTACAGGGTTGATTTTCAATGTTTTCCTCTATTTTTCATCTCTTAGATTGATATAAAAGATGACCGTGGTCGAACGGCACTGCATCACGCTTGCCAATTCGGTCGTGTTCATCTGGTCTGTTTGTTATTACGTCGACGAGCTAATCAGCTGATCTCGGATAATGATGGCAAATCACCATTGGATGTAGCATTACAGTTAGCTAATGCTGATATTGTAACATTGCTACGATTGCAACGGTTAAATGAGACTGCTAAGGTTAGTCTATATGTATTATTATTATTATTATTATTATTTATTATTGTCTTTAAAACTCAATCGAATTCCTATAGCTTCTGGTATGTGTGAGTTAGTCAGTAATTCATTTGCTTTCATATTTATGTCCTTCATATCGTTGAGTTTTTGAAATTTAGTACACCTGTCACCACATTATCAATTTGTCTTTTTCACTTATTACGTTTATTTATGTAATCTATCCCATTGTTATCACTGACTCATAAACCACCTTGATTGGTTTAATAATTTCGTATATGCATACAAATATTACTGTATATTAGAGTAAAGCCTGGTGATCTAATCGAAAACAATATTTTTCGCTTATATATGTTGTTCTGATCAATATTTACTAGTATTAATTATCATTAAAGTTCCTGGAGTTTTATTAAGAAGCTGTGTGTAGAGGAGTTCAACTGAGTCGAGCGTTAGGAAGTCACCCACAGAAGACATTGAAAGTTATTTATTCGCATAATACTATGAACTGATTGAAGTTACACTCGTACATGTTAGGATCCCTGTTCACTGGTGTAGAGTTTAGTGTTTACGCGAGCAAACGACCGAAGGTCCTGTGGTCAAGGATGCCCACTGTTGAGGAGTCTCATACTAGGACGAATTGCTGGTTCAGTGCCTCCAGGGTTTCATTGGTTATCTAACTTAGATCAGTTCGTAAGTTCGATAATATATTATGCTTGTTAATAATAACAAAGCGTGTAATAGTTGGTCGAATTTGTGGTACTTTACTGATATGGTTTGTTTCATGATTTACTGTTTATTAGTCAGGTTTAATCTATCAATACTTTCAGTTACAGTTTTTGATTTATGAATTCCCATAAGTAGAGTGATTATTGTCAAATCGGATGTATTGACGAGTCATTGTTTACACTATTGAGATATATTTCAACTTATGACTAAATAACCAGGTGTAGTGCTCTTTAGTTCCTATTGATTCTTTAACTATTATCTGTTTATTATAAGAACTAACACTTCTAATTAAAGAAAATTGTAAACCTTTATCGATTGTCGGTAGCACATAATTTGTATTGCAAATGTTGAATCATCGTTTATCGCAATATAGAGGGATGTCACTATGATCAGGATTGTAGGCAGAACATAAGTGTTTAGGTTTCAATATGCCACCAGGTTTTAAAACCACTGAGTAGTAACTATATATGTCGTCCAAGAAAGTGTTGACTACTTGGGCAAAAGATCTTTAAATGGTAAAAATTGATAGCAGTAGACCGCAGATGATTTTCATCATGATTGATCATAACACTACAGACATCTCTACTTTTTTGTAAATCTTAAACATTTATCACTTCTACTTCCTTCCATTAACTAGTGTCTTTTATATTTTATTTAACCAGTTTTCTATTTTTAATGGTTTTGTTCTTTCATTCGGTCATAAATTGGGGAGAATTGAAATGATATACTTTTTCGCGGTGTTTTAAATTCCCATTATCATCTGTTTGTGTGAAATCTTATTTCAGTAAACTTACACGAACTCAACCATAGATTATATTTATCACATGTGTTCCAAACGACAAGTTCGTATCTCTCGGTTTGATTATGTTGATCAGGCAATAAATTTGTGGGTGTATACGATCTGTTGGTTTGACTGTCTTAAGCACTCTTTATTAGCATAGCATATCGTTGCATGAAGTAGATGAGCATGTCTAAAACATTTAACAACTATAGAAAGTGTAAAATACACATAAGACTAACTAAATAATCAATTAGTTTTCCCTTGATCTTCATTTCTACTATTTAATTAGACACACTTTCCCGACCAGCTATTATAGTTTACTTTATCTGTCTTTGATTTACGGTCAGTTTAAAAATATAAGTATCAATTGAATTATCGGTTTGGGCACCCGGGCAGTATCATAGCCTACACTTGTGTGGCGCATTTGTATTCGTTGTCCCTTTGTACGAATATTTATGTGTTCAAATAAATAAATAAATTGTCTATTCGGGGACAAATAAATGATCTGAATGGTATTTAAATATGATTCGGACTTATGACTTAGTTTGCTTGATGTTCCTGAATGTTTAACGAAAGTTTAGTGTACTAATCCTGAAAATTAACCTTGTTTAATATTTATTAACAAACGCGCATGAACTTAAGAATTGAAAGATATAAATATCTGTAAAGCACCTCTGTCATATAAAAGAACCACCAAGCGGGTGACGCTGATGTTCTTGGCTAAGTTGTTGAATCGGTTGATATGGTTGTAACTGGATTTAAAGCGTTTTTTGGAAATGTAGGTATGTCCATTCTTCATAGGCTTATGTGAATGCTCACCTGAATGTGTCAGTTGACCTTTCTACCTTACCTTCTGACTTTAGGTTGTATGGTGGGATATAAGCATGTTTTGTGTCATGGTTTTTGTAAACGTACTGAAACCAAGGGTGGTGTGGGATGCATGCTGTTACCGAAAACGATAGTGTGAATGGACTTGGCATAGGTCCTGGTATTAGTCCCATTCAGAATAAAACTAACTGCAAATCCTGTGGTTGAAAATAAACTGTTACCAAGGAGTTAGAAATCTTCCGTCGTAAAAGTGGACATTATAGAATACTGCATCTAGCATACGAGTAACACTAAGAGGAGAAGTGTTAAGAACCTCTTTCTCTCCCAAAACTTCAACCATAATCAGCTGGAAATCGCTACTTAGAATCGCTAAAACCATTGGTAAAAGTTTGAATGTAACCCTTCATATTCGTACCCTCTGTGGCTAATCCTCAGAGTCACCTCAATGTCCTGTAATGATACTAACACAGGACTTTGGTCGTTACCAGCACATCAGTCACTTAAGTATGTTCAGTATGAAATCTCACATGTTTCTTCATTTTATAATTAGTCTAAATTTCGTATGTTAGTATATTTCATTCACTCGATATATTGAGTGATTCATTGGTATTTTTACACCTAATATTTAAAGTCCATTCAGGTAGTTCAGTAACAATATATGTATGTCCATTTATTGAACCAGCAAAGGTCATACCAACTCGTGCGCACTTATGTATTGTTTGGTCCAGATTCTATACTGTTTTGATGGTTAGTCAGTTTTTCTTTTATTTAAACAGAAGTCTTCATTGACTGGTCAATAAGTAATAACAAACATAGTGTTAAATATCTAGGTGTCTAGAAGTAGTTAACAACATACTGGGTAATTACCGACAGTACGTACCTCCATTATTGAGGGAACTAATGCTTCCTGTGGGATTCAAATCAGTGTTACTGTCAGAGCCATTACTACCAAGCTATCTTGACTTAGGACTAGGGATACCCGAAGAACGTGGATCCCAAGAACCATTAAAGTGATTTTCTTCTCTGTATGGTGCTTGGAACTGCAGCCGCGAAAATACCTACCTACATGATGATGATTTCTACATAGTTTGGCTACACAAATTTCTGGTGAGTTACACCAAATCAGATGTCTGTTCAAGTTTCCCATTAAACTTGATTAACCACACTACACTCATTAGTTTAACTATTGTGAACAGTTTGTCTAAAACAGGCAATAAATAACGAATTATTGATTGGTTTGTAATGTGACCACTACTTTAAATTTATAGGATATCTATGATGCTACAGTGTAACACCAGTATGATTTACATTTAAGAATATATTTATGAATCCAAAGTTCTTTTATTTAAGTGTATATATCTTACGTACTCTATCAAATGTTTTACTTGGTTAGTTTATACATTTACTTGGTCTCTAAAACACTTTCTACAATTCATGCCTCTCAAAATGTCAAAGTTAATAACCATTGAAAGGATTAATTCCTATTTAGTTATTTGCTTTGTCGGTACTCAAACAAACCCAGTGATATACACAAATTGTACTGAATATACATCCGTGTACGAGACTTTGTGCTACTTTTATTTTATTAGGATTTGTAATAATTTGTAGCTGGTGGTTTCACTAATAAAATAGGATGCAGTCATAGGTGTAAGCGTTTTCAAGTCAGTCTTGGAGGATAAGTAACCATCAGTTTGGCGAACAAATAATGGTAGTGAATTTGTTCTTCGGAAAGATTGAGATAACCTATCTCCAAAGTCGGCAACACTGTTTAATTTCGTTAGTTCCTTATTCATCCTTATATCGTAAAGCACAACAATTGGCAGGAGGAATGTGTATTTATTGCGAGAATACATATACATACCCTTCAATCGCCCATTTGCGTCTTTTGGTTTGTTCTGCCATTTGTACTATCTTCTCATCTGGTCTCCAAGTATTCTGGCAACTTCGTGCCTTCGATGCATTGAACCGTTTCACTCCGTCTGACAGTTGTAGCAACTTTGACGTCACGTAACGCTACACACTACTTACAGACAATCTTGTGACTAACATACACTACAATATCACTGGTCGTTTACAGTTGTCGTCCATAGTGAAAACTAGTTTTATGTGACCATCAGCTTTATTTCAAGATAGTAAGAAAATAAAATCAATTTAATAAAAATCGATTGTGCAATTTCTGCATGCTTAACAAACTCTAAATAGTAATAAAACTTGTCATTGGAGTCTTTAGAGTGTTTCCCTAAGGTTTGAAATTTATGCTAACTCAACTGATATCCTCAACTTCTTACTTCATAAATTACATACGGCCTATCCTTGTAAAACAAGAAATAATTTTCATATTATCAGTCAGTCAGTCAGTCACAACGTAGAACTTCGTACGTACGTACATCAGTTCGAGTTGCCACACCACATTAGCATAGAGATGCAGTAGTCGATTCAAATCCCGTAGTAGTAGAGGTAATAAGAGTATAAGCAGTAATCGGGAAGATTAGTGTTTGGAGATGTTACTTAAAGAGTATAATACAGTGAAATAAATTTGAGAGAAAAAAAGAGACGAGGAAGTATAAGGAGATCAAAATTTGGGAGAACACAAAGAGTGTATGCACCAGCGCCATTGCAAACGATTTTGAGCCATGTCATTCAGGGTCTCTAACCATCGGTTGCTATCATCTCGCGGTCCCCAACCAGGTAGTCTACACCTACCAACATGACTCAATCTACTTGTCAGTGACTTCATGGACTTGTGCCATGTTTTGGTCTGGCCGCCCCTAGCTTTCTTCCAACCTACTCCTATACCATTGAACATGGCACGTCGAGGCAGTCGGTCGTTGGGCATACGTAACACGTGTCCCAGCCATCTCAACTGATGAAGTTTCACTACTTCATCAATTGATTTGGCATCCTTACCTAGTACCCGTTTCCTAACCACTGCGTTACTTACTCGATGGACCCAGGATATACGAGCAATATTTCGAAGACACCTATGATCAAATACTAGTAACCTACTAATATCCTCTACTCTTACCGGCCATGTTTTTACTGACATAAAGTAGGACGGAACGAACTGCTGCGCAGTAAACCCGTCCTTTGGTTGACAGACGGATATCTCGCCTACGCCATAAATGACGCAAGTTGGTAAAAGCTAGTCGAGCCTTCTGTGTCCGTGCTGAGATTTCGTCACACACCAGACCACAAGGGCTGATGAGACTTCCAAGATAAGTGAAGCGGTCGACACGCTCAACTACTTCACTCTCTATCATTAGTTCGAGTGTCGATGCAACCCAATCCTGAAGCAACATTTTGCATTTCGAGGCAGAGAATCGCATGCCGAACATGCTTGCATTGTTGCTTAGAGTGGTCAGAAGACTCTGCATTTTGTCAGCGTCTGTAGATATATCAAACTTATATGGATAACATTCGTTTAATATGATAAAATCACTGCATTTTTGATTACGGAATTCTTACAACAGTCCATGAAAATAATTGTGATGTAATAGTTCACTGTGTGCTTAGTGTTTTTCGTTCGGAGATAACCAAAGTGCAGATCCTAGATTGCATTCTTTGAACCTCTGAGTACTTTTATTAATGATATGTTACGGACCTTCAGGTAATTCGTCTTGTGTAGTTAAAAATCACATCATCCAACAATACAGTAATTACAGACTTTTCACCGGTCGGTCTCAGTTTTAACAAGTACTGGGATCTAAATACCAGCTTGTTATTGATTATCATTTCATATTATTGATTCAATTCTGTACAGGACTTAGACCCTTCGTAATGAAGACATCAATGACTGCTGTACTGAACAATGCTTGTTTAAATCTTATATGGATAATGATAAAATTTGAAATTTTCTAAGGATTAGTGATTTTTAGTAACTTGTGGAATTTTAAGCTTATTATATTCCAGAGAAAATTGATAATTTACTTGTTTATTATGCGTTCAATCACTTTTTTTTGCCAGGTTTCAGGTTTACATTTTAGTTCATGATTATTTAAACAAAAATACCAGACATTTATTTCAATGTGAAATTTTCGTTAAGAACAAGTCATTTTAAAGTGTTGTATACACACAGAGAGACCTTATGGTTATAGAGATGTAAAGTAGACCATAGATCATAAATTATTTTCTGTATTTGTAAAATAATCATCATTATTGGTATTATTAACAATAGTAATAATGATTGGGCTGCGGCTACCGACTATGTGACATTCCTCTTCATTCTTCGCTTATTAAACAATATAGTTTATAGTTTTAGTGAAATGATTTATATTTATAGTTAAACTATTTATTAGTCTGTCGGTGACTTGTCGGTTAAAACATGTAACCTTCAACCACTGGGTTACAAGTCCGAACTCCAGTCCACCTGCTACTTCAATTTGAATAGCCTGATAGGATAACCAACCCACACTCAAACAATGTGGCCTAAGGCTAATTTTAATGACCTGTACTTGATAGATGTGTTCCATTTTTCGAGTTGGAAGTACACAATTATATGAGAGGAGCCTAAGAGGGTTTGCTATACTGAGTGAAGTAGACCCTCTGTACGCACCAACCTGATTAAAGTGCCAGACGTTCAATAACCCTACCACATAAAGGAAATCAATGGAACCTCTCGGGGTCTAAACTCACGGCCGTATTTGAGCGTTCTGAGATGAAAGATATGCTGTCTCCACCTTCAGTATTTTGAAGGCCCAAGAATAACTGCACATTTTGTTATTGAAAGCCAGTCTTTTAAACTTACTCAATCCAATTACTTTCGCGGTTTATTTGTTCTTATTATATTATTTCTCCTTTCTTCTCCATTCATTTCCTTAACAGAAATCTGACTTCACATTGAACGATGAAACAGTCGATGATGTATTTCGCGACTTCACCTCTCGTACTTACTATTTGAATTGTGATGATAATTTCGATGATGATGAAGTTGATGACCACAATCACGAAATAGCAAATCAGAATCTTGAATCATATAACCTCTCTCCATTACATTGTCTACCAAAACCAGAAATAACATACACTACGAATAAAGTTATTAAAATCCGACCAAATTATGGAGTGAGTTCATCGATTCCCAGTAGTAATAGTAGTACTATTAGTAGTAGTACTAATACTACCAACACTACTTCTACTAATATTACCATCACATCAACTCCTACCACCAATCGTGAAATTCTTATTGTGACTTCGCCTACTAATCGTGATTTTACTAGTCCAACTGGTTTATCTAATGGTGCTGTTGATATTCGGCGGCGACGTGACAAAATTAAAAAACGTTCTGACTTGTCTGATAAAATATAGTAAATAATTAAATCATCTTATCTTTTATTCGATAATTATTTCCTTATTTTCCAATTCTTGGATCCTGGAAAGATGCTTTTTTATATTCAATCAAAATTACTTGCTGATCTGATCTCTTGTTATTACTTATTATTATTATTATTATTCTTGTACTTTATATTCCGTTTAATATGTGAACATGTTATTTATTTCAAATAGATTACAGATAATAAATGACTTCAATTTTTGGTTTCAGTTGATCATTTGTCTTATAAGAATGTTTTCTAACAGATTCATTCCATAAACTTAGTGTTAGTGATATGCTTGAAAGTATCTGTAAACAATATTCCATTATTATTATTATTATTATTATTATTTTTTTTTTCAAAATTTCACAGAAATAAATTGAAATTAGTGAGCTATAGCTTCATAGTAAGATGCCATTTGTTATATTGTTGTCTTATTCCTTTCAACTTGATGAACATATATATACATAACCGGTACATTCATTACTACTACTATTATTATCATCATAGAAAAATTTCATTTATTTCCTTATAATTTGTTTGTTATTCGTTTTAAATTCTCTTCAATTTCTATCGTTTTATTTTCTTGTATTAATTTCAATTTTAATTATTATTTTGTTTTGTATATGACAATAAAACTTTTCATTTAATATTTTGGGGGTAACATATACCTCTATAATACATTACTTACTTACTTACTTACGCCTGTTACTCCTTGTGAAGGAGCATAGGCCGCTTACCAGCATTCGCCATCCAACCCTGTCCTGGGCAATCATTTCCAGCTCTTTCCAGTTGTTATTCATCCTTTACATATCTGCTTCTATTTACCGACGTAATGTGTTCTTTTCCGCTTCCCTTCGGGATTCCAAATTAAGGCTTGTCTCGTGATGCAGTCTGATGATTTGCGTAGTGTATGTCCTATCCATTTCCATCGTCTTTTCCTAATTTTCTGTTCAGATGGAAGCTGGTTTGTTCTCTCCCACAAAAGGCTGTTGTTGATGGTATCCGGTCAATGGATGTTGAGTAACTTGCGTAGACAGCTGTTTATAAATACTTGTACCTTCTTGATGATGATTGTTGTAGTTCTCCAAGTTTCAGCTCCGTACAGTAGAACTGCCTTGACATTCGTCTTGAAGATTCTGACTTTGATATTGGTTGGAAGTTGTTTTGAGTTCCATATGTTCTTCTTCAATACATTACATAATGTTGATTTTATTGTTTTGTGATGTTAGCTGAAATACTACTAGTAGTAGTTTTCTTTGTTCTTGAAAATCATGTACTAAATATTAGTTGTATTTTATTCACTTAGGGGGTGTAGCCCCTTAAGAAAACCATCTACTTCGGTTTTGGCACCCGAGGAGTAAGTATCCCAGCCGTCATACAAATGGAATGATGAAGTGTGACGCATATGTATTTAGTGCTGCTTTGTACCAATATTTATGTGTTTAAATAATAATAATAAATTCGATGATGAGACTATTCTCTCATACTTCAATCAAAGATCGATTGAGAACTTGAACGTTACATATTATTAACAAAATATTGAGGGATAAATTACAGAACAACTGCCTTTGTCTGACTGTCCATCTTCTATTGCTAACCAATAAGAGTTCACTGACCCAATAATATGACTTACTGGCGCTTTTGGTAAATATTTAAATTGAAGATGGTTCAAAAAATTCTAAATTTGATACTGAGTTTAACCTGAGAGTCTTCAATGAAAATTATAGAAGTAAAGTAGCAGGACTTGACAATTCGATTTCAGGGTAGACGATGATAAGAAGTAAATAGTTAGATACACTAATTGAAGTATGGAATTCAGAATTTGTCCTTGTAAACTAGTATTGGTTATTGATTATTCCAGTTAATAAAGATAGTTTAACGACAGAGAGTTGGACGAATCTCGATATTAAAATGATTGTTGTCATTAATTGTTTTTACATTGGTAATCAAGAACAAGAAACTCATGAAAAGCAAATAGTTTCCAAATACAAGATAGTGTATATCTACTCTACTTTTACATTCTTCCTTAGATCTTAGAAAGTAAATGTACAGGCACAAGTACATATACAAATTAAATTAGTTATCAAATGAATTTCAATTAACATCTCAATATATGTAATCAGCATTATAATGAACATTTATCAGATATATTCTAACTTCTTATTTTACACTAGAAAGGAACTTTTTAAACGATTAATATCAAACAACCATTATAACAAATGAATATAGATTCATTTGATCTAGAAATTCTTTTCAACTCTTTACAATCTAAAACATAATGAATAATTAGAAAGAAATAAGTTATCTACATAATTGTGTTATCACATTTACACAAAAATATTGATCAATGGAAATTAATTAATATATAACACTAACTGAATAAAATCTTATAAAAAAATTGTTAGGAGAGTTGAATTTTGATAGAAGTACGTCATATGACGGCGGCCTATGTTCCTTCACGAGGAGTAACAGGTGTAAGTAATTAAGTAAATAACGTCCTATGAACTTACAACGTAGGTTACGAATACTTTCCATATACGTACTGTTTAGTCGTTCTTTTTTTTTCTTATCACTGATTGTTTAGTTAAAACTAATAGTTCATAAATGTTTATCCAAATGTCGAATGAACCTAGTTGATTAGTGAATATTAAGAGTAGAATCAATAATTTATTATAACATTCCTTTAGTCTGTGTGAATTCTATATTCTAGGTAGATTATTTAATGAACCTATGTTATAATCTGACTATGTATACATTGATGATGAAATTAAGTTTTTGGCTGAATGTTTTATCCTTTTTGTTCACAATTGGTTGATCACTGGATGGTGATCAATGTCATGTGATTCAAGTCCTTCTTAGTGCAGATGGAATGTTATCGACCAAGTTGCAATGTGGCCACTAGTCTAGGTGACTGGACACTGTGCTGAGGTAAGATGGTAGTTGAAGGTAGTCATCAGGAAATCCTGAAACCGAGTTTCATGCTATTTGGCACTCGTGAGCAAGGTGTACCTGTAGTCTTGAGGGAACTGGTGCTCCCTGGCCTCATATCACCCAGTTTTATAGTCGGTGATGTTACCATTGGGCTATCCGGGCCGCGAGCACGAAATTTAGTTCCAGGGTTTGTTTCGTTTTAGTTTGGGATTCATCAGTAGTATGTTGTAGAAGAACTGGATTGTAATTTACGTATTATATGATCAATGTAACTAAATATTCAGCCTCAAATAAAGGAAAAACATTTTAACGAAGGTCTATATTCAATCCTTTTGTTGAAGCAAAAAAATAGATTTTTAATTGAGAGTCCATAATGTGGCATAATAAGCTTTAGTATAGTCTTTTAAATCAAATAACATTAAATCAATTAATCACTTCTGCTGATCACTTCTTTAATACAATATAGCTTTATGAAAATCATTTCCATATACAACATTGATAATAATCAATTATATTTCGATCATATATTTGAAAATCATATTATTAATGTATCATATTCGATTTCCGTAGTAGAACCCGTTACTTAAAAGAACTTGGTCATGATTGTCTGCTCTTATCGTCATCTGTCTAGTTTCCAATGTGACAGTACATCTGGACTGTCTTTTGATTGACTTTAACGAGCTAACATCAAACAAAGTTCATTGAAATTCTGAGCTATTTGACTCAGTAATCATATTGTAAACTTAACCAGTGAGGTTATATCAGTACTATGTAACGTTCAACGTTCATTAGGATCGAGGTTAGCCTAGATGTACTTTGTACGCTAGAGTTGTGTGCACAGCACTCTGAGTGAGTGAATTTGAAAGAAAAGAAATCAGTAAAGATGCAAGCCTTAAATTAGATTAATTGAAACTGGAAGCCAGTAAAGTGTGGTTTCTGATGTGTTTCAACGACGACATTTCTTATTGTCTAATGACCATTTGGTTTTGAATTAGTGATTTATATGAATTTTACTCTTCAGGATTTCGTGCAGAACCATACGTATGCACTTCTGAAGAATTCCCAACTACTCTGAAATAGCTGTACAACCCTTCGTGGTTGTTAGTGGATTTACAAATGATGTCATCTTTGAGGAAAACTGTTTATACATTTAAGTAATATCCATCTACATTACTAAACTTCACTTTGACTTCTGTCCGGCAAAAATATCCTTACTATTTTTTTCTAAAAAAACTGACCTATACTGAAAACCGTTGGTCATGTACAGCTTAGATCCTTTCTCTTTTCAATATGATTTACTTCTTTTCAACAAGATTTTAGCACTTAGATGTAGCTGAAATTGTTTGCCAACTGATATGTACATATCTAACATATGCCAGATATATTTTGCTTTGCAATGTTGATCAATTCATACTAAAGTTTTTTTCATTATCTTTATTATACTTTGTTAACAGTATTGACAAGTAATATAAAAATTTAGTTTCTGTCATGTGAGATTATTATATTTCATCAATAAAAATTATTTGCAAATTATTTCATATTAATGTCTAGTAGTATGAAGGGCTAAAAAAATAAGTCAATAAAACTTTTAATTGAGATCATGAACCGATTGATGTTAGACCATCATTGAAAACCTGAAAGCACTGGACGGCTGTTTCGTCCTATTGTGGGACTCCTCGTCAGTGCGCATCCACGATCCCGCTCGTGGGACTCGAACCCAGGGTTTCCAGTCTCGCGCACGAAATCTTAACCTCTAGACCACTGAGCTAGCTAGCATCGAACGGTATTAGTGTCTAACCCCAACCAACCCACGAGATTGCACGACCATCTATTGTACTGAGGTAGATACCTGTCTCTACCCGACACGGATTAGCTCCACTGGTCACGGCTTCCAGGTTTTCAATCCTCGGAGTTCCAGTGAGAACTCCGAGGAATTAAAGTTTTTGTTACCTTTTACTTGTATAATAACAGCCTATCGTGATAATGCCAGAAATTCTATAAAATAAAGATCGAAATGAGAAGATTAGCCTAATCAATATCATAAAAGTAAAAAATTAGATTATCAGGGAAGGATAAAAGTTTGTTTATGATTGGAAAACTTTTTAAAATGAGTTCTTGTATTTTAAAACATCGATTTGACTCTTACGGCATATGTGGTACTCATCTTTTCATTGTAAATCTAGTGTGTCGTACTCAACATTTATGGTCGTTTTTTCGTTCATTTAATTGGTAAGTTTTGTATACAGTTTGGGTAAAGAATGAATTAGAAGCTCTGTCGCAGTATTAATGTCTATGGTCCAGTATATTTGACTAAATTACACTGAATATTATCCTCGGTAGGCTTCAGAGGTACTGGATTCATTGTAAGCTTGTAATTAGTCATAATTATTTATGAGTATGGCTTTTTTCGTCATTTGAAGAAGGTTTTCAACTTTATTTGTTGATTTAGTTGTTATATGAGGCACATATTTGTACTTAAGTTATTGAAGTATTAAGTCTTGAAAGATAGGTAGGTGTTCGTTAAATTTAATTTCTAAAGTTCGAGCCTTTATTATGTGTGGTTCGTTTTTCAATGAAAAGTATCTACCTAAATTCAATGCGAGTAAATACCTTTTTTTAGTCAAGTATGCTTGGTTTATGTGATTCTATATATATGTGAGAAAATAAAATTTCCCAGCTTGGATATACATATCACTTGCATTTATAAATTAAGGGGTAAATCTGTTGTTCTACACGTTGAAGCATTATCAATGTGAGTTTCGTTTTAACTGATTAAATTCCTTATCTTAATAATACATCGAAAATAATAATTGTGAACTAAAGTACCTTATCTACAGCCATCAGCAAGTCATTTGTCTATAACCAATGTTTATCAACACAGTAACTTTACGATAAATTACAGGAAATTGACCTGTTACTGGGATGTGATAGATTAACTTCCATTATAATCATTAAAACTTCAATGCTTACAAAACATAGAACTGATAGCCATGCCGTCATGATGAGAAAATTAAAAAAGTACGACCTATCTCACAGATCCGAATGCGAACACAATAAAAATAGAAGAAATACGAAAATTTATAGCAACTATCTTACAACCAATTTCGATCATGGTTCATTTTGTTTAAGCCCTTTTATTAACTTACTTAACAAACAGTGCTATTGAACAGTAACAATCCGAATATTTCTTTATACTATTTTGATCACTAGATCACATGACAGACTCTAGCTAAAATGTTGATCGCTTAAATATCACTCGATGATTCATTCTCCTCCCCATGTGTATATGTACTCAAATTATATCATTAGTTTTTGCTTTGTCTTGCTGTGACCTTATTCGATTTGACTATAAATTTGCCTCTGTATTTGCTCACACACACACACACACACACACACACATATTCGCCTCTTTGCTTCAAATTCGCTTGATGTGTTCATAGCTTTGTGATCTGCACTATCCGCTAATAAACTGTAGTTTCAAACACCGTTGAAATTTATGTAATAACGGTTAATGAAGCAAAGCCACTACAATTTTATGCAAATCAAAGTACGATCAACCTCATTGAAATCTTTACAACAACGAAAAAGAACGTTAAACAAAATACGACTTTCAGTAAATCGTATGAAAATAGTGAGAATGACAAATTCTACCATCCTCACATTATTCCGACTGGTTACTAGGATTATTGTGCAAATTAGGAATGAGTTGCAGATAACACCATCACTCTTAGATTCTTTGCAGCCATACACTAAATGGAGTTAATTAAAGCTGTTTTTCTCTAAGTAAATCTCATGAATAAAACTAATACTCATTCAGTAAAAATTTTATTTGAATATATCCAGTTAATGATATGAGATCCAATCCGGAAATTGGGAAAAAAGGTCATCAAATATCATAAAAGCGAATAGGCTTAGATCAACAATACAGGTATTAAGTTGTTATGTATCCTAGATTGATAGAATATTCACTGAACAAATGGTCATAGCAGTGAACAAATACTATAGTTTATTAAGTGAAAAGATTCATCCTCAAAGAATGATACCTCTAGTCCATATTGAACAAATACTAGTAATAACATAATTATATAACGTTGGAGTTTTTCTTTCAAGTCAACAAAATATTCACATTCAGTAATACGTTTATTCACTATTTGACAGAAAATAGTATCTAGAAAAGCTTGGGGTAGATAGCAACTCTTCTATACAAGAACAGTGTGTTGAGTTAGACGAAATCTTGGTTTGGGGAAAGATTCGAAACAAAGATGTCAACATCATTGAACTGAACAATACAACGAAATCGTCAATCGTATATAGAATTCTCTTCAGTCATAGATATAAATAAAATGATTTTGACTAGTTTGTTTTATAACATACAAATTACTGGTTGTTATTCATTGATATCAGTAATAATCGTCCATATTTTTTATGATTGGAATTTTTAAAAATTAAGCAAAAACATTTTTATAATCAGAGAGGGGTTTGGTGAATATTATAGTAATTTAGTAGTTGAATTCATAAATCAATTGAAGATAGACCACCATGGAAAAACTGAAAGCACTGGACGGTCGTGATCAGTGAGCTTCAACCTGGTCTGTTATGAGATAGTAACTCACTGGTGACAATGGTGGATGGCGGCGAAAATTCATGGATTGGTTGAAGTTAAATATTAACACCGTTGGATATCGGCTCAGCGGTCTAGAGGTTAAGCTCTCACGCGAGAGACTAATAGGTCCTGGGTTGAAATCTCGTGATGCGCACTGCCGAGGAGTCCCACACTAGGATGAAAAGGACGTCATGAATTCAACTACTAAAATTTTTTACCACAAACTAGACAAATTCCTTGATTTGTTGACGAGTCCGAATGAAAAAATCTTAAAACTACCAGGAATTATGTTCGCATGTTACAAGTTATTTTGTATTTATTATAATCACTTATTCATTTTATGCATAAATGATTGAATACGTTTAATCTTCTTATCGTTGATTAAGTTTTTTTGTTTAGAACATCTTGGCAAAAGTAAACATGTATACAAAGCATCACTTAACATACTAATGAAACTGAGAATTACCCCTGAACTTTATATGGTTTGAACATTTAATTTAAATTAAATCAAAATGTAATTTATTGTTACAGCATTGTTAGACCCCAATAGCGGGTTGTTTTTATCTGTTATGACCTTGGATGTCTGGTTTTTCTATCACACGACTTATCAACCAATCCGAGTACGACTTATACGAATCTTCACACTAGGCCAACCAATGATGTTCAACCGGTATGAGCAGTTTAGCGTCCTTATTGGTCCTATGTCCTCCGAGCCCTCCCACTTGAGTCCAGAACACAATACCAGCTTCCGTAATATGAATCGAATCAGATCGAATCGTTTATTTCAGACATACTCGGTTTATATATCAATCAGACAGACCACAACGAACCATAAAATAGAAAATAACATGTGTACACAAATAAGCCAAAAAGTGGCTGTGAGCGAGGGGGACAGTAATTAATAGACTGAACATAGCTTAAGAACCGTAAATCGTACAATAATAAGTTATCGGTCAAAATAAAGCTTATAATAAGAGGAATATAAATATACATAGTGTAATTGTTGAGTAGTTATACAATAAGAATATTTATAGAATATTAGTCCATGAATAGTCCTTGGAAGTTACCTGTAATTTAATCTTCACTGGGTTATAACATTATCTATCATTGATTGTTGATATTAGTCCTTGACAAGAAATTATCTTTGTAGTCTAAATAAGATAGAATTATCTACGGCACTCGCAAATTACCGATTCTAATAGTTTTTGTCATTAACCAAATGTAAATTACTTTGAAAGATGATTTTCGTTGAGAATCAATATTCTTATGATTTAGTGATTTGTTAGCTGATGTCTAAGATAATAAGGGTAGTTCTATTGAGTAATATAACAGAAAATCTAATAATTTTAGAAAAAGAGATAGATATGTAAATTAAACCCATTAATTTGTGATTAAAACTAATTGATGACCAATATATTTAGTTTGTACCCGTTACCAAGGTAGCTGAAGATTATCTGAAAATATTTTTGAGTACAAAGGTACAGTTTAAGCCTTATAATTTCTATGGCTTCCTTAAATCTTAATAAAGTATAGTTGGATTTTAATAGATGAATTCACGAGTCGATCTGAACTAGACCACCATTGAAAACCTGTAAACACTGGATGTCCACTTCATATTGGTATGAGACTCTTCAGAGATGAGCATCCAGTCGATTGAAGTTAGACATTGACACCGTTGGGTGCCGGCCCAGTGGCCTAATCGTTCGCGCTCAAGGTTCTGGGTTAAGATTCCGCGTGTAACATCGTGGATACACACTTCTGAGAAGTTCCATATTAGGACGAAATGGCCGTCCCTTATTACCAGGTTTTCAATGATGATCTAGCTTAAGTTAACTCATGGATTCAACTAATAAAACTCCTCAATCTCCACAAACTTGCATTCTTGATAAAGTTGGATTGTTTGTTAATCACTTTGAATCGATTCACTACACCCATTTAGTCATGAATGAACAAACGTTTAATAAAGCTTAGTTATCATTAATACATACATAGTTAAAATAATTGATAAATTATGATGTTTAGATTTATTTTAAAACTGATGTGTAAATGATCATATTGAACATTTGAAATTGTTTGTCAGTACATTTTTAATATGAATATTCATAAATATAAATAAATTGATCAGTGCACTGTCGTAAAAATTTTGTTTAAACTAAATGACATTTTCATGCAAATAATTATAACATAAATCAGTACATTAGCGTTAATCATTTGTATAAAAGTGACAGCTGTTTAATTTTATCCAAGATTCAATATTACATTTTTAGGAATTTAGCTTCACTTTGAAATGCTTGAGATATTTTTAAGAAAAGCATTTTACTACTTATAATGATGAAAGTAGTTGGAATTGTTAGACATGAACTGATGTAATCCCATAGAAATCAGATTTACTTATGTTGTTCCTCATATAAAAATAAATTTCAATCATCAAAATGTGAAATAATAAGAGATTTTTAAGTTGAATGATAGAAAAAGAATCAGATTAAATAATTTAATTAGGAATCCTATGCTCAATGGTCAAATGAAAAGGATCGTATTGTAGCCAACTGAACTTGTGGAAATTAAACGTTCATCGAATAAACTCTAAAGATTGATATAATAAGTAATGATAAGAAATGGACATTTAACCAGATCGAATTGGCCTACACTATCTATTTAAATACAAAGTTCAGTGTGACATGCAGAAGGATCAGATGGTTACCTCATCAGGGCTGTTTGGTTTTAATATCAGTAAGAAGTAATCATAAAGCCGAACTCATGAAATTACATACAAAGTGAATACGTTTGATGAGATCTAGATATTTACTTAGGGTAATTTGCTGCCTAACCATTTTATGGGTACTCTGTAGATCACTAAATAAATACGTCCACTTGGCCTTCTGCTCTAGCTTTCCTTCCTTCATTATTTTTGTTCTGATCAAGTGTACTACCACAACCTAGAAGGTACATAGGTATTTCTTCCGAATCCGTTAATACTCATGTTTCTACTTCGACACCTATTCACAGCTGGGCATTACACAGCTTACTAGAGAGTAGTTAAAATGTAACTAAAATATCTTTTGTATTTAATAAATGATTTTACTTAGTATTGGAAAAAAGCTATTAACTGTGTTTCGTTTCTGAAATAATATAGTCCTTGAATTTTAATCTAATGTTATTAACTTCGTATTCAAGTAGACATCGAACTATGGTGGTTCTAAATATTTAACCTAATAATCAAAGTCATTTAACAGAAGGCTTTACCAATAGGCGATTGAAGGTAGTGCACTACGATGTCAAATTGTTTTCTGAATGATGTCGGGTACGATCAGAGGTCTGATAGGGATTTTTACTTCTCAACCTGTTTCACCATGGAAAGATACTTCTTTTGGAGGGACCAGTAAACAAAACTGAATTAGATTTAATGACCAAGGGGCTTAAGGGTCAACGATTGTGGGTCGGATAATTACTCTTTTTCGTGTGCTTCTAAGTAGACTAGTCTATACTTTAAAGACCTTACCTCCAGAGACTGAATCCTGTGGGGTAAGCTGAAGTATACTATTTTTAGGGCCAACCCTGTTTAACTCTCACTTCCCCTTGCGGGAAATGAGCATAATTGCTGATGCTGGTTATCTGGTGCAAACACCTTACTGACTTCAAACCTCCGTATATTCGTCGCTGTTCGGAAATGCGTTTTCTGTTTCTAACAAGTGTTCCAGCCATTATGGCACTTTTGGGTCATTATTATATGTAAGCTCAAACACCACATCAAGATAGTATCTATGGTCTAGATATCACCCTTAATCTGGATGAAAACGTTGCATATTTTGACGGTTTTAGGTATGCATCTCGGTTTCTGAAAGACGGAAGATTCGATGCAGATAGACGATATGGAATGTTGAAAACGAGATGTTTATGAAAGTTACAAAACTGACTGATTTCTAAAACTAACGCTTAATAAATACATAAAAACAATAAAACAAGTTCCTGTAAATATAATTTATTTGAAGTGATTTGAGATATTCAGTTTTTAATTCAACTGAATTTTGATCAGTCTTGGTCGACACATGTGTCATAATGTATATGTCATGACGATCCGCATAAGGTATACAATTTTACACATAATCGATGGGATATTGGTATTAGTGGAATCCAGAACGGACGTCAGCTGAATGTAGTTGCATCCTGGAGTTGATAAGCACTCACCGAATTTGTCTTTGATTAACAAATATCTTTAGTTTTGCATGGTTCAGGATACTCCGATAAAAGTTTCGAAACAATATTTGGTTTTGATGAAATTCATCACCAGTGTTGGGTGATGGGTGGTTAGAATGTCTGAATGCTGATCGGATACTTGTTTTTCCTAAGACAGGAGATGGTAACGGTTCTCTGGAGTACACGACTGTTGCGTTCTAATACCAGATATCTAGAGAAGTGACTAGTCTCTCACACAACAAACCATCTGAGATCAAGTACATGATATAGGTCTTGATCAATATATATTAATTTGTGATAGATACAGAGAACTACAAAAAATATGCATTAAAATTCATATATATCTATCGATCTTCAATTTTAACCTGTCATCATTCTCTTTCGCCGATGCAATAGGAACTGATTCAAAGTTTTAACATCAATTCATTTACAGAACTATCTGAATTAGTAATCTCACTGGAATGTTGGTCAGAATAATTCGATTACGATTACGAATAGAGTATATTTTAATTATCTATCAGTACATAAGCAAACTTCATTTTTTATTTATTTTGGTAAAAGGTTTTCTTATATTTGAGCTTTTAAACATGAACTAATTCTATTTTTGAGTTAATCAACCATCCATATAAAAAATATTTTTCCACAAAAACATATGTAAACAACAATTTATTTGCTATAATATTTCGATTGCCTGGATACAATCAACTTCTAAGCATATGCACCAAGACACTTTTAAGTAAAAAAAAGAGTTACAAAATACATTAAATAACTCAAAATCACGTATCACAACATGTTGGTATTCTGAACAATAATAAAATAATCACATTACATATAGACATACTACTAACGCAACATTATTTGAGTAGTAATTCAAAACAAACAAGCCAAATAGAACTATAAATAGATAATTTGATGCATCAAAGTATAAAAATGTAATCACATTGGTAGATACTTAATAATTTATGGAAATAAGTAGTAGGGTTCTTTAATTCCACTTTTAAGTTGAATTACGACAATGAATCTGTTAATGGATTTAAAACGAATTCGGTGAAATAAAATTTCGCAGCATTACAATGAAATATGTCCTACAAATCGTTGAATGAAAAGAAAAGGAAATTTTAGTAATATTAATCAAGTTAATTAACGGAATAGAATTAAAACAATACACTATAATTAGGGTAAATGAATATCATTTGAATATCCTATTCCCTAAATATAAGTTTTAAATACTTGGTAACTATTAAAACGTGATGTATATTAAACAAGGGTAGCTATGTAATAGTGCATAGTATTTTATGTGGAACCGATTTTTAATGAATATAGTTTAGAAATTATTCAGTTAAGTAGAACACAACAATTTCCCAATATTGATTAAATTTTGAAGAATTATATTTTGTTACGTAGATCACATGTTGAACTGTTCAACATATGCATGTAATAAATAAAAGAGATAAAAGCAATCAGATAATAAGAGATGAATTTAACAAATTAAAAGTGAAGAATTCGACCCTATGGTAAAGTGAAATTCCTTGTGAATGCATTTATTGAATGACATAGATGAATATTAGGCTTTATTCTATAGTGTCTTAAACATAATTTACTGTTAATAGTCGTATCATAATAACCACTCAAAAGATCAAAATTAAGCATTAAAGCTTTATTTTGTTATGATTATGAATTATACATTGTATCCGAATCATAACTGAAAGTTGTAATAAACAAAATTATCAGTTAAGAGCTTATATGAAATATTTGTTTACGCAATCCAGTATAAACAATCTAATACATGACATGACATGTAATAACCTAGATATTTTTATGTTAATGACGATTTGGCAATATTAAACATACGAGATATACACACTTTTTAGCCGGACAATTGAAAATCAAATGATTAGTTTATTCGTTTAAACCTCGTGGAATAGAACTTCGCCCGGAGCACAGCTGAGGCTACTGCCAGTCCCAAGCCCGGATAAAAGGTTAACCAGAAAAATAACTCAGACCATTTGAACTCTGCCTTGGGAGTTAGAAAGTCTTCATTTAAAAGTTATAACGCCTCATGATGAAAGCCGATTTCCTTCGGAAGTCACGAGGCAGATGCTCTTTCTGACAACCAGAGCGACCATTTATTTAGGTACATGGAATGCTCGTACAATGTGGGACACCGGGAGTGCCTTCCAAAATGCTGCAGAAATGAAGAGATACAACCTAGAGGTGCTTGGAATCAGTGAAACACATTGGACGCAAGTTGGACAACAACGACTAACTACAGGAGAGCTCCTGTTATACTCCGGCCATGAAGATGAAAATGCACCACATACACAAGGAGTTGCATTGATGCTGTCCAAACAAGCGCAAAATGCGCTTATAGGATGGGAATCTCATGGACCAAGGATCATCAAAGCCTCGTTCAAAACAAAGAAAGATGGAACTATAATGAACATCATCCAATGCTATGCGCCTACCAACGACTACAATGAAGACGCTAAAGATCAATTCTACAATAGGCTGCAGTCAATCGTCGAGAAGTGCCCAACAAAGGACCTGACTATTCTGATGGGAGATTTCAACGCCAAGGTTGGAACGGACAACACTGGATATGAAGACATCATGGGACGACACGGACTGGGAGAAAGAGACGAAAATGGTGAGAGATTTGCAAACCTATGTGCCTTCAATAAACTGGTCATAGGCGGCACCATATTCCCACATAAACGCATACACAAAACCACATGGACTTCACCGGATCACACCACGCAAAACCAAATCGACCATATTTGCATCAACAAAACGTTCAGGAGGACTATAGAGGACGTGAGAACCAAGAGAGGAGCTGATATAGCATCAGATCATCACTTGCTGGTCGCCAAGATGAAATTGAAACTCAAGAAGCACTGGACAATGGGGCAGACAATATCACAAAAGTTCAATACGGCCTTTCTCCAGGATACTAACAAACTCAACAAATTCAAGATAGTCCTCAGCAACAAGTTCCAGGCCTTTCATGATCTACTCAATGGAGAAGGAACTACTGTGGAGAGCAACTGGAAGGGGATCAAAGAGGCAATCACTTCAACATGTCATGAGGTCCTGGGTCACAAGAAGCACCATCACAAGGAATGGATCACTGTTGATACACTGGATAAGATTCAAGAAAGAAGGAACAAGAAGGCAGCAATCAATACCAGTCGAACAAGAGCAGAAAAAGCCAAGGCACAAGCTGAATACACAGAAGTAAACAAACAAGTGAAGAAGAGCATCAGAACCGACAAACGTAAATATGTGGAAGATTTAGCAACGACGGCGGAAAAGGCTGCAAGAGAAGGAAACATGAGACAACTGTATGACACGACAAAGAAACTCTCTGGAAATCGCCGCAAACCAGAACCACCAGTGAAAAGCAAGGAAGACAAAGTAATCGCCAACATTGAAGGATAGCAAAACAGGTGGGTAGAACACTTCAAAGAACTCTCGAATCGACCAGCTCAGACAAATCAAGAGCGACAAAGCATCGGGACCGGACAACATTCCAGCAGAGGCACTGAAATTAGACATAGCAGTAACTACAGAGATCCTCCACATTCTCTTCAGCAAGATTTGGTGTGGAGAACAAGTACCAACAGACTGGAAAAAAGGCTCCTGGTCAAAATACCAAAGAAAGGCGATCTCAACAACTGTGATAACTACAGGAGCGTCACTCTTCTCTCAATACCGGGAAAAGTGTTTGACAGGGTATTGTTAAGCAGAATAAAGGACTCTGTAGACGCACAACTTCGAGACCAACAGGCTGGATTCCGTGAGGATCGATCGTGTACAGACCAAATCGCAACTCTACAGATCATTGTGGAACAATCAATTGAATGGAATTCATCACTCTACATCAACTTCATTGACTACGAAAAGGCATTTGATAGCGTGGACAGAACAACACTATGGAAACTTCTTCGACACTACGGCGTGCCTCAGAAGATAGACAATATCATACAGAGTTCATATGATGGATTACACTGCAAAATCGTGCATGGAGGACAGTTGACAAAGTCGTTCGAAGTGAAGATCGGTGTTAGGCAAGGTTGCTTGCTCTCACCCTTTCTCTTTCTCCTGATGATCGACTGGATCATGAAGACGTCAACGTCTGAAGGGAAGCACGGGATACAATGGACATCTAGGATGCAGTTGGACGATCTAGACTTCGCAGATGATCTGGCCCTTCTATCCCAAACGCAGCAACAAATGCAGGAGAAGACGAACAGTGTGGCAGCCGCCTCAGCAGCAGTAGGTCTCAATATACACAAAGGGAAAAGCAAGGTTCTCCGATACAACAGAGAATGCACCAATCCAATCACAATTGACGGGGAGGCTTTGGAAGATTTAAAAACCTTTACATATCTGGGCAGCATCATTGATGAACAGGGTGGATCTGATGCAGATGTGAAGGCGCGGATCGGCAAAGCAAGAGCAGCATATTTACAACTGAGGAACATCTGGAACTCAAAGCAACTGTCAACCAACACCAAGGTCAGGATTTTCAATACAAATGTCAAGACAGTTCTACTGTATGGGGCAGAAACCTGGAGAACTACGAAAGCCATCATCCAGAAGATACAGGTGTTTATTAACAATTGTCTACGCAAAATACTTCAGATCCATTGGCCGGACACTATTAGCAACAACCAACTGTGGGAAAGAACAAACCAGATCCCAGCGGAGGAAGAAATCAGGAAGAAGCGCTGGAAGTGGATAGGACACACATTGAGGAAAGCACCGAACTGCGTCACAAGACAAGCCCTCACATGGAATCCTGAAGGCCAAAGGAAAAGAGGAAGACCAAAGAACACATTACGCTGAGAAATGGAGACAGACATGAAAAGAATGAACAACAATTGGATAGAACTAGAGAGGAAGGCCCATGACAGATTGGGTTGGAGAATGCTGGATGGTGGCCTATGTTCCATTGGGAGTAACTGGCGTAAGTAAGTAATGGGCTAGGCAAAAAATATGTATTTTTTGATCATTCTGTGTTTTTATTTATCAAACTCATATACAATCATGTTGAAATATCTAACTTTCCATCGAACGCAGAAAATGTAAATCAAAAGTTCGCTTTTTTGTACTTTATAGTTTTTAGACATGATCATTAGATATGAAAACCATAAGAACGATGTAGATATTTCAATATAAAGTCTTTTTCAAACCTTATTCATATGATGTCAAACTAATGAATGAGTAATTCTCGATGTAATATGTAGAGTTTTAATCAAGGTTGTTAAGTTAATGGTATTTTGATTTACAACATAGAAAGTATAGTGTTTTGTGTATTTATATTAGATACACTAAAATGACATCTATTACAAAGCACTAGAGTTGAATAATTCCAGAGAAAAATTAACAGTGATCAAACTAATACATGGCCGTTGATACGGATTGAGTAGTAGCATTTAGGTTACATTGTTTAAATTTTAAAGGTTGTGGAAATAAGCATCTGGTATTCTTTAAAACTAGTTGTTATGACACACCGAGATTCCTTCTGTGTTTCGAGATCTTATGACTTGTCGTTTAGTTAATTTCTCTCAACTTTTGTGATTTTGTTCATTTACAATATGTTTCTATTTTTACGCTCATTTTATTACTATGCCTTTGTGAAATAAGACCATCTCTGTTATACGGATTTGTACTTTTTCGTTGTTGATGTTCACATCTGTAATTAATCAGTATCTATTAACAATTGTAGGCCTTAAAATCAACAATATAAATAATATAAGTCCATAAAAATGAATTTTAGACCTTTTGCACGATTTGAAGACTAACTGAATTCAGTGAGTCAGTGGATAACGCTTTAGCTTTGAGGTGAAAGTTTAGTGTATAATACCTACCAACTATTATACTTTAGTTATATTTAAACGGAATCAAATCAATTGTTTTATACAAATTTTATTTGTAGATTATTCCTTTTGTTACTGGGTAAATATATGATATCATTTGGTATGTTATATAAGTGATTTTATGAAGAAATGGAGAATGATTTTGATGAGAAATAATATCAGTCGTTAGATCACTAAAAACGGTACAACTACGGACTACTGATTGATAATATTTTCCGCTTTCTCATTTGTTTACATTCATGATCTAATAAACAGTCGACCCGAAACCATCCCATTTTATTGAGAGCACGTATCAATCAAATAATGAGTTGGATTTCATTGGTTACCAACCTCTGTTTTATTAACTTTACAACATAGGACAATCATCACTAAATGCCAGTAATGAGTTTCTATTATTGTCTAGAAGTAGGTGACATATTAGGTCATAGTTTTTCACTGAAACTTTTGGGGATTCTTTTAAAAGCGTTTAGTATTATTTAAGTTCTAAAGTTATGATATCTTGTTGCTCAGACGGACAATCCCATATTTAAACTCTACGACTAACTTTAATATGTGTATCCTTAAGGTAGTTTAAAAAGAACTTATGAACATCATTTTCAGCTGTTTCCAATTCTTTAAATTTCAAATATTTGAACTGTGTAGCTGTCTAAATTAATGTCTAAAATAATGAACAGTTTGAACTAAAAAAATTATCCAGAATGTTCATGCTACTTTTATTTGGATTAACTAAGGCTTTAGGTCAATCGAAATGATATCCGGTCTATCATACTTGCTGGTAATATGTTATATAAGTCTAACTATTATCTGTTCCGACGAGCGATGTTATCTGGTGTAAGAATACATTGTAAGAAAGGTAGAGATGGCCAAATGAAAAAGTAAAATTAGTTCATAGGACCACTTATTGTTGGTCTGGGGCATGCTGATGGAGGCAAACTACTGGGTTTAGATTCATACAGTAACCTCAAACAGTGCACGAAGATGTCGGATGATAGGGATCGGAACAAGTCACAGTGGCATAAATGGATTCACTCTTTGCCAGTCTTTAAGTCTCATGTTACAATAATCCTTCATACATATCTTCTCCTTCTATCTTTCTGAACCATAATCTCAATAACTAACCTTTTTCATCATAACTGTTACTACATTATTTCGGCTTCTTCATTAGTCGTCTTTTTAATTTTATCACGTCGTGTGTATGTGATAATAACAACTAGGGCCGACATACTTTTCCGTTATGTTCTAAATTGAATCCAACTGACTGAATAACATTGATAGCAGTGATAAGACAACCGAAAATAGTAACAAATTCAAAGGAACTCACCGAAATAGCATAGCTGTTTGTTTTTCCTGTGTTCCTTTACGATCTACTGAATGAACTAATCACTTTGTGTATAATTTCTGTCGCTTTGTGCAGTTCATCTTCTTTAATAACTAAAGGTGGTGCTAATCGAATGATTGTGTCATGTGTTGGCTTAGCCAATAAACCATGATCGCGTAATTTTAAACAAACATCCCACGCATTAAATCCTGGACACAGAAGAAAAGCACAATGTGGAATTAAATATGAAATAAATTATTGAATTATTCTGCCTGAAGAATACTGTAATGTGTTAATATTGATACTTCTGCTGATTCTGGGAAGTGTATCCCGAGTAAAGTGTATTAATTTGATAACTAGTATCAAGGTTTCATCTATAAACCCATCAGGGATTGCTATGTTACTAATATCCTGCTTAAACAGTTTCAATGTCTCATAAAAATACTGTGGAAATAATCTATAACTGAAGGCTTCTTAACTGAATATTTGAGGCGACAGAGAGTTTTACTTTGACCGTGTGATTATTTACACCATGATTCGATTGCTAAAACACTAAACACAGACATTGACATACTTTCAGCTGATCGAATAGATAAATATTGGTCAAGAGATTTACTGGATAGATTAAGGAAGACTAATTTAACCAAACAGAAACTGAGCAACAAATATGCTTACAATCCCATTTAACGTATGATAAACCAGGAAAAAGCATATTCCTAATGTATCACAGTTTTCAGAGGTATTATAAAAATGTTTTTTAAAGTGGATACATTTTCAAAAATGATCTTCATTATTAATATTTTTGACTTCTCACATGTAGGGAAGAATATCTTAATGATCCACTTTGTTTAATGTTTCTGCTACTGTGTATATATTGTTTGGAAAAACGTGATCAGGAGAAACGAATTTCGCAAAATTAACTTATATATATCACCCTCATGTATAGAGAGGAACCGTGTTAGAACATTCAAAAAGAGTGTCCGTGCAGGACAAATTTAACAACTTTACATACTAGGGTAGAGATAGAGTGATCATTTTGTTCGCTTCTAGGTTACATTAAACATTAATTCAAGATTATGAAGCCAAAGGGAATTTTTTCAGCTTTATTTTATTTACTAGTCCGATTGCAGAGGAATTACACTTTAATGACACAAGTATCATTCTTACTATTTATTATGTTCAACCTGTATGAGCAACAGATTCACTTGTGGGTTCAGTTATTTCTGCATATCTATAAATTTAACTCTTCTTGTAGAAACAAATTTATAGGTTGAACGACGCGACATCGTCATCGTCACTTCCTCAAGCAGTGTCCATTGTGATTAGATAAAAAAGTCAATTAAATCTCATAGAAGTTCAATACTATAGCATCTAGATAACACAAAGCATAATATCAACAAAATGTCACCGGTTACAGTTCTATAAAAAAAATCAGTAAAGCTTTCAAGCTACCTAGATTAACATTTACTTAGTATCGCAAAGGTGAATGTTCCACCTAAACTTATACAAGCGAAATGTCTATTCTGCGTTCCTCTTCCCTTGCATGCCCTACGTCCACCACTGGATTACAATAATCACCATTCTGTGTTCCGGTCATTTTTATATACGTGTACTTTTAGCATATGTATTCATTGTTATTGTTATTATTAGTCTTAGTTTAGATTCCAAATGATATTTTTCACATTTATTCGCATTGTTTAATAACGATCCACTTATTTTTGTTATCAATAACATGTTACTTCCTTCACTTCCTTACCTACATACATACAATTATAATTCCTGACAAAATATTATTAATTTATAAACAACAAATAATTTTATTTATCTACACTTCAGTTCTGTTAATCTTAACAATTCAAGTGATCTAAACATAAATATTTCTAATTACTATTTACCTTGACGAATTACAATCGCGTTTAAAAGACCTTTACCACGATATAATTCAACGACAGATTTTGGAAGTTTACTTAGTTCCTGACGAAAGATTTCACCTAATTTCTGTGCATGTTCTGCTAAACCTTCCTCTTCCAATACCTTATTTTTGAAAAAAATAAAATAATACATTACCGAGGAGTAAAAAGTAAATGAAAGGAAACTTTTTAAATTTTCTTAGAATAAAACTTTCATTTCGTGATGAATATTTTAATGAAATTTCCCCCAAAAAACCATTGAAATAAATAGTTAATGTGTATTCACTAATATTTTGCATCTAGATAGATTTAATCAAATTCTAACAGGAGAACACAACCAACCAATCAGAAAGCAACGGAGTAGTAAGACGTTGAAAATGAGTGATTTTTACTTAATAGCCCAAACTGACTATCCCACCGAATAATACTCAATGGATTCCTAATCAGGGCTCGAGTAATACTGTTTTCTTCATGAAATCTAATGATTTCCTATTCGACTATATGTAGCATCAAAGTTTAAAGTTATCAAGGAGGATTAAATTAGGAAGAAACTTTGGTCTATCGATTTTCAGTTCTTAACAACTTACTATTTGATGACAGTTTGTAACTAAAATAATCTTCGAAAATTGCAGTTACTAATAATTTTAAATAAAGTGAGTCAGTTAACAATATATAACATGTCATCAATTTTATAATGACACAAACTCATCATTCTAAGAATAACGTAGTAATTAAGCTAGAAATTCTCTTGGTCAGTAGGTTAACATAGAAATATTTTTTAAGGATGATGATCAATTGAATGAGTTGAAAAAATTTACATAACATCACGATTTTGCAAAATGAATCGAAATTTATTGCATAAAAACCTTGAACAATGAAGGTTAAATGTCAGGCAAACTTTGTTTAGAACATTCGGTTGAAACCACTAATTTGAAAGATTTTGTTCGGCTGAGTTTACTGAACTTTTAAGTTGTTTCAGCTATCTTAAGCTGGTGAGCAAAATGTGCAAAATTAGTACTGACTCGGTAAATACTGAAGCTAGAAGTTATTAACAATATGCTAATACATTTCTGTAATGAATGGGAGTATAATCTGACAGGTATGTCTGGTTCATTTTGAGGCTCGTCAGTTGAGTATGCCACTATCGACCTGTGACTACAGGTTACACCAAAATATTTTTTCAAAGAGCTCAACATAATGAAGTAGACTGATCGAATTCATTCCTCATTATTGAGTTTTAAAATAACAGACCCTTACGAACAGTAATGATAGTAGTAAGGAAAGACTTACTCTTAAAGCAGCCATAGCAACTTTACAAGCTAATGGATTACCACCATAAGTTGATCCATGTTCACCAGGTTGAATAGTCAACATAACTGAATCATCAGCTAAAACAGCGGATACCTGAATTAAAATGGATAAGTAGATAGATAAATAAATAAATGGAAATACAAGTGAAACTAACTAGGTTCATAGAAAGCATTATCATAATATGGTTGCTAAAAAACTATTGAGGTCAACTTTATCAATGGTAATACATTTTGACACATTATTCAGGTTTTCGATATTACATCTCGATGTTTTTATGTTACAATAAAATTCGTGTATTCCAGATATATTTGTATAAGTTAGAGAATATAATCTCTTAATTTGGTTTAAGTGTTCTAGTTACACATTCTCATGCACATCAGTGAAACTATTTTCCGCAACAACTACAATAAAACTTTTCTGGCATACATAAAGGAATATGTTGATATTAAATAAAATTTGTATGGGTGATGAGAAACTGCATTCATTTCACAGTTGCGATACATTCTACCAACTATAAAATACTTCTTGCCAACGTTCTGGGATAAATTAGGTGATTTTTATTTGTGGATCGAGATGGTATTTCTGACTGAGATTAACTGAATTATTATTTGTAAAAGGTGGGAGGAAAAAGATTTTTCAGACAGCAGTTTTTAGGTTGATCATATGAAATAAAATTGAGTCGAATGACACACTGAGTGCTAGAACAGACTGCCTGATTTATTACTCACGTTTCTACCCAAGATAACTAGATACAAGGAAATAATTATTGTCCAACATTTTGCCATACCATCACAAAGTCTCCCTCCATAAACTCGTGAGATAGATTGTATTACCGTACATGGTAAACATATCAGAAGTAGTCACAAGGAATTTTAAAAACTCTGAAGAAATCAATATTGATTAGGAACCAACACAATCACTTTATTCAACCATATACAGACCAAAAGACAAAACAGTAAAATACTGGTCCATTTTCACCTACAAGATAAACTGCACCAACTTTTAACAATACTACATTCGACGAAATAGATGCCACATTTATTTAAACAGATAAAAGCGTTAACTAGCGGTAAAAAGATATAGTATGTTATTACTAATATCAGTACAAACAGACCACTATGAACTCACACACGGAAATTAATCTTTTCAAAGTTGACAAGTGGAAATCATGTGATTCATACGTTCTCATTTTTAAGATCTATCCAATTAAGACGAACTGTCAAGCCGATGCTTCAGGAATTTTAGTGAATCTTAGACCATTCTTATTAAAGATTACTTTAATACATTTTAATTCATTCGTTTATTTTAATGATAGAGTTATTAAGTATTGAGTTAAAATAACTTCATAAACTCTGATCATTTTGTTAGAAAAAAAATAAAAAATTCATATTTTATGCCAACACTATTTTAAAATTTTAATATAAGTAGTCGAAATTGGTGGATATTATTTTTTGTCAGTATTATTAATAATTAATATGTACTGAACGGCCATTTCGTCATAGTATGGGACTCCTCAGCAGTGCGCATCCAAGATCCCGTACCCCGCTGGACTCGAACCCAGGATCTATCAGTCTCTCGCCAGGCGTTTAACCAACTAGACCACTGAGCCGGCATCCAACGGTGTTATTATTATTATTATAGGCTTTATTCAATATTATATTTTTGGTACAATATAGAATTCTCAGCACAAAGTATTTCAACAAGTTTCCTTTTCTTACTTCTTGGTCGATCCTGAGGATAAATATTGAGTGATCGCTAGTTAGATGTTAGCAGTTCAGTAAATGAACATCTGAATAATGTACATTCTTTTCGTTGTATATTGCCAGCAACCACATAGTCTCTTATTGAGTTTTTGGTAACTTTGACAACGAAAGGTTGTATACTTTTCGGAAATGCACCAGGATAGCTTATGCGATTAATAGACATGATGATATATTAAAACAAACAAAAGTAGATAACTTGTTGAAATGTCTAGATGGCAGGAACAGGTAGCCCAGATGCTCAAGCAGGCCGCCTATAATGTCTAACTTCAACCAATCCACGAAGTTGCGCCACCATATACCATTGTCTTCAGTGAGCTGATATCTCACAACAGACCTGGTTGAACTCCACTGGTGATGGCTTCTCGCTAAAACTCCATCTGTGAAATTTCTGAAATCTCCACAAACCCTTTCTGATAATAATCATCTGCTCACTAGTGACTGACTTCAAGAGATACTCCTGGAGTTTTAGTGAGAAGCCGTCACCAGTGGAGTTCAACCAGGTCTGTTGTGAGATATCATCTCACTGAAGACAATGGTATATGGTGGCGAAACTTCGTGGATTGGTTGAAGTTAGATATTAACACCGTTGGATGCCGGCTCGGTGGTCTAGTTGGTTAAGCGCCTGGCGAGAGACTGATAGATCCTGGATTCGAATCCCGCGGGGTGCGGGATCTTGGATGCGCACTGCTGAGGAGTCCCATACTATGACGAAACGGCCGTCCAGTGCTTCCAGTTTTTCCATGGTGATCTAGCTTCAATCGACTCATGATTTCAATCTGTGAAATTTCTAAAATCTCCACAAACCTCTTCTGATAATTAATATGTAAACAAACAGATTAAATATAATATAAAACTTAAATAGATTTTTTGTTTTGAAGCATGTAAATAAATAGATGAAATGAAAAAAATATTCGAAAAAATTAATCCATTTTAAATTCATATAATATATCATGTATATTATTTATATATAAATTGATTGAAGTGTACTTTAATAAGTTGTTAAGAGTTTAATGACGAAAAAGGTCATTTTCAATATGAAACATATGATTAACTTTAGTTGTTGTAAAATCAAAATAGTCATTATGGTTAGAAGGATATATTTTCATAGTAAAAGTAAGAATATTGATAAGTCACTCTTTGATAGACTTATATACTATGAAACTTTTAAACAGTTTTCTGACATATTTGTGAATATATAAGTACACTGATTTGGTGGTCTATAGGGTTAGATAGAAGGCTTTGAACTAACCCTTTGTGGAGTCATAGATGTGCAATATCGAGAAGTTCCATGTTTGGTCAAAACAGTTATCTAGTAATTCCTGATTTTCAATAGATACTTAACTAAAGTTGGTTCATAATATCAATAACATTCAATAATCTCTACAAATCTCTACTCACTTATTTGAATTTACTAGGTTAACTGAAATAATAGTGTAACGTGTGTCTCCGATAGTTAAAATGTTAAAAATACATGCATTTCTTCTTCTGTATGCTATTAAGAAGCAAAATCCATATTATAATTTGTATGAGCCTGTTAATACTTAGAACTAGGTTCATTAGTGTTTGTCAGTAAAATCAAATAACGAGTAGCACAGAAGATGAAAAGTGACTTATAAGTTTAACTGCTAACCACTGTCTAAGATATAAAAAATAACTTCATTGTCAACAGATTTATTTTGGGTTCAAGTTTTATATAAAACAAGAAAGGATATTAGAACACTCGGCGATTCAGAACACAAGTTAGAATTGTGCAAAACAAATATTTTATATTCTACCAATTTACCATCAATGAACAGAAATCATTTAAATTTTTTTGTTTACTCCCAACAGTTACATTTAATTTTCTGTCTAAGAAGAATCCTAGAAACTAATTAGTATTTTGACAGGGTGTGTGTTTTGTACTAAAATGATTTAATTTTGTGATTAAATCACGCTAAATACAAAATGGAGATTGTTTTAATATAAACTCATTGTTTGGGTAATCCTAAAAGAAACCAAAGATTTTAGCCTGTTTAGGTCCATAAAAAAATGAGTGGACAAGCTGCCTGTTCTAAAGCCATTCCAAAATAATTAAAAAACATAAGAAACATTTTGGAACTCCACGGACTTGATCTTTTACTGAAAACTCATTAACTTACGGGGACTAGCGTCCGAAAAGTTCTGGGTTTGATTTTCTCAACAAACTAGGATTCTATAAAAGTATTATGCATATGTTGATCCAAGCAAAACTATCCACTCACTCATAACAATTTTAATAATCTAGTCTCCTCTCTAAATATTCATATGCTTATATAACAACTGTTCTTTAATCGTAAGGAATTATCATCTAGCTAAGATCTAACTCTTTTGCATACAGTTTTAAACAAACTAAAATCGTGGTTGGAAAATGGATAAATGATTTACACTGATTGAATCAGCAAAGGGGATAAGCTATACAGTACAATTATCGAAGCCGTCTAGTAGTATGGAACAAAATCGGAAACAGAGGAACGTTTATTATACCGGTCAACAGCTTATTATGTTAATATTTTATGAAGTCGCCTCCGATTTATCTTTTATCACAGTCTCTTAAATCTTTATTAAGCATGGTCATTCAGTCAAACATAAAGTAATATCTAGAACATATGTATATCGGTTTAAATAGCTACATCGTGTCAACACAGTGAGATAAATTTATCAAGGCAAATATCGTAGTAGTAGAAGTATCAACAGTAGCAGTGGAGCAGAAAAGATTTAACAATATACAATATGATTCGAGAATCAAGACTGAATTTATAGAATTCAAATGAAGCATAAATTTGAAACTCAGGAGAAAAGGGAAGACAAGGAATAAATGCATGTCATGTCATTGAACATCTCCAATCAGTGATTACAATAATCACACAGTCCCTAACCCGGTAGTCTGAACCTACCTACACAGCTCAGATCAACTCCCATTGAATTCATGAACTGATGTTACGTTTTAGTTTGTTCATCCCTAGATATTCAAATAAGTACTAATTGACGATAGTTTAAATATCTAAAACTTAACAGACAGTGTAAACATATGATGACGTTAACTTTAATAACTTACTGGAAGTACTCCTCCTGATAAAGCTTTCCCAAGTAGAACGATATCTGGTCGAACATCTTCATGATCTACACACAACCGTCTGAATAATAACAAAAGAGTAAGTTAAAAAAATAAAGATAAGTTATCTGCATAAATTGTTATGTATAAATTTCTGCTACTGGCGTTTGGTATATATTACTTGGGATTATACTAAATGTAACTGAGATTTATTCGGCAATACAAGTCATGAGTTTTCCTCTATCGGCAAATTTAATAATCTTCAAGTTTTTCAGTCTGAAATTTAACTCAAATTCATTGAATTTGATTTTGATAATCAAGTGATAATAGTATTGTTAATTATTTCATCTTAGCTAATAAATTTAAAAATGAGTATAGCAATTATACTTTTTTCAAAGGAACCTTGAAGTTTTTCATAGATGATTTTTAAGTCGATTATACAACCAAAAATACTTTTATCCAGAGTCATTTATCTGTAGTAAGAAGATGTCGAATGGGTTTATCGATTCGATTCGTATAGACAACAAAATTTAATATGTTCTTGTGAACCCAGGTGCTTTCTTGTGAAGTGAATCTGGTTAAAAGAAGATGATGTGTTTTAAATATCTGATAAAAACATTAAATCCTTGATACTATAATATAGCTTATATGAGATACAGCAATCAATAGATTCTACCGAGTTCTGTACTACTGTAAATCAATATTTTTTTAATCAAAGATTTCGCGATTGTATCTATTATTTTATTAGGCTCGCTTTATTAGTCATAAGAACAACTATGGTTACTCTAATATAGTTAAAATAGTTTCGAAACATTTTTCCCAGTGTACAATTATTCTTCTGAGAAATGATTCTGTTTTGATAGGTTTAGTTTATCAATATTTAATTATTTTGTCATACCTATTTCTTCAGTGTTCAATTTATTACATTATTTTTTCGCTCATTGTTTATTGATTTTTTCCACATGGTAACAAAAAGAGACCATTTTGAGTAAATGTTATAATGCACCAGATTTTTAATTCCTTAGTTCATCTATAAGTAATTGAAATAATTCCACTCACTCATTGATTAGAGATCAGTGTACTGAAATTTTATCCACAGTGTTAATATGAAGACTATGTATACTACCCAGTTGTCTGAAGCGAAGTAAATGGAGTCAGGTTCAAACCTTTGATTTATCAGTGGATAACAGAATGTGTTCAAAAGGCTAAGCAACTATTTTACTCATGTTAGTATCTAAATATCGTTACAGGAAACAGAAAACGTCAGTCTGGATTCTAATTTATTTATCTCAAAGGCCATATGTATATCAGAACGTGTATCTTCCTATCACTCGTCTTAATTGGGGTATATTCAGACATTTACATAAAATTTAGATGTACAGCTAGATGCTAATTGATTCAACTCATAGAACTACTTAAACCAAGAGTAAAAATTTATTCTAAGAATAACTACTTAATATCAGCTACAGATCATTATGACAACACCAGTTTAAACTAGTTAATTAGATGTAAAACAAAGCATAGTTATAGCTTACTTTCCTGTTCGACCTAAACCAGTTTGTATTTCATCAGCTATAAACAGCACATTATATTTAGTACACAATTTTCTTACACCCTTTAGGTAACCATCTGAAGGTGTACGAACACCAGCTTCACCTTGAATCGGTTCCACCATAAATGCACAAGTATTATGATTTTTCAATTCGGTCTAGAAAAACAACGAAAATACAAAATAACAAACCAAATAAACATCTTTGAATGAGATTTATGTTGTTTACATTGATGAAGCTATCAGTCTTAGATATTTGAAGGTAATCGTCATTTAAATCTATTTTGATGAGAAAATGTTTGTAATATTTAGGTAAACAAGTAGTAAAGTGGGAAACTTTTATAACTCATGAAAAATTTACATCTGTTTCACCTAGCAGACGACATCATTCAACTATTTAAGATGTGATGGGAATTTTGAAAAATTCGATCGTGCTGATAAGTTAGTCTAATGTTCAAGGATTGGAGCTGTATATAGCATAATTTGTAGAAAATAAGAAGTGGTACACGGAAAAGTATCGCTTCAATTATCTAAGATTATGTGAAAATCAATTTTGAGGTAATCAGTCACTGATTAGAAAGAGGGACACGAATATGTCCTCTAAATACATTTATGGTCCGTTTTTGAAAGGTATGTAAATGAATCTCATTTAGTAAAGCAAAATCCAGTAGACATTGATCCGACACAAAAACAGCATTTTAGTGTGGAAAATTTGAGAAGCCGGTTGTTTATACCGAATACGTATAATCTGCTTGATAAGTTGACAGGGTTACCTGTCCAACGGCAAATCGCCGTTTAGTGTTAACACGACTAATATATGTTGAAAAGGTACATCTAACTTGCGTAAATCACATTAAAAAGTGGTTCTCATTCAGAAGAAATTACCTTAAATAAAAGATATCAAAACCACTTTCAGTGGATGTCAAATTGTTGGTTTTTGTACTAACTTATTTAAAATAAACACGAAGTTTGATGATTAAGTAGTCACCATAATACTTGATGGCTTGGAGTTTGACACCTGCAAAAGGCATGTGTTCACTGGTGAAGAGTTTCATGGTACTACAAAACAATTAACCAGCTCTCCCTAGTTTTAAGTGTTACACTAAGTTCATTCCGTGATAACATCACCTACAAGCAAATGCTTTGTTTTATCCCCATAAGTTTTGTCTAACGCTAATTATACTTTTACGGAAGTATGTGAGCTTCAAGCTGTGCTGATTTCAGTTAGATTGTTACAGATAATTGTTTCTTGACACAAAAAGTAGAAACAAGCGATTATTAGGTGGCTCAATGTGCCAGTTGTTAAAATTAACTTCATCATATCTTTTTGAACGTCAAGTAAATAACCACTACACTAGACAATCCAGTGACGTCTACTTTGATGATGACTTAAAGTTAACAATTAATAGAGTAAGTTGATGTCAAGCTTGCATGATTTCATTGTGGAATTGTTCAGTTCATTGAAATTTATATGCTTTCCAAGCAAATGACTTTCTGAACTGATCCAATTACGTATAGTTTTATATTCGTGATTCGAAAGTGGTTGGATTTAAAATACTTTCAAATTGTATCCGAAAGCAGTTTGAAAGGCTTGAAATCAGGTTTTTTTATTGATGACACACATTTCATACATAGATGATTTCAAAGAAAACTCACGATTATGACCTTTAAAAGGGTAGTCATAGATCAAGTTACTTCAATGTAACATTTTCCGATTTTGTGCTCTTACAAAACTGACCCCACTCCTTATTTTTATCAATAACTATTTTTGTCTTTAAACTAAAAAAGCTCTTCGTAAACCATATAGACAAATTACTTAGTTGAGTTCTTTCTAATACATTGGCTTGTATAGCTGAGTTTATTGGCTCTTAAATTAACTCACAGTTGAGTTTCAATGACTTTAAAATAACACAATGTCTAGTTTACAAAAGAAACAAAACGCTGACCTAAGGCAGAAACTTTTTAAGTAAACGGTTCAGGAAAGAGTACAAATATTAACCAGTTTAGATCTTAGGAAGTGTAGTAAGTGTAGTAAGAAAATGAAGCTGATTTTATTGAAATGCTAGAGTTTATACATTAGACAAGTTTTTTTAAATATTTCTGATTTAAAATACATTTCCAATGTATTCTAATGACTTTTCAGCCACCCCATGTGATGTCCATCAAACACTGATTTTACGTTTTTTCTACGTATAATCAAGAATACATACTTTTATTACTCAGATTTGACTAATTGTTAAACTCTCAAATTTGTACTTATCATCTGAAATACCTTTCATCCTTTTGTCACTTTTCCAGACAACCCCACAATGTAAGTTAATAAAAATTTTTTATATATAGCTGATCTAACACAGTGTCGAAAGTCAATTATCTTCGCGTTACCTTTTCCTCTGATCTCTCTTGGTCTTCCCACGTTTCATTGTTATCGAAGAAGGTTTTCCGTCTGACTTACTACATAAAGAGATTACACGCTCTTGGGATTACTCGTCATTTACTCCTACAATTTGTCAATTCTTGTATATTACCTATTATTTTTACTGTTCTCCATTATCTTTCCCGGGCTTTTGAGAAAAGACTTTGCTGTATTGCGAAGAGTGCTGAAGGCAGTTAGCAAGATGTGTGGTGAATCTTTCGAGGTCATAATTAACATGGTTGTGGATAGACATCTAAAGTCATGCAAACTCATGGCACGTGTTATTTTATCAGATACTAGCCATCCTCTTCACTCTTATCTTTCTCCTTGTATATCTTCTGGTAGAACGAGACGTAATTACATTAAAATCCATGCACGCAAGAAAAGTATAAAAGTTCTATAATACCTTACCTAGCAAATATACTATGTGACGAACAGGTTGTTAGAATTAACCTAGTCAATAACTTACATTCTTAACATGTCATTAATTTTAAAAAGTTTGTACAGTTTTTTTTGTTTTTTTTTAGTTCTTTTTGTATTTGCTACTGCCTTTTTGTTCGTTGTTCAGTAAGTAACTTGTTGAAATACCCTGTGCTGAGAATTTTATATTGTACCAAAATATAATATTGAATAAAGCCGTTAATAATAATAATAACATATATAGGTCTATTTGGATAGTTTCACATCAGTTACAAATAATCTGAGGCTGATTTTTTCTTGAGCCCAACATGACCAAAACCACAACACAAATTTAAAGGGAACTACATATTGCCAAATATCATACTATTCTGAAATTTATGTGTCAGAAATCCCAACCCAGAAGGGAACAGATTTGAGGTTAATAAAAAGTTTAATGAAGCAAAAATAGTTTCTTGAAAGATGATACTGACTGCATCATAAAAAGAAACACCTAAAATCAGTCAACAAATCAATTGAATATGAGTTATCAACCATCTGGTTATTTACATTAAAATTAAATGCTAGGACTAGCGGGACTTATTAATTACTAAATAGAAATTGAAATGTCATTATATCGCCAGATAATATATGTGCATAAATGCAAGGAAAACAGAATCATTCAAAATATAAGACTAAAACACAGCCACAAAAACGCTTTTAACGTATCAAGCAATTAAAATCTGGCATATATATTCCAAAATGCAATAAAGTAACGAAGACCTAAAGCTAACAATTTTGACTTGATCTTCATTCTAACTAAAAAACAAACTTACTTCGAGAGCATTCAAGTCATCATAAGGAACAGTGACAAATCCGGGCATGAATGGTCCAAATCCTGAGTAGCAAGTAGGATCAGTAGATGAAGAGCATGCAGCTAAAGTGCGACCCCAAAAGTTTCCTTCAGCAAATATTACTCTGGCTTGTCCATCCGGAATATTTTTTACTTTGTAAGCCCATTTTCGTGCAAGTTTTATCGAAGTTTCACCAGCTTCGACTCCTATATATTTATAAACCACTTCATTCTTATAAATACGAAAATTTCACTGTTTAGATAATAAATATCAGTTATGTAAATTAACCGCTAGTATAAATATGAACAAATTATCTTCCAATTTTCCTTCAAACATTTTTGTTAAAAATATTTACTTTCCTCTATTAAGAAAGTGGATTGTTTTCAGAAAACAATTATCCCGGTAAAACATAAAATTAACTACTGGTTGACATCTAAAACAGTTAAAACGTTACTACTACTGTTAGTGAAATAACTCGTATCTACAATTATTGCCTGTGTATTATATTGTAATAGTTATATGACGATTGTAAGGCTTAACGTCACTTCAAGGAAGTTTTAATCACACATTTTGGTTTTTACTTTACATTTTAAACATAATTTACGTACTGAAGGTAGTGACCAGAATAACTGTATAGTAATCTCTTTGAGTGAATTTAATTAGATATTAGTGTAAAAGCAGTAACGAAATAAAATGAAAAGACTAAAATGATTTGTGTAGGAAACAATAATAAACATGCTATACTTTGTTTCAACATTATTATTTCGTTATATGTATAAAAATAGCAATTTTAAAGGTTATACTGTACATACAGAAAAAATCTGTTTTTACATGTAGCTAAAAACGCTCAAAAAAGGAACGTCCCAATTAGGTGAAATGGTACCCGATTTCACTGTTTTTAAATTAAAAGTTATAACTTTCTCCTATATAATACAACAAAACCAGCTTTGTTGTTTATAATGTTAAAAACGGTTTGACAATGGCGATTATTTGACAGTTATCGTCAATTGCATGTGCAACACATCACTTTTGTCTTTATAACTATCTTTTTACATAATTTGTGCACACCAAAATTAGTCGGTTAGTTACAAGTGACATAGAACCTGAGGGAAATTTTTTCTTTGACTGAAGTTATTATGCAGTGTTAGAACGAAAAAATGAACTTAACAAGATGAATAACAGAAGCGTAGTCAAGCTTTCTCACAGTGTCTTACGGAGGATGACTTACTTTATGAATGCGTCTTATTTTGCAAAACGTTGAAAAAGCGAAAAAAATAAGTAGAAGCGGATGGCCTTTGTTTTCCGGAATATTTTAGTCAAAACATTATAATATATTTATGTATACATATATATGTATATGTATATATTTAAGTAAAGTATAACTTTTATCGTTAATCCTGATGATAGGCTTGAAGTTTTAACGCAACACAAAGTGTGTTTTCTCCAAAAGTCTGAGAATTACTAAGCAAGGTTAACAAAAAAGGTTGGTAAATCGCATTACCTTTGGTCCTTCAATATTTTAATTTGCATAATAAATTTTCACTGACACCGCAATGAGACGACAAAATCGAAAAAAAAACATGTGGAAAACTGTTGTGAAAATAAACGGTGATTAATATGCAGTTTTATAACGATCCAGTGAGATTGAGCCGGTCGTATGATTCAAGCTATGTTCACAACTTTTGTTCACACTTAAATTCGGCAGAAACAATGTAATGCTTTGAGGGATCGTATATGCGATGATTAAAGATAGAATTTAATTCGACATTGTAAAAAAATACAATGTGTGTTGACAGTTTTTAGTGTCTGCATTGATCTCAGCTATATAAAATATAACCTACGATTTTGGTCATGAAGTCAAAGGTAAAGTGATCAAATAAAGTAAATAAGAAAGCAAGTCAACCAAAAACCATTAAAAGCATGGATAATCACTTAGTTTACTTTAAAAATTGGTCTTTAAATGTACTCAACTCAGAGATCGCTTGAAATTTTATATACATTTTAAGCGATCTGTGTGAATTAATGTCAAGTAGAATGGATGGAAGCCTCAAAATAACTTGTAAAATGATGTATTTGTGGATCTAAGAATAAATTTCGTGAAACACTGAAATTTAATGAAGATCAAAACAGGAAAAATCACCAGTAATCTATAAAATTTGCCGAAACAATGACCATTAATTATATATTACAAGTGAAATTTAGAGCTTCTGTTAGTCCTTGAACATTCGTACGCCTAATAATATTTGGGTCACTGAGTAATGAGCTCGCGAATTTTAAAGCATGCATTGAGAAACACTTGTGATTCTTTATTTGTGAGACTTATTTTAATGATCAAATAGAGACAAAAGTATTTCATCAATAATATTGCTCCGCATAGAAAGATACAACTAGTACATACGTTTGCTAATAGGGCTGATATTTGCTGTTTGCAAACAAGATCATCATAATGTCCTCAGTGTTGACCTTTCTAATATACAGAGTTTGCACAATTTTGCCCTGATTACAGAGGTTTGATTGGGATGTATTTGAATCTACAAGAATTGAATGGCCGGAAAAAAAACCATCATCTTAGGATTTAGACTAAATATCTTCAGTGAAATGCAGGTGTACATTATGTCCTTCAACTTCAAAATTCTTGCGACTTTATGGATCTAAAAACAATATTTTCTCCGAAAACTTAGATACAAACTAAAGAGCTGTTAATCATAAAACAGTCTTAATTTAATTCAAAATATTTAAAATAATAGTCAAAATATCCGTATGACCTCGAAATTAGAAAACAAAATATCATGTTTCATTGCTGTAAGTGTAGTGAAATAATGGCAGTTTTTAGCTAACGTTCCAAAACCTACTGGTACATATAAATGAATGCTAGTTATTTTTATTGGGTTTATTTCATATTCGTAAGTTTTAGGTTTATTCATTTGGTATAAATAAGTATATGAAGAAACTGATTTGTTCACTTTGAAATCAATTTCAACCTTCAGTCACCACAAGTAATATTGCTGCATGAAACAATCTAAACGGTCTACAAAGGTATATGACTGGTTTTACCACACCGCAAATGTGATTATGATGTCATATTGCTACCACAAAAAGTTGTAAAGGACACCATAAGTTCGGATTTTAGTAGATATATCACGTATAAGAATAGTCCAACACTCCAACAAGTATTTTCAAAATGTCCGAAACCTTAGTGTGCTTATTAATATCTCCTGTAATAAACTCAGTCACTGGTCAGAATTTTTATAGCTAATTGATATTTTTTATCCATTACATTGTTGTTTAAATCTATAATACCTGTAAAGAATATATATATATATATATATATATATATATATATATATATATCAGTTCCTTATCTTCTAAAACTTCGCGTGAAATTAAAAGACCTTGCAAATGTAAGTCATATAGGTCATGACATAACTCCATGAAGCTGTATATTAGACATGTGACTTGCTTTTAATATATAATTAAACGTTGAATAATACATAACTCGTACCTGAATTCATAGGCAAAACCTTATCGTACCCAAACATTTTTGCTGCCATCTCCTCGAATTCTCCCAAGCAAACGTTATAAAATGCACGTGAGGTAAGAGTGAGTGTTTCTGATTGAGTTTTGAGTGCCTCAATAATGCGTGGATGGCAGTGTCCTTGATTTACTGCACTATAAGCACTCAGGAAATCCATATAACAGTTTCCCTCAACATCCCAAACATAAATACCTAACTATGAGATCAAAAATTTCAAAATACCTTTGCCTTTGCTCAAAGCTACTGGTAGAGGATGATAATTATGCGCCCCATATTTGTCCTCTCGTGAATAGATAGTATCAGATAGCTTAGTTTGTTTACGCAAATTATCTGACCACCCTAATATGCTCCTATCAGTTTGTTATACTTTGAACACGATGTTCTAATACATGACTTACCTAGTCAGAGTTCTTTGAGCGTATAAACGTAAAGAGAGCATCTTGAACGATCTTTTCAAATGGTTCAAATGGTTGTGGACGGAATAGAAGAAGCTTTCGCTTAACAGGCTTCCGTGTCTAGTAGCAGGGGATCACCAAATCCTCCAGGCAGGAACCTAGGTATGTTAACAATAAAAGAGGAAAAGAAATTGGTAAATCATAGTGCGATGCTGTCCTTGGTCCTTAAGAATAGGTCAAGTTGCCTCTTGAAGGACTCCTGAGAAGTCGCTTGGACTAGCTCGGCCGGCAGCGAATTCCAGCTTTTGACAACTCTTAAGGAGTAGAAGTTGTGTCTACATTCCGTCTTGCTATGTTGTGTTTCCAGTTTCTGGGTGTTACCCCTTAGGTTATTGTTCGAACTAAGCTTAAGTAGGTGTTTAAGAGGATGTCCAGAAGTGTTAAGAATACTATAAGCCATTAATAAATCACCTCTAAGACGCCTATATTCTAGTGGGTAAAGGTCTAGTGAACGGAGGCGTTCTTCGTAAGGCTTAGATTTGAGTCCTCGAACTGATTTCGTGGCTCGCCGTTGGATACGCTCCAAAGTGACCTTATCCTTTTGGAGTGAGGGGGGAGTACTATGTTTCCGTACTCTAAATGGGGACGGATGAAACTATTGAAGATTGTGTGGAAAGTTCTTCCGTCAAACTGACCAAAAATGCGCCTCAACGTTACCAGTGCAAGGTTTGCTCGGAAGGCATTTTTGTCACAGTTAGCGTAAGACTTTAAGTCATGGGGCACCAGGACTCCTAAATCTTTTTCGACTTGGGATACTACTAGAGAGGAGTTTCCTAAGTTGTAACTGTAGTTTGCGACATGTCGCAGATGGACTACTTTACACTTAGAAGTGTTAAAGGTAAGTCCGTTATCGTCTGCCCAACTATGAAGTCGAGTCAGATCCTCTTGAAGAGCCTGTATATCGTCTTGGTTGCGTATCTCTCTCCAAAGTTTCACGTCGTCGGCAAAAAGTAATAAGTCTGACGTTACCTGTTGAGGAAGATCATTTATGTAAATCAAGAAGAGAAGAGGCCCTAGTACTGAGCCCTGGGGGACCCCACTAGGACATTCCATAGCTTGAGATAAAGTGAAATTAACCCTAACCTTAAAGTGTCGATTTTTTAGGTATGAAGTAAGCCAGTCGATTAGAGGTGGTTTGATACCTAGTCGTTTGAGCTTGTTGATAAGACACAAGTGGTTAACCTTATCAAAAGCTTTTGAGAAATCAAGGTAAATGACATCAACCTTTCCCTTGCGATCGAGGATGCTTGTCCATCTGTCCACCGCAGTCAGCAGGTTGGTTATACAAGAGTAACCCTTCCTGAAACCATGCTGTTGGGGTGAGAAGAAATTTAAGGACAGTAGATAGTCATTTAAACCGTCGCATATCAGGGACTCCATGAGTTTTGAAGGTAACGACAGAAGAGCTACCGGCCGGTAACTTGAAGGTTCATTGCGTCGACCACCTTTGAAAATTGGTGTGATGTGAGCCAACTTCCAATTTTCCGGTAGTTTGCCTCGGCTAAGCGAGTGTGAAAACATCACGCTAAGCGGCGTTGCCAGGATTGAGGCTGCCTCCCTCAGTATGGCAGGATGAACCATATCCGGGCCAGGAGAAGTGTCAAGTCTTAAGTGCTGCAATTTCCGGAACACCAAGTCAGCGCTTAGGTCCACTTCAGAAAGTCCTGTGGAATTGCAGATGAAACTGTCGTCAATAAAGTTGATATCAGCCGGTTGAAATGTTTGAGAGTAATGGGCCGCCAGAAGGTTAGCGGCGTCGCCATCGTTGTTGGTCGGGCCGTTAAGACCTAGCAGTTGAGAAACTCCTGTTTTGGCTTGACGAAGAGAGGCTGCATAACGGAATAGGCTTCTAGGGTTAGAGGCGAATTTGTCCATAAGCTTTGTTTGGTACTGAAGCCTGTCTTCTCTTATAGCCTTCGTGCATGTGTTCCTGATATGTTTGTATTGCCTATACGCTCCATCGTTATTAGTTCGTTTGTATTCCGCCCAACAGTGCCGTTTGCGGCTTAGGAGGCGAAGGGTACGGTTCTTGATTACTGTAGGTGGCTTGAAGCTTTTGGGAACCGTTTGAGGAACTGAATGGTTTGTAGCACGTAAGAGCGTGTGCAGCAAGAAGTCCCAATGACCATCCACATCGATTTGAGGGTGAACATCCCAAGCCACCTGTTGTAGATAGTCATGTAGAGCTGGCACATTCAGCCGTTTAAAATTCCAACGCAAATTATTGTTGGGATACCTTAGCTTAGTTTTGATGACAAAACTGAAGGCTATGACGGCATGATCGCTTTTTCCCAGAGGAGCCAGGATTGAGAGGTTGTCGACTAGGAATTCTTCGTTAGTGAATACACAGTCTAAGCGCGATGGTGTCTGACTGTTTCTCCAACGAGTTGCCGACCTCACATTTTCATATAAGCCCAAGTTATCGATGAGGTTGAAGAACCGAGCTTCAGTTGAGTTGTCGCCTCCAGTGTACGTGTGTTCCGCGAAGTTGACTCTAGGGAGATTAAAGTCCCCTAGAATCAGGATGTGTGTGAAACCGAGACGGATAGAGCGGGATAGTCCTTCCAGCATACGACTATCGTACTCGGTGTCGGCAGTTGGCTTCCTGTAAATGACTCCGACTAGACACCTGGAAGTACTAGACAACCTTACAGAGCACCATATGGATTCCTCAAGATTGTTAAACTCGAGGTTGTGAACCTGGTGCACCTCCAAGCAAGAGCTTATGTATATGGCTACTCCGCCCCCAATTCCTATTTTTCTGTCGTTGCGGAACAAAGTCATCCCAGGCAATGCTAACTCTTGATCCGAGAACTGAGATGATATCCAGGTTTCAGATATTCCTATCAGATGGGCCTTGTTAGCGTCGCTAAGTTCACGTAGTTCATCCAGTTTGTTTGGTAAACTCGCGGCGTTCGTATATAAGCAGTTTATGCTTTCAATTTGGAACGCATGAGCTTCGTCCTGTTTTTCTGTATGAACCTTATGTGAATGGACAGGTAGCCCACCTATATGAGGTTTGCCGAGGTGGTAGGCCCTGTCCTTTACACGTTTTTTTTATCGTTTAGACAGTCCACAAGTGGAATGGTCAGCTCCAACTTGCCTTTGTTCTTGGTCCTGACTTCGTATGGCCTATCCGGGTGCATGTGGATTCCAGGTGGCAATCGACGTCTGTTGGCACGAAATGCTTCCAGAACTGCAGCCGCCATGTGAGAAGATGGGAAGGTTATCTTCATCAGACGAGGTCTAGGATCACCGTCCTTCTTGGCTAGTCTCGTCACATGCTGAGTCAGTATGTGTTTGAGCCTCAAGGACTGTTTGATGAATTTCCATTCCCTGATGTCAGAATTTGATTGAGTAGGGTCTGCATTTTCCGGTATACCTTGGACAATTATGTTTCTTCCGCGGAAGAACTTCTCGCGAGATTCTTTAGGGACGTTTCGTATGATATTGCGCTCAGAGTACGGTATGTCGGGCAATATTCTTACGTTACCATCTGATTTCAGTAAGTGACTTGCTAGCAAGACGTCCTCTACGTCGGTAGCATTCTTAAGTGTTACTCGGAGAAGCCTCGGGTGATTTAGATGCTTAGAATCCTTTCCTCGAGTGAGCCGGGTGACCGTCAAAGGCTCTATTCTAGGAAGTTCGAGCTTTTTGTTCAATTCACCCCACAGCATCCTGTCGTTTTTATCCTGCAGACTGAGAGGAAGGTCAGGATTGTCGACGAGGTTCATGATAATGAGAGAATCGTCACGAACTGTTGTTAATTTACCAGGTTTCACGATGGGTTCAGGTTTAATAACTTGTTTTTTGGAGGTCAGTGTGCGTTTATGAATCTTGGGCTCTTTATTGACCGGACGAACAGTCTTGGGGGTAGACTGTGCGACTAAATCACCAGTTATTTTCCGTGCAGCAACACTTGGGTTGCTCGGCTTAGGCGGTGATGCCTGGTTCTTTTGGGCTCTCTTAACGTGGGTCGAATCGCCTGCAGGGTTTTTGGGAACCACTGTTGTGTTCAGCGACCCTGAGCTGGGAGACCCGAGTTTGCCTAGGGAGTCTAGTACCGTCGACGTAATGATGGTACTGAGCCTCGACACGTCGTCGTTAGTGTTGATGGATGCTCCATCGATGACATACCTATCGACATCCCTATTTTTGAGTCCGTTGCGCGCTCTTGTTTGTATATCGGTTTTTTTACTGTCGTATTCCAAGTTAACTGACAGCTTGTTTCGAAGACCTGTCAGTAGGACAATGATGTTACTCAGCAAGACTACTGCGTCCGTGTTGCACGTGACACATACCCACTTTTGGTCTGACTTGCTGAGTTTGTTGTAAGCAGTTGCTGTCAGATTTGTGCATGCTTCGTGAAACCAACCTTTGCAGTTGTCACACTGCATGCCAGTTGTGACAGCAAAACGGCATCCCGGACGTTTGCATGAGTTTTTCATGACGGTGTTGAAGCAAACTATGTTATAGATGCTGGCAAAGCTTAAGACCTTTTAAAAAAAACACTAAAATGCACACTGAAAACGGACAAAAACGGACAAAACGAGTGATATAAACTGAAACTAGTCTATACGTGAAAAACAAAAAAAACCGAATAGTAAGCTGAGGCAAAACCACAGGTAACTATTAAATATAGTGAAACTCAAAAAAAAGTAATCTACCGAACGTATAGCTCAGGATAGATTTTTTAGAACTGAAATGGTACTTTTGTTGCGTAAGAACACAGCAAAAGTTTGATATATGCAAATCACGTTAGGACTAAACTTCCCGTTCGAAAATTGCGCCAATGTGCGGTGATTTTAGTTGTACTCTTGCTCTTGTTTGATAAGATAAAACAAACGCTAAAAGATAGAAACAACATGAAGGAAATAAGTGATTCCTCAGTGTCATGATCTGGGTAACAGGAAATAAAATTTAGGAAAGAATGTTAATCTCTCATATTGATTGGTATTAAAATTGAAATGTTTATAACGACGTGTTCCTCAGAGTTTCGCTGTTAGAAAAATCTTTTGGTCCCCCTTAGTGTCATAGAGCTTAATGTCAACCTTAATTCAATTGAAGATGCTGACAACACTGCTCCGGGCAGCAGGTTCCAAGAATTGATGGTTCGGATTTAAAATCTGTATGCCACGGTTATTTTATTCGTTCTTTTATTTCCTACTCGCTTGCTATGTTATCTGAGATGTCCCTATAGTGGGCGGAGAAAAGAGGATGTATTATGCCCAAAATCACTTCTTAGTGTTCTATGCATCAAAGTCTGCGATAGGACCGAGTAAAGAGATTAAACTTTTCAAGCCTCTTTTATGGTAAACCACTGTGTTCCGGATTTGCACGAGTAGAATCCTTCCGACTAACATTTCAAACAGAATCTTGAAGTCTGAACACAGTTTTTGAGCTTAATTCTCACCAAAGTTATGTATACTGTTATGAAAATCGTGGTATCTCTTATGGTGAATGTTTGTCTTGGAGTCCAGTGGGTTCTAAACCTCTTAACTGCGACCTCTCGGCAATGATTCATGATTCACTGCCACCACAATATTCTTGTGAGACCGAACCACGAGTGCAAGCACTTCCACTTTTTTGTACTTATTAACTTTTGTAACCCCAGACTGCATGTAGACACACTTTGCCGCGTTGGTAGGCATCAGTGTTTCAACTACGACAATGGTGAAGCTGATAGATATATAGTTCGATGAAAGTTGTCTTGGTCCTGTTTTATGCATGGGAGTGACGATTGCGCCCTTCCAGTCCATAGGTAGAACACGTTGGTCATGTGACATGTCGAATAATGCAGTTAGTGGGGTTGCAATATTCTATGCAATTTGTCTCAGGATTTGGGTGTAGTTGATTTGGTCGTGTTGACTTTCCTGTCTAAGGCGCTAAGAGCCTAAAGTATATCACCTTGATCAAAGTTCGCCTCAAGCGGGCGGTTTGTCGACTTTGTATTTGGGTCTAGTTCTTTATCTAGAAGAGGGTCCTAAGTGTCAACTGCAATAGCTTCTGCATTTCCTGATCTTCCTCTATCATTTCAGATTCAGTCCCTTCTCTAATTAGTTTTGAAATCCAATGATGCATCCATGTTCTGTAATTTGTATACCAGAAAAATCTCTTGAGCTGTTTGATTGCAAATTATGTCAACCGCATTTCATATTTTCTCTGAGCTTCACGGATTTAATAATACACTCGTTTCTTACCGACCTGTAGCGTTTCATCGTAGTTGCTGTGTCAAGGTTGATGGCATTTCCTCTTTTATCTTAGTAAACGTCGAATATCTCAGTCTATCCATGGATTGCCGGTTTAATCAGCTTTATCGTAGTAGTGCTCTACAGCCCCTTTATCCATGAATTTCAGTCTTATTGCTACTGGAAAAACTGTGAAGAAGTTATCCTTTATTTAGGCTTGCCATCATTACTCTTCACACGATAGTTATAATAATAATAATTTATTCTCAAATAACAGTTTGTTACATGAGGCATGCCAGTTTACAGGTAAGACCAAATTGTTACAAATGATACAATATTCAATGTACTAAAATACTTAGCAGGGTTGAAAATTTATAAGATATGAATGTAGATGGTTTTAATCAGTAACACAGTTAACGCTCTTCATGAAAGTTGCGTTGCGAATGTGCAACTGATGGTCAAGGATAGGTCCACTGAAGGTGGTAGCTTCTAAATGTCGCAACCTTATGTCCCTTTGGAATATCTAAGGCTTTGAGGATGTTGCAGGATGATATCACGCGTTCCATATCACAAGGAAGCTGAAAGAGGGAGCAAGTAAAGGAAAGGACGAGAGGCAGAGTAGCCAATATTCATGAAGGAATGTTCAAGGTATGATTACTCAGCCTAATTTTCTTTTATTAAGGTATTTGTTAAGAAAGACCACTTTAATAGGTTAAACAAAGGTATGAGTGGACATACAACTGACAAATGGAGGCGATTCAGAAAAAAGCTGAGAGTATGGGATTATGTGTGGTTATAAAATAAAATATAGTGCTAGAAACAGTATTGTGATATACAATTGGCTATCTTCTTTTTTTATCGAATCTATTGGAGCCCTTTTCATCTTTTTGTATTATTATTTTTTTCAGGTATTATAGGGTCTTGAGTAGGCTTCTTATATTAGCGAACTGTCTAGTTTGCTTGTAATAGGATTACTGGGTAGGAAGTGAAACCAATTCAACGTTCGTAATACGATTTAATGAGGTTATCGACTGAGCAGAATGGGTGTGACGTCAGCAGACATTTTAGACTTTTGTTTTGATTAATCGTCAGGTATACGGTCAGTTTTGAATAATTTAGTGGTCAGGAGGCTTAATATTTTGGGGAAAGCATTAAGTTTGATTGGTACATGTCAATTACATCACGTAAATTAACTCGCGACATATTATTATTGATCCATTCTTATACCGTTGAAAGTCTATAACCAATTTTGTGCAGATCAACTCGGTAAGACGCTCTGTTATAAAGATATTAATAAGGGTTATCACGTAGTCTAATTGGTTTATAAATGATTAAATCCGAAATTTCGTAGAAACACTGTCTCAAATATATGGTCAGTCGGCAGAACGTTATGGAAAGTTCTTGTACTTCATTGTTATTCTTGCAATAACTTTCAGATTTCGAGGATCTCCAACGTGGATTTCGGCCACTTCTCCATAAATAACTAATGAATTAAAATGAGGAATTCTTATACAGTTGATATATGTGTGTTGAATTTGGTTCCTCAAATTTTTGGCTTACTCTACGTCAGCTTATTTAGCTAAGTTTATTAACAATGTATTTTAAAGCACAGTGGGCTTTTTTTTAAAAACCTAGCATTCTTATCTAAGAATCACCATGATCGTGAAACAAATGGAATGAATGGTAGTGGTGACCAGTCGGCATTTACTGGGCGTTCGTAATTATTTATCATTATACGTTTTATTTTCTGTGAGGTCAGAAATGTCTTTCACATTATATGCGAACTCATGATAAGACAATCTGGAGATCTCGATCAGGTAACTTTTAGCTATCTGGAATTTTATGGAAAGAAGTGGATTCAATCCACTTAACTACCTATTTCTTTAAGCTTCGGAGACAACTTTACTAAATATTCTTGTCTCTATGAGATTTTGAAAACGATATGCAAGTACAATGATAGTGTTTTAAACACCTTAACATCTTGATAGATGAATGCATTAGACATCTAATAGCTGGTCAGTTGTAAAGTAAAAATATTTTACGTGTTGTCTGAATCTAGCTCTAACTATACAATATCCCTGAAGATATTTTATCAACAAGGTGTCAAACCATAGTGGGTCTGTGAATCCTGCTTGTCTTATCCTTACATTCGTCTCTGCTTTGTTGACTGATGTAATGTAATATCTGTTGTTGTCAATCGCTTTTTAAATATTAGCTCATGACGATCCTTTGTTGGAGCACGGGATACTTCGAAGTGGTTACAAGTATGTGTAATATTTATGCCATTTTATAAATGCAACCCTTCGGAGACGATGATCAATCACGGAGAGTCGTCATTACTTAGATAATTCGTCATAGGTCTGGGAGGGCAAGACAGTCTGACTGATGTCCTCGGAGCAGCAGACCAGTTGAACTTCCCTCGAAAAACTCTGCCCATCGTCCAAGATGCTAGTTCATGTTAGGATTGACATCTCGTCAGCTTCACGGGTTGTTTCACTCACACCAGACTTCTTGCTGACAGTGATTCGGATGAGCTGAAAGAGCTTCAGGTTGTTAATACATGTGGCTGCTGCTTGCAACTCATCGGCACATTCAGACCACCAGGCCTCCTGGTCCTTACGCAAGCTTTTCACAGCTTGATTGCGTCACAATTTTCGTTCGTGGTCAAACGTTTGGTGGACCGATGTGCTTCAGCAATTTGTAAGGAGCCCAAAGAAACCCGATGCACATAAGCAGGACATTTTGCGTAGCCGTATGAGACTTTAATCCCTATTTTAATAGTGTGATGCAATCGAAATCAATGCTCATCCATACTTTTTGGTGAGCTAGTAATGAATCTTTGACTTAATTTGGTTTGACTAGTGTTGGGGATGTTTGGAAGAATGTTAGGGGCGGCCAAACCAAAACCTACCATCAGTGCCGGAATTCACTAACCTCTAGTCTTAGTAATGTTGGTAGATGCAGAATACTTGATTGGGGTCCGCGTGACTGTCGTAACCAGCAACTGGAGACTCTGGGTGATATTGGTTCAGAATTGATCACAATGGCGTACGTCTATACACTCTTTTTCTTCCTCTAACCATGAGACTAAAATCGATTCATGCCTTTCTTTTTACCAACTAATTCGTCGTCCTGGTACTATATCCTTATATGAAATCATTCCTTTATATATTACCATCATTGAATTAACTACTTCTATGAATCCGGTGTTCATCTTGCTGTGCTAATAAAGTATGGTAACTTGTACCGATGCATTTATGTGCCTGGTCCTACGTTGTAGCTGACTGAGTGAGAATCTGCAATCAATTTGCCGACATCGATCCATTTATGACAATGAATCCGTTGGCCATTGAAACGTAAGGTAAGATTAGTGCAAACAGGGGCATGATCAGAGTCCAGATTTGTATTCTAGAAAGGAGAGTTTCGTAAACAGTTACACCAGCGGTAGCTGAACGTGATGTGACCAGTCTGAGTCCGGGCTTGAGATGCAGAGTTGGAAGCCAGGTAGAACACAGACGATGACTGTGCCAGTAGTTAGTGCTAGCCAGAAACAGATTGTGGTCTGTTCACAGTTGCAGTAAACGGTAACCGTCATGTGACTTGCGATCAACCAGTACCACCAATCACCCAGACGACTCTACTCGGAGCCTGGACGCCAGTTAAAAGCCATCTATTCTCACATCGAGTAAAGCGCCTGACATTCTCTCTTATGCCTCGAAATTTCGTAAACATCACCCTATCCGTGAGAAGGCAGTGAGTAGGAATTCTCTGGCAGAATCTGTATACGCTTGACCATGTGAGAGCGTTTCAAGAAGGAGAGAATACTCACTCCACCTTTGGCCGTGACGGGACATTTGAAGGCCGACTGCCAGAACAACTTAACAGCAAGTTCCAGTCGATATCTAATCTGAAAAAATTCGTTGTTTCAACTACAGTGTTAGTAGAATGAATCGCTGTCAGGTGTGAAATGTTACCATAGATAGAATATGGCAGAACGATGCAGCTGTTATTTGAAATAACCTTATCAAATACAGTGAAAATGGTGGGATAACGAATGCCAGGAAAGATACATCTGATTCTCATGAACCAATAGCTCAACAGGAAACATTTGAGTGGTTACCTAATGTATACCTACCAAGGTTTGTGATTTTACTGTTATGTCCAAGGTTTCTAAATGATGCATAAATCTAGACATACCTAATCACCGAAGTTCACCCTCAATGCGATAAAGCTTCACGCCTTTGGACTTAACAGAAACCTCTAAAAATATGATCTTTTTGTTACATTTTATACCTAATAAAAATAAAATGGAACCATGATGTCGTGAACCACCAAAACTAGATAAGAATGAAGTCTAAGGATTCACACTGTTCACATGAAGTACTCTTATATGCGTCTTTGAAGTTTCACGGTTCTGCTCGCAAGATTTAACTTTGTCGTTCCATGAAAGAGTTTGTCTTCCGTTCTTCTAATTTTATTTTTCATCACGCTACAAATTCAGTAAGAGTCAAAGAGTAGTTTATTGCACAACCGTAGTTTGGTGGAGGCTAAAGTTATCGTTTTCACTTGTCCTTCCAGTCCCTATGGAGTTACTTTCGGGAAAGAGACATGTTAAACAGAGTAGTGAGTAGCCCCCGAGCTAGTGTTCATCAAGCGAAGATTGCAATTGTGGATGTAACTCTTCAGGACCAGGTGACTTACTAATCCCGAGGTTAATGAACATTTGAATAAACGTCTTCTTAATCACATGTAAATTTTCTGTAGCTGGTATTTCAGTGTGTGTTTACGAGAAGTCTTGCCAACAATAATCGTAAAACGGACTTCGTTGGAACAGTGTGATAAAGTTTTGGTCTTCATCAACCTGACTCAGCAAGTATATCTAAAATTTTGTGCAACAAATTGTGGGATTCCATCACTTCGCTTTGTTTGTCGTTTAATGCTCAAAAATAATCGTTTTGAGCTTATATGTATGTCTTTCGTAAGTGGCGCGGATCCTAGCTATGATCTGCAACCATATATTCCTGATATTCCACCAGTTTCACTTAAACGATTCGTAGTTCGTTGGCATAGACAAATCCCAGGAGTGTTTCATACGCTTCAGCAGTATTCGAGTCTCCTTATCGATCCATGAACAATGATGTGACGAGTTACATGTTACCTCGGAGGTTTACCACACACGAAGAGGGTTGGGAAGCTAAAAAACTTTGTTCAGTCCTAACACAGGTGAAAGAGTTATTTTCTTAATTTAAAGTTTGGAGAATACTAATATCTAGATTCGTCCCCGATGGCCTAATATACCACAAGATTTCGTTCGATGCATGATTCATTGGCTAACACTTTTCTATAGCAAAGCCATTTTAATTTAAATGCACTATTCTATACTCCAGGATAAGAAGAGCCAATCAGAAGTATCCTAATGAGAAGGCAGTCGCTGATAATCAGAACTGACCTGAAGGACAAATGCGTTACATTAGTTAAGAAATTGATCAACTTCCCGAGGATTAAGGTGGTATATACATGAACGAATATTTGTGTATTTTATTCGGTGGCCCAAGACACTTTCTCACTCTTGTGTTCTCGCTTAAGTAATCAGTTGGTGGGTCAGGGCGTAGCACAACGCATATCGGTATCAGATTTCGGATACCTGAAATCACGACGCTAGACTTTCTTACCCTAAGGCTTATTCCGGACATGACTGTATTTTTATAATTGTTTGTGCGTTGTGGTCACGCTAGTTACCTATTTATCCACATATCTTCTCACGCTAATCTGAATCGGTAACAAGCCTAGTAGTGTTCTAGTTGACTCATTTTCTCTCTCTTTTGTCAACCATTCAGATGACAGAACAGCTATCGGCTTTCTCCACAAGATTGCTAGTTTCGATTGGGATACACGCATTTCTAGCCTCAATGTTGAACTATAATATTTTGAATTCTTTGAATTATAGCACGAACTAAGAGTCCCAGAAAAAACGCAATTGAATTAAGAAGTAAGACACAAGCGCAAGCGGATGTATTGTATTTGGAATTCGAAATCGAGCATTCAACAAGTACAAAGGTACCATTGGTTCATTCAAACACCACATCCGCCACAGCTTAAATTGGAGTCTAGGTGTTTGTAATCAATCGTACGTCTTCTTCTCAAATTCATCCTGAGTCTGTCTGACATTGTATTGGATAAGGATTCTGTATTATCTAGAATATGCTCATTAGCATTAGAATTAACAATCGAAATTGGAACTGACTCACCTGGTTCCTGAAATTGTATTTGATCTACATGTCGACTGTGTGTACTTAAGTCATCGATGTCTAGAATTCGCACCATCGATTTTCCGACATTCTTCAGAACAATACCCGTAGATGGTCGAAGATCATTTCCTCGATAGTATGTAACTTCTGCAGACTCCAAACATCTCATATTCGACCGAAGAATTCTTCCTTTCAATAGCTTCGCTGGAGTCTCCTTCGTCACCGAATGTCTGGCATTTCTATATTGCAATAGAAAGGTATCTACTCCCCTCTCCAGCTCATTAAATGTTGAGGGGGCTATAGAATCAATAGCAGTCTTTAATGTCCTAACAAAATTCTCTGCCTGACCATTAGAACACGGATGTCTGGGAGCAGTAAATAGATGTTTGCACCCTATACCGTTCAACCAGGTAGTGACTGCATCTGCAGCAAAATGTGAGCCATTATCAGTCACCAACACCAAGGGAACCCTTCTCGACTAAACACCTTTCTTAATGCTTGTATTGTGAAATCAGAATTTGGTGAAGTTGTGAAAAAAACTTCAGGCCACTTTGAAAAAGAATCAATGACTACTAGTGCGTAGTATTTACCAAGAAATGGTCCACAATAGTCAGCATGAATCCTCTGCCAGGCCTCAGACGATACTGGCCATGGCACCCACTTCGAAGGATGATTTTTCAACTGATGACATTTCTCACAATTGTTTGCCGTACGACATATATCTGCATTTATCTCTGGCCACCAGCATGTGAGCCTTGCCAAGGACTTCATTTTCTCAACACCTAAATGACCACTATGAAGATCTTCAAGAACAGATTTACGCAATGAAGGAGGAATGACAACACGATCATTTAAACACAGAATACCATCAGGAGTAGTAGATAGCTCATCCCGCTTTGAAAAATAGATAGGAAATCTACGTTTCAAATTAGCATTCCAACCTTTCCTTATAGCACTGAGTATACATCCAAAATATCTACGAGTTTCTCTAATGAGATCTGAACGTCTCACTGGTAAAGGTTGCACTAACAAACAATCCGAAGTATTAATAGGTTTATCTTGTAATGACTGTCGAGAAATGTAATCAACATGTTGAATCTGTTTGGCACTTCTGTGCTGAACCGTATAGTCATATGCACTCAAAGCAATACTCCATCGCTGAACCATAGCTGCTGAGGAACGTGCTAAGGATTTTTCGGGATGATAAATAAACTTTAAAGCTTCATGATCAGTAACAATAGTGAATTTCTTTCCGAATAAATATTTATGAAGTCTTTTAACAGCCCAAAACACAGCTAATGCTTCTCGCTGAGTCTGTGAATAACCTTGTTCAGTAACAGTAAGTTTGCGTGAAACACAAATAACTGGTCTACCTTCCTGTTCCAAAACTGCACCAATTCCCACAGGTGATGCATCAGTAATAAGCACAGAATGTACATTAGGGGAGTACGTTCGAAGAACAGCATCACTTTGAAGAAACTTCAGCAGACTTCGTAAGCATGACTCTTGTTCCTCACTCCATTTGAATGAATTGGATGTTAAAATATTAAATAAACAATTTGCACGACAAGAAAAATTAGGAATAAAACGGGAATAGTATTGAAGAGCACCCACTAGTGAACGTAATTCTGTAAGATTTTTCGGAGACGGTGCATTAGTCAGTGGAGCTAGTCGTTTCATATCTGGTCTAAAACCATTACCATCAACTAGGTATCCAAGGCATTCAAAACTAGATACACAAAATGAACACTTATTTGGATTCACTGTAATATTCTTCTCAATTAAACGACGCAATAAAGCAATAAGTCTCTGGTCATGAACTACCTTATTAGAACCATGAACAATGAGATCATCTTGATAAACTTCAACACCTTCAAGATCACTAACTACTTTATTCATAACTTCCTGAAATATGGCTGGAGAACAACTTAGACCAAATGGAAGGAAATTGTATTTGAACAGACCAAAAGGAGTGTTAATTGTCGTCAAAATAGATGAAGATTCATCTAAAGGAATTTGAAGATAAGCATCTTTTAGGTCAACTTTCGAGAACACTTTAGAACCATGAAGTCGATTTAGAATATCTTCAGCTTCTACCGTCGTGCACGTTTGCTTCAACAAACGGGAATTCAGAGTTAATCTATAGTCACCACAAATTCTAGGGGTCTTGCCGTCCGACTTCAGTGGCGTAACGATAGGAGTACCCCATGCTGAAGACTGAATTGGTTCAATTATGCCTTTCACACACAAATCGTTTAATGTCTTATGTACTGCTTCTCGAAGACCATAAGGAATTATTCGTCTTTTAAGAAAGACGGGATCACCCTGTACTTGAAGTTTTATAGGCTTAATTTTCATACCTCCACTGCACTTAGCACACATAGCTATCAAATCTTTAAGTAAAGTATCAGAATTTTCTTTAGAAACTAGGAAGGACAACTCCACCTTAAGCCTTTTCAAATTCTTTAAACCCAATATTGACAGTCCTGTTTCGCTAACTAAAAATTCACAAGGTATGTATGAAGAATTATCATCTCTGATTAGCAATTCACAACATCCTCGTATGGGCAGTCTGTGTCCAGTAATCCCCAGTATTGATACTTCAGTGGGTCGTACAACAACGTTAGGATCTAAAGATTTCAAGTTCTTGAATGAAATAATGGACTCTATACTGCCTGTGTCCAGAATAAAGTCATGAAATGAACCAAGCGATGTATATAGTCGCTTTTGAATATGAGCATTACCTTTCGAAATAGTAGACAAAGATAAATGATCACTAGAAACATCCGAATTATTGAAATTTAAATTACAAGATTTAGTACAGCTTGAAGCAAAATGGACAGTAGCTTTGCATACTGACTGAATGTGTCCTACCTTACCACATTTAAAACATTTAGCATTACGAAATACACATGAATTGCGAGCATGAAACTTTCCACATGATAAACATTTACCAAACTTCATCTCACCTTTGTGATTTGCTTTGTAATTCCTCGTTGAAACACCTTTCATATTTACACGAGAATAGGAATCACTGTTAAATGAACGCAAGTTTGATTGACCCTGAGATTGTAGTTCATCACGACGACTAAGCAAAGTATTAGAAATCTTCATCGACTGGATATCAAGTTCATTGACTGCTTCGTAGTTAATACACGCAGTTCTAGCATCTTGAAAGGAACAGTTTGGCATTTTTAACAGCTCTCTTTCCAAACTCGGTATGTTAATTCCTGCAATTAATCGATCTCTCAGTTGCACATGAAGTTGATCACCGAAATTACACTTGGCAGCTTGTTTCTGTAATTCAAGGATGAATTCCCGAGCCTTTTGGTCATTTTGACGAACCATCTTATGAAACTTCGCCCTTTCACGGCATTCAAAACTGGTGCATTTTACATGACTTAATAATAGCTCTTTAAGAGTTGCATAGGGGAGTGAGATAGGTTTTTCTGGATATGCCAAAGTTTTTAATAAGCTGTACGCTTCTCTCCCAATGAATGTCAGAAAATGTGCCACAATTTTATCACCTTTAACATCTTTCTTGGTCATGCTCCAAATTTCGAACCTTTCCAAGTAATCCTCAAAAGCTTCAGGAGTTGAATGAATATCTAACTTTTCCATTGCAGGCTCCATCGCGACGCCAATATAATATTTTGAATTCTTTGAATTATAGCACGAACTAAGAGTCCCAGAAATAACGCAATTGAATTGAGAAGTAAGACACAAGCGCAAGCGGGTGTATTGCATTTGCAATTCGAAATCGAGCATTCAACAAGTACAAAGGTATCATTAGTTCATTCAAACACCACATGAACCCGTTAGCCCATAGTGTCAGGGCCTTAACCTAGATGGACAAGTCCTCCCCTACATTTTATTGAACTGACAGATCAGACGCAACACCAGAAGAGGAAAGTTACCCAGAGTATACTGGCTTTTACATCAAAGCATCGATTCTCGGGACATCAGTTGATTCACGCGAGAGAAACTAAGCACTCAGAAGCCTACTTGAAAAGGACTGACACATTCCGTCGGACTTCCGTCCTCAATACAAAAAGCAAAATTTGAAAAACTGTTGCTCATTTGAAGGTTTGACAGCTTTCACTACATTAAACTAACAGTTCTAGGTATCAGTTATGCCGCCCTACTAGAAACTGTCCAATAACAACCCCTTTCAGGAAGAGGAAGTAAACGAGAAATTATTATTTATCCTTGTATCAATGTTCTAATTTTGGCCCCCGAATGCCCTGGTACGGCCGAGAGTGGGGAGAGTCCGCTCTCCCTCGAAATACTCTTACACGGCCGCGCGTATACAGCCTCTGCAAGGGAAGTCCTACTCATTGCCTTCTCGTGGCGGGGTGTTGTTTACGAAAATGAGAGGACGAAAAGCGAATGTCCGGCGCTTTAACCGGGTTAATGGACATGAAGAGTCCACCTACGGGAGTTGGAAAACCCTGATTCCAAACCAATGGTGCACATGGGCTCCAGTATCCTGAGGGGACAAATGGCGTATGAACCAATCGTTGGTCACCGGCTACCATGGGATTGCATCTCCTTACGATGCTCCACTGACTTGTGGGTTAGACCTTTGGTCAAAGGCTCGTGGAGTGTCCCACTAAGATAACCACCTGCTTCGGTTTGGGCAGCCGAGCAGTATCACAGCCCACACACAAATGATGAACTCTCTATGTCTATGGAAACTACTTTTCTCGCTTCGAAAAACAATCAATTGATTCATATTATTATCATAACTATTATTGTCATTATTAATACCATTACTATTATTACTATTACTGTCATTATTATTATTATTTTCCACATTATTCACCATCTTTTATACTTACAGCGGCTCGTCTTTGGTGGAAATTCGACTGTATTTAAATGTTCTCGAGTCACTGTCCGGTTGAAAAATGTATGTTACCACCGAAAATCAGTACTGAAGCAGTTTTTTTGAAACCACTTGCACCATTCAAACTGTCTGCCTTCAATGTTGGCACACTTATGCAGGTTGGTCAACACATAGGGCTAGCTATGTCTTTGGAAAGTCCTAATATCGATGTCTGCTGTCTATCCGAGACCCGTATTCAAGACTCTGGCGAAGTACTACAAATTCGATCTCCATCTGTCGATTCAAAAAGCTTGTTTTACGTGTGCTTATCCGGGGACCCTGTGGCATCTTCGTCTGGTCTTGCTGGCGTTGGTGTCGCACTAAGCGCTAGAGCTGAGGCAGCACTAATCGATTGGATCCACATTAACAGTCGGTTATGTGCTGCTAGATTAGAGAGTTCCATCAAAGTGAGAAATCGGCGTGAGAAACGATGTCTTTTCTTCATCTCCGCCTATGCCCCGACAGATTGCAGCCCGGATGCAATCAAGGATGAGTTTTACCACCAGTTATCTGTTCTTCTCCAGAAAGTGCGTTCGACAGATATTGTGGTACTAGCCGGAGACTTGAATGCTCAGGTCGGGTGTCTAGGCACAGAAGAGAGTCCTTTAGGTGGCCGATGGGGACTTGTTGGTCTCAGGACAGATAACGGAGACGGTCTACTTCAACTTTGCACAGACCACAACCTGCTTCTGGCTAGCACTAACTACTGGCACAGTCATCGTCTATGTGCTACCTGGCGTCCTCCCTCTGCTTCTCAAGCCTGGACTCAGATTGATCACATCGCGATCAGCTACCGCTGGCGTGGTTGTGTACAAGACTGCCGCTCCTTTTGGAGTACCTATCTGGACTCTGACCATGCCTTGGTCTGCGCCAATCTTACCTTACTTTTCAGTGGCCAACGAAGTGACCGCCATCAACGGATTGATATTAGCAAGCTGGTTGCAACTTCTGTTGCTAGTAAGTATCGAACCGAGCTAGCCTCTAGGCTAGCTACCACTCCACCGAAAAGTATAGATGAGCATTGGTTGCAATTACATGACGCCATGGTATGGTATGTGCTTAGCACCTTCGAAGTGCAAAGTACTCCTACAAGACTGGCAGGATTCCAATCCTGTACTCACCCTGGATGGTGAGCAGATAGACGTAGTCGAGAAGTTCGTGTATCTGGGTAGCTGCATAAGTGCTGGTGGGGTGTGAGTGATGAGATCAATGCACGAATAGTGAAAGCCAGAGCGGCTTATGCCAATCTGGGCCACCTTTGGCGCCTTCGTGATGTTAGTCTGGCCGTAAAAGGTCGGATTTACAACACATCGTGAAAGCAGTTTTGCTCTATGCTTGTGAAACCTGGCCTCTCCGAGTTGAGGACGTTAGACGACTCTCTGTGTTCGACCATCGTTGTCTCCGAAGGATTGCTGACATTCAGTGGCAACACCATGTCAGTAATGCAGAGGTTCGGCATCGTGTGTTCGGGCACAGAGATGATAATTCAATTGGTGTCACTATCTTGAAATATCGACTTCGGTGGCTTGGACATGTTCTACGAATGTCGTCCCAGAGAATTCCACGTCGTGCATTATTTGCCGACTCTGGGACTGGTTGGAAGAAGCGGAGAGGTGGTCAGTGCATGACATGGTGTCGTGGTATGAAAGAAAACTGCAAAGGACTGGCTTCTGTCGGTCCTTCACGGCTCCCTGGTTGGGGTCCAAGAGATGGTGCAATACAGTGGCTAGAGACGTTATCAGATATGTCTCAGAATAGAAGCCAGTGGCGATCCTGCTGTAACCTACTTTTACTTTCTTCATAAAAAGTGGTTGTGTCTTCCTTACCTGAAAGATTTCTTCCGATTGTACCTTTGCGTTCCCTCATTACTACCACACTACCTTACACCAATCTCTTCGTTATTGTTCTCTTTTTTTTTCTTGCGCTCCTCAGCTTTTTCTTCTTCTCTATTTGTCTTCGAATTCTCATTGTTTTGTGTGGCGCCTATATATTGACGCTCTCTTGTACCAATATTCATGTGTTCAAATAAATAAATAATTTTGAAAAGTATCGTATTAAACTGACTTTCCGAAGCTAAATTAAAACAATTCATTTGAGAACCATATCTTCTTACTATGTGAGGTAGGAAAGGACGATGACATTGTGCCACACGATATCAGCAAGGGGCTATCCCAAAGTAATAGTTAAAATATCAATGTTTCATGATATTAGTGGTTATTTGACAATGAAAGATACTAGTTTATTAATAGAAGCTCAGTGGACTAATATTGCATTGTGACTTAAAAATACCACATAACTTCGAAGTGCCATGCCTAAAGAAACTGAATTCTGACTTAGAATACCGATTACTTTTTTAGATAATAATACAAGCAGATTACCTATAACAAGTAATAGATTTTGCCTGCGCTTTCAATCCCAAACCGCCTATCTGTGAAGTAGTCCGACTACTTCCTGTTTTTATCCAGTCCATAATGGTACTTCTGGCAACAAATTAGCGTTCTCTTAAATTCTATCAATATGTTTCCGCACCGGAAACATATCAACCAGTGTATAGGTAAACGTAGAACTGAAATCAGGCCCATACAAAATAGACTTTTATATTCAATTCATCTCGATATGTGCCTCTTCAGTTGCTTATCCGGCAATCATGTTTTTTCTGACAGGCGTATCAAAGTGCTAAGTAGTAAGTCATTTTATGTCGATTGCAATTTTACGGCTTTTTATTCAAACACGCAAAATGACTAGTCTATGCTTTAAAGACTACCAACGCACGCTCGAATAAAGGCCTGTAAATCAAAGAGTGAAAATCATCATCCAAAGCCAATCAACTAAGAACTTGTTCAGATACAAAACTTGAAAAATCTCATGTATTGATACGAAATAGTATGTTTATATTTACTTACAGGTTATTTTATGGAACCGAAAACATTTCTTTTTGACCGCTTCACAATACGAGTGTAGACATAGCAACAATTTTTGAAAACAGGATAAAATAAGAAAAACGAACTAACTTGATATAAACAAGAAAATTAATGAAAAAAAACAAACGCACGAGCAACTTTCCCAAAAGCATATACAGAGATGTGGTCACTTTTTTCGTTTTCTTATTACAGTAATGAAAAACTCTTTGTAGACATACCTCAAATAATAACCAAAGGATCATTAATTTTGTTTTCACTTAAAATCGCAATTATACATAAAGAAATACTAACGTCTTCTTTCTATAGAAAAGAAAAACATAAACAGCTCTGGAGAGAAAAAAAGCATGGAGAGTATGTCACAAAAAATACAAGGGAAAATAGGATTAACAAAATATGAAAGAAAATGAAATGTACGTACTTGACTTGTCTTGCTTTTTAGGGTTTATATTTTGAATAATAATAATTAATCACTAAATGTATGAGTGTGAATGAACTATCAGTGGGAAATGTGACAGAAGTGGTGGATGGTAAACACAATTATTTACATAGACTGGATCCAATGGACAGATAATATACAAACGTACACACACAAGGAACCAGTAAACTAAATTGTTTAGAAGGGAAACATTAATGTGCATATACGAGATGATAATGTAATTTTTAAGGCGCTTGAAAAACTAAGAAACATGAAGATGTGAATAAGTTGGGAGGAAAAGAGAATGAAGATACTGATTTCATGAATGAGAGAACGAAGTGAAATCAAATGCATGCATGTAAATATTCTCATCTTTCTATCGAAGAAAAACGTTACAAACGTAGAGTGATCCACTGATATTCAATAATTACAAACTTTAATAAGACGTGTGTAAAAGCAAAGAGAACTAAGATAATATGCTCGATGTAGCAAAAACGGATAATAATGTGAACTGGATTTTCTCAACAAAAATGGAAGAAAAGAAAAAGTACGGAAAAAATGTAATGAATGCTTAAAGTTATGAAATAGACGGAGAAACTTGGGAAATAGTCACATTAATTCCTAGGTTACCATTTTCAGCAAATGAATGAGCAGTATTAGAATCGAACACTAAACAGTCAGACACAGCGATTGCAGATTGAACACCATCATGAATACTACGTGGACAAGCTTCCCAAGTTAATCGTCGACGATGCCCGTTTAACTCAAGTCTATTAGACGGAAATCAGAAACAATAGTACACATAAAATAAAAAGGAATGATTTCCTTAAAGGATAACATGAATTTCATGTAAAATTACATGAAATATAGAAAATCATTCATATATACAGAAATGAAAAAAAGTATACAAAAGGTCGAATCATCTGTTGTTAGCGGGACACAGATTGGGTTAGAACACGTTCCGTGCAGGATTGTGTTGGTGCACACTGATTGGCTATTTCCTAACTAATCAGCACTAGTGGATACTTGGAGAAGTCTCTAGAAGTTTCTCGTGTAAAAACTATAAATATACAAACGTTTTTCTTGTTGTAATTCTTACTTCCATCTACCCTTGTTATTTGATACATACTTTAGTTCCTGTTCAACCGTGTTCTGATTTCGGGATTCGTCGAGTGAATTGGTGTCTAAGGATACTAAGCAATAGGAATAGCTCGGTAGTAATAAGAGAAGTTATAACATTTATAGAAATTATTTTTAAATAATAATGATAGGACCTTCGTTGTAAAAATGCAACTTTAAGTCAATTATTTTAATAGTTTAGTTTCACAGTACAGGATTCCAAGTATAATTCACAAAGGCTAAGAAAATAGTCAATTATTTAATACACAAGTGAAGTAGATGTGAATAATGGAAAATTAAGCATAGTTTAACCTTAGTCCATGACACGGGTACTTTGTGTAGGTTTTAATCTCATACACCTCAATGAAACTATACAAAAGCAATTTGGTTAAGTTCACGAAAAGTGGACAAACAACATGTTAGTGACAGAACTGAGGATCATAAATCATAAATCCCTTTTAACCGTTTTTGCAACTGAAAAACCATGTACAGGTTTTTGCACTATGAACTGAGTTAACCAACAGCATAAAGAATACCAATAGGTGCTAGTATTCCATAGTTATTAGGGGGTTCGGAAAAATGTGCTGAAAGCTGATAACCTCTTATAAAGGAGAGATTATTGGATGAGTGGAACACTGAAGAACAGTTTAACTGACCTGTAGCTACACTCTAGTTCCTATGATTTGACTGTAAACTAGATGAAATCAGCCACTTAACTCTTGACAAAGCTAGAAAGGATATGAACTATTAATACCTTACAGATGCTGTCGAGAATTTAAGAAGTCTATCCTGGGAGTAAGTCAGTTTAAGAATAAAGACTGAAACTTGACAGTGAGGATATCTTTACTTATTTCAGATGCATTAAAGCCGATAACTGGTCCATTATTGAATTATTACATACATAAAGATCATTCGACCAAAACTCACCAAACTACATTGCCAAAGGAACCGGTGAGGTGCATGATTGTCCACCTTGCACGACTAGCATACTGAAGAGCTGTCTTCTATTTTATGGTTATGATACATGATGCTAAATAAGTTGCAGCTAATCAACCAAAGGTGTCTTTGAAGCATGGGAGTACGATGAAATTACCAAGTGAGAAATGTTGAAACCAAGCAATAAAATTGCAGATAAGGAGATGGAGTCAGACGATGATATTAAGAACTTGCGCCGACATGGTTAAGACATACGTTACGCACAACAAGTAACTACCTGTCTCTATGTACGATGACACATGAAGTTCAAATAGGAAAAAAACTAGATGTAGTTACGCTGATATTTGATATATAACTGCTTTCAGTGGTTACTGACTATTGTTTCAATCATGTTAAGGAGACACATCCATTAAATGTGATGTCCATGAAATGATGGATATTATCTTTCGGAGAAAAGAGATGTGCTAAGTTATACGCTCATGTTTCTCTAAGTAATTAATTTTTATGAGAACGAGTACTTAAAGATAGTGTGTGTTTATCACTCACTAAATAAACTAATATTTCAGCCATAAACTAAAAGTATGTTCAAATTATATTTACACAGTATGGCCCTATTGTGCATAAAAATTATTAGAAACAGGAGAATTAGGCTGAATTTTTAAAATCACATTCAACAATCCAAAATGTTCCTACCTGTACACAAACTGATCTGCCTGTTTCCGAGTTCCGATGAGTTGGACAAGAGCGAAAAATATCTGATCTGGTACACGTTCCTGTTTTTCTAGAACCAGCATAAAACTATGTCCAAAACAAGATTGCATCATAACCCAGTCTACAGCACCTGGAAGACTTATGTCAGTAGCCAAAAATACAATATCTTCGCCTGAGACACAAAAACAAATGACATTACAATAATAATTCAAGAAAAAAAGTTCGATTTTACTTCTGGTTTTTAAAATACGACATTCATTATTGAATTATTGAAAGGAAGACAATAAGGAAACCCATTCATATAGACTATCACCAAGTGGATACTGGTGTTGTGTATGCTTAATGCTTAGTGATGACTAAACTTTATTGATTGGGTCGCAATACGACAACTAGTCTTAAAAACTCGACATCGCGACACTGATAACCACCCACTGTTTGTTGAGTGCAAAAAATTTAGGAGTCTCGAAGTTCGGAGGTAGCATTGTTGGAAATGCTACTTATTTAAGGGAAACAACTTACTAACGTTTCATAACAGTAAGATATTGCTTGCATCTGCCTTTTCGGTCAATACAGACCGATTCGTGTAAAAATAGGAAAGCTTGATCACCACCACGACTATAATAATATCGGATATTTGTATCATGTTCGTCTCTAACTCATCAGCTATAAGCACCTACTGTGATAATGAGATCAAGAAAAAACCACATCAAGTGTGGATATCAGAGATGGTACAGACAGACGGACAATGAATTTTTGGTTAGTGGAGTCATTTATTAGGCAAGACCTTGAAGTACATGGTTATTTAACGGTTCTGATTACATTTTATGATAAAATGAATGCAAATATAATCAATTCATAAGACGAATAACTTGAAAGTTATAAGCAACCTTTAACATTCCTAGAAAGAAGATCATTTCCTAATATCCCCCTATATATACACGAGATTAATGGGTACAATTATTCCAAAAATACCTGTAACTGATAAACCTAAAGTAGAAATGAAACCTATATATGTAAATAATACTAATAAATCTGGTCAAAGGAAAAAATCCCAGATAATTCTTACCTTGTAAAGTTGTAATGCTTTTATGGTGATGCACGAGATGGGGCATAACTTGTTCCAATTCACCAAGCCACTTACATGAAGCACCAGGACATGGACAATCATAGGGCCTAAAATGATTATTTACCAAATAAACGCTTGTAATCAATATTTGATATAATTATGAAAAAAACAGTACAAAAAGGCGACAAATTTTATTTACATGTTACAACCAGACACTTTTTAATATATATCAGCACATGCTTGTTTACTAATCACTAATCAGTGAACAATTATTACCACGTTGAAAAATGGACTAGAAGTATCACAAACGGTTTTCACGGAGGAAAGAGATTAAATGGGTTTGAATTATTGATCTTAACGTTGAGAATTAGTGAAAGGAACACAAAACCATATAATGAAAGTTTCATGAATGTAACTAGATAGTGGAGTTGAATCATTGTAGTGTCTAGACAAGTTTAATGCTCTACTTGAAAAGAACAGATAACAATAAGTTAGCTCAATACAAAACTATGAGGAAAATGCGAATCACGAACCTGGAAATACCATATCACATAAAGAAAAGTTGAATACTGCGAAATTAGCATAGTTTCTTATGATCAAGAATTCACGAATATTGAGTTTAACCCACAGAGTGATTTACAATTCATCTCAAAATTGCTCGGGAACTATTTAATAAGGCACAAATGGACAGAGAAATGTAAAATGGTATAGGTCGATACACATTTCACCAACATAGACAGAAGTATAGTAGTCTTAAAACACATTGGGGAATGAGAGAAACAAACGAAAATGATCTATGCTAAGCAACATCAGTCATTTCTACGTGCAAAAAATATATACCAACCACTTCAAAGGGCGAAAACGCTCATAGCTTGCCGTTAGACAAATTGTTCTTTTAATGCTTCTACTATTAACAATAAATATTCCTGTGATATCTGAGAGTCTATGAGTCTAATTTTTGTATATACTCTCCAATCTACAATAGATTTTAGCAGTATGACAGACTACTATGCCGCATATTTGTTTCGCGGTAAATGTATCAATACTGCCTCCGTAGTGGTGTTAGTAAATAGTAATCAGAATTTCTGTATTCAACTGAAATGTTATCGAAAATAATCTAAGCAGAAAATATGGAAATAGATACATATTGGGATAATATACTACAAAACCACAACAACAGACATATGTACGCTTTATGAACTGCTCTTAAAATGCAGGTTAATGATACCAGGTAACCAAATCAATCTCAATAAATAGGATGGAGTTTTCACTATTTAATGGATAGTTTGATTACGAAGTCACAGAAATGATTAGTAGGCACAAACACATTAACTACCACTGCTATTAACGGTACAGAACACTTTTACGGAATCTGACGACTTCGAAACTTGACTTGGTCAACATTTTAAAATAGTATTATGAAAACCTCTTTACCTATAGGAATCAAGTCGTTTACATACTTAAAGTTACTTACAAGATTTTCGGATACTAGACAGACTGATGGGGAGTCAAAAGCAAATAAAACTGAATACAATAACATACTTCAGACAAATTTAACTTGATGATACAAAAATTCTCCTAAATGGGCCAAACAAATGATTTTAAATCCAGACTAGTATTCGCTATTGTTGATGGCTCTTTTTAATCTATCTGCTTGCAGTATAGAGCATTACAATGGGTTATTACAAACAGATCTTTTGCCTGTCCTCAGATTAAACTGAAAAAAAGTCCTCATCATTCTATTAATTCTTTAGACAAAAATAAACATCATCAGCATAGGGCTATATCACACTAACACAAGATATGAATAAAAAAAGAGGTCGGAACAACGCAGCAGCAATTGTAAAAAGAAAAAATAAACTTTGGGAACATGGTTTCGAAGGATGATGAAAAGTTAAGTATGAAGGAATACTGGGATTCAAGATGAAGAGTGGATGCATCTCCGCCACTGTGAACGTCTTCAACCACCGATTACAGTCATCACGCCGAATTCAACTAGTTAGCCTGCGTCTATATGCATGGCTCAGGCCAACAATCGATGACTTCATTAATTAGCATTATTAGTTCGACCGAACCTAGCTTCCTTCCAACCTAATTGTGCACTAGCAAGCACGACTTGTTGGGGTAGGTGGTGGTTTGGCATACGTAATACATATGGCAACTGCTTAAAGTTCAGTGTCTGGATATCATAGTGGGCTTATAGTTATACGTTTTCATGAAATATCGAAGAGACTGCAAAACGAAAATGAGTTAGTGAATACGATAGAAATTAAGACAACCATTGACGGGAGATTTGAAACTAGGGATGGATCTTTAAAAGCGGTCAAGAAATAAAAAGCTTACCTATACTCGCAAGCTGCTTCATGTTCTGATTTGGATGTATAATGAAAAGTTTCTGGGCAACCACTAGTGGAGTACTTGCAAGGAAATAATACACTGGAGCAAGTTTTTCCATTGCGAGGTTCCGGATATTATCTTAGAAAGAAAAGTGAGACGAGGTATCTTGTGAGTGACTTTGGAAGTTGAATCGAGACAATATGCACATTAATTAGGAAAAAATTAGGATATCGAATCCACAGGAGGGATTCAAAATGATTAGTACGAAACAGTATCATCGTTGTAAACTAGCAAAGAAAGCACAATCGTTGAATATCGATCAAGAGACAGATTACAACAAAATTTTAGACAAAAAATACGTATTTAAATTTCCCATTACATAGTTACTTTAGGAGCAGCTTCCGTAATTGCTAATGTTGACTATGAGTGGTTAAGTTATGCCGATAAACCATTTCGCAATCATAAGTCTTATTGAGTCTGACAAAATATAGCCGTGGATAAGGTCCTACTTTCATTTTGCAAATTATGCAAACTTATTTACTAACTACAGGGTAACGTACTCGAATTTGACTCGAAATATTTGTGATTAGTGATAATATCTGGTTGCCCAAATAAAATTAGGCCAAGATGAACTTGAACCTGTAAAGTAGTGGCTGAGAACTAAATGTTATAACTATTGGCTCCCAAATGCCCTGATATGGTCGAGAGTGGGGAGGGTCCACTCTCCCTTTCGAAATGCTCTCGCATGGCCTCAAGTGTATAGCCACAGAGCAGGTGTTGTTTACGAAATTGGGAGGATGAAAAGCGAATGCCCGGCGCTTTAACCTTGTTGGTGGACACGAGGATCCACTTAGGGGAGTTGAAAAACCCTAGTTCCAAACCAATCGTGCACAAGGGCTCCATTATCTTGAAGGAACAAATGGCGTATGAACCTGTTGTTGGTCATCGGCTACCATGGGACTGCATCTCCTAACGTTGTTCCATTGCCTTGTGGACTAGACCTCTAGGTCAAGGGCTCGAGGGGGTTGCCTCCTAAGAAAACCACCTGCTTCAGTTTGGGAGCCCGGGAAATATTCCATCCATCACACCAATCGAATCATTCGTGTGACACATATCTGTTTGGTACCTCCATGTAACAATGTGTGTTTAAATGAATGAATAAATAAATAAATACAACTATTAAGTCATTGTCCTATGCCCTACTTAAGATACAGAAGAAATGCGAATGACTATAAAAGGCAAAGTATGTTGTGCACCAGTTAGTTCTGCACTACGTTACGTACATCAAACAGCCAACAAAAGTAAAGGTGATGTTACAGGCACCGATGCTAGACACAGTCCAGAATATACGTGGATCAGCGGACGAGCGTATGAATCTCCACTGACTAAAGTGGCTGGTACACTAAACAGGCCGTGACTGTTCAATAACATTCGAACATAAAAAAGTGAACAGACAGCAAAACGGTTTCAGTTCATGAAATTATTAAATGATGGTTTAAGTAGTATAGACAGCTTTAGGTAGTCTTTGAAAAGTCACGAAATAAATGTAACAAATAGTCTGACCATATGATGGGTGGTAAGAGACCAAAATGATTCGCATCGGTACAAACTTGTATATACTCTTAGTCTTTTCGTGGTATACAAACGAGTTGTTGACCTCGGTGGTGTTTTGTTTTCTGAGCTGGATGGTTTGGTCGTGGAGCTTTCATCGTTCTTCTGAACGACATCATCAGCACAAACTTCAGATAGAAGTGAAGTGCTCGAATTTCTCCATATGTGTTTCACAGCTTGTTCTGTGTTATTGATTATATATTGATTTTCTGATACATTGTTGCCGATTACCATCAATCACATTTTCGGCTTAATCTCATTGCTTTTCGTTCACTTGACTGATACTGTCGAAACAAATGCGAAGCGTCAACTGGAACCTACCTAGATATAACAAGTTTTAAATTACATCTAAGAATGTACACTTAGTCCTGTTTTGCTCCGACTAGGCGGCCTATTACAGTGTGAAGTAGGTACACTCTGTAAAAATCAGTAATGCATATAGTCAGCATCAAACGTTGACAGACCTTATACAAACACTGTTTTTGTCGTAATTACGTAAACAACCGATTTGAGAGAGCTAATACAACCATATATAAGAAAACTGGTTTGCAACCTTAATCACTTAATTATCCTTTTTAAAATAAACATCAGTACAGACTTTTCTTTAAGTGATACCTGATTGAAGTTGGGTGTGTAGGGAACATTGAACATTAACAAGCCTCTCCTTGATGCAATTATGTGATCTTGCTTTATATTTGTTGTCGCGAGACAGGGTTCATATATTCACGTACTAGGAGTCAATCAAATGACTCCCGAACAAGACAGAACTCAGAAAAGTTGAGGTAAGGAATCAGTATCCTATTCAAACCTACGATAAAAAGTTGGACAGTACTACTTATGGGAACCTTTAATTAAAGCCTGTCTTTAGAAAATAATATCTTATACGCTGTTCTTCCGCTATGAAATTGAAAGAGGTCTGACAATAAGAATATATGTTTCCTAAGTAACGTCTTTAACAAGGTCTCTCTAAAGGAGTTATCAAGACAGGGGGTTGAATACCGTCGATAAAATAGACCTGTGTAGAACAGAATTAACTCCATCATCTTACTTCATAATGCTGCATGCGTAATAGATAGTAAAAAGTAGAGAGCCATGTACACTTGGAAGCTTCTAATCACCTGCGGAGGAATATTCACGACAGAATGACTAAATAAGGTGCACTGAAGCACTGATAAAGACACCAGAGCCCAAGAATGATCTTAGTTATTACCTGCGACATGCAATTGACTGGTGTGACAGAAAATAAGTTATGACAGTTTAACGCACTATTTTAGCAAAATAAACACTTTTACAAGGTGTCATTGAGACCGAAAATGAGTAAGGTAACTACTTAAATTTGATATCAAAAGTGTTAATTACTGAAGCAGTAAGTGACACTAAGTACAATAACATCGTTTTCTTGGAAGAGTGATAGATAGAGAAGTCACTATGCTGACGATAATGGGTCAACATAAGACTAAATTAATGATGACCTGGATGTTACTACGCATGGGAAAATTTATGCACTGTATCGTTAATAGAATATTAAAAGGCTCAAAACAGAACATACCATAGGCTTTCTGTGCCACAAATTTTCAGGTGTGATAAAAGCAAATAACTAATAGGAGATATTAACATTTGGGTGGTCGATAAGTGCAAGACGAGACGTTTCATGTCAAAAATATTATCGTCTGTGCATAACACAACCTAAACGTGTGGAAAATTGTGAACTGTATCAGTAGCACCCTGACTACTGGGAACATTAAAAGTTACATACCAAAATGATGTATCAAGCTTACCTAAGTTGCCTCTACAAGTTGGGCATGATGAGAGTTTTGACCGGCACGACGCGCAAACGATATGTCCACTTTGACATTGCATAATAGGTGGTAGAGCATAATCCATGCAAACCGGGCATTCGAAAAGACTAGCGAGGTCTATTGAGCTGCTATCTGAAGTGTTATGTGGAAGAATATTACAAACAGTGTCCGATGCCGATGACATCGAACCTGGTAGGGACATAGAGCACGTACTAGCTGTGCCGGAGTTATTAACCAAAGGTGTTGTTGCTCCTACTTCTCTGTGAGGCATGTTTATGTGAGGCATTAATTTTATTCCATGATGTAGAGCATGATTATGATTTATAGGTAAAGTGCCATTGAACGTCCAACAGCATCTGATGATGTCATTTGACTTCTGTGACATGTCCGTTCCTCAGATAAAATCGTATTGTTTGAGTTAGTCGCACGGCTCGGGACGCTCATGTTAACCTCCGTAATTGAACTATTCATAAAACAAGGAACAAAACCACAAGTACCGCGTTTTATGAGCGATTCGCGTTCACAGATTTAAACAAATCCACAACATTGACGAAATACTGTGCTGTTACTTCAGTATCATGTGCAACTAATTGTTATTTGAGGAATATTCGGTTTGATTCTATTACATATTCCATTTTAGTGTTTCTGATAGCTTGAATATATTGGAAGTTTGAAAATTGAGAACCTGTTAGGATGTAAAGAGTATTTATACAAGTTAAATGATCTGAATCTGCTTCTTTGAGTGTGGTATCACAGCTTTTCGAGATGAATAATAGCCTAAATGGTGAATTTCGATTCCAAGAGTTTCAACTGCTATTGGTAGATTACAAATAACCAATAATAATCATCCTAGTTTTATTTACGTTAGTAACCCCAGATCATTTGCCAAACAAATAACTTGTTTTTTCGTCCATGTTCAAAGCCATAGACCTAAAACTTTACACGAATATATTAATCATTATAAACATTAGTTCCCAAGATCATGATCAAATGCATTCCACCCTCTTCTATAAAATCTCTTAATCACCAATGGAACAAATATCTAATATATTGGAACACGTATGTACTATTTCACTGTAAATACTCCGGTTGTCATTGCTTCCTTAAAATTTTTTTGAATGCGAAAGGAATTAAGCGCGACTCACTTAGTGCATATCTGACTTCTAAAAGGGAAATAATAATAAATGCAAAAACCGAAACAAGCAAAACAGATGAAATCATTTGTCGTGAAGTTCAAAATAAGCTTACTGTGCCTCAGAATGTGATGGCTGAAAACTCTAAAATCATGTTATTACGAAATGGTCTCCTTCTAATTGATATTCCATATATGTCTTTTGATTTAAGCAAACCAAAACAAAGTAAAGAATGTGATGGTACAACATTACAGGAATGCAAAAGTTCTATTCCAAATGAGCCTGATATCGAACTGGATAATGGTGAAAAATTACAAACACAACATCTTGATCGACATAAAACTATACGCGAAGGGAATAAACTCATTTTAGTGATCCCCTTAGATAAAATTTCAAGGAAGAGAATATAAAAGTCACTGTTGTACAACGTTCAGTATGCATAACAATTACTAACCTTGATTATTCAATAGTGAAACATAACTCTAATAAATCTGATTCCAAACATCTTGTCCAAAGAACATATTATAAAGAATATGAGGCTTCTGATTGTATTCCTGATCCTGAATCAATTAATTTTTATGTAGATAATAATCGTCTTATTGTTAATTTAAACATAACCAAAACGTCACAACCATCTAAGATAACATGAAAAGTCCTCGTATACAGAAGATACATTTTATAAATAATAACAGTGGGAAAGTGTTTGATTATTTTAAATTTTATTTTTCCAAAATGGACTGTAATTTATAATACCTCTCTGTTACAGTAAGTAATACATCATTTCATTAACGCTGTATTATTCTATTATTATTTGAAAGAAAATACATAAATACTGTGGAAGTTTATAAATTGTTCAAACATATTTTTGTTTTATGCACAATATTAAAATCTTAATCAAAGCTTTTAGATCGTAACTAACAACGCTGTTTTATGTAAAGTTGACACAATTTGTTTAGCAAACAATGTATCAAGTATAGTATTTATCATACCACAGAAACGTCGTATGGGTTGTGTCAACTAATTGGTATATTGCTTTAACTAATGTAAATTGTATGATAGAAGACGATTACTTAAAAAAAGACCGAGTTACTGACAAAAGAAAGAGGATACCGGCCAACTAAAAGAGTCTATTTCATTCAAAAACATGATGTACACTTAGATACTATACATGGATATATATATATATATATATATATATGCAAAGAGAGTGAACATGAATTTTCTTTGGATACAGACTGTGTATTTTATCCCATAACGAGACGAATATGAGACTTGAATTTCACTGTTATTACCATAAACAAGTATTATTGTAATTTCCTTCGGAAAACAAACATTCTTTACTAAACAGTGCTATTTTTGGTCGAGTTTAATATTTATTTAGCCAAAACTGGTTGCTACCGTATGTTTAATTCAGCATGCGAAAATTATTATTAGTTTAATTGGTCGATTCTTAGTAAATAATATTTAGTTATTAGCCAAATGCAATTCTAACTATTACATGGTCTGGTCAAGCTCCAATTGGAAGATATTGATTGTTCCATTTTTAACTCATCAACGTTGGTGGGGGAATCAAGAAGCTAGAAGTTTCTTATGTAGATTCCATATAACCCGTGTGTTTGTATGAACTAGTGATTCCTTTGTACTTGATGACTGCCTGGTTTCGAATTCCAAATTCAATAGGTTCATTTGTACCTAGTTCTGCTTGGTTTAAATTATGCTATTTCGAGAATTCATGGTTCGTACAATAATTCAAATACTTCTAATCATCACAAAACCTTAATGTTTTTATTATAATGTCTTTGTTGTTCGGGTTTATTAGAATATGCAATACCCGTTTCAATTTTTATTTTGGTTTGGGAGGAGTTAAGCAACACATAGTTTTAAGAGAATATTAGTGATGAATGGACTCCAACAATCAATTCATACTGTGAATAACTGACTCAAAATGACGGTCCACATTAATTCCTGTTTGTTTGTTGGGGATAATTAACATGGAGTCTAAGTTTTAGATTTTTCCAGATGGCGTTCTCTAGTAAAGCCTATCTACAAATTTAAGGTGACTGTGCTCGATTGATCTTAGTTAGACAACACAGGGTGCTCGATTTGGTTAAATCATGGAACTCGTCTCAAAAAGTTATTAATACAAACTCCAGGTAGAAATGGGGTATTTGAATTTCATCAAATATATGGCAAAACAATGAAAGTTTAAAGACTAGATCATTGAGCTGAGAGAACGTAAGTCCTCGATGATAGAGAGGTGAGATTATCACGATAAATATAAAGTTAGTAAAAGTAATAAGAGTGGTAGTAAAAATGTTCAGGCATAGATAATAGGATTTGAATGTCATCCATTAATCGAATTAAATGTACAAGCTAATTTTAAAACTTGCGATCTAAAAGAAGAAAAAGAGTGAACATACCTCAGCTATCGGGACTGATTCTTAATAATCTCACCCAAGTCTCTGAACGATGGTTACAGCAATCGAGTCAACCTAATCAGATAGTCTGAATGCATGAACACTGTTTAATCTAGCAATCAGTGTCTTCGTAGGGTAGAAACCATCACAAATCATGTGTTCAATGAGTGCTACACTTATGAGAGAACGTATAATGATGATCACCTTCCGCAAATTCTCGATGCTATTAACAAAAATATGAGTTTTAATGCCACTTTACCATATTTGTAAATGTACAAAAATTTAATAAGTATGACAAACGTACAAAGGTAGTACTGTTATTGATAATAAATTTAAAGTAACATCAATCAACTTTTATATGACTTCAAAAAGAAGAAACAAGTTTTCTCAAGAAGTTGGGGAATATTCGTAGTTTACGATGAGGATATTGGAGGTTTTATGCTGATAATGTCATTAAGAAGAACGATGAAAAGCTCCTCAACCAACCTACCCAGCTCAGAGAACAAAACTCCACCAAAAACTTATCAATATGCTTATTTAATGAATAAATACAATAACATAAGCATAAAATTACATTATATGTTGAATACTCCAATTTGGTTTAAGAATATACTTCCGTTTTTAGAAATTTTATCTCTTAAGTATATATGGATGATAATTCAACGTGAATGGTACAGACATCCGTAAAATTTAATGATAGTAATGTAAACTGTTTATTATATCCTATGCTTATTTAACTAAACAAAGCCAATGGTTATCATTATTCAATGTCTTAGAAGTTCATAGGACTTCAATGATCAAAACGTCATACCTAATCAAACTAATGTTAATGAATTTTCATAGTAATATTGTGGTGTGGGTTATTTATATCCACACAAGTAGTGTATGACGGTGGTCAGGCATAGAATGTATTTCAGTAGAAGGTCGATGAGGAAAGAACGGGAACGGAACGCAATTGGTATGAAAACACATGAACAATGAAATCCGAGACAATGGATTGGTGTTTGCAACAGGAACAGTCAAAGTTTAAGAAAATTGATTGGTATTTTGCAAACTAACGATTTACTATATGGTTCTCAGATTTTACTGAGATGCTCTGTAATTTTGTGCTCAAATACATTCAGTTGTCCCCGTCCATTTTCTGTTCACTATAATAATAATAATGATCGCTTTATTCAGTGAAGTAAATTTAATTACAGTAAATAATTCTAACACAAAATACCAATTACTGTAAAAGATTCAAATTACATATGTGTTTAACTTGTGAATATTCACAAAAAAGTGTATACAGGAACTTGTTTTAAACAGTAATTAGCTATCATCCACATTTATCCATAAATGCTTTACACTAGTATGCTGACAAGTGTCAAGTAGTACGAAACTCGGGTCCAGGGCGTCCTGTTGACTACCTCCAACCACCATCTAGTGTCTTGAAGTTCGTATTGAAGATATTGCTTGAAAGTTGTTTTGAGTTCTATATGTTGTTTAACTGTAGGAATGCTGTCCTTGCTTTTCCAATCCTCGCCTATACGTCTACATCAGATCCTCCTTTATGTTGCTGTTCAGGAACGTGAAAGTTTCCATCATCAAGTGTCATTGCGTTGGTATTCTCTGTATATATATTCTGACTCGAACCCAGGAACTTCTGTCTCACACGTGACCGCTTAACTTCCAAACCACTGGGCCGGGATACAGTGATGTTAATGTCTAACTTCAATCGACCCATTATCTTGCGCAACCGCTCATCGATTGAGCGAAACAACCGTTCAGTGCTTCCAGTCCATCAATGTTGGTCTTGTTTAGATAGACTCATGAATGCAATTATTAAAACTATTACAATCCCCGCAAATCCCCATTCTGACAAAAATTATTTGACATTTTTCCGAATATAGTAATACAATGAAGATTTACCTATATATATCTGAGTGAGTATGAACATATCTCTGAATCTAAGCTTACTGCCTACTTCTTAGCAATGCAAACAGTGAATGAATTGCAGTTACGAGTAAAAAATGTTTATAGATTCTAAACAAACAATTTTCTTTCCTCAATCGACGCTTTAAAAAAAACCTAATCCTTTTTCTATAACTACAGATGAATCGATAGATTTACACTGATGTGAATGTATGTAGCTGTTAATAAACAGATTAAATAGACAAGTTCACATTTTGTAAAATACTATAAACAAAACCCATCTGCATATAACATTTTTTCCCCAAACCACTCAGATTACAGGTTTTAAGTGTTTCACCATAAGATAGTCGGCTTTTATCCTTTAGACTCTTCAAATATATAAAAGAAAGAAACCGTATATAATTGTTAGCTATGCTTCATTTGTATCATCTACTTAGTTGTATTTTGCGTATATATAGATAAGTTAATCAGTAACATATGGTACATATATAATAATATAATCAAGCAATGATTTAAATAAAAGTCTTGTTTCATTTGTACAATTCAACATTTAAACAGAAAATAGACTTTCTTTTTTCATATCTATTTATAAGAAGAAAGAATTCTACATTGTAAAAGATCACTTTTCAGTGATATCAATAATAAACTTAACAAATGCATGTATTTTCATCTTCAATAAAGTATCCATTGGTTTTTTTAATTACTTACCAATTTTCAGACAACTTATCATCATACATGCTGTACTAATATTTGAATGAAGAATACTTTTTTCGATAAATTCTCTTCAGATTCTACAATTCATATATATCCAAATGATTAATCCTAAAAATGACCAGGTTAAGGGTAAAGTACATTGTTTAATGTATATGAATTTAAGATTGTCAAACAAAATAGGATATCAGACCACCTTTGGAAACCTGGAAGCACTGGACGGCCGTTTCGACCTATTGTGGGACTTCTCAGCAGTGCTCATCCACAATCCCGCTCGCATGTTTCGAACCGAAGGCCTTCGGTCTCGCGTGCGAACGCTTAACCTACTGGACCACTGAACCAGCACCCGATGGTGATAGTGTCTAACATCAACCAATCCGCGAAATTGCGCGACCAACTTCCATTGTACTGAGGTAGATACCTGTCTCCACCCGATTGGATTGGTTGGTGTTATACACTATCACCGCTGGATGCTGGCTCAGTGGTCCAGTAGGTTAAGCGTTCGCACGTGAGATCGTGGATGCGCACTGCTGAGGAGTCCCACAATTGGACAAAACGGCCTTCCAGTGCTTCCAGGTTTCCAAAGGTGGTCTAACATCAATTGGTTCATGATCTCAATCAAAAAACTTAATAATCTCTACAACCCTTATACTAGTAAAATAGGATAAAATTGTTAATGTTGATACGACTCATATGGAATGTTAACTTGAATCAGCGTATATGTTAAGCGAAAATCACAAGAGAAAAATGGATTGATTGAATCAGTTGAACTAGTTTAAGAAATGACTATGACTAGTTAGCGAAATCACTCATTCAGATGATAGGCTAATTAAGACTAATAAATCGTAAGTTACTCTTTATCATGATATGACACCAAAAAGAGAACTGATGGAAACTATAGCATTTTAACAGCTATTTTATCATGAAATAGAACTCCGCAAAGTGTCTAACTACTGTGCAGAATTAAATCCAGTTTCCTTTGGTCACTTTAACACATTGAAAATAGCGAGTAGGAATAGAGTTCCTCACATTCTTTCAACTTCAATCACTTCTTATATTATATGACCATCATATGATGTCATCGATTCTGAATTTACACTCGTATGGAGTATTCGGTACTCACTAATAATTATTTCCAAAATTAAAAGACGATATTTAATGACAAAAATGTGAATGAATTAAGGAGTATACTAAGGAAGAAATTATGACACATATTAGCTTCCAAATAATACAGGAACATTAAATGCAAAGTACATTGATACACATATCAGCTTATATCAAAGCATAACTTGTGTCAACAATTAATAGGAAAATAACGCAGAGGAAATCAAACGTATTTGTATGGAATATGATTTTGAAATTTAGGAAGTGATCTAGAGGTTAAACGCTTGCGTACGAAACCAAAGGTCCTGAGTTAGGATTCCGCGTGCAAGGTTGTGGAGTCTCATATTGGAATGAAATGGCCGTTCATTGCTTCCAAATTTTCAATGGTGGTTTAGCTTAGAGGACTCATGAGTTCAACTGTTAAAATTAATACGATCTCCACAAACTCACATTCCGATAAATTATATTGACAAATTTTGTAATTAAGAGCAATTCTACTTTGAAGCTTTTAAGGAAATCAGTTTGCTCTGGATGAATTGAGTTTACGTCACTAGATAGTGAACTATTGTACAGGATTAGCTTAAAGCTGATATACTATGCTTGTTTGATATGATCATGTCAGTGTCTAAGGTAAGATTGTATAATATTTTTTGCTACCTACTGAGGGGCTTATTTTTATGGAAAACATATGACACAATGATTTTTCTTTCTGGCCTTAAAGGTTGATAATCGTATGGCTTCTGATAATAGCAAGACTAAAATGAAATGTTGTGGTCTACAGAATTTAAAAAACAGATGTCATCTTTATGTTCGGCTACAAACCTATCCTTTCACTATGCACAGAAGTTACTTAATAGAACAGACAAACATTAAGTATCACTGAGTGTTTATCTAAAGTGGTATTTATCTTCAGTTGTTCAGTTAACTTGTTTACTGTGTGGCATTTATATTCTTATGAGGTTGAACAGTAGATTTAACTGATATTACAATAGCTAAAATGAAAGACTGTTTCTGGGGATTTCTGCCGAGTTCCTTTGGTTAATCAGGTATATTTGGAAGAGTTAATGTTCCGTTTCAACTTTACAGTCAATGATGGACTGTAATGAAAGTGGAAAAAACCAATTCTGATAATTTAAAATTAAAGTTTAAGCTACATTAAATGGATTAAAATCATAATATTAGGAAAGGGATTGATTTTACAAAGAAATGTATAAAACATGAAAATAATAACTGGTTGTTGTTAAGGTAGAAATAATGATAGGACAAGAGCATAGTGTATTTAGATAGTGACTTACAAAGGAATACTGGATGCTTGTTTCATACTTTTCAAAGCTCGTTAAATAAATGTGTCTCTATATTCTATTATTCATATGTACATTACTTTAAGTAACGTAACATTCGAATTCTTGGTTTTGTATACACTACATTACACTGAATAGGATAAATGGTACGTAATCTCCATTTTAATGATTGTGCGATGTTCCATAACACTGAAAGAACTGTTTGACCTTACATTTTCTAGTTATTCACAGATCAACTGTAAAATAAATTCATCTTACTTGTTTAATTAAAGTCACTAGAAAGTGTTATAATGATCTTATTCACAGCATATCCATATTATTAAAAAAATAACTCATTTTCATATGTTTTATAACTTTGAAATGCTTATGAGTAATACAATCATCTAATACTGGACAGTTACATCTGCTACAAAATTCAAGTACTCTCGTTAATTTTATCTCTTGGTTTGAAATAAGTGAATAAAATCAAATCTTGAGGGGTTTTATGGGAATTTTAATAATTTTATAGTTGAATTCATGAGTTAATTGAAGCTAGACCATCATGGAAAATCTGGAAGCACTGGAAAGGCGGTTTCGTCCCAGTGTGGAACTCCTCAGTAGTGTACAATTATGGACGGTGGCTCAAATTCATGGATTGGTCGAAGTTAGACATTAACACCGTTGGATGCCGGTTCAGTGATTTAGAGGTTAAGCGTTAGCACACGAGACCGATAATTCCTGGGTTCGAGTCTCACGGGGTGGGATCGTTAATGCAACTGCTGAAGAGTTTCACACTGAGATGCAACGACTGTCCAGTGCATCCAGGTTTTCTGTGGTCGTCTAGTTTCAACTGACTCCTGAATTCAACTATAAAATCAAATCTACCAATTTTTAAATAAAATACATAAATGTCAAAATATTTTGAACGGAAAAAGTATGGTATTTAAAAGTATATTAATATATTATCAATCTTTGTCATTGGAATCGTTCATGGTGATTTCAATGTTCAGTACTAAAGGCATCAAAATAAAGTGTGTGTATGTATGTGTTTGTTATTAAATATTAAAAGATAACTAAAGCTGGGAATACATAAGAAAATATTTGTCATTTTTTTATGTACATGTTATTAACTTTTGGTGTTTCAAAACGATTATGAATTTAGAAATAGATAAACAAACAATCATATTAAAATATAGAAACTACTAGATGAAATTCAGTTAGTAACTCTGCACTTTTGATTTACAGAAGTAAAACTGATCAGTCTTTGTTACCACACGTGCATCCCAAGTGGATTGCCTTGCTATTATGTTATTGCTACAAATTGTAATATATTTAGTATGTGGCTAATAGTGGAAACCAGGATGTGCATTCAGTCTTATTTTGAACTTAGCAGCTAGTTGTACTTCATCCCATTCCACACTGAGACCCAAACTGCGTACTTTCCTCTTCACATAGCTAATATTTTTTTGTGAAATTTACTCGATGACAAAATCAATGGATACTTTCAAGGAGTCCCGAAATAGGATAAAACTTACTGCCTAATGCTTCTAAATTATTAATAGTTCTTCAGATGACGTGAATCTTTGAGAGAACCAACTTGGTATTGAATAATTACCGTTAGTCCTAAACTTATTAAAAATCACTGCTCATTTTAGTGATTTTACGAGTTTTATTGACATCCAATACAAATGAAACGTAATATGAATATCGGATTCTTTCAGTGACTTTTCACTCAATAGACTTGTTAGGAAAGCGGTAATAAATGATTCGAAAAAATAATCATTCATTGACATTTGAACAAATAACTGAGCAGAATAACATAAATTCATCTTATTTCGTAAAGTTCTCATCAGCAGTTTACAAACTATAATATTTTAGAAATCTAAATTATTGTAAATTTTGCATACCTAGAACAGTAAAAATGAGTATGTACCATCATTATAGAGTAAACAGATTGAATACAAAGAATGGTGTAAATAAAATATGATAATTAAGAGAAGAATCTGGATAATCAGATGTGGTAACAAAAAATTATAGAGACAAAAAAACTAAGTCATTATATAATGTAGTAGTTAGACATAAATTAGGTGCCGTCTCAGTTGTCTAGAGGTTAAGCGTTCACGAGCGAGACCCAAGGTCCTGAATTCGAGTCCTGCATGTGGGATCGTGGACGCACATTGTTGAGAAGTCCCATATAAGGACGAAACGGCCATCTAGTGCTTCCAGATATTCAATGATGGTCTAAAATTATTCGATTCATGACCACAATCATAGATTAATAGTCATTAAAATTAACATAGGCTGAGATTAGTTAGTCAGGAAATAAAGTTATGAATTTGAAAGTTGTGCAACTATAGATTAGTTCACTTTCGTATTGATATCTCCGACTGATGAGCCCCAATTAGGACGAAACACGCATGCTAGATTCCACTGCTACCCACCATCATCTCTGTTTAAAACTATAGATTGTTTTAGCTAAGTAATATAATTATTTTTTTTTATTTTTTTACCTACTGACCTTCACTTATCATGTGATATGTGCTGTGAATTTTATTTTTCAACTACTATTGACAACATAAATTACAAATTGTTGCTAACACTAATATCACTCTCATTTGAATGAAATGTTAACGGGTAAATTTAAAGACAGCCTTGTCAATTATCAATGTATTTGTAACCAAGTTCACATTCATATAATGACATATATAAAAAAATAAATGGTCTAATATATACATTGTTACTTGGGAAGAAAACAAACTTGGTAATTATCACACTTATTTGTTCTTCCTATATATTTTTTTTCTAAAAAGGGTAACTTCAATGTGATTACATCAACTCTTTGTCTCTTATTGTATGTGTATGTCGTTTACTCTTTCTTTGTCTCTTCAAATTCATAATATGTATTTTTTTACACTATTAACTAGAGAAGTTAACCGATGTGTGTTCTTTTCATTTTAGAAACAAACTGTACTGACAGACACGAATCATTTGCAAACATAATACAACATTCATTTAAATGTTGTTCTGTATAGGAATAGTTGGATGAATATGCTGTGCTTACATATACACACATTCATATCTTTGGTACAATTTTTTTGTTGGTGGATAACGTTTTCTTCCTATGAAAAATGCACATTGGAATCACATGAATGAAACTTGTTTCGAACTTGTATTCATAACATAGACCTTTATATATTTAATTCAATAAACAAGCTATTTCCTATATGTCGTATATAAATCTAGCTAAACATAATCCCATAGTAAGTAGTAGTAGTAATAACAAATGTTTTGTCCTTAAAATTTTTATCATTTTTGCAAGAAAGGTGAGACAAAATGTAGTATAAACAATTAGAATACATAAGTACAGGACATTATTTTATTTTTAAAAACAAAACAGCTATACATTTTTACAGTCGAAGTCGTGGGTCGATTTAAGCCAGACCATCATTGAAAACCTGGAAGCAATGAATGACCGTTTCATTCTAGTATGAAACTTATCAGAAGTGAGCACCCACAACCCTGTACGCGGACTCCTGACTCAGAACCTTGGATCTCGTACGCAAACGTTTAACCTCTAGATGACTTAGTCGGTATTCAACAATGTTAATTTTCAACTTCAATCAATCTATGACCTTTTGCAACCCTTCGTTCATTGATTGATGTGAATAACTGTCTCACACCTAACATGAATCGGACTCCACAGATCACGGCTTCCCACTAGAACTCGAGGAGTTGCATCTTGAAGTTGGTCACTAGGGCGCATGCAATTGTTATCAGTGTGAGGATTTGTAGAGATTCTGGTTTTTCCACAGTTGAAATTTAATAAAATTGATAAAATTTCAACTATTTTAATCACTTACAAAGTATTGGCTGAATATGAACGTGTTCATCGAAGAATAGGAGAGTTTTTAATATGAAATCTCGTTGCACACGTAGTGGATGTGTATTGTCAAGTTGATCTAAATGGGATATATGCAACTGTGTGATACAACACCCTGTTTGAAATTTCGTTACAATATATATTGGTTAAACGAAATTTTCCAAAAAGAAATTCAAATTACTTTTCTCATAAAAAGCAGGGATTCGTATTGCAATCATTGAATATTACAAAGAAATAGATGACAATAATCAGTACAGATTATGGATATTACTGAATTCCATTGACATCACGAACCAATCTTAGTTGAAAAACCATTGAAAACCTGGAAGCATTAAACAGACATTTCGTCTTATCATGGGACTCCTCAGGAGTGCTCAAGTACCCTGTAAATAGGAGTCGAACCCAAATCCCTAGATCTCCTGCGCATACGTTTAACCCATAGACTGATGCGCTAGGATACAACAGTGTACAAATCTTACTTAAATCAATCCATGAGCGTAGGTGAGAACTGACGAGGAGTTCCAGCTTTTGAGGGTTTTCTAACTTAGACCTATTCGTAATATTAATGAAATAGAAAATAGCTTGAAATATTTTATCATCATATTCAGATCGCCACTTTCTCAGTCTCAAGCTTCGCGGTTAACACATGAAACTTCTGGTTGCTGAATTCGATTTCAACCTCTAATAATATTAATCTGTTAATTGTGAAACGTTTCACTTAATAACATCATATTGAGATTATACTAACTACAAATTACAGGTCTGTGCTTAAACTGTTTACACAAACAACAGTAAACTACATCACCACATCCACAGGGTTGGTTATTTGGTTGAATTCTGCTAGATGAAATCCAAAAAAACTGGAGTAAATAAGCTATTTATTAATACTTGAAAAGTTTGTCTATATTTCTCTAATCGATGTTAATTTGTGTAGGAAAAAATTTAAAAACTCAAATCAGTGGATGATAAAAAGGACTCAATTGTTTACTACTTCCAAACATTTATTTACTTTGTAACATATGAAACAGGATTCATGAATGAACATTTCTAAAAATTTCACAGGTTGAAATCATGAGTCAGTTGAAGCTAGACCACCATTGAAAACCTGGAAGCACTGGACGGCCGTTTCGTCCTAGTATGGGACTCCTCAGCAGTGCGCATCCACGAACCTGCCAGTGGAGGACAACCAGGTCTGTTGTGAGATGTCAGCTCACTGAAGACAATCGTGTTCGGTGGCGCAACTTCGTGGATTGGTTGAAGTTAGACATTAACACCGTTAGATGCCGGATCGGTGGTCTAATGGTTGGTCGCTCGCGCGTGGAACCAGTAGGTCCTGGGTTCGAATCCTGCAGAGGGTGAGGTCGTGGATACGCACTGCTGAGGAGTCCCACAATAGGATGAAACGGCCATCCAGTGCTTCCAGGTTTTCCATGGTTGTCTAGCTTCAACTGACTCATGATTTCAACCTGTGAAATTTCCTAAAATCTCAACAAAACTCATTCTGATTTCTAAAAATGTAAACCTTGTAAATCACGACACTTGAAGATTGAATATCCATGTAATTGAAGCAATTTTTAATTATTAACATTAATTGCTTGAAAGAAATCTGTTTGTTGTATAAATGAAAGCACTTTCATTTAATTTGTTTTAAGTCATCACTGACACTTAAACACATAAAGACTATTCTATATTATTTATTTTGATTGGTTTTTTTAATGTTGCATTATAAGCTACATTGTCATTAATGAATTAGTACCGAACTCAGTTTAATTCTTTAATGATTTCACTGATAGGTTTCTCACTTTCTTTAGAAAGAAGAAATAATGTTTTATAAAGAACGTAGCTTCATGAAACATCATTGCACATTATTGACATTCTTAACATTTGTGATAAAACTTAATTTAGTTAAATTAGTTTCTCAAAATAAATATCAATGTTTTCATAAATTTCTCGATTACCCAGGGTGTTTAACAAAATCCTGGTCAATTCTATGAGTTCGGTATACTCTGTACAATTCCTTTATATTCTATAATCCTTTCTATATATGTTATTTCATCATTTAAAACAATCAATATTTTCCCCATATATGTATAATACCATAAGTATATATTAGTGGAAGGACCTGCAAATAACTGTTTACCCTTGACATTACCTCTCCAATTTTTTAATATTAGAATAAAATATTTCATTAAACATAATGCAGAAACATCTATATAACTGAGTTATATCATTTCTATCCACTAAGACTGTAGTCTAATCGTTGTCTAACAAAAACGTAATTAATATCAGATGGGTTTCGTGGATATTATAGTAATTTCAATGGTTAAGATCATGAGTCAGTTGAAGCTAGACCATCATGGAAAACTTGGAAGCACTGGATGGCCGTTTCGTCCTATTGTGGGACTCCTCAGCAATGTGCATCCACGACCTCTCTCCCTGCGAGATTCGAACCCAGGACCTATCAGTAACTCTCTAAAAACAGTGGTGGGCGGTGGCTCAATTTCGTGAATCAGTTGAAGTTAGACATTAACACCGTTAGATGCCGGATCGGTGGTCTAATGGTTGGTCGCTCGCGCGTGGAACCAGTAGGTCCTGGGTTCGAATCCTGCAGAGGGTGAGGTCGTGGATACGCACTGCTGAGGAGTCCCACAATAGGATGAAACGGCCATCCAGTGCTTCCAGTTTTTCCATGGTTGTCTAGCTTCAAATGACTCATGATCCTAACCATTGAAAACGTAATTCTTAAAAATACTTTAGACAGATGTTTAAATAAACAATAATATATACTGTCATTATTCAAGCCATCAAACGTGTATCGATTGAAATGATTGACTTAGATGTATATTTGACAATGATAATTGCATTAATTTGATGGGAAATTTTGGTTATGTTACCATTTCAGTATTTGGTTAGTAGTCATAAAGTTTTCTGTTAACCAAGTTCAAATCAATATTACTGGCAGGCAATTATTTGTGTATGCCTTAACTGTTACATCATAGATTGTTTAATTTTATTATTCAGAAAATATTGTTTTATGTTTTTTTGTAAAATTTGAAACTCTTGTCTCTATTGAAATGATCATACTGGAAAAAAACAACTAATGTGTACTGACTTTTATAGTATAGAAAAAGTAATCATATTTATGAACAGTAGTATGATGATTAGATATTTGATTTTCTTTCTAATTAGTAGTGGTGTGGTGTGAGCTACTTATATTGACATAAGTACTTTATGATGTTAGTCATGAACAGAAGGTCTGGCAGCAAAGAGACAAGAGGATCGAACAGTAAAGAATCGAAACAGAATGCAATTTGTATAAAAATGCAAGAACAAAGAAGTCCCCACCCGTGTTCTGTTCACTACTTACTTACTTACTTACGCCTGTTACTCCCAATGGAGCATAGGCCGCTGACCAGCATTCTCCAACCCACTCTGTCATGGGCCTTCTTTTCTAGTTCCATCCAATTCTTGTTCATTTTTCTCATGTCTATTTCCATTTCTCGGCGTAATGTGTTCTTTGGTCTTCCTCTTTTCCTTTGGCCTTCAGGATTCCATATGAGGGCTTGTCTTGTGACGCAGTTGGGTGCTTTCCTCAATGTGTGTCCTATCCACTTCCAGCGCTTCTTCCTGATTTCTTCCTCCGCTGGGATCTGGTTTGTTCTCTCCCACAGTTGGTTGTTGCTAATAGTGTCCGGCCAATGGATCTGAAGTATTTTGCGTAGACAATTGTTAATAAACACCTGTATTTTCTGGATGATGGCTTTCGTAGTTCTCCAGGTTTCTGCCCCATACAGTAGAACTGTCTTGACATTTGTATTGAAAATCCTGACTTTGGTGTTGGTTGACAGTTGCTTTGAGTTCCAGATGTTCCTCAGTTGTAAATATGCTGCTCTTGCTTTGCCGATCCGCGCCTTCACATCTGCATCAGATCCACCCTGTTCATCAATGATGCTGCCCAAATATGTAAAGGTTTTTACATCTTCCAAATCTTCTCCGTCAATTGTGATTGGATTGGTGCATTCTGTGTTGTATCGGAGAATCCTGCTTTTCCCTTTGTGTATATTGAGACCTACTGCTGCTGAGGCTGCTGCCACACTGTTCGTCTTCTCCTGCATTTGTTGCTGCGTTTGGGATAGAAGGGCCAGATCATCTGCGAAGTCTAGATCGTCCAACTGCATCCTAGATGTCCATTGTATCCCGTGCTTCCCTTCAGACGTTGACGTCTTCATGATCCAGTCGATCACCAGGAGAAAGAGAAAGGGTGAGAGTAAGCAACCTTGCCTAACACCGGTCTTCACTTCGAACGACTTTGTCAACTGTCCTCCATGCACGATTTTGCAGTGTAATCCATCATATGAACTCTGTATGATATTGACTATCTTCTGAGGCACGCCGTAGTGTCGAAGAAGTTTCCATAGTGTTGTTCTGTCCACGCTATCAAATGCCTTTTCGTAGTCAATGAAGTTGATGTAGAGTGATGAATTCCATTCAATTGATTGTTCCACAATGATCCGTAGAGTTGCGATTTGGTCTGTACACGATCTATCCTTACGGAATCCTGCCTGTTGGTCACGAAGTTGGGTGTCTACACAGTCTTTCATCCTGTTTAACAATACCCTGTTGAAGACTTTTCCCGGTATTGAGAGAAGAATGACGCTCCTGTAGTTATCACAGTTGTTGAGATCGCCTTTCTTTGGTATTTTGACCAGGAGCCTTTTTTTCCAGTCTGTTGGTACTTGTTCTCCACACCAAATCTTGCTGAAGAGAATGTGGAGGATCTCTGTAGTTACTGCTATGTCTAATTTCAGTGCCTCTGCTGGAATGTTGTCCGGTCCCGATGCTTTGTCGCTCTTGATTTGTCTGAGCTGGTCGATTCGAGAGTTCTTTGAAGTGTTCTACCCACCTGTTTTGCTATCCTTCAATGTTGGCGATTACTTTGTCTTCCTTGCTTTTCACTGGTGGTTCTGGTTTGCGGCGATTTCCAGAGAGTTTCTTTGTCGTGTCATACAGTTGTCTCATGTTTCCTTCTCTTGCAGCCTTTTCCGCCGTCGTTGCTAAATCTTCCACATATTTACGTTTGTCGGTTCTGATGCTCTTCTTCACTCGCTTGTTTACTTCTGTGTATTCAGCTTGTGCCTTGGCTTTTTCTGCTCTTGTTCGACTGGTATTGATTGCTGCCTTCTTGTTCCTTCTTTCTTGAATCTTATCCAGTGTATCAACAGTGATCCATTCCTTGTGATGGTGCTTCTTGTGACCCAGGACCTCATGACATGTTGAAGTGATTGCCTCTTTGATCCCCTTCCAGTTGCTCTCCACAGTAGTTCCTTCTCCATTGAGTAGATCATGAAAGGCCTGGAACTTGTTGTTGAGGACTATCTTGAATTTGTTGAGTTTGTTAGTATCCTGAAGAAAGGCCGTATTGAACTTTTGTGATATTGTCCGCCCCGTTGTCCAGTGCTTCTTGAGTTTCAATTTCATCTTGGCGACCAGCAAGTGATGATCTGATGCTATATCAGCTCCTCTCTTGGTTCTCACGTCCTCTATAGTCCTCCTGAACGTTTTGTTGATGCAAATATGGTCGATTTGGTTTTGTGTATAGTGATCCGGTGAAGTCCATGTGGTTTTGTGTATGCGTTTATGTGGGAATATGGTGCCGCCTATGACCAGCTTATTGAAGGCACATAGATTTGCAAATCTCTCACCATTTTCGTTTCTTTCTCCCAGTCCGTGTCGTCCCATGATGTCTTCATATCCAGTGTTGTCCGTTCCAACCTTGGCGTTGAAATCTCCCATCAGAATAGTCAGGTCCTTTGTTGGGCACTTCTCGACGATTGACTGCAGCCTATTGTAGAATTGATCTTTAGCGTCTTCATTGTAGTCGTTGGTAGGCGCATAGCATTGGATGATGTTCATTGAAATACCCTCTTTCTTTGTTTTGAACGAGGCTTTGATGATCCTTGGTCCATGAGATTCCCATCCTATAAGCGCATTTTGCGCTTGTTTGGACAGCATCAATGCAACTCCTTGTGTATGTGGTGCATTTTCATCTTCATGGCCGGAGTATAACAGGAGCTCTCCTGTAGTTAGTCGTTGTTGTCCAACTTGTGTCCAATGTGTTTCACTGATCCCAAGTACCTCTAGGTTGTATCTTCTCATTTCTGCAGCAATTTGGAAGGCTCTCCCGGTGTCCCACATTGTACGAACATTCCATGTACCTAAATAAATGGTCGCTCTGGTTGTCAGAAGGGGCATCGGCCTCGTAACTTCCGAAGGAATTCGGCTTTCATCATGAGGCGTCATAATTCTTCTAAATGAAGACCTTCTGACTCCCAGGGCAGAGTTTAAAAGGTTTGAATAATTTTTTCTGGTTAGCGTTTTTTTAGCGAGTTAGTTTTCTACGGGATGGGGACGCTAACCCCATGCCCAACCCTCCTCCTTTATCCGGGCTTGGGACCGGCAGTAGCCCCCGGAGGGACTCGAGGCGGAGTTTCTGTTCACTACAGTGGTATGTAATTAGTTTCGAATAAAAAAAGCACTTCAGTTTCTACCCGATTGATAAAAATTACTATTGATTATGCTATTTTCTACAGTTTCACTTTATCAAATAAATTAAATCAGTGGTTAGTTGTTCTGATTTTCTATACCGATAATTATGAGTGTTAAAATTAAAAAAACGTGCTGTTGAACCATTTACAATCAAATATTGAAGCTGTTTAAGTGCTGTCATAAATTATGTGAAACAAATTAGAGGAAAGGACAAAATATACATCAATAAACTGGAACTTGATACAAATATGTAATAGCTAAAATGTTTCCATCACTCATATCAGCATATTCAGTTAGTCATAATCAAAGTAGGACAGGACATAGATATTATACCGATATAAGTAAACATACTAAATTTCAGTTTAGTCCTAGAAGGAATTAATACGATTAAAGCCATAGAAACAAATGACACCAACTATAATTGAAAGCTAAACTTGAAAAGTATAGAACAAATGAACTGTGTTTAGTATTGGAATACAGTATGCTCATTTTGTTCACTATAAAACTCCTTAGGTGTATACATCTGGATCTCAACATTTTTACTGTGGTGGACTAATATATATATATATATATATATATATATATATATATATCATATCATATCATATCATATAAGTATATAAATGATAATAATGTCACTTTAAATAAACAATCAATTATACGTAACTGACTTAGTTCTATGCACTATAAGTACATGTAATATACACAGAGTATAATTCACAAACGGTTATCAGTTACCTGTTCAATAGATTCAAAATATATATCCAAAATCATTATTATTATAGGAGATTATTTGTTTCTAAAAACTAGATATACTTCAATATTATGACAGATTATGGTTCAAGATAACGTTCAGAAATATCAACTGTGAAGATATACATAAAATATTAGTAGAAACCTAGAAATATATGGAAGGAATATTTGGTAAGAAGAAAATGATGAATGATAGATAGTAAATGCATTTAATGAAGGATAATCAATGTATTCTGCAAAAAACAGTGTACAGGGTAATTCCAAAATAGAATTCAATAATACTATATATATATATATATATATATATATATATATATATATATATCAATAATAAAAGTTGTATAGATACAATGAAATAATGTGGATAATGGTAAAAATTATTTATAAATTATATTTAGACTAATGATCTCTTTAAATTTACTTGGTATTGTTTAGTTGAATTTTCTTATTAACGTTTAAGACTGCAATTAATCAGTCACTTATTAGCATATGTGAATCCTGTGCGTATAGCCTCGATATTGCTTTAATTCATAGGCATTATAAGAAAGATGGATAGTGGCTAATAGTGGGATCCAGGACGCATGTTTCCTCCTATTTGGAACTCGTCAGCTGGATGTACCTGCTAGCCACTATCCATCTCTCCCTACATTGCTTGTGAATTAAAGCAATATCATGGCAATACGCACAGTATGCACATATGCCAATAAGAGACTGATCAATTGCAGTCTCAAAAATCAATAGGAAAATTCAAGTAAACAATACCAAGTGAATTTAAACTTCATCCTATTGCACAAGAAATTGACTATCAGGACTCAATAGTTAAGTGGATAACGCCATGGCGTTTGAAGCGAACGGTACTGGGTTCGAGTCCCAGAGTGAACATCAACTCTGAGATGCAGATACATCCAGCTAAAGAGTTTCAATTAGGACGAAAATCGTGTTCTGGATTTCACTGCTATCCACTATTTATCTTCGCTTATAATAAACATCTCCTTATAGTTCACAATGAATTGAAAAGTAAATAAGTAAAAATATTAATATCAATAACATTATAAAACTAAAAAGAAGGAAGATTTAAACAAAGCAAATGGATAAATTCAAATGATGACAGATACAGTTGTCATCAAACAAATTTGAAAAAAAAAACACAAAACACGACTTTTCAATGTTAACTAAGCATCAAAGACAATTTAATGTGATATTCAGTCATCTATGTAACTGACCATGTATAAACGGTTTAGAGAGTTTTAATAACATTAGGTACTACTATATTTTATGATATTTACTATTAATGCTAAGTCATTATTAAGCATTTTCAATCATAGACGAGTCAATCATGAAGCTTTTACTGTGTTTCTAAATAACTTTATCGTGAGAATCAATATCAAAATGATTTTCTCCACAGTTAGCTAACAGTCTATTCTGTTAACGTAGAATTCGATCATTTACTTATTTCCTTACTTATGCCTGTTATCCCCATTGGAGCGTAGGCCACCGACCAGCATTCTCCAGCCTACTCTGTCAAGGGCCTTCCTCTCTAGTTCTATCCAACTGTTGTTCACTCTTCTCAAATCTGTCTCCATTTCTCAGCGTAATGTGTTCTTCGGTCTTCCTCTTCTCCTTTGACCTTAAGGATTTCAAGTGAGGAAATCGATTGGTCATTATTAACTAATTTCTAAACTTTGAGTTATTTTGAAAAAAAATCATTATGATGATTGAGAGTATTTGAATTATTGTACAAACTAGGAATCCCAGAAATAATGCAACTTAACCAAGAAGTATTAGATGAGCACGAACAAACCTATTGTATTCAGAAATGGAACTCAGACAATCATCAAGTACAAAGAAATCATTAGTTCATGCAAACACCACAAATATTCACTATTCTCTGATATTTATTTTGGTATACTTGAATTTCTTTCTTGTAACAGAAAACAAGCAAATGTGAATTAAATCCTCTTCAAAATATATTAGAAATATTGTTCACTTGTTATTCAAATACACTTCGTAGGTGTAGAATTATGGTCTACTTCGATATTAGTACTGCTTTAATAATAGACCTATTCCTAAAATTGTAGATTTGTCGTGATATAACTGCCTAATCTATAGGATTTTACGTGGAAGTCACATCATATTCTACACCAACTCATCGCATCGTAACAATCATCAATATATGATCAGTCAGTCAGTCAGCTACAACGTAGGACCATCAGTCCAAGTTGCCATACCGCATTAGTACAGCAAGATGAACACCGGATTCATAAGAATGGTTAAGTCAACGGTGGTAATGTATAAAAGAAAGATTGCATATAAGGACATAGTACAGGGAGAAAGAATTAGTTCGTAGAAAGAAAGTTATGAAGTGATTTTAATCTCTTAGCATAAGGGAAGACAGAGAGTGTATACACCGACGCCATTGTGATCGATTCTGAGCCATGTCACAAAGAGTCTCCAACCATTGGTTACGATAGTCACGCGGACCTCAACCAAGTAGTCTGCATCTACCAACGTGGCTCAGACTAGAAGTTAGTAACTTCAAGCACTGATGCCACGTTTTGGTTTGGCCGCCCAATATATGATGGAGAACAAACTTAGACTAGAGATGGAACAATATATTTATTATGAATAAAAGATATATGACAACACTCAAGTTAGGCTACGCCTGCAAGGCCAAGCCATGCCATCCGATCAATTCAAATTAATCCAATGAATTGTTCCCGCTTTCTCCATCATTGGGTTTTTCTCCGTGTTAAATATTGAATATCTATTTTCCTAGTTGTCTCGTGTTCAGCTTTGAGAATTGTGTGGTTAGGGCCTAATGCCACTACATAGGTATTTAAGGGATAATGATGATAATTATATTCCTAATGGATACAAATACATCGAATCAATTGCCATTTTCATTTGTTTTCGTAATAAAAAAACTTCAGATTATTTCTCAAATCTTATACAAATTGCTTAAGATTTTCTTTTGTATATATATATATATATTCGAATATTCGTCATTATTAGAACGAATAGTTTGACAGAAATTAGGCGCCCAATATCTAGAATACATTAGTTGTAGTAATCTTTGACAAAATTAAAGAAGACTATATGATAGACGAAAAAAAGATGAATAATTTTGAAAGAAAAAAACGCTTCTTAGATACTTAAGAATTCATCTTAACAATCATTTAAACATAAATAAGATCATATACTGGTAAACACATCATAAATAATCAATTTTGTTTCATTTTCATGGTGATCATATCAATATTTTAGCAATATTTTGTTTATGTTAATTCCCTTAGATAATAATGTTATGAAATCAATTAATATTCTGGGTATTGTGTTATTTTTATCAGTAATAAAGGAAAATGGAACTATTAAAAAGTCACCTTTGTGGAAGTATACAAACAAAAACTTGAACCTAACAAAAAAAGAACATATTATTATACTTTTATTTAGTATAAGTCATTATAATACATGCGATTATTTAATGATAAAAAAACACACTTGTATGTCTTGAAATTAATAACAGTATAAGTAGATATAAAGAAAGATGGATAGTGGATAGTAGTGGAATCCAGAACGCGCGTTTTGTCAGCTGAATGTACCTGCATTACAGAGTTGATGTTCACTCTAGGACTCGAACCTAATACTTTTTGCTTCAAACACCATCACGTTATCCACTTAGCTACTGAGTCTATCTTTGTTTATAATACTTGTGAATTACAACAATATCATAGAAATATGCACAGGATGCATATATGCTAATAAGAGACTGGTCAATTTCAGTCTGAAACATCAATAGGAAGATTCAAGTAAACACCACCAAGTGAATTTAATATGAACAGATAGTTAGCTTCAGCTAAAGGATACTGTGAATGGTTATCAGTTAGATCTAAATGGTATTCTCAAAAACAAAATTATAATTCTGCAAACTTTTTATTTCTTACAATTGACTGATGGATTTAAATATATTATTATTAGTTAGCCATTTCATGGCGTGAATAAATCGATCATGAGAAAGTTATCTTTTTCATATGGTCTAGTACACATTGTTAAGTTGTTTAATAGAATTATTGTAACTGGAAATATTTTATTTCCCACAAATTAGATAATAAATCTTCTCAGTTACAAGACGATTACTATCTTTAAGCATTCCTATTACTTAATGAATTATGAGGTCCAAAGAGGAGCCATACTGTTAGCTAGTGTCATTGCGATTTGTGCATCATAATCGTCTCGATTCAGTGGTTCATATAATAAGAGAAAATCGACAAAAGCGAAAAAATGTGTTAAAATATTAAAAAGAGAGTTAATTGATTGCTTGTAGAATATGTATAAATGTTTTACAACTTCCAACGATGAAAAACCCAATAAATCACCATTATTGTTGTAAATTTGGAATATGTAGTTTATCTAAGAGGATGAAATTACTGTGGTGTTTGAATGAACTAACGATACCTTTGTACTTGTTGAATGTTTGATTTCGAATTCTAAATACAGTACATTCGTTTGTGGTTATCTAGTACTTCTTGATCCGATTACGTTATTGCTGGGATTATTAGTTCATACTATAATTCAAATACTCTTGATTATTACAATTATACTTCTTCAAAAACCATCATAGAGAAGATTAGTTGATTTACATCATTATCAAATAAGATAGTACTTTTTTTGTCATTTGATCACTCAATATATTCTTTCATGTAGCTTCTACTCTATTGTGTAACTCATCTTGAAATTTCTAACAATTAATCAATTTCAATATAAATCTCACCTACCATATATGACATATGCTTTAGTTTCATTGAATAATGTAATACGATTGCCCAAAACCATTGGCATAACTTCGACATTTCCAAATTGATTATTTTAAGAAGGTAAACAGGTTAACTAAGATATATGAGCTATTCTAACGTTTAATGATAAATGTTAGAGACTAGCGAAATATTAATCATTTATGGTTAATAATATTTACCTTTTATTTTTTAAATTGATTTATGTCTATAAGAAAGTGAATGGAATTTGATTGTTTTAGTAAATTATATTTCCCAGGAATTTTAAGGAGGGAAAAACAATATTAATGAAGTAATTAATGTACTTTAAGATAAATGAATAAAGTAAAACGTTTGCAAATATGGTTTTTTTCGTGGAAATAAATATAAATAATTACATAATTTCAGGAACTGGTTAACATGTAGTCTTATCATTTACTACATAATGTTACCGATTACTGGTCATATTTTGACATGTATTTATTAAGTTGGAATTGTTACTTACTTACTTTCGCCTGTTACTCCTCGTGAAGGAGTATAGGTCACTCACAAGCATTCTCCATCCAACCCTGTCCTGGGCAATCTTTTCGAGCTCCTCCAAGTTGTTATTCGTCATTTTCATACCTGCTTCTATTTCCTGACGTAATGTGTTCTTAGGTCTTCCTCTTCTCCGCTTCCCTTCAGGAGTTCAAATTAGGGCTTGCCTCGTGATGCAGTTTGGTGATTTGCGTAATGTATGTCCTATCCATTTTCATCGTCTTTTACTAATTTCTTCTTCAGCTGGAAGGTTGTTGCTGATGGTATCCGGCCAATGGATGTTGAGTATCTTGCGTAGACAACTATGTATAATACTTGTACCTTCTTGATGGTGGTTATTGTAGTTCACCAAGTTTCAGCTCCGTACAGTAGAACGTTCGTATTGAAGATTCTCACTTTGATATTGGTTGAAAGTTGTTTTGAGTTCCATATGTTCTTCAACTGAGGGAATGTGGCCCTTTCTTTGCCAATCCTCGCCTTTACATCTCCATCTGATCCTCCTTGTTCGTCGATGATGCTTCCCAGGTATGTGAAGGATTACAGATTTTTCAGAGTTTTTGCCATCATGTGTGACTGGGTTGGTGTTCTCTGTGTTGTATTTGAGGACCTTGGTTTTTCCCTTGTGTATGCTGAGGCCTACTGATGCAGAGACTGTTGATACACCAGTTGTCTTTATCTGCATTTGTTCGTGTGTATGGGATAGGAGGGCTAGGTCATCTAAGAAGTTGGAATTGTTATATACAATTAATTATTGTTAACGAAGTCAGTAAGTAGTTAAAAACTACTATTCATATTCCTTACTTGTTTATTGAATTTAAACAATTGAGGAGGTTTTTTGGCTGTTAAACTAAGTGGTTTGACTTTGTAAATGAATGTATATGAATTTAAATATTTACTAGGTCGATTTATAACTTTGAGAGTGATAGTGAAAACATGTGATGCGGATCCTTTTGATGACTGCCAGTCGGTTGACCACTCAGTTGAAACCACTATAGATGAAAGTGTCACATCTAAAGTAGTTAGAAGGTATTTTTAAGGAAATTACTATATCTCATGTGTGTGTTTTTAATGTGATTTGAATTTGTCTGGCTGAGCAATGAAACGTAAATAAACCAATTAGTGTATGAAGCACACTAAATTACTGAAAGGACAGTTTTATTTTAAATGAATAAATATTAACTAGAAATTGTAGTTAGTTAAGAAGAAAACGAATAGATGAACTTGACCTCACTCTTGTGTTTATGTTATGTTTAGAGAGACAGAAACTTTGCGAAACACAAAATCAATAATAATAATAATAATAATAATAATAATAATAATAATAATAATAGGAAAAATCGTTATTTGAAAGCTTACTTGTAAGGGAAACTAGTGGTATTCTTGTTTGTTTACCATCGATTGTTATCCTAACAAGTGGTTGTTATAGATAGTCTACAAGAAACCCCGGACCTAGGTTTCGTGTACTTTGGTGTATGTCAGCGAGGTATACCTGTAATTTTATAGGAAGTGATGCTCCCTGGAGGATTAGAATAGCTCAGAGATAACGTCTCTATCTGTGAAGCTGGTTGGCACGGGATCGAATCCTCCATAGAACATCAATTCCTTCAGGGTCACAGGTACACCTTGCTGACGAGTGTCAAATAAAACAAAACCTAGGTCTAGGGTTTCCTTTCAACTACCTCCAACTACCACTTTACATCTTAACATAGTGCACGCGATATCGAGTCATCTAGGCTAGTGCCCATATTACAACTTGATCGACAGAACTCAATCTGCACTAAGAAGGATGTGAAATACACGGCATTGGTGATCAATCGTTTTTAGAAGGATTTAATTCAGAAGTACAGCTATTGTTAACTTTATTTTTAGATTTTCTAGATTTACATTATTATTTGTAGTTCTTTTGTGTAGCTCAGAAGAGAATGCGACATAAATTGTTTAAGTTAGGATAATGTATTTAAATATTTGGAAGTTTAGGAAATTGTGTAAACATTCATACATATTACTTGTTCTGATCTTGCTACTGATGTTTAGTATTGCAATTAGTCGACCTCTTTAGGCATGTTGACATTCTATGCAGATTGCATCTATATCTCCACTAATTCTCAAACATTTTTAACATCCAGCTATCGAAACCCAAATAAGACTAAACTCGTGTCCTTGATTCCACTGCTAGCTACCATCCTTTTCTGCCTAGAAAACTGAAAAACGGATTTCCTGAATAATTAACATCACCTAAAATGATGCACAACTGATTCACCATAGCTTGAAACTCCTCAGGAATACACAGATGATTCCGTATGGGGTCAGACTCGAGTAAATTTGAAATGACAACTGTAATTTAAGTGGAATCCAATAGTTCGTATCTTTAAATCCATTTAATTTTTGAGAGAGAAAGAGATTTTTATCTGACGGTATCAATGAGTTATTATCTCACTTTTGATTTAGTTCATTCAACCTTCTACAGTTTGTTATATCTTTAAATTGATCTCACTCTATGCTAATTCCGGACTATGGAAGAAACCTATCACCAGCGCAATATGGAAATAACTGACACAAACACTTTAGCAATAATCCACAACGAAAAAACCCAACAAGAATGCAGAAGAGTTCAGTAGAAAACTTAATATTTTACGAATTTGAAGATAAATTAAAACAGAACAACTTTACGTATACAGGAATTAAACATGACCTCAGGAAAATTCAGCAAAATAAAGGTGCTAATGATCAACCAGAACATAACTTAGATTATGCATCAATAAAAGTTTAGGAAATTTTACTCGTGGTTCTAGTTACAAGAAAGAATTAACGTGTAGTGACTCACATTTATCACGAGAACACGACTGGTTTACTAAAAACAATTATTATTATAACCAACTGTACCAGTGCTTGTTTTAATGTGCTTTTGTTTGGCTGTGCTAATGACAGCTATATTGTGCTTCCATTCTTATTCTTACACTTTGATTGTGACCTCGCGCGAATTCAGTTACGTTTTGTAAGCAAGCTTGTATCCTGGCACGATCTCGGTATCCTTTCGATACCACGAGATCGCCAGCAAATATATCTCGATTTGGTCCATTAACTGCCTTCTGATATTGGCTTCCGGGGGATTTTATGGATTTATTTGGCATGCGATCCTCTGTAGCGGTGTTCATAGTCAACCGCGACTCGACGCCACGCTACAACTGGTGAGCCAAATTTTGGAACACGCCTCAGCCTCTGGTCGAATCTTCCAAAGAAGCCAATTCGGTGAGTCTATAGTTTATCTATCCACGTCTGTCGTATATTTTCATATTTTTTAATATATAATATACGCGACATGACGGATAAAGACAAGAATAGTACTAATATAATAGACTCCCATGTATGTGTACCGAATCCTTGTCACTTTTTATTCGCGTGACGGTAAATTCCACGCTTTATTCGAGAAAGTTTCCCCTATTAACTATTCTCCTCGCTGACCCGGCTGCTTGGTACGGAATGCATACGCATAAGCATATCTGTCTACCACCCAGCACCAAATGGTTAAGTTGAACGGTTTCACTGCCAACTTAAAAGTGCTCTACGAGCACACGAAAACGGCAACTGGCACGAAACCTTACCGCTCGTTCTTTTAGGGATCAGAACGAGCTTAAAGGCAGATATCCAATGTTCCGCCGCTGAACTTGTATACGGCACGACATTGCGTCTGCCCGGAGAATTCTTCACACCACGGAGCAGACCTAATTTCGGTAAATCAGACTACGTCCATCGACTGTCTGCATTTATGCGAACGCTGTCTCCGGTGTCAACTCGAATACAACATCGACAGGTCGCTCTCCCTCGAGAGTTATCTACCTGTTCACATGTTTTTGTACGAGTAGATTCGGTACGCAAACCTTGGCAACAACCTTACGAAGGCCCTTTTCACGTGATCGCTCGTCACGAAAAGACCTTCAAGGTTGATCGACATGGCCGCGTCGAGATCGTCAGCATTGATCGTCTCAAACCAGCACACGTCGATGACAGTGCCCTATCTGATACCCTGAGATTCAATGCTAGACCTATCAAACCTAGCGGGATCCTTAAATCTTCTTCAGGTCCCACGCTAGATACATCTGAGACCTCATTCTCACGTCCCGGTCAACAGCACGCGTCATCTGCACCGTCTACGGACGAGACGACAGTCTCACGTCCAGATCAGCAGACCACGCCGCCCTTGACTTCGGATGAGATTGCAGGCTCACGAAATACGAACGAGACTACCGTCTCACGTTCCGGTCGCCGAGTACGGTTGCCCGTACGCTTCCGCGACTAGTCGCGCAGTCAACAACCGATACGGTGTAGGATTATTCCTATGCTACACGCATGCTACACTCTTCTCTTTTTTGATTTTCTTTTTGTTTCCTGAGCCCACGCCTTCGATCATCTCCGTTTGGTTCCGTCGACTTCAGTCAACTTTGGCGAAAGCTGGCCTGATCACCCACGCTCTTGTCAACGTACTCAGTCGATATATTGGTTTCGAATGCTTGGCATACGCTTGGTCTCGAACTTGGTCGTTATGGTCGCTTCTGGTTCATCGGCTCAACGTGGTTTCGTCCTACGTCTGCAACGTTTCTGGTCCGCATTCCCTACGAACGCAATCTTCAGATTCTGGATACAAACCACTCTGGTGTAGCATGCCAACTCAAGCAACAAATACAGCACATCGCTCCTGGTACCGTTCTCCGAAAACGACCTTCGTTGGCAACTCGACGATCAACGATCGCTTTCCTGTTCGCCAATTCTTCCGTCCTACAATCGCTCGTCAGCCGATCAGTCCCACGATTTAAACCGCTATTTATCGAAAGTGTAAACCCTTTCTAGCGGGGGGCTCCTGTAGTGACTCACATTTATCACGAGAACACGACTGGTTTAATAAAAACAATTATTATTATAACCAACTGTACCAGTGTTTGTTTTAATGTGCTTTTGTTTGACTGTGCTAATGACAGCTATATTGTGCTTCCATTCTTATTCTTACACTTTGATTGTAACTTCGCGCGAATTCGGTTACGTTTTGTAACCAAGCTTGTATCCTGGCACGATCTCGGTATCCTTTCGATACCACGAGATCGCCAGCAAATATATCTCGATTTGGTCCATTAACTGCCTTCTGATATTTGGCTTCCGGGGGAGTTTTTGAATTTATTTGGTTACGTTCAGCCTTCGCCTTCTGATTTGCTTGGCACGTGTTTTTTGGTAGCGGTGTTCATAGTCGATCTCGACTCGACGCCACACTACAAACGCTCATTCACAGAACTGCATAACTTAGGGTGTTTGTATACATTTTTTCACTAGAACTTTAGATTATTTATTTTGAACTAAGCCACTAGGAACCATACAATAAGTATTTACTTCAAATACTTTATGGCGATATTTTTAGAAGTTTAGAAGAGGTAACAACTACCTCATTAAGTGAGATTTATGAAGGTATCTTCCTACTTTTAGGTATTTATTACATTGTAAAGTTAGTCTTGATGGTATCTGCTAGGAATAATTTATATAATATATATATAATGATTTATATTTAATCACTTAAGTTGCCCTTATTTATAAGAAAATTGTTTAACGGATATTTATTAGGAATTACCAACATGCAGAATTCACAGACGTAGTCACGTTTAGTTTGAGGTTAATGGCTATTTAAAAAAAGAGATTGAGACACCTTATTAAAGTCAAATAGAAGTAATATAAATTCACCTTGGTCATGTCGAGGTTATTTTCAGTTATTGTTTATTCCTTATCCCTTATATTTGTCATTAATATTGTCAACTTTACATAAGCATTTCTGTGGTGTTTCTATGAACTAGTGATTCCTTTGTGTGTTGATGACTGCTTGATTTCTAATTCCAAATACAATAGGTTTGTTCGTGCTCATCTAATACTTCTTGGTTAAATTGCATTATTTCTAGGATTCTCAGTTTGTACTATAATTCAAATACTCCTAATTATCACAGTATTGCATCATTTGTTCTTGCCAATTAGATAACACTCCTTTCTTAATATAACATTGATTTATCTCAAAATTCGGATGTATGCTTTGCAAGTGAAGTATGAGTTTTGAAAATACTTTGTTTCGTTATATTTCTTTTCTGTCAGATAGTGGCTTGACCAACTTTCGTTTTGGTTTTTCATATTCTTAATAAGCAAAACGTTCAGCGACATGTTCAGTCACTTGTAAATATGAAATCCATAACTGTATTCATAGGACGGATTTTACACGGAGTTTCTGCGCACTTCCTCGGTCGATTATAAATTATTATCACAATTCAAGCTTCTTTCATTTGTATACATATCCATGACACTAAATAATTGAATACTTTGAAGAGTGTGTGTTTGATTACACTTGTACCCCTATACTTAAATTCTTGTTAAACTGAACTTTGTTAAACTGCATACCTCATTTAACTGTGCTCTGGCATAATGTCGGATGAAAACAAATGCATTCTATGTGGTACGTCACCCCGAATGCCTTGGTGCAGAAAATTGTATCAGAACTCTGCTCTCCCTCTCAAAACAGTTGAAACTCTACTATGGCAAATGTGAGGGAAGTCCACTGACTGCTATCATGTGCCACAAAATGTGCCAATAAAATGAAACGACAAAAAGCGGATACCTAGAGCTTAAACCAGTTTAGCTGATTTAGAGAACCCACTTTGGGGAGTTGGAAAGCACTAATTCCAAATCCTTAGTGAACATGAGATGAACTGCCATATGGTGACCTGCTTTTGGCCACCAGTTACCGTGAAACAGGATTTCAAAACGTCCCTTTGTTGCTTACGGATTTAACCTCCAGTCCAAAGGTTAGGAAGATTGTCAGGTAAGTAAATTACCTGTTTTGGTTTGTGTACACTGGGAGCATCGCAGAACCTTCACAAATATGGTAGAAAATAATTACCATGGAAATAATATACTTACAACTAACACTTATTCTGTTAACATTCAGTGTCTTCAGATATGGAACGCTCTATAAGCACTTCTACAAGACCCATAGGAACCTGCGCATGCTCTCACTCTTAATGGATGCAGTAGAAAATTTTATGTATCTGGATAGCTGTGTGAGTAATGATGACGACGTATCAGATTGAAGATGCCACAAGTATTTGGAATTTTACAACGCTTTAACTAGTAACAACTAATATGAAATCAAAAGATAGAAGCGAGGAGGTTCGAAGATACACTTGACAGGTTATCAATATATCGTGGATCGACTGATCTAATCTGGCTAGCGATTGCAGGGGATGTTGAGCATGGCGTTTTCACTCGTGATCTGGTGCGGATGCATGACCGAGAGCCTTCAGCTAGGTGAGTACACTAAAACTAACGTGGACTTACAGAGCTATTTTTATTTTAGGGATTTATTTAACGCCACAAGATTATGTCAACCTAGGTATAGCATAAGCAAGAGCGGCTCGTCACGTTCTGAGCCATCTTTTTGTGGCATTATCCTGACTGTAAAGAGTCTTATTTAAGACATATCGGTGAGAGCATTTCTGATCTATGCTTTCAAAACCTGATTTCTCAGAGCTGAGAACGTTGGAAGACTGTCTATGTTCAATCATCGTCGTATCTGAAGGACCTCCTACACTCGGTGACAAAAATATGTTTGTAATGCTGAGGTTTGATGAAATGTGTTCGGTCAATGTGGCGATAATTTCCTTTATCTCAACATTTCAGAAGACTGAGTTTGATGATACAGACGTGCTGGGACGACGCCCCTAACCACACTTTAAGAGGCGATCAGATTTTGATGTATAGAATACTAAATGTTTTTGGACCTGATATATCCTCTCTTTCTCTTCCTTCCAGATCAGGACAACTCAAAGGACATAGCAGGTAAGTAGAAAAGCTGAGAATGAACAAAATACCCGTGGCATACACGTTTTCACACCGAGTCATCAATTCTTGGAACCTGTTACTCGTGGCAGTGGTGTCAGAATCTTCAAATGACTCATTCAAAATAAGACTATACCCTCACAGAGGTATACTGAAAAATGAATAACATATACCGCAGACCTTCTGTTCTCACTGAACATATCTGATTCACACTAATTAAAACGATAGTGGTATTTTTCCTCGTTGAGTAAATGCCATTGTTTTGATCGTTATTATGTATCAAGATTACTGTTTTCACTTTAATCGAATTTATTTCAGTTAAAGCATTCGATTATAGTATCGTTTCTGCTTCCATATTAGTTTGTCGTCGGTGTTTCAAAAAGGGCAGTGATTTTGTACTTGTTGTGATTATTCTTGCTTTTGTGTAATTATTACATCAAAAGCATTCTTGGTCCGGCGGCCTGCTTGAATATCTGGGCTACCTGTTCCTTCGATCTAGATATTTCTTCAAGTTATCTGTTTTGTTGTTTGTTTTAGCACATCAATATGTCAATTGTGCTCACAATCTATTCGGGCGCGTTTATGAAAAGTTTACAACCTTTCGCTATACGGGATACAGAAAGGTACAATCAGTAACATCATGGTGGCTGCAATATGCAATGAAACGAATGAACATTAATCAAATGTGGATTACCGAATTCCTAACATCTAACTGGTCATCATTCGAAATTTATCGTCACAATCGATCAAGATATAAGAAAAAGAAACTTGTTGAAATACTTTATGCTGAGAATTCTATGTTGTACCAAAAGTATAATGTTGAATAAAGCTTCTTATAATAATAATAATAATAATCAAAGTAACTTAGTTAAGGCTTGAAATCTTGCTAAAGTTTGTCATGTAGTACCCTTTTACTCGTTGACTGACACTGTGTTCATACTGCGATCATAATGTGTTTTACACCTTGAGCTGACTAGAATGGTTGGTAGTACTCACAAATGTGGACAACAAAACTGTTTGTTCCCTGTGGAGGAAGGAATGCAGTGTGATGAATGCAAAAAGTGGTTCCATGAGATGTGCACCCGTTTAAGTCCCACTGCATACAAAAGATGTTCGAAGCCTAACTCACATTGGCTCTGCATGTTTTGCTGTGCAAATAAAACGTTACTAATACAGGAGGCTATGAGCCTATTGGCTTTGGCCTGCAAGAGGAACGATGGAGCATGCGCTGATAACATGAGTACTGAAAGTGATGAATGTGTCAGTGTAGTACGTGCTGTTACGAGACTCCGTAAACAACCGACGTTAGCCGACGGAAAAGCGAAATCTCCGTTAACATTAACGACGGGGGTAGTAACACCTGATACTGGCGTTGGTAACCATGCACCCCTATTGGAAACTGAAGGTCTGTATAAAACCGTCACTGCTCCGAATAATCACAGTGTCCTGAGGGATGAAAAATGGACTACGGACGGAGAAAACGAAAGAAAAAGAAAAAGGCTGTAGGCAGTACGCAAATGGTTAGTAAGTCACTAAATGCACCACCAAAATCTGACCCACTGCCAAAATCTGATAGTGGGAGAGAAACCCACCCCGGCGTGAGTGAGAAGAAAAATCTAATCTCATCGAATATTATTGTGAGCAAATTGCTGGAGTCAAACGACCCTGACAGAAACTTGGTTAGTCCATGACTTAGACATCATACCAGAATTATTCGGATACCATTATCCCAGGAGTGATAGACATAGATGTAGAAAAGGAAGTGGCGCCCTGTTATATATAGTCAATAATATTAATATCCGCTCCTCTGCTAGCGAATCCCCTGATAGCGGTGCTTGCGAAATCATTAGATGTAAATTGTCTATCGGATGTAGTACATTTATGCTCGATGTTATCAATCGCAGCCCGATCTGCTCAGCTGATGACTTTATTTCAGAGCACATTCATCTTTAGAGTGCAAATACCATATGCTTGATAATAGGAGACTTTAATGCACCTGATATTAGTTGGACTGAGATGACCACGGAAGTATCTATAAACTCCTATGATAGTAGGTCCCTGGTAACAATAATTGAGCATGCACTAGTGCAGCATGTATCCAAACCCACACGTTTTGGTACTAACCAAGATTCTTCTCTGTTGAACTTGGTAATCGCTTATGATACTGAGGATATTGGCGACCTAAATAAACTTCCGCCATTAGTGAACAGCGATCACGCTGTTTTGTCATTAACGTTTAGAACTAGGGACATGTTATACGGTCAGGTTACACCCCGCCCAAATGTATGGAAAGCTTGTAGTGGCATTGGACAATAACCACACAATCTTCAAAGCTGAATACGAGACTACTCGGAAAATAGATATTCAATAGTTAACGCGGAGAAATATCTAACGATGGAGAAGGCGCGAACAATGAATTGAATGAATTAGAGTTGATCGAATGGCATGGCTCGGCCATGCAGGCGTGGTCTCTGCTGAATGTCACCTTATGTCTTCTATTCATATTAAATATATCGTTCTTTCACTAGCCTAACCGTGTTCTACATCATGTATTGGTAATTGATACGATACAGTCAGTTGGTGTAGTCGATGGTGTGACTTCCACGTAAGATCTTATAGATTAGGGAGTTATATCATGACAAATCTACAAATTTAGGATTAGGTCTGTTATTAGAGCAGTACTAATATCATAGTAGACCATAATTCTACATTGGTAAGCCCGACTGAAGAAACGCAACCTATTATTGTTAATCCTTATTTCCACCTTAGCCTTCTCAATCGTTTTCAACTATGCACTATCCTGTAATATCTTTCTTCCGACCACTGCCTGCCTAATTTCAAATTTTCGAGTTCCATTGCCAAACGACAGGGATGACGCTTCTCCAAAAACATACGCTGAGGTTCAGCCATAAGTTTTCTGCAATAATAAGGTCATGTTAGATGGCTCGTTCAATGGCGACCACACAATTATCTGGATTCTTTCAATTGTTCTGATCCGAGCGAGTTGCAAAAACGTCAATAGCTTCAAGTACCCTGGAATTAATTGCCATACTGCATGTTTTATTCTGGAAACTTTTGGATCATTACTACTCACGAATGGCGTTATATATGTCGTCCACTGAATAATACAATTTTCAAAAATAATCCAGGCGAGTTCAACTATTTTACTTAATGATTTTTTGTACTTAACATGTACATATTTTCCAGTTTCTTTTGCCACATATTTGCAAGTGTCCCTAGGCTAAATGCAGTAAATTCTTATGGAATGTTTATAACGCGTCATATTCCTGCCTGAAGTTTCATAAGCAGTCTTAACTTTAAAATTATCTTTCTGGTCATGTTCATTATTTTTAATTTGTCATATACGTCAACAACCTGCATGTTAACCTGGCCCGTACATACGTTGCACTATATCTTCATGTCTTCTAAATTTAGAAATCATCTGAATCGCCTTTAACATTTATCAATAAACCCATCATAGTCGTTGTTGCTAATCGTATTTGGGTTTATGGATTAGCCTAAAATGCGAACATAGTTTAGATAATAAGATTGAAAATTTAGGTACTATCGACTGCACTAGTAAAATAACTAAATCCTCAGGTAGCTGTTGGTTAAACAAACGTTTAAAACCAAAACTCCGTAGCCTACTAGAATTAACACTAGACGAATATTTCTGAATTGAAATTTATAATTAAATTAGGCTTCTCGGATTCTTTAACGTTATAGATTTCTGATAATTTCGAATAACCTAAAGCAACAATATCTATTTTTCCACTGACTAATCCTCAATCAACATTATAACTAGTTAAACGTAATAGTTTCAGGATATCGTCATAAAGCATTGTCATGACTTGACAATCACGTAATATGATTGATAAAATTAATGAAACTATTAACAAAATCGGTCAGTAAATTGACTTATAATTATCACTAGTGTTGTTTTTCTTTTATCTTCATTCACTACAGATGATTACAGTATGTTTCTCTCTCAGTTGCTCATTCAGTAAATATCTCAAAACCTTGTCAGTCTTATTGATGGTTTAGCGACACAATCATGCATGCAAATAATCAGTATAAGCAGTCGAGCAAATCTCCTGCAAACTGAAAACATCAATGTCGAATTTACCCCAACACTGACTAAGGTTCAAGCAATTATCATAGACATGAGTTGGGAGTGTACTCCCCTTGGTTACAACTTATGTTCTCCCTGATAATCACATGAGCATCACTCACTATTTAATCATGTAAAAACTTATTTAGCCAAATACATCTTGCAGCACCACATCACTTAGTAATATGACACAGGCTTAACTGATTTCAATAACTTATAACCACTATATCTCAATTAAATCGTATTCCGCTTTATGATAAACCGCGTACTTGCAACTAACTTGTATGCCCAATCAGCCGGCAAGGATAAATATAGCTATCTGTTCAAAATTTACATAATTATCACTCACGTATTTAAATTTTGTTTTGATAACCATTCATGTATATTAGTAGTATTAATAAATTCTATCACGGTCAAGTAAAAATGAGGTTGAGAAAATGTCCTCGTAACTAGATAAACCGTATCAAACTAACTGGAACACTAGTTGGAATTGTTCTCCACGGTGATACCTTTGTTCCTTCAGTTAGCCTACTAATACAGAGGCAATTGGAAATCACATATGGACAGGTTACCGGCATAATTGTAAATTGATTTCATAATTTAAACCAAAACTAATACCAATATTAACATTTCTACAATATTCATTACTTTAATATTTCTAAACACTAAATACTTATTACCTATACGTCAAGTTATTAACCAACGGCTATTAACACGTATCGTTTCATTATTACTATTGTAACCCCATTTTTTTATAGCTCAAACAATCATCACCCAAATTTTCATTTCAAGCGTGTTAAGCATGAAGGCAGATATTTTATAACTATTATATGTATTTCCCGACCAGATGCTGCCGCATTCTTTTTGATTTATCTTTCAGCTTATCAATATCCGGAGGATTCTACCTATTCTTGGTAACCTCCGGCGCGCGACAATCCCATCCAACTTGGTATCGAACCAACACCACGTTGATTCTAGTGGGAGAGTAGTGTAGTGGCATTGGACAATAACCACACAATCTTCAAAGCTGAATACGTGATTGCTCGGAAAATAGATATTCAATAGTTAACGCGGAGAAATATCTAACGATGGAGAAGGCGCGAACAATGAATTGAATGAATTAGAGTTGATCGAATGGCATGGCTCGGCCATGCAGGCGTGGTCTCTGCTGAATGTCACCTTATGTCTTCTATTCATATTAAATATATCGTTCTTTCACTAGCCTAACCGTGTTCTACATCATGTATTGGTAATTGATACGATACAGTCAGTTGGTGTAGTCGATGGTGTGACTTCCACGTAAGATCTTATAGATTAGGGAGTTATATCATGACAAATCTACAAATTTAGGATTAGGTCTGTTATTAGAGCAGTACTAATATCATAGCAGACCATAATTCCACAAGCTCACATATCAGCCATTCAGGAATACACTGCTAAGACAGATTGGTTTGTAGATATTAACTTATCAGTTGAAGAAGCATGGTCTGTATTTAAAGGTAAGTTTAGTTTAGTTACGTCCCCGTTCATACCATACCTGGTACCGCGAAGACCAAATAACGGTCCACCATGGATAACGAAAACAGTCAGGAAACTTCTTAGAAAAAGGAAGAAGCACTGAAATATGTTCATCTCTACTGGCTTAGAAAAATAAATATCCAGTTATTTTAAGATTAGGAATGCCTGTAAAGCGTTAGTAAGCAAGACTAGACGGTCATATGAAAAACAATTGGTTAGGGATTGTAAATATAGTCCAAAACAGTTACTCTCGTACATAAAAACACAAACTCAGAGAAGCGATGGAATTCCACCACTTTTGATACAAGAAAATCCGTTGATCTTGGCTGAAAATGAATCCGAAAAAGCTGAAGCGTTTTCGGAATACTTTAGTAAAGTGTTTTCTATCGGTAATGAGGAACGACTAAGGATTCACTGTGATCGCGGCGGCTCGCAGATGGACCCTGTAGTCATTGAGAAAGGTACTGTTTTAAGGCTACTTCAGTGTCTCAGACCTGATAAGTCCAGTGGTCCTGATAATATTCATCCTAGGATTATGAAAGCCATATCAGGTGAAATTGCTGATCCATTAGCGATACTATCCGACATGTCTTTGAGACAGTCCAGACTTCCATAATAAGTCCGGTGTATAAGGCTGGGAGTAGGGATTCAGTTGGTAACTATAGACCAGTTAGCTTAACTAGTGCATTTGTAAAACTGATGAAAAAAATCACTCGGATATCTGTTATAAACTATGTTGAAAAAGCATAATCTTTTCTCCAGGGAACAACATGGTTTTTGGAGGCCTATCATGCTTGACAAATCTTCTCATTGGGCTGCTGCAAAAGATCAGAATATTCCTGTGGATGTGATCTTCATAGATCTTCGATAAAGTCTCCCACTGTGGTCTTGAATTCAAACTGAAACGTTTTGTAATCCATTATACAGTCGTAGATTGGATAAGTAACTTTCTGCATGACAGGAGACAAAGGGTAAGGGTAAATGGGGCCCTCCCTTGTGGGTAATTGTAAAAAGTGGAGTTTCCCAAGGCACTATTCTCGGCCCTCTTCTCTTTTTACTTTGTGTAAATGAATTACCAAATATAGCGAAATCAACCGTCCTACTCTTCGCTGATGACATAAAGATTTGAAGACCCGTACACAGTATGTCGGATAGAATAGTATTACAGAATGACCTTAACTCGTTGGTGGCATGGTTGGACAGGTGGTCACTAAAAGCAAATCCCAATAAGAGTGTAGTGATGCAAATGAATAACTATGATGAATCGTATCACTACACAATAGGTGGATTCGTGCTACCCAAAGTAAGAAACTATAAAGATTTGGGAGTCATATTAAGCAGTGATCTCAAAATCTTTAGTCACTGTAAGGCTGCTGCTGCGAGAGGCTATAGGGTATTATGGTCTATTCGTAGGTCTTTCCAGTATTTAGATGAATAAATGTTTAGATTATTATACCCGAATTATGTGCGACCACATTTAGAATATGGGATTCAAGCAGCTAGTGCTCGTTTCATGTATGAAGCAGAGATTCTGGAAAGAGTCCAACGACAAGCTAATAAGATGGTACAAGGTCTATCTGACCTATCTTATGAAGATAGACTGAGACACCTTAACTTATTTCTGTTATCTTACCGTAGAGCACGGGGTGATCTAATATTGGCCTATCGTATAATGAACGATGACCTTGGTATTAACATGTCTTATTTTTTACTTCCGTTTAGGACTGATCATTTGAGAGGACATTCGAAGAAAGTTCAAAAACCGAGATCAAACCGTTTTCGTCTGCATTTTCGTTTCTCGCATCGAGTAGTGAATTACTGGAATTCTCTACCGGAACACGTAATATCAGCAATTTCCGTTGACATATTCATAACGAGATTGGACCTCCACAGTATTACGAACTGCAAGGATTAATATAGGTCGATAGACCTCCTATCCTTATTACGGAAGGCTGACCTTGAAATAAATGGCGGTCGAACTAGTTCCAGATGCTCCGTTAGTTTATATGATTTGTTTCGATATTGTAGGTGGTATTTTGGTGAAATAAGCAGAGAAAAAGCTAATGAGATTCTAATTGATCAGCCTGTTGGAACATTCTTGATACGTGACAGCACTACAAAGTCAGGTTACGTGCTTGCCATAAAGTATGTCTATTTTTACGTGCTAATAATCAGAGAGGCCAACGAAGTCAAGCGTTACTTACTTACATGGGCACCTCAACTAAAAAAGTTCAAGTTTGGCGACACTCTCTATTCTTCGCTCGATGAGTTGGTTAGACTTCATACTTCACACTCTTCGAGTACTCGTATGAGACAGCCAGCCCAGAAGGCTACTTTTGCTGCTTTATATTCGTTTCAAGCACAGGTTATTACTTCTCTCTTCCCGTTATTTTATAGGAAGAGGGAGATTTGTCTTTTCAGAGGGGAGATTTGTTAACATTCATAAGACAAAAGCGGGAGTGGATTCTATGTAAATCAGGCGATAACCGTATCGGTTGGGTTCCTTCAAATTATTTAACTCCGGTGAGTAATGTTGTTTCTTTGGATTAATGAAAAAATTTTCCCGTGTTTTTGCTGCACGCAATCTATAATTCGGAAATAGCTTGAATGTCATGATGATACCTCACCTCAAATCTCAGTGTTATACTGACCACTGTTTTACAATTTCCTATCGCGTTACAACTTAACTCAGCAAGTCCTATAACCTAAATAAATGTTCATGTATCTAGTTTTGATCTAATTTTTCGTCTAAAGGACTGCATGAATGCTCGACTGTCGTACCTGGGGTAAATAGAGTATAACTCAATCAAGTTGTTGGGATTTAGGTACTTATTATTATTATTATTAGCTTTATTCAATATTATATTTTTGGTACAATATAGAATTCTCAGCGTAAAGCATTTCAACAAGTTTCCGTTTCTTTCTTCTTGGTCGGTCCTGGCGATAAATATTGAGTGATCGCCAGTTAGATGTTAGCAGTGCAGTAAATGAACATCTAAATAATGTGCATTCTTTTCGTTGTATGTTGCCAGCAACCACATTGTCTCTTATTGAGTTTTTTGTAACTTTGACAACAAAAGGTTGTACACCTTTCAGAAACGCAGCAGAATAGGTCATGCGATTAATAAACATAACGATATATTAAAACAAGCAAAAATAGATAACTTGTTGAAATGTCTAGATTGCAGGAACAGGTGGCCCAGATGCTCAAGCAGGCCGCCCTTTGATCACCAAGCCAGCTTTCCGCTTGTGAGAACCAGTCTTATCGCTCAACCCTGAATCGTTTTTGGTCTACTGTGCCGCAACTAGATATAACATCTGCTATAACGTCTCGGTTACGTTAACTTACAGACTCGGTTTGTTTTAAAAAATATACTGGATTAAAACTGTCAACAATATCGGCAATTCCATAATTTATGGACAAACCAGTGAAAATAAGGATATGAAGTCTTGGATTTTAGCTCAAGATTATATATAATTAAATTACATATAATTAAATGGCATTTTTGATTATAGCTGATGTCAGTTCGTGATGAAAACCCTTACTTTGATTTCTAACCGTAAATCGTAGTCCTAATTGCCCATATTAATTTGTAGTCCTCTTTTGACCCTGGTAAGTAGATGAGTTGTCTCAATATTACTAGCATCGTTCAAAGTCATCCATAAATTTTATTACCATCACAATATCCTTCATATTATTTACTTACGTATCCATGACACCCCTTTTTTCCTAGTTTACACCTGAAATTGTTGCAAGATTAAAGGGTCTTGGTGACCAACTTGGATTAACCTATTGTCATATGCTGAAATCTGTTCAGTTACCGGCTACTGGAAAGGTTGTAAGGGCTAGAAATCCCAGTATCTTCGCGACAAATCACTTGAAACTGAGGTTAGTTCGTTTTTTAGATGTTCCAAACGTTATATTTAAATCACTTTACGATATTACATGCTGTAGATTAAATAATACAGTAATCCAAAGAGTTGTTTTTCAGTCTGCGGTTGGGAATGAATTTAAGTTGCTGGTATTCCTTTGTATGATTCTTCAAATTATTTTTTATGTGTAGCAAAATCAAATAGCCAATACAGTCTTCAGTCTTTATTGGCCAAGGTGCCTGAGGGTATGTAGTATATCTCACGCATCACCTACTGTGAAGTAGAAATAGGTTGGAAATGATTGTAACTTGACCAAAATGTAGCATCAGTCCATGAAACCATTGGCCATTATACTAAATCGTGCAAGCAGTTCCAGACTTGCAAGTTAAAGTTCCCAAGGTAATCTTAATCTATGGTTATAGAACCTGAGTGGTGTCGGTCAAATTTGGTTTAAATCCCAATTTATATTCCTCACAACCATAGTTCATTTCCTTTCCATGACGTCTCTGTTGTTTTTCTAGGAAATCCAACTTTTGTTCTCGGCTTATATGCCATTTATTTTATTACTAATTCCGCCCAACTCATCCACTTCATCTGTTAATTTTCTCCTTATGTGCTTATGTAAAGCGTAACAATTTAGATCTGTGTAAATTTGTCCCAGACCCTACGTAGCTAACATCTGCAGAAAGCCTGAGAAACATGACGTACTGTAGGTCTTTAATATATATGTAACAAAACTGTAATCAAATTGATCAGGATTTTCCTGGTGTTAGTTTAGGTGATTTCTCATTAAAAAATTCCTTTCGCTTGTGCTAGCAGAAATTACAAGTAACTTACTTTTAAACTATCCTTGTTAAATCCGATATAATGGTGAAGCCTACCAGTTTGGCTCTACTTCACTGGTGAATGAGAGACCTAAAAAATTGGTTTTGTCTGATCGTTCATGACATCAAATTACGTTATTTTCGTGAATGCTTTGTATACAAGCCTGTAGTTTTATTTGGCAAAAAGCCCTATTCCTCTAACTAATGTTCTTCCTTTTAATTTGTAATTATTCACAGTCGTATGTCAGTAATCCGGTCTCATGGGCAGTCATCACTCGTCCACATTGTACCACTACATATCATGTATTGGCCATACTCTGTTTATTTGTTTTAGCAACTACAGGCCAGGTTCACCAACCTGTAAATTCCTAATCCATAACCTCATTAGCTTTCCTGCGTGCCGCAATTGATAAACTATATTTAACTTGTACCGCGTACTTTTTTGTTACATTCCTCAGCTGCAGTTACAAATGTTATGCTAATCTTTGAATCTTTCTTGAAGAATGTGGGGTTGCACCCCCTAGTTTGTACGTTTTTCCAGGTAGTTGCGTACAACATTTTAAAGTTAAAACTATTTCGTACATGTCAGTATATTTAATGATAAAGTTTATTTGCAATTACTATTCACATTATACCTTGCAGTGCGATGATGAAGTTCAAATCAGGAAACTACTTCCTGATGGATTCTGTGAGGTCTGGCGAGAACGTGATCAAGTTGGCGGCCTGGTACCAATTAATTTCCTTAAGATTGAATGTAATTAATAAATAGTAATCATATTTAGACTATGATTCATTGATGAGGTTGTGATTTGATTTCATAATGTCCAATTATACTTTTCTGAAACTTCTCTATTTTTCAGTTGTACTTAATCCTGTGCATATATGTTTGTTTGCTTTTGTAACAATAGACTGTTTGAAATGGTAGACAAATATTTTTATATGAGTATGTTTACAGAAAGGCTAGTGCATGCATACAAAACGTATTCTTATTGGCCCTAGTGTCAAGACAAGTTTTCATTCTTAGTTGTCTTAGCTTGACTTGAAATATAACAGATTTCAAGTACTAAATTATTCAAGTCCCTGAACATGTATTATGATATTACAATGATTTACGGAGTTGTTTTGGATTTAAGTTGTATTGAATTTGACGATATCTTACTAAGGTTTGCGAGACCACAAAAATTAATGATTGAAGATACAAAGGAAATCTAACCTCTATTTGGTTACTTTCCTAAAGTGTGCAAGATCTAATAAATATACCATTGTTAGCGAAATCGTTCATCTAGGCATAAGCGAAGTTAATAATCTGTGGTAAAAACCCATGAGTAAAGTGCGTATTTTCTTTCTTAAAATAATGTATGACTATGTAAAATCTCTAAGACATGTATGTTGCTTTGAGTTTCAGTATTACAAAGTGGTCGAGGGGAGGAGAAATATATGTAGACGGAGGAAAAAACAAATAAGTAAAGTACGAATAGACGATTAACAAACGACTAAAGAGTTATAAGACAAGATAATAAAGAGTACGTCTTCTCCATTGTAATCGATTTTGATCCATTCCACATTTGATAAAGGATACCAGTTACTTAAAACTGTTTATTTAGTGATTCAATATCATGAATTTGTCATGTCAACATTGTGTTCTTCACATATCTTGAACCAACAAATGCATATCTCCTTGACATGCAAGGTTGTTTTCAAATTATATCGAGTCGTTTTTGGTCTTCTCAACCTTTGGGTATTGTTGCTACCCAAGAAACGCATATGAAACATATGTCCAAGAGTTGTATAGTCGTATTCTTTGTTTTTGGTTATTCGCCCCAAATGCCCTGGTACGACCGAGAGTGGGGAGAGTCCGCTCTCCCTCTCGAAATGCTCTCACGTGGCCACGCGTATATAGCCTCTGCCAGGGAAGTCCTACTCACTGCCTTCTCGTGGCATTACTGTTGTTTACGAAAATGAGAGGACGAAAACCGAATGTCCGGCGCTTTAACCGCAACCCAAACAAAATCAATGGTGCACATGGGCTCCAGTATCCTGCGGGAGCAAATGGCGTATGAACCAATTGTTGGTCACCGGCTTCCATGGGACTGTATCTCCTTACGATGTTCCACTGCCTTGTGGATCAGACCTTCAGGTCGAAGGCTCGGGGAGTGGCCCCCTAGGAGAACCACCTGCTTCGGTTTGGGCACCCGTGGAGTATCACAGCACTCACACATATCGAATGAGATTTGTGTGGCGCATATGTATTTGGTGCCCCCTTGTACTAATATCTATGTGTTCAAATAAATAAATAAAATTTTGGTTATTCAGCATATCCATCTGCGCTAAGAACTAGAACATATTGCTTGACACTAACAACTAAGCTATTCAACTCAAAGGGGTACTCTTACGATCAGTTGGTGTACAAAGACAATAGAGCGCATTGAAATCTTGGATACTGTTTACTCCTAGAAGCTGTCAGTCAGTAACAACGTAGAACTTCGTACACACGTACACCAGTTCGACTTGCCATACCACATTAGCACAGAGATGCAGTTGTCGATTCAAATCCCATAGTGGTAGAGGTAGTAAGAGTATAAGCAGTAATCGGGAAGATTAGGGTTTGGAGATGTTATTTAAAGTGTAATACAGTGAAATAAATTTGGGAGCGAAAAAGAGACAAGGAGGAGTCAGGAGATTAAAATTTGGGATAACACAAAGAGTGGATGCACCAGCGCCATTGCAAACGATTTTGAGCCATGTCATTCAGGGTCTCTAACCATCGGTGGCTATCATCTCGCGGTCCCCAACCAGGTAGTCTACACCTACCAACATGACTCAGTCCACTTGTCAGTGACTTCATGGACTTGTGCCATGTTTTGGTCTGGCCGACCCTAGCTTTCTTCCAACCTACTCCTATACCACTGAGCATAGCACGTCGAGGCATTCGGTCGTTGGGCATACGTAACACGTGTCCAAGCCATCTCAATTGATGAAGTTTCACTACGCCATCAATTGATTTGCCATCCTTACCTAGTACCCGTTTCCTAACAACTGAGTTACTTACTCGGTGGTCCCAGGATATACGAGCAATGCTTCGAAGACACCTATGATCAAATACTAGTAACCTACGAATATCCTCTACTCTTACCAGCCATGTTTCACTGCCACAAAGTAGGACGGAACGAACTGCTGCACAGTAAACGCGTCCTTTGGTTGACCTAGAAGGTGTAACTAAAGTCATTTGGTCTTTTCTAAGCCGTCTTGTGAACGCTCTAATTGTATTGTTAGTTTTAGCCCATCAACCTTGTACACCTTTCATAACGACTAGTAGTGACACAGCCTGGCTATCCAAACTTCAGTTAGTAGAGTGAATTCGTATATGTGACCTCATTTTTATAACTGATCTGTTTCGCTAACTAACTAGTGATTTTCGGTGTGTGTGTGTGTGTGTAGGATACCTGTCATACAGTAAATCTTGCTACCTTTAATGTGAAGTTTTGTAAATTCATGAGTCACTCCTGTCAAATACGAATGAAAACTGGTAATGCCTCCACCAGTATTGTTCATGAATAATGACGCATCAGATTAAGGGATGGACATTTCAGTTGCTAGTTTTGATCAGAAGTATTTCCCACCATCAAACGAACTTTATAGGCTTGGTTCATGCAACAAATCCGTAGCATACAGTTGTAGCAAATCATATTCACCAAAGTTAGTCACAGCGTCATGACTAAAATAGCTATTCATTATTACGTTTTGTATGGCCAGCTACTAGTTAGTAAATTAAGAGAAGCTAGACTGTTTAAATTTAAATAATTTACAGATCTCGGTAAGATATTAAAAAATCATGAATCCTTAAGTAGATTCTCATTTTCTCCAACTTTACCCCCGAACACCAGTATAGATTCGTTAATTTAATATTGTAATCGGTATGACATACATAAATGTTGTAGCTGCATTGGTGTTGCGAATTCCTCAAGTTAAGATCTGCAATTTTAAAAACGGAAAATAGTGCATTTTTAGTTAGGAGCTTATAATATGTAGTTAAATTAACCAATCTACGTTGCATTTATCTGGCTCACTAAAATTAACCATTCTGATCAAAAATGCGATTAGCCTATTGTAATGCAGTGTAGATCAAGAAGCCTAATGTTCTTTGTTTACCAGGTTTCTTCGACTTAGTGGTCTCAACTATGTAGAGACGTAGTCCTGTCCCTTTTGGAAACGTACTTAAGACACTACATAAAACTTGAGAAGCTCCTCTTACGTTTATTTATCAGGTGATAAATGATAGTCATATTTATAAATTTTTTCACCTCTTTCCTGATTGCACATTCTGTAACACATGGACCATACTAAATAGCTCCTCTGAATCAATCATTACTGACTAGCATCGTTTATCCTCAAAGTAGTTCAATTTAGTCGGAACCTTAAGACAATTCTGGGTATATCCTCTTATGTAAAGGGCTTTTTCGCTCACAACGACTGTTCTCGATTTAATTTTTGGTCTGAACATGTAGATTACATCGGATCGACGAAATACCCATTCAATAGTAGTCATAATAGATTCTTCTATTTGAGCAAAATTAAACCAAAATAAATTAATCAAGGTTAGAACTTACAAGTCTGTAGCTAAACGTTAACTACCTTTCGCGAACAAATCTGTGTTTCGGTCCCCCGACGTGTGTTCACTTATATGGTTGAGAGGAAGCCTTTGGTGGTTGTTTAATCAGTATTCAAAGAGTTTGCATTTCAGACCAACTGTAACTTGATAATCATTGTGAATCATAAAGCACTAACCAATGGTCAGAAACTTTGGACGGCACTGCTCAAAATTGTTTGCAATGGTGCAGGTGCGTTCACTCTTTGTCTTCAATTAGATCCTAAGTGTCTATGATTTCACTAACTTATATTTTCTCAACTTGTATTTAGGTGCCTATTTTTTCTGTTTTTATCGATTTTGTTGCTACCTCTGTGACTCTGGGATTCGCCCTGACAATTTCATCTCGCTGTACTAGTGTGGTATGTCAACCTAATCTCATGTGCTAGGATCTACATTGCGTTTGACTTCTAAATAGTTCACACCTGTGACATTAGCAGCGATTTTCTTATTTCCACCGCTTCAAATGACGTGTTCGCCACTAATTTTAATAAACGTATATACTCTCTTTGTTGATCGTTAGACGTGTTTGTTTGATTACCTTTTGTCGATATAACATAAAAGTTGTGTTGTATACTATTTCTGTTGCAGTATTATGTCTGGCATTTCACGAGTTGGCAAACTGTTACTACCACGTACTGCTTTATTGTTATGTGATATACAGGAAAAATTTCGTCCAACTATTAGTCATTTTGATGCAATTGTCGAAACGTCTAGTCGGATGTTAACAGCTGCTCGAATGCTAGGAATGCGCATTGTAGTCACTGAAATGTACCCTAAAGGTGTGTTTTGGGAAGAATAGTATTCTAGCATGTTTTTAAAGTGTGGTTTATATTCTTGTAAGATATTTTGTATAAAAAGCGTTAACTGTAACACCTCGATTTATTCGTATTTGAGGTATTTCTTTGTTCTGTATTGGGATGTCTATTGGTTTAAGCTAGCACGAAACCATATAGATTTGTGTTTTTGGCCATATTCTGGGAATTATCCTCTGTTAGAACAATGATCGACATAATCTTCGTATATTTACAAAATAGTCTTCTTGTGTAACCCTGGTGCCCCCAAATGCTCTGGTACGGTCGAGGATGGGGAGAGTCAGCTCTCCCTCTCGAAATGCTCTTACATGGCCACGCGTATACAGCCACTGTCAGGAAAGTCCTACTCGCAGAGCGGGTGTTGTTTACGAAATTGAGAGAACGAAAAGCCAATGTCCGGTGCCTTAACTGGGGTGGTGAACACGGAGGATCCACCTAGGGGAGTTGAAAACCCTGATTCCAAACCAATGGGGCAAATGGGCTCCAGTATCCTGAAGGAATAAATGGCGTATGAATCAATCGTTGGTCACCGGCTACCATGGGAAAGTACCTCCTGACATTGCTCTACTACCCTATGAATCAGACCTCTAGGTCAAAGGCTCCGGTGTGGCTCCCTAAGAAAATCACCTGCTTCGGTTTGGGCACCCGGGCAGCATCATAGCCCACACACCAGTCAAGAGACTTGTGTGGCGTATATGTATTTTGTGCCCCTTCGTACCAATATTTGTGTTCAAATAAATAAATATATAAATAATAAACCTGGTGACATTTTTATGGGTGTTTCAGTGAAGTGGTAAATTGAAAATCTGTCTTAGTGGTGTTATAATTCAAGATAACAGTTGCGTCTCGTAAAATTAATTGTCATTTATCATTGTTCTTCGGAACTTGCATAACCTGAACTCTATTAAAAATGTATTACATATGTTGATAAAAAGCATTTAAAATGGGAATACAATGATTATATTATCGCTGCATCTAAACTAATTCCCCTCAATGACTGATAAAGCTTACGCCTTTTTATTTGACATGGTAGAAACATTCGGAATTACTAGGTAGTTCAGCGACGATGATTGTTTCAAACGTTCACAAACAAATTGAAACCAAACATGTGAGGAAGTTTTACATAAATAAACCATTTAAAAATCTAAGTAGAAAATGTCACCCAACAGACAAAGCCAATATTAGTGTAGAATTTCAAGTTGTCAAATTCTACAAGCGAGATAAGGAAGAATAAACCAAACCAAAACTGATGACAAAAATAGCGCTTATAGTATATAGTTCATATAATAACGGGTTTTTTTCCATAAACGTACTTCCCTTTATCATATTAAAGAGGGCAAGAACAAAAATTTGAGCTCAATAGCACGAAATCCTTTTATTTCGTTTGGTTCTCAGCTGATTACAACCTGTGATATTTACAACTACTTGCGGAATGGGTTTACATTATGTTGTTGATTTAGATCACACATCAGTATTCTATACCAAGGGTGTAAACAAATTTTACAGACTAAACAAACTATTGTAAGTATATATATATATATATATATATATATATATATATATATATATATATATATATATATATCATGTGGAAGAAAATTTCACAACGTTGATAGTAGTAAAAGTCCAGACGTTTAGTAATTGTGCTGTTTAAATTAGTTCTTTCTCTTGTTCAGTCAGAAATCTTATACATTCGTCACATGCTTCGGACGAAGAGTTAGACACAATATATTGTCTACTTAATCTAACCTGTTTGGGTTTTCTAAGGTTACAATTACTTTGGGCAATATACTTGTTATGCTTTGCACTGGAATGTAAAGATCTAGTGATAACACTAATCAGTAGACGTATATAATGCGATTATTATTGACCGCGTAAACTTATACAACGACAAATCATTGGACTTTTAAGTGAGAAAATAAGACTGGTTTTTACAACAGAACTTCTATTGTTCTATAAAAGTCTACATATAGGTAATGATAACTGTTTACATGATCTTGAAAAGTAGGTAGTAAAATATTATATTGAAAATAATAGCTAAACTTATGTTTTTCCAACGATAGTGCTGTTCAGCACATCCTTTATGAAGTTTACTATTAAAATACTTTGGAAACCCTTTCGTTATTCAGGTTTAGGTCCTACCGTCAAAGAGTTAGGAGATTTAAGTGGTATTCCCATCATTTCAAAGAGATCATTTTCTATGCTAACAGATGAAGTAGCCAATGTTTTGGAGCTGGGAAAACAAATCAATTCTGTTTTATTATGTGGTATTGAGACACATGTTTGTGTTCAGTCAACTGCACTAGATTTAATTGAACGGGGAATACAAGTTCATTGTATTGTAGATGCTGTATCTTCACGAAATATGGTTGATAGGTAACTAATCTGTTTATATCATATTAATGTACAAGATGTTTTACACTTATGTAACAGATAATTATCTTATACATTCGACCGTAATTAAGTTTATGTAATAAACCATCTAAAGCTGAATAGATAATGCAATTTTATAAGAACCAACAATTTAAAAAAGACCACTAATGAAACCTCTTTTTAGTCATAGAGCCTAGGAGTTTTAAAATATCATTTAAAATCAATTTCTATGATAGCTGAAACCATTGATTCGTTGAAAAGTCCGTGCTTCTGTCGTTAGACTATTTCAGTTTGATATCAGCTGGATAACTATTAAAAATAAGGAATTATGAGACGGTTGTCTCGTTCTATTCAGTAATATAGAGTGAAAATCAATATTTTGAGTTCTCGATTTGACTACTCTAGCTTTAGGCAATAATTCGGAGTTCAGTAAATATTTAAGGGAGGATAGCCTCATTCAGTCATTAATGAGTTACTATCGTTTCACTGATGATTTGATTGACTTTTTTCTTTTGATTTATATTGGTAACAATTGTCTTATTTAGACACAATTTCATCTCCGGTATTGGTGTAGTTAAGGCAAGAATCTCTTAATAAGAACTTTGAATTATTTTGAGCTAAATCACTGATAGTGTTTTTGATGACTATTAAAATCTAAAATGTTATTAAATCATCAGAATGTCATGGGATTAGTTTAAACCATAATTTAAAGACTTAATCAGTTACTTTTATTTTTGTAGCATCGTTTAATCTTTATGCACCCTTATCTTGCATTTAAGTGGCTAGAAGTTGTGTTCTCCAACCACTAAGTTGTCTCACACCGTGCTCAATATACTTCTCATTCCATCATACTAGCCTAAATTTTTGAATATAAACTCATGAGATTATATTGCCTGATTAATACACTGGGCCAGTCAGATAGAAGCTAAATAGTCAATGAAAGGTGCTGACAAACTCACACTATTGGTCAAGATTAGGGTTGACTTTCTAATGTAGTAGGAATACGCTAATAGTTGAAAAATTATCGCTTAGTTTTCTGAAGGATATGTATTTATGTTTATGAATTAGTTCGTGCATGTACTTCCAATTAATTGGTCAATAGAAATCTTTCTACTTACTCAAGTAGCTGATTTGAGAACTCATTTAGAAAGCGTTCACATCATTAGTAGTCTCAACGAACCGCAAAATGTTACACTGCTGTATTCCAATATTTAGCCTAATATTTCAACTATATTTTGTCTTGTTTCTTAAATATTATGATAAAACAAAATGAAATTCACTGGAAATCTATTTTACTTTCTCATACTTTGTATACATGTATTGTAGAATGTTTGGATTTCAACGAATGAGTCAATCAGGTGTCTATTTGACTACATGTGAATCAGCTTTATTAACTATACTCTGTGGTTCTGATCATCCTCAATTTCGTGATGTTCAAAAGATTATTTTAAAGCCTAGCCCGGATAGCGGTTTATTAACTGGATTCAATACATCAAAAATTAGCTAAATACTTAAACTTGATCTGTTTTTCATACATCTCTATACAATTTTATTATATATTTTTCTTATATATTCAAATAGAAATCTTAATGATCTTTGTTAAAACTAAGTTTAATTTTAATAATTTTCATATTGTATACTCGGATCTATAATTGAACTACTGAATAAAATTTTAATTTTGCTAGTTAGTAGTATTTTTTTACCAAAAATAAATCAAGCTATTTATTTTGCCTTGTCTATTTCAAATGTAACCAGAGTTTAATCTGCAAACTGGTCATCTTATTTGTTAATATAAGTCAGTAAATCATATTTCTTTATCACTGAATATATAAACTAATTAATAAAACTTCAATTAGAATGAATAATGTGTATGACTTAGTTTAACGAGAGAAAAAAAAGTTTTTATACCTTAATGAAGCAAATCATTCCTATAATATTCTTGTTATTAAATAAGAAAAAGAGAATTCAGGGAAAGAACTTTTCTTTTCGACGAAATCATTTACTTAAGTTGTACATTCGTATATATAGTTATATGGAAAAATATATCAGAAGGGGTTTTGTAGACATTTTAGTAATTTCAATAGTTGAATTCACGAGTCAGTTGAAGCTAAACCACCATCAAGACAATAGTGTACGGTGGCGCAACTTCGTGGATTGGTTGAAGTTTGACATTAACATCGTTGGATGCCGGCTTGGTGGTCTAATGGTTAAGCGCTCGCGCGCGAGTTTGATTGGTCCTGGGTTCGAATCTCGGGGGCAGCGGGATCGTAGGTGTACACTACTGAGGAGTCCCATGCTATGACAAAACGGCCGTTCAGTGCTTCCAGGTTTTCCATGGTTGTCTAGCTTCAATTGACTCATGATTTCAACTATTGAAATTACTAAAATCTCCACAAAACCCCTTCTGATATATTTTTCCATATAACTATATACACGAATGTACAAATTAAGTAAATGATTTCGTCGAAAAGAAAAGTTTCTTCCCTGAATTCTCTTTTTCTTATTCTTGTTATATTAAATCTTGATTATACTTTTGAATGTGGTTATTTTACGGTGTTGTTATGTCGAAGAAACTACAAAAATTAATAAATGTGAAATAAAAATTTGGTAAAACTGGGACGGTAGCATCAGTTCTTCATTTATAAACAAATATTTCTGTATGTGATACAATCATACACTGAGCCAGTAGTTCGTTGTTCTAACTTCAAATGGCGATGAACAAGACTGATTTCTATCCTCTTTCTTCTCTATTTGCTTATTTGAGACAAAAATGCAATAAATCTAAAAACTTTATTGATGAGAACCCAATAAGAATTAGGGTAATTCCTATTCGAACTCTATTAATGGTATACCGATTATTAGTTAAAGATTTTGTAAAACCTAACGATTATTGCTTGAATAAAAAATCACATTGAATTATATAATATAATGGAAGTCATTTGAACGAAAATCACCTTAAACGAAAATGTAAGACTGATTTATTTTATTATGCATAACATGCCCAGAAATATGTGAACTTTAGATCTCTAAATGGTTGATAGTACTCGTTCCTTTTTGACATAATTAAGAAGTTCCAAATGTATTCACTGAAAAATTAGCATATTAATAGTGAATGTTAATACTCACTATATATCACAATTGATTGATCACTGGGTGGTGATCAATGTCATGCTTGTCTAGTCCTTATTAGTGCAGATCGAATGCTATCGATCATGTTGCAATGATCAGTTGCAGTGATCAATCAATTGTGATTACACATTGCAACATGATCGATAGCATTCGATCTGCACTAATAAGGACTAGACAAGCATGACATTGATCACCACCCAGTGATCAATCAATTGTGATTACATCTCAGTCCTACAGGAGGTTAGTCACGGCTCGGATAGCTCACTGGTAACGTCTCTGACTGTGAAGCTGGGTGACACGAGATCGAATCCGTCAGGGAGCACCAGTTCCCTCAAGATTACAGGTACACCTTGCTGACATGTGCCAAGTAGCACGAAACCCGGGTCCAGGGTTTCCTGTTGACTACCTCCAACCACCATCTAAAACTCACTATATATATATATATATATATATATATATATATATATATATATATATATATATATATATATATATATATATATATATATATATTATATATATATATACTAAAGCCAAGTTGGAAAAACTAACAATGAAATATGTACAAACCGAACATTTTTTTACAATAAAAAACAAAATTAATGCGAAACAGTCATGCCCATAAATGGAGCACCATTTCGTTTTAGATAATAACGTACTACGTCATGGTCATATTAAATCTGGGTGGTAGACGTTTAAGATATTTTTCTGGCTGGTTTGTTTATGGATCATAACCAAGATTGTGTACCTTGAGTACAAGCGGAAACAATGATTTTCTTGTCACATGTTTTCATTCAGTAAATAAAGAAGTTCAGTTGAATGTTGGGCATTGAAAATCTCTCTAAAGGGGTTTTGAGTTCAGAGTCAATCGGATTCACTGGATAGCTTCAGTTGCATGCAATATATGTGTTATTGAATACTCGTGGTGGTGTTGAATTAACTGAGCTAAACGTTCTAATCAGAAAATTGTCATTGCCTGTTTAAGCGATATCAGAAGAGAGCTTCACATCTCCATCATCTGAAGCTTTATTCACCATGCAACAGATTAAGTGGGATGAAATGAGTTATTTCAAACCATTTGTATATTCCTGGTTTGTTCACAGTGTCTGTTAAGGTGCCGAATATAGGACTCTTAAAGATTATTCTTTCGGCAGCGATTGTAATGCAACTCAAATCCCAGGATAACCTTCCTTATTATGGTCGAATTTCTCTTGTTTCCAGTTTAACACTCACTGCAGCGTAACGAATCAATATTTCTAATTTTACAAGCGAATGTCAGTTCTTTACACTAATTCGTTGCTACATCGAACCATATTCAAAATTCTAACATGATTAGACAGTCGCTTAACTCATAGTTGTTTTTCGACCTTACTTATATTTTATATTTTGGATTATCTTCCTGAAGAAGGTCGAACCAAACTGTGTAAAGTAACATCTGGATAGTTTGATTTCAGTTATGGTTTTCGTAAAAAGTTTTATTTTTACCACTCACCATACCCAGTACCAAACTATTTCGAAATTATTTGTTTAAAACTGGTAGAATTCGCTTACGTAGTCATTAATTTATTAATCGGTCAACATTCTATTCAGATCAAAGTTAGTCTATAACGACGAGGATTTACTGGTAATATAAACATTAACAGTACTGAAAATATGAATGTTCTTTTCATGATCTTTTAGAGACACTGATACTTGCGTTTCCATTACCAAAGATTTCATTGAACTTCTGAATATTCTAGTCTACTCCCTAAATAATTTTTTTTCTGTATAATAGAAATATCAGAAAGAGGTTTTGTGGAGAATACAGTAATTTAGTAGAAATATAATTAACCAGCCTTGTAACGACTAGTTTACCTTGTCTAAACTATCGAATAGATGTGATTGGTTGATATCTTGTCATAGTCCTTTTCTGATTGGTCAACAGACCTGACCAATATACGGTGAGAACGATGTGAGGAAGTTTCAAACTGTTACAGATTAATTCCATTTATAATTACCATAAATGGATGAAATATACGATATTGATGATAGTTGTTTATTCACCACTATTACTACTACTTCACATGATCCCACTCAATCACAAAAAAATAGTGATGACCTTATCTTATTCCCAAGTATTAAATGCGAAACCTCTTATGATAGAAAGAAAAATGATCTACTATGGAAATTAACAACGCCGTTATCATCTTCATCTCCCTCATCATTAATAACAACAACATCTCATTCATTAACATATTTAAACCGTCATCATTTTTCAAATGCCCATTCAAGAAATGTAACTAAACATCACGTTCAGCATCATCATCAACGAAATGCTCGTTTAAGTATAAATGCTAGAGAAAGACGACGAATGCATGATTTAAATGATGCATTAGATGATTTACGCAGTGTTATCCCGTATGCACACAGTCCATCTGTAAGAAAACTGTCAAAAATCGCTACATGTTATTAGCGAAAAATTACATTCTAATGCAGGCAAATGCAATTGATGAATTATACAAATTAATCATACGTCTTAACTCACAAATTCAACAGTCAGACTCTTTATTATTAAATGATGATCATAAAGCATCACATTTGAACCTATCAAATCGAAATTACTGGATACTACTCACCTTGATAGCAACTGTAATATTCCAAGTAATGTTATATATACATCTCCTGTCCACCCGATATCTTTCCCATCTCACCTACCTCCATGTCCATTATCAAGTTCATCGGAAAACAATAAGTAAAAACAAAGCACCCATCAATAAACTACTACATTTTTTCAATAATGATAATAATAACTTAAAGATCTTCAGAGTTAAAGTGCAATATGGTTGATCAGCTTAACTAATGATTTCACTAAACAATTTGAATGGATTTTCTTATACCACTTGTAAAAGTGTTTATTAGGGTATTATTTGACGTTTATTTCAATTACTATACGCTAACTGTTTAACTTGGAACTATAATTTGAAACATTTTTAGATGGTTTATCAGTTAGTTTTTCTTCTGATCAATTTAGAATTTTGTCATTATTATGACTGATTTACATTCGTTTGTAACATGGCTCCAATGGGAGCCGTTAACATATATTAGTGATCAACATAATCGAATCATATACACATTCTAGAAATATTTTCTCATGTTAGCAGATGAAAATTGCTTTGTGTATACCATTAAATGAATATAATTTACACAGGGTAAATAAAAACAAAAATGAAATACGACTTTTTATTTAAATAGAACTTGCAATTTATTTTCCTCTGTTCAATGAAATGAAGTCGTTTATTTGTGAGTATCTGTAATATTTATTAGTGATATCTCTGATAATGTTGAGCAGTGGTGAAGTAGCCATAGTTAGTTGGGTAATAAGGTAGGTTAGTTGATGGCTTTGTAAATCTGTATTGACGAACTACAGTTTGAGTTTAACATATCCATTTAACAATCATAATATCTAGAAGGGAATCAAGTTCGAAGTGAGTTTAAGCATAAACACGAAAAACATAATATCCTATTGTATCAACTAGAACAAGTATATTTTTATGAGACAGAAACATTCATTGACTAGAGATCCCCGAATGAAAACCATTAAATTGATCATATTAGTAAGGATACGTTCCTCCACTCATTGCATCCATGCTGATGGGGGTTCTGTTTAGAATGAATAAGGCATCAAAAAAATCTTAGCTCTGAAAAATTGTTGATAGATATGGCGAATCAACCAAGGAGGTTGGAAAACTTTTACTTCAAAACAGTGGTAAACATAAACTACATGATACTAAAAGGGATAAGCGGCGAATGGAACAATTTTGGTCATCGACCACCACGAGACTGGATTTTCTGATAGTGCTCGACTACTTTGTGAATCAGGACATTAATTGAAAACTTGAAGAACGGTTACCTATAAAAAGCACCTCTCTAGGTTCGAGCGCCAGAGTAGATTTCTAACGCATACAGAAATATTATTTTTGCGGAACATACTATTTTCAGTGCTTATTTGCACCAAATTTCATATATATATATATATATATATATATATATATATATATATATATATATATATATATATATATATAAATTATCGGGATATAACATCCATTGAAGATGTCGAATATGTTAGTGAACAATAATAGTGCTGAAATTCGATGTACGATCTCAAAGTAATCGAATACGAATCGTAGTATTATAATAGAAAAAATGAACTAAGTGTGGTAGACTATATGAATGTTGTTTTTAAAATGTACGTGACTTGAATACATAAAGAGTTCTATATAGTCAATCAACAGCCCTTCTTTGCAGTTCGACAGAGGTTATATACATTTCAATCAGCTAATTGACGTTCAGTGATAATAGTGTATCCTGTGAACCAAACTAATGAAAATATCTCTAAATAGTTACCACAATTCTGACCAGATACTTTGAGCACCGTAATTTACGTTGATACTTTTTTACTTCATTAGTGTGAAGATAGCAATTCATGTGAAACAACCACTAAGTTGTTTATGTTTCTATATTGTTACTTCCTAACTGTATTATTTAAACCTTAGGTTGGTATTCTTAAAAAACCTCTCTTCGATACAAAATATCATCGATTTGGTCGAGTATATAATAATTTAACTACCATAAATCAATTTTAAGTTTATAAATCATCCACCCATTGATGAATCCAGATAAATTACTCTTCTGTATTTAGATCAATCACTCTTTAACTAATATCAAGTCAATATGAGTTACCTTGATCTCTCTTATTTGTATCTATCAATCAGTTATTAACTTTAATAAATTCACCAGTTATTATTTCTTATCTTCTAAACATTTCAGTATCGAAAGCAAGCCACTACATAGTTTAAATCACTGGCTTTATTATATGTACAGAATTCTACAACGTGAATTATCCCTGATGAGTCCCTAATAGGATGGAATATCTTGAATTTCATTGCTAGCCACAATCCATTCTAAATGATTTTGTAACAAAATGGCTGTATCGAGGCAATGGACAGAGGATGCACATATGCCAACAAAGATTGATCAGAATTCAGTTGTAAGTATTAACAATTAGAGAGTAAAAGCCTTTACTAATCATAAAATAATACAGGATGTTAATTTGAATTATCCAAAGCAACAATTATTTGTTATGAATTAGTAAAGTAAGTACAACCAATTAATGATACTGTTATTTCAACAGTTGAGATCATGAGTCAACCATGGAAACCCTGGAAGCACTGAACGGCCGTTTCGTCCTATTGTGGGACTCCTCAGCAGTGCTCACCCACGACCCTGCCCCGCCAGGTTCGAACCCAGGGACTTCGGCCTCGCGCGCGAGTGCTTAACCAATAGACCACTGAGCCGGCATCCAACGGTGTTAACGTCTAGTTTCAACTAATCCACGAAATTAAGCGACACATCCACCATCGTCATTAGTAAGTTACTATCTCACAACTGACCCGGTCGAAATCCACTGGTCACTGCTTCTCACTAGAACTCCAGGATATGCATCTTGAAGCTAGTCACTAGTGAGCATATGTTGATTAGTATTAAAAAGCGTTTTGTGGAGATTGTAGTAGTTTCAATGGTTGAGATCATGATTCAATTGAAGCTAGACCTCAGCAGTGCTGAGGAGTCCCATAATAGAACGAAACGGACTTGCAGTGCTTCCAGGTTTTCCCTGGTGGTTTAGCTTCAATTGACTCATGATCTCAACTATTGAAATTACTACAATCTCCACAAAACCCCTTTTGATACTGTTATTCTCATAAAACGTTTAATTTTTGCTAATATGCCTTAGGATCGCAAAACTTTACAATATTAAATATCCAAAACTAGAATAATTCATAATAAATACATGAAGTCCCGAAATACCAAAGTTGATTCTAATATTTGAATATCCTCATTTCAATCCTAGACCCTACCATATAGATATATCTTTGTCAAAGTGCTTGATCTATTCTAGAGCATACAGTTCATTAAATACATTGTTGATTATCTTTCAAAATTCATATACACACACGCCTATCATTTTAGTCAAACAAATACATTTTCCCTAAACATTCACTAACTTATAACTTTCTATTGAATACAAATTCACAATGATAATCTATTCTGCGAATTGTGAATAGATATAACAAAAGGAAATGATTAATCTCCATTTTGTGTATTATTCTTATTAACCGGTTTCTTATATACACAAAATGTAAAGGATATTCAAGGAGAGGTTTAAAATAAAACTAATCTCTAATAAGCAATATATATATATATATAATCTCTTTATAAGTTAATCGTCTTGAAAATTCATTTCCCTTCCCCCCCCAAAAAAAAGAATGATAAATAATTATTACAATTATCCGCTACTTCATCATTTCTGTCAACATTTGAACACTTCACGAAGAACAGAAATAGAAAAGAGGTTAAAATAAAACAAAAATGCATGCGCACACACTCAAAAAGATAGGCAATAAAGAATTAGCTTATCATTTCCATAATCACAATATAGACATTTCCATTCAATGGACAATTATTTTACCGCTTTTTCCAATAATTAATTTTCCACTATATGAATAATAAATTGATAGGAATGATGATAATTGTTATTAGTGAATAAACAGTTATGTCTATATTTTACTGATAACAACAATCATGAATATGAACAGATACACACACACACACACAAATATACATAGTCATTATTACATAAAAATACCCTCAAATGAACTGAATATATTTCATATCTATCTATCTATTAGTTGTCGTTCTCCTTAATCACAAAAGTTTTCTTCCTCTTCTAATGTCATTTATTTTCTGATTAAATTATCTTCCTTTTATTTACTCATCAAGTTAGATAAGTTTTTTGTTATTTCAATGATCAACTTGGTTCATATCTTTAATTTATTTATAAATAGAATAATTCATTTGTCTATGACTATTTTTCTTATAAAGAAAAGATTAAAAAAAAGACAATGAATTAAGATAAATTTGTAAGTATGAATTATTTCATTCACTACTTATTATCATTTTGAAGGTGTTTGGGAAAGAAAAAAAAAACAAAGAATTCATTATGTCGAACATAAAACTTAGCTTATAATCGATAGGTGTATAGTATTCTCTTCATAACTGTCATATTTATAAGTGGGGTATGGATATTACTCGAACTCCTAAACAGAAGTAGATATCTCTGTCAAGGGACAGTTCCCAAGTCTTGACCAAAAGGCCTAATCTATAAGGCAACGTCAGATGTTGTATCATGATAACTAGTGGATGAAATACTATTATACGCCTTTCATTTTCTTAGGATCCTAGAGACCATTGGTTCGGAATCAGGGTTTTCTAACTTCCCACCGTACCCACCAAAACTGTCAAACCATTAGATGTTTGCTTTGCGTTTTCACACCGGTGAACAACACCTTTACGCTGATAATGAAGTCAGTAGGACATCCTTGGTATTAGCTATAAAGAAAAACTTCGAGAACAGACCCCCCCTCGACTGTGAGAATTTCTGATAATCCTAACTAAATGCTAGGTTCGGTTCCTAAGCATTTCTAGTAAACGCCAGGCTAAATCTACACAGCGACCTGAACACAAGAGAAAAGGCGCGAAATATGGAAGAAACTCTTTACTCCAAAGGTTCGTTTATGTGCAGAAATCCTAGGGTTTTCATAGTACTTTAGATGGCCTCAGGTTTCCGGAAAATTCTGGAACGCTACTAAAACATAGTAGCAATATAGGCAATCACCAAATCAGGGACTCGACATGTGGCTTTTCACTTTCTAGATGTTTCTGGCAAAACATCTAGTGAATACAGGTTGAATAAAATGCTTCTGTGTTATCATAGCCTTTTCTAGCTTTTTTCGAGTTTTATGGATCTCCCCAGCAAGTTCAGTAAGAAAAAAATAAAGTGAACTGATACGTGAGATAATGCTTTCGAAGTGAAACTTTCAAAATGGTTAACATAATCATTATCTTCGCAGTGACTTTGAGAAGAGAAGGATATTAACATATAAGATTGCGGATTGGTGTCTTCTTTCGTATTGAGTATAAAAAAATTTGAAATTCCTTCGCGTGGTTTTCGACAATATAAAAGCTTAGCAACTGATTCTGCGATACCAAATGAAACCAGTAGACAAAAAACATACCCGATATTCAGGTCTTAATTTAACTGGCCAGTGAATGAACTAAAAAAGTGTTATGTGCTCTACTTGATTACGGCCGAATACGATATATAACTAACGGCACTTGAAAGTGTAGAACCCCACAGTCGCAAGTCAGAAGATGGAAGAAGCAGGGGAAGTGATCATTGAGTAAGAACTAAAAATGTACAGAAAAACATGGATATTTATAGTTATTAGCGTTGGTTATAACACCATTAAGATTCAGCCGATCCGCAAGGGGGCGAGTTATACTATCGTCCAGTCGTAGCATGCCACGTTGACCTTTTAGAAAGTTCTATCAGGTGCTGATTGAGTGGAATCTATTCCGCTCCTTCAGAGCCTTTGGAGGCTTCGTAGTGCTTCTTGAAAGCCGTGCCAAAAAAAAGATTTACCTCACATTAAAAACAATTATTCCCTTTGATAAAGTTTGAATAATCCGATAAAATGACGACGGTTAACAATCAATAAGAACGAAGCATAAGTCGAAGCAAAATAGTTATTTAGTGACAACATATTTTGAAAATAAGTTCAGCTTTGAAGCACCTATACCCAGACAACAGCAAATAGTTACTTCACACTTTTAGACAATTTCTCAACAGTAAACAACACCCACAAGTCCCCAAGACGTTAAATCTAAGATCCCCCGATACTGTACTGAATACGATACTATTATTCGGTAGATTTATGAAGATCCGTACAAAGCCATCTTATTTTTAAGTTGTTGAAAGAGAAGTAATTATACATCTAGATAGTTAACTAGTTAATTTACTCAAGTCTCGTGAATTCAGCACTGAAACGAGTAGCATTTAACATTTGTTTCATGATGTCCATTATATATGGCATTAACTAAAGCATATTTTTAACAAAAGTACTCACTTGTTATCTTAATTTAGATATTAAGGTAAAACATTCTTTTGCACATGCTTTTTATTTCATCTTTTCAAACCATATTTTAATATGTATTCTATCTTATTGTGATTCCTAATACATTATCACGATCAATTTCACTATTCTTCTTGTTAGTTTCACCTGTTTGTGTTAATGTAGTTTGGTAATTTGGATTAACAAACAATTATGCCAAGTTTTACATTGATTATAACTCATTTCGTTGAACATAAAATCATAAATGTACCATTGGATCTCTGAGACATTCTTTTAAGATTAAAACAACTTAAACGAAAATAACTGTTAAACTTTGGTATACATTTAACTCAATGTTGATTCTTATTCATTTTAATTAAAAGTGGATTATTTTCCCATTAAAGTCTATCAAATTCTTGTAGCTCAATAAAACTTTTAGATAGTAATGTTCTTGTATGGTAAATAATGTAATTAGCCTCACATACGCACAAACATACACTTACATCTAAATCATTTGTTTATTTAAACACATAAACATTGGTACAACGAGGCACCAAATAGATGTGCGCCACATAAATCACTCAATTTATGTGAAGGCTGCTATACTATCTGAGTGCCCAAACCTAAACAGGTGGTTTTCTTAGGGGGCCATACCCGGAGCCTTCGACCTAAAGGTCTAATCTGCAGGGCAGTGGAGCAACGTCAGGAGATGCAGTCCCATGGTAGCCCGTGACCAATACTTGGTTCATACGTCATTTGTTCCTTCAGGATACTGGAGCCCATGTGCCACATTGGTTTGGAATCAAGAGTTTCTAACTCCCCTAAGCAAACCCTCCGTGTCCATCAACCCTGTTAAAGCGCCGGACATTCGCTGATCGTCCTCTCAATTTTGTAAATGATACCCTCGCCGCGAAAATACAGTGAGTATGACTTCCCTGGCAGTGGTTGTATGTATGTGGCCATATGAAGGCATTTCGAGAGAGGAAGCTGACTCTGCCCACTCTCGGCCTTTCTAGGGCATTTAGGGGCCACACCTAAATCATGGTCAAATAAGCTGAGCATGTAATTTGTAGTTGAGATCATGAGTCGATTGAAGCTAGACCACTATGGAAAACCTGGAAGCACTGGACGGCCGTTTCGTCCTAGTATGGCGCGATTTCGTAGATTGGTTAAAGTTAGACATTAAAACCGTTGGATAACAGCTCAGTGGCCTAGTGGTTAAGCGCTCGCGCGCGAAACGGATAGGTCCTGGTTTCGAATCTTGCGGGGGGGGGCGGGATCGTGGATGCACACTGCTGAGGAGTCCCAGACTAGGACGAAACGGCCGTCCAGTGCTTCCAGGTTTTCCATGGTGGTCTTGCTTCAATTGACCCATGATTTCAACTATTAAAATTTCCAAAATCTCCACAAAACCCCTTCTGATCATGTAATTTATCACTGAAAATTAAGTGTACAGAAACAATTCTCTGATAGAGATAATGTATAAATTTGTTTTTGAAAAATATTAATGAAGAGAAAAACACATAACTGTTATCCACTGTAATATATTTTAATTATTAATTCTTTCCATATACATGTTTATATCTACAAATAGGGAAAAATTATTTTAGAAAATTACCATCAGCATGGTGGCAAAAATTAAATTTTCGATGATAGTTGTAAGGCATATAAAATAATGTTCTGATACGTTTTCACGCTCGCCATCTGAAACAGAAAGAAAAAAAAGTGAATTATTGAAGGTAGGGGGAAACAAAAACGAAAATCGAAAATATTCCCCGTTAATTAAGGTAACCAACTGTATGATATTTAGGGAGATTAATTTGATAGTTCACATCACAGACCAACAATAGTTAAAAAGAAACTATTGAAAAGCCACAAATCATTCAACAACTGTTTCATCTTATCATGAGACTTCTCAGCAGTGCGCATCTATGAGATGTGAGTCATTGAATCTAAGAACACTGGCCTCAGAGTTAAGCGCTTGTTGTTACACCGGTAGGTCATGGATTTGACCCTTAGTGTGATAGTGGATATGTAATGCTGAGGAGTTTCGTACTAGGACGGAAAGCTGTTCAATGCTTTCCGGTCTTCGGTTAGTGATGTAAACTACAAAATTATAGATGTTTACCGCAATTAAATGGAACTTTTTGAAAAGCATAACCACTAACTGATCTCAGTAATGAGATGCTTCAGTTTTATACAAACGATGGCTATTGATAATAATCATTCTGAAACGGGAGGTATTAACATTTACATAAAACTGCGTTTATGAAAAATACCACTGACTACTATTTCTATGAGATTGAACGAAATATTTTAAAAAATCTAATGAAATGTAAAAATTCACAGCTAAAGTGACCCTTTGGGTGCATTTATTTAGAATCGAATGAAAACGATTATCACAACCTTAGTAGATAAAATATGCTTGTAAAGTACATAGTTTTTTACCAGATTAGTACGATTTCGTGAATGGTTTAACACGATAATAGATAAATAAACTACACTCAGCAATATGAACAGATGATTCAACATAATTTCTTCCCCCATTTCAGTAACTTAGATTTCACCAAGCTGTACAAATATCAGTAAACAACACATAGCATAAAACTGTGAAGAATTGTTATCTCACACATTCTTATTACAGCCTCTGCATCAGTAGGCTCCAACATACACAACGGAAAAAGTAAGATCCTTGGATACAACAAAGTGAGCACCAACCCAATCACACTTGGTGGAGAAGCTCTGGAAGAAGTGGAAACTTCCATGTAGCTGGACAGCATAATCTATTAACAAGGAGGATCAGATGCATATATTAAGGCAAGGACAGCATTCCTAACTCCACCTGTAGCTCTTCGAAGGTTACTGCCGGTCCCAAGCCAGGGTAAAGCAGGAGGGTTGAGTATGGGGTTAGCGACCCCATCCCGTAGAAAAATGACTCGCTAAGAAAACGCTAACCAGAAAAATTAATTCAAACCGTTTAAACTCTGCCCTCGGAGTTAGAAGGTCTTCATTTAGAAGAACTATGACTTCTCATGGTATAAGCCGAGTTCCTTCAGAATTCACGAGGCCGATGCCCCTTCTAACAACCAGATCAACAATTCTATAGGTACATGAAACGTCCGGACAATATGGGAGACCGGGAAGACCAGTCAAATAGCAACGGAAATGAGGAGATACAATTTGGCAGTACTGGGAATCAGCGAAACCCATTGGACCCAAGCTGGACAACAAAGGCTAAATACGGGAAAGATACTGCTACACTCCGGCCACGAAAAGAAGAAAATGCTCCACATACGCAGGGAGTTGCTCTAATGCTGTCCAAAGTAGCACGAAATGCACTTGTAGGATGGGAATCTCACGGATCCAGAATCATCAAAGCATCATTCAAAACAAAGGAGGGAATCACAATTAATTTTATCTAATGTTATGCACCCACCAATGATAGCAACGACGACACTAAAGATCAATTCTATGGGCGGCTGCAATCAATCATAGAGAAGTGCCCAAGAAAGGACCTCAACATTCTGATGGGAGATCTAAACGCCAAAGTCGAAATAGACAACACCGGATATGAAGATATCATGGGACGAAATGGACTGGCAGAGAGAAACGAAAATGGGGAGAGATTTGCAAATCTGTGTGCATTCAACAAATTGGTCATAGGAGGCACAATATTTCCACGCAAACGTATACACAAAGCTACATGGATCTAAACGGACCACACCACAGAGAACCAGATAGATCATATTTGTATCAATAAAAAATTCCGAAGGACAATTGAAGATGTGAGAACCAAGAGAAGAGCTGATATAGCTTCAGACCACCACCTAGTTATGGCCAATTTAAAACTGAAGCTAAAGAAGAACTGGACAAGTGGACAAACAGCACTACAAAGGTTCAATACAGCCTTCCTTCGAGGTACTAACAAATTCAACGAATTTAAGTTATCTCCCAACAACAGGTTCTAAGCCTTACAGGATCTACTGAAGGAAGAAGAAACCACTATGGAGGACAACTGTAATGGTATCAAAGAAGCATTAACTTCAAAATGTCAAGAGGTTCTGGGCCTCAAGAAGCATCGTCATAAGGAATGGATCTCTACGGAAACACTGGATAGGATCAAAGAAAGGAAGAACAAGAAGACAGCAATTAACAACAGCCGAACACGAGCAGAGAAAGTCCAAGCACAAGCTGAGTACATAGAAGCAAACAAGAAAGTGAAGAAGAGAATTAGAGACAACAAGAAGAAATACGTGGAAGAACTAGCAACGACGGCGGAAAAAGCTGCAAGAGAAGGAAATATGAAACAACTATATGATACAACGAAGAAACTAGCAGGGAAATATAGTAAACCAGAGAGACCGGTCAAGGACAAAGAAGGCAGGCTAATCACTGAAATTCAACAACAACGGAACAGATGGATAGAATACTTTGAGGAACTCCTGAATAGGCCGGCTCCAGTGAATCCACCGGACATCGAAGCAGCACACACAGATCTTCATATAGATGTTAATCCACCAACGATGGAAGAAATCAGAATGACCATCAGACAAATCAAGAGCGTGGGAGCAGCAGGACCTGACAATATGCCAGCTGAAGCACTGAAGTCAGACATCGAAGTAACTACAAACATGTTTGACCGTCGGTTTAAGAAGATTTGGGAGGAGAAACACGTGCCAACGAACTGAAAAGGACACCTCATCAAGATTCCAAAGAAAGGAGATCTGAGAAAATGTGAAAACTACAGAGGCATTACACTACTTTCAGTACCAGAGAAAGTCTTTAACAGAGTGTTGCTGAACCGGATGAAAGACGCAGTAGACGCCCGACTTCGAGATCAACAGGCTGGATTCCGCAAGGGTCGGTCGTGCACAGACCGAAATGCAACACTACGGATCAGCGTCGAACAATCAGTTGGGTGGAACTCGTCACTGTACATCAACTTCATTGGTTATGAAAAGGCGTTTGACAATGTGGACAGGACAATATTATGGAAACTTCTTCGGCAATATGGAGTTCCTGAGGAGGTTGTCAACATTATCCGGAACTCATACAGCGGACTACAGTGCAAGGTCGTGCATGGAGGAAAGCCAATAGATGCATTCTAAGTAAGGACCTGAGTCAGACGAGGCTGTCTACTCTTCCCCTTCCTCTTTCTTTTAGTGGTTGACTGGAATATGAAGACCTCGACTTCTGGAGGAAAACAGGGAATACAATGGACAATTCAGAATCAATCCGACGATTCTGACTTCGAAGATGACCTAGCCCCCCTATCGCATACACACGGACAAATGCAGATAAAGACAACTCGTGTAGCAGCAGCCTTTGCATCAGTAAGCCTCAACATACACAAGGGGAAAACCAAGGTCCTCAAATACAACACGGAGAACACCGATCCAATCACTCTTGATGGCGAAACTCTGGAAGATGTAGAAGCCTTCACATACCTGGGAAGCATCATCGATGAACAAGGAGGTTCAAATGCAGACGTTAAGGCGAGGATTCGGCATAGCAAGGGTCGCATTCCTACAATTGAAGAACATATGGAACTCAAAACAACTTTCAACCAATATCAAAGTGAGAATCTTCAATACGAACGTCAAGGCAGTTCTACTGTATGGAGCTGAAAATTGGAGAACTACAACAACCACCATCAAGAAAGTACAAGTATTTATAAATAGCTGTCTTCGCAAGATACTCAACATCCATTGGCCGGATACCATCATCAACAGCCTTTTGTGGGAGAGAACAAACTAGCTTCCAGCTGAACAAGAAATTAGTAAAAGACGATGGGAATGGATAGGACATACATTATGCAAATCACCAAACTGCATCACGAGGCAAGCCCTAACTTGGAATCCAGAAGGGAAGCGGAAAAGTGGAAGGTCAAAGAAGACATTATGTTGGGAAATAGAATCAGATATGAAAAGGATGAATAACAACTGGAAGAAGCTGGAAATGATTGGCCAGGACAGGGTTGGTTGGAGAATGCTGGTGAGCGGCCTACGCTCCTTCACGAGGAGTAACAGGCGTAAGTAAGTAAGTAAGAAGTGAGATGTTGGATTCAGCATGTAGATTTATAAAATTATGGTTTCAAGTCACTAATGGAAATAAACACCAGAATTTTAAGTTAATGAATAAATCATGAGCTTAGTTCTGTTATCAAGATGTTATGTTTTAACTATAGCATTATTCCATATAATCATTTATAGTTGAACTGATTTACTTTAAAAAGTACAGTAGTCCTAGTTACGATTCGTGGTATAATTCATGTTAGAAATTATTTCATCTTGATTAAAATCAACTTCGTTGCTGCACATATATATTCATCTTCATATTTCTCTCAATCTTAAGCTACATTATGTTATGTCATATCCATTTCCCAATTGTACTGTGGTAAACGATGAAATCATGTAGGAAATATGAAAACTATACATTAAATACACTATTTCTTTCAATTTTCATTGCAAAAACGTATTGACAATTAAAACTCACAATTTCAATATTCGGTCTTTACCGCCTGAAACAACATATTGTCCATCAGGGCTCCAGTCTAATGCATAAACTGCATCTGAATGCCCAGGTAAATCATGTAACAAATGACGTTTACGTTGATGTACTGATGACGACAATGAACTGGGTCGTTTTTTACCGGTTATATCACTAGCAAATATTTGTTTTTTCTTTTCTTCTTTAGATACTGTGACAGATTCTTGATTCCAGCGACGAACTTCATTAATAGACCATACTTTCACTGTTGAATCTTTAGAACAAGATACAACTAGACGACTGTCACTTGACCAAGAGACTAGATACACATCTTGAACATGACCAAACATAGTAGCTAAAAATCTAAAATATGATATGATAATACGATAATCATATATTGAAGGTAATAATAGATTAAATTGGATCATATGCTCAGCCTATGATAAAAACTAACTTGACGTGAGAAAATACAGCAGAAAGAAACATATGATTCAATATTGAACGGTACAATATTGATAAAAATACAATCTGGATGTATTTTGATCATCCGAGTATTTATTAAAAACACAACAGAGTAGGGCCGCCAATAGATTTTGTTTTCGACGGTATCAAATAACATCATAAACTATTCAGTTTCATGATTTCAAGGATACTGATCAACGAATCTTGATGAATAAAATTATGCAAACTTAAACAAACCATTCTTCATTCGATATTACAATGTTATAAACTGAATGAGTCTGTGGATTTCCCATTTATAAACAGTGTAAGCCAGTCAAAACTAGCTTAGAACAAAGAATGTCTAAAAGTTCAAATTATCACACCACATGAGCACAACAAGATCAGTGGTCGCTTATAGATGACAATTCTAAATGTAGTACATTTGTTGTAGAATTGGAGGTCTGACCAGGCATTTATGAGTTTAAGCCCATTCTAACTAAAAAAAGTTGAGTATTCCTTACCTACATTCAAATAAATGAGATACTTGGATTGTGGTTACCATTTCCCAACTATACACATTTCAAGATTTTATTTAACAATGATTGTATCAAAAAAATACTTACTGTCCTGTAAAACCATCCCAAATTTTGACAGAATGATCAAAACTAGCACTAGCAAGAAGACGACCATTTGGAGAGAACTTCACATCGTTCACAACTCCTTGATGACCAGTCATTCGGGGAGCAAGTGGTTTTTTATCAATTTCTGGTTGCCATAAAGAAAGTGTATTGTCATCGGATCCTGCAACCAATCTCTCCGGATTAGAACCCTAAATTAAGCAGAAATATTGATATATTAGCAAAAATCTACCTTTCCCACAGATAGGGATAACAGTGTATAATCTCACATTGTCACTCAGTATGTAGCAGTATAGACAAATATTAAAATAAACAATAGGAAACCTTACTAAATGAATACTCTGGTGGGGAAACGAAATTAGTGAACTTATTTTTCCTGAGCTGATTTGATAGATAGAACTAAAGTACTTCTTACCGTATGTTACGCGTCGAAAATCCACACCTGTCTATTTTCATCGTTTGAACACTATTTTTAATAACTATAAACATGTAAATTGTGACTGTAGCCGATGGTTTAACGTGGCAGTTTCGATTGCCTAATATATCATACTTTTGAGACCAATTTCAAATGAACAAATGAATCGGGAATTAAGAATACAGAAAGCAGGCCAAGATAAAGAGTTGTGACAATGATAGTTACAATTTAAAGGCAAAAGATTAAAAATACGTTTGTGATACAATGACAACTCATTTTGAGCTCTAATACCTTCTTATCTATTTGTTTTTTATTGGTTTACAAACCATAACTAAGAAAACCACAATGCCTTACATGAATCGAGATAACGATTATAGCATTACTTCAATTCTCAACCTGAAAGAAATTCAAGTAGCTGTTCTACATACATAAACTATTTAGCTAGGCCTGTAAACATCTGTAGTAAATTAATCAACCTACAGAAAAATAAACAAATCAAGAGTGGCCAAATGTAAATGGAATTTTCAAAGCTCATTACAGTAAATACGGGAAATGGAAAATTATATGCATAAAAACACAAATATCAACAATTACTCCGCGTATCCAAAATATTGCTTAGAGTACACAAAATATTTCTCTTTTCAAAGGAATTTACCTTAACTTTTTCATACAGTGATTTTGCTGTTTCAGCCAACTTCAACTCTGGAAAAGATCAAAATAAACAAGTGGAAATTTTGATTGTTATAATCCAAATAAGCAAAACATATGTCATATAACAATGCGAATACTTATCAAACACAGAAGCTAATTGATTACACTTAGGAACATGAATAAGTATTGATTAGTGATATTAGAATGAGACTGTGAATAACTTTAGGTTATTAGGTGTTATTCAGAGGATTTCGATTCATCGAGGATAATGACCCGTTAGCAAAAGGCAAAGAGATGGAAATATAAAACTCTGGTAGCTACTCTTGATGAATTAGTTTGTACGGTTGTATAGGGTATTAACAGTTCTTCTGTACTACTTCTAAAATAGTTCTAACAGTAAGTTCAATTTCGACTGACCCATTGCTTCTACATATTTTATCGTCCAGAACTTACAACTTTAAACATGATATTCGGGATAATATCAAAAACAACTTAGTTATATACCAATCTCGGTAGATAAACTGTGATAAGTTGTGGTCTTGTATTATGCTTATATATCCGAAATAATATAAGTATTTTTGACTATCTAGCTGGCCTTCTAGTACTTCAATCAGAGGTTTGATGACATGGGACTTGAATAGCCTGCCGATCATGCAACGAAAATAATAACAGAGTTATTGGATTTATTGCTAGTGTCGTAGGAAAGAGTACAACAAAATCGACTTTTGAGAAGTGTTAAACAATGACTGGAGTGGTTGATTAAGACTTCCGAAAGCTTAGTTTTTATTTATTTATTTGAACACATAAATATTGGTACAAGGAGGCACCAAAGATATATGCGCCACACAAAACAATGAGAACGGGAAGAGAAAAAAAGGAACGTAAGGAGCGTAAAGGAAAAAAAGAACAATAACGACCAGATTAGTGTAAGGTAGTGTAATAATGATAATAAAAATAAAAATAATAATAATGAAGGAGACGGAAAGGTAAAACCAGAAGAAATCTCTCGGTTAAAGAAGATACAACCACTTTTTTATGAATAAAGTAAAAAAGGTTACAGCAGGATCGCCACTGGCTTCTATTCTGAGACATATCTGATAACGTCTCTAGCCACTGTATTGCACCATCTCTTGGACCCCAACCAGGGAGCCGTGAAGGACCGACAGAAGCCAGTCCTTTGCAGTTTTCTTTCATACCACGACACCATGTCATGCACTGACCACCTCTCCGCTTCTTCCAACCAGTCCCAGAGTCGGCAAATAATGCACGACGTGGAATTCTCTGGGACGACATTCGTAGAACATGTCCAAGCCACCGAAGTCGGTGTTTCAAGATGGTGACACCAATTGCATTATCGTCTCTGTGACCGAACATACGATGCCGAACCTCTGCATTACTAACATGGTGTTGCCACTAAATGTCAGATGGCGAAAATACATTGTTTCTCACACCGATTTCTTCTCACTTCGATGGAAATTTCTAATCTAACAGCACATAGCCGACTGTTAATAGGGATCCAATAGATTAGTTCTGCCTCAGCTCTAGCGCTTAGTGAGACACCAACGCCAGCAAGACAAGAAGAAAATACCACAGGGTCCCCGGATAAACGCACGTAAAACAAGCTTTTTGAAGCGACAGATGGAGAGCGAATTTGTAGTACTTCACCGGAGTCTTGAATACGGGTCTCGGATAGACAACAGACGTCTATATTAAGACTCTCTAAAGACATAGCCAGCCCTATGTGTTGTACGACCTGCATAAGTGTGCGAACGTTGAAGGCAGCCATTTTGAATGGTGCACGTGGTTTCAGAAAAACTGCTTCAGTATTCGTATTTGGTGGTAGCATACAATTTTCAACCCGGCAGTGACTCGAGAACGTTTAGATAGAACCGAGTTTCCACCATAAGCGAGCTGCTGTATAGGTCAAAAAGTAAGCATACACAAGGTGGGAATAAAAGAGAGTGAATAAGTGACGTTCCGAATAATAATAATAATAATAATTGTTTAACTGCTAATCGAAGCGTGAATAGAATTTTCAGTAAATATCGTCATTTTCATTTTATTTGTGTGTGGGCTGTGATGCTGCTCGGGTGCCCAAACCGAAGCGGGTGGTTTTCTTAGGGGGTCACACTCTGAGCCTTTGACCTGAAGGTCTGACCCACAAGGCAGTGGAGCAACGTCAGGAGATGCAGTCCCATGGTAGCCCATGACCAATACTTGGTTCACACGCCATTTGTTCCCTCAGGATACTGGAGCCCGTATGCACCATGCTAAATGGACGAAATACAGTCAGCTACAACGTAGGACCAGGCACATATGTGCATCGGTCCAAGTTGCCATACCTCATTAACACAACAGGATGGACACCGGATTCATAAAAGTAGTTAATTCAGAGGTGGTTATACATGAATGAAAGATTGCACATACGGATATAGTACAGGAAGAAATAATTAGTTTGTAGAAAGAAAGATATGAAGTGATCTTAATCTCTTAGTTTAAGGGAAAACAGACAGTGTATACACCTACGCCATTGTGATCAATTCTGAGCCATGTCACCAAGTGTCTCCAACCATTGGTTACGATAGTCACGTGGACCCCAACCAAGTAATCTGCATCTACCAACATGGCTCAGACTAGAAGTTAATGTCTTCAAGCACTGATGTCACGTTTTGTTTGGCCGCCCCTAACTTTCTTACAACCATCTCCAACACCGGTTAGCATTGCATGTCGTGGTAATCGGTGTTCAGGCATACACAACACGTGGCCCAATCATCTCAGTCGATGAAGATTCACAACCTCACCAACTGATTTACCATCATTCCCTAATACCCTGCCTCTAACCTCACTATTACTTACCCGCTGATCCCAGCAGATGCTGGCAAGATTCCTAAGACATCTGTGGTCAAATACTAGTAACTTACTAGTAACTCCTACTCTCAATGGCCACGTTTCGCTGCCGTGAAGTAGAACAGAACAAACCGCTGCGCAGTATACTTGTCCTTTTATTGATAGACGGATACCTCGCCTTCGCCATAGGTGACGTAAGTTGGCAAAACCCAAACGAGCTTTTCGAATCCGTGCTGAGATTTCGTCAGACACCAACCCATTAGGGCTGATCAGACTTCCAAGATAAGTGAAGTTGTCAACGCGTTCGACTACTTCACTCCCTATCCTTAGTTCAGGTGTTGACGCAGACCAGTCCTGAAGCAACAACTTGCATTTAGAGGGAGAGAAGCGCATTCCAAACATTCTGGCATTGTTGCTTAGTGCTACCAGAAGACTCTGCATTTTGTCAGCGTCTTCACCAAACAGGACTATGTCATCTGCGTATTCTAAGTCGATAAGTGGACCTCCTGGAAGGAGATCAATACCCGAGAATTCAGTCGACGAGAATGTTATTTCCATCAGTAGGTCTATGATGAAGTTAAACAAAAATGGAGAAAGTGGACAGCCTTGACGGACACCACTTGAGGTTGCAAAAGTAGATGACAGTTCGCCATAAGCTCTGACTCGACTAGTAGTGTTCGAGTAAAGAGCCTTCACAAGGTTTATGTACTTCTGAGGTACGCCTTTCAATGACAGACACTGCCACAAAACCTCGCGGTCTACAGAGTCAAATGCTGCTTTTAAGTCAAGAAAGACCACCATTGTCGGACGCCGATAAGTATGCCTGTGTTCTAGAACCTGACGAATGGTGAATATGTGGTCGATGCAGCCACGACCAGGTCTGAAGCCAGCTTGATTCTCTCGTGTTTGCAGTTCACGAGTCTTAGTTAGGCGTCGATAATTATCGAGGCTAGTATTTTAGATACTATATTGGTTAAACTAATCCCTCTGTGGTTGTCACAGGATGATTTTGACCCTTTCTTATATATTGGGACGATAAGTGATTGTGACCAGTCAGATGGGATAACGTCTATTCCCAGATCTTAGCTAAAATATTAGTCAACCTAATCGCTAAAATTGGACCACCATCCTTAAAGACCTCTGGAGCCAATCCATCTGGACCAGCTGCCCTTCCTCGTTTCAGATTAACTATAGCCTTTTGAACTTCAGCAAGAGTTGGGGGACCTACTTCAATGTTCCATTCACACTGTCTGGGAATGGAGGGTAGTTGTAGAGTAGCTGAAGGCCAGCTGAACTGTTCTCTAAAATGTTCCGCCCATCGTTCTAAACGTCTGGACTGGGAGCAGATGAGAGTATTCTTTTTCCGAAATAATCTCACTTACACTTGACTTATTAATTCCAGTTTCTTTTATTAGTCTGTAAAGCTGTCTTGTGTTCCCTATAGTCGCCGCCTTTTCCATCTCTTTTGCTTTCGTTACCCACCACTGCTCACGGTCGTTCCTTAGACTTTTTCTTAACCTAGATCTGATTTGTTTACGCTCTTCATCATGTTCAGAACCTGATGGGACGAGTTTGCGAGAATCCATCAGTGCAATAGACCTTGAAGAAATCCACTGGTTTTTGTAACTCTGTGGTTTAAGTCACTAATAGATGTCACTGCTGTTTCCACAGCTGCTTGTATGTCTTTCCAAGCAACATCTGGGTCAGCCTCGTTTTCAGAACTACCTAAGTGTGACCTCAGTTGTTCCTGGAACCTACTTTTGGTTTTCTCGTTACTCAACTCAGTTCTAATGGGTCTTTTTAATGTGGCTTTTTTGCGTCCAGTGAGGCGCAAGCAGATGCGTGCCCGTATTAGGGCATGGTCGGAGTCCAAGCAGGTACTCCAGAATGAGCGACAATCTTCTACCGACCCTCTCCAACGATGACTGATGGCAATATGGTCTATTTGAGTCCATCGTTGGTTTGGTGTAGGGGGTCGCCATGTTAGACGATGTCTCTCCTTATGCTTAAAATTTGTGTTTGCTAAAAATAAACGATTGTCTGAGCACAGTTGCAGCAGACGATCACCATTATCTGTTCGCTGTGCCGGAATGCTAAAATATCCACCTAAATGCCTTTCTGTTTGGTTTAAACTACCTATCTGAGCATTAAAGTCACCCCCTACGAGTACTATGTCTGAAAGTTTAGCTTTCTGTAAAATTCATCTTTCACTTCATCTGAGCTGCAGTCAGTGGGAGCGTAGGCAGAAACGACAAAAAGGCAACGACGTGTGTCCCTATCCTTCCGAGTTCTTACGGAGCCGTTTAGCCGAACAGCACATAGACGACTGTTGACGGGGATCCACTCTAGCAGTGCTTGTTCCGCCCTCATGCTTAGTGCTATGCCTACACCTGCCAGTCCACGAGAACTGGCCATCGGGTCACCAGATACACGGAGGGTGTATCTCGTTGGCTCTCCGTTCTGCCGAGGTGAGGTCAAGTGAATGACCACACTGGATCCTGTATGCGTGTTTCGGAGACACAGCATACATCAATGGAAAGAGACTCTAGGGTTTTAGCCAAGGAAGCCTGCTGACCGATTTGACATAGGGTGCGTACGTTGAAGGCTCCAATGTGTAGTTTGGAGCGAGGTTTCAGTAGACCTGGGACAGTGTTTTGAGCACTAGAATCGTTGGCCATGGTGACACTTGAGGAGGAAGCCGAAAGAAGTTTAGAGTTGAAAGTCGATGTAGGAGGAATAATAGGAATTGAAGAGGAGGTTGATTATGAATACAGTGGTCTTGAGTGCTGTTAGCGGTATGAGGGCGGTTATCACTTCCCGGTTGCCCACACCGTGGAAGGGTTCTTCTGGAGGTACCTGAAAAGGAAATTGGATTAGAGGTGGTCTAAGTGACCTGAGAGCGTGACCGCAGTGCCAAAGGGACAACTGCTTGAGGTCAGTCACACACGACTTTCTTGTGAGTAATTTTTTGTGTCAGCTCCGTACTTGTTGAGACCTTATCTCCGGAGACGGATATCAGTGGGATAAGGAGAGGCGTGTATTTTTAGGGTCGACTTTTCTAACCACACCGCTCCTTGTGAGAAGGCAGCATCGCTCTCATGCTGGTTTTCTGAAGGAAACACTTTACTGATGTCACACCCCTCTACAGTCAGCAGTACGACTTCGCCCTCGGACCTTGAGTTGCTGCTTTGAGTCTTACCGCTCTTTAACCGACCTGTCTGACATGGTAGGACCTTGAGGAACGGTTGTTCCAGCCAGTATAGCTCGGTTGCTTCATCACGATAGACAAGCCCGACCACCACGTCAGGGTAGCAACAACAGTCGGGATGGACGAAATGCGAATCGAATAAGACATAATCGTATGTAGAAGTACATCGTCTTCAAATTTTCAAAGTTCTCAACAATATAGAGATGGATAAGGAACAAATAAATTTACTCTACTTCTGGCCAATTCACATAAAATGTTCAGTTTCTCATTCCTAATAGAGTATATCATATGTTTGTAAAACCTATAAAGCCAGTGCTACGGAGCCTCGAGAATTCTTCAGAAAAGTTTTTAAAAGCTTGGAAAAGACTGAAAATACTTCATACAATTAGAGTTCTGGAAAATAATAACTGTGTCATATCCTGACTGGATAATCGACAATTTTGTTACCAAGTCCAGCATGTTTCCAAAAGCTACTAGGATATGAACGCCAAGCATAAACATAAAAATGTCCTTGTTTTGTGTATCTAAACTACTTTTCTAATTAGATTTCACCTGTATACTTCCACCTTTTGTCTTCTGTTCAGGACTAGGAAGTAAATTTCTGAGGAACTAGGAAGTGACTAACAGACAGTGTTAAGCATCTAAGTACCAGAAGTATAAGTCAGAATCTTGGGTTAGTAACCAGCAACTTATTAAAGTTACTTTACACAAGACTAAACTAGTGGGTCAATGATTAGACTTATAAAACTAGTTTTCAACTACAAAAGTATTTTTACACCTAAGTACTTATTTCTCCATACGTTTTTGTTCGCGAGTTTTGCTGTTCTCTTTCTTTGCTGACTCCATTAACGTACCACTGTTCCTTGGTTTTCAGTAACACGGTTGGTTAGATGCATATAACATTGCTTCCAAAGTGATGGGGAAAATTCGTAGTCGTCGTTCATCGCCATGGTTCACATGTAGTATTTTATCTTTAGGTGTGTTCCAATGTATAATTCTCAGAAAGTATCATTTAAATTACACTAAAAATTACAAATCTCAATTTACATAACAGTGAAAAATACTCCGTAGATTGTCGGAAGTCATAACATACTTACTCGCCTCTGGATCTTTTGATAATACAGGAACTGTTTTGACCAACTGAGCACAGGCAGGATCAAATGCACCAGTACGTAGTACATAATCAGTACTCAATGCCAAACAATTTACCCAATGTCCATGCAAATTTAGTGTACGACATAACACGCCATCTTTAGATCTCCATACACGAATTGTACGGTCTTGACTAGCAGAATAAATTAGGTCTGTTCCACCCCAACGTACAGACACAACTGGTTTATCATGACCAGTAATTGTATGAATTGGCTGACCAGTATATGTATCCCAAATAACTATTGAACAATCTTGATAAGCAACTGCAAGTTGTCTGCATTCTCCATCTCTAGACGAAAAATATATTAATATGAAATAAACTGACAGGATGGCTCTATGAAGAGATTATTATTTATAAATATTAATATATACCTTCGGCTATGTAGTTCAAAAATTGAGGATTGAACTATTCGGTTGAAACTAAAAACACGATTGCGTTTGCTCTAATTTCGCCAACTACATATCATCTCTAAGCATTTCACCATAATCATACGGCAACAATGCTCTAAGAAAATCTATGATTAAATACTGGCTGTTGTGTTGCTGGCTTTCTTTCCATTTTCCGGTCATAGATGATATCTTAATCCCTCAAACATAGTTATGGCGACGAAGCTGGTGAAAAAATGGATCCTGTAAAAGTGGAACTATTATTGAAGCAGCAGTTAAAACTTATCCAGATGTTTGCAGATACGAAAATTACTCTTTGTGATATCTGAGGTGAATATCAACGTCTAATTAATATTCAGCAACACACTACAGTGGTTCAATTTAGTGGTTCTGATTGCACCGAAGTACATGTACTCCAAAAACTATCCAAACCTGCCAAATACGAGCCTGTTATACCTAGCCCATCTTACCCAATCTCAGTTCAAGAGACGAAGACTAGTCCTTCGACTCCTTGCTGGCACTATGGTGCGTGACATTTTGCACGAACGTATACGTCCAAACGACATCGCTGAAGGAAATGTAAATCCATTGTTTACAATGATAGATTCTGTCAAAGGTGGAAACCAAATCGACCACCACGTCGATTCAGAAAAATCAGAAAGCCTGCTTCCAAATCCTGCACAAATTCGTTGAGCCCATTAGCGTCCTATCAGAGAACCCCAGGAGAGAGAGAATTCATTACACTTAATACTAATGGGCATTCATTTAGATTACAGATAGATATGGCATCAGATATTACCATTATCTCTCGGAAATTTCAGATCGAATTGGACAGCCCACGCATTGATCAAACAATACAGAAGACTCCTACAGCATGTAGTATTTATCCGCGTTTGTTGTGTTGCTGACTTGCGTTCTCTTCGCCAGTTCTAAGTTATATCTTAACCCCGCCGACATAACAGTAGCAACCATTACCAGTCTTCTACCCTAAAAAACATTTCCACAATCACAAAGTAATATAAATTGAGGTGCTGAGCGGTGTACTTGACCTGTGATCATAAATTACCATGTGTTTGATCGGTGTAAAAAAAGATTTAAATAACACGTAACAGGTAGTGACTTACAGATGTAATGGTCTCCACGATAAAGATCGTATCCATCGACCTTTAGAACAAGCCGGAGTGGCTGCTAATTGAGGTTTAATTAAAGGATGGGTTGAGCATAGACCCCAATCATTTCCGGCTTCTTTTTGTTGCCACAAACAAATCATACCACCTTGACAGCCAGATGCCAACCGTACTGCATCTGGAGACCAAGCCAAACAGAGAACAGGAGCTTTGTGTACTTCAGATCCTGTACTAAGAGGTAACTCAGTGTTGAGATCCCAGAAACGAACAGTTTGATCTCCAGAGCCACTAGCTAAACTTCTAAAATGAGATTAAAATGAGGCGTACATTTGTATACTTTTAACAGTGTTGTGAATTATCAATTAGGACATACACGAAAAAATAACCCAATTAGCAAGAATAACAGTCCCTAAGGATTGTCTTACATAGTTATTAAATATAAGACCTAAATGAAGGGTGGAAACAGGTCTCAATACGGATGCTTTGTCTCAAATATAATGGTAAAAGTAAGAACGGTTAAACACACAGCCAAGGACACATGTAATGGCTTTCTAACAAAGAAGCTAACGCAATAACCCTACTATTCCGCAATAACTAGTAAGTGTAACTTATTAAAAAATTACATACTGATGTACTCGATTCTCAGTTTCGCCTTCGAGTAAGAGTTATTTATAATACCTGGTTTTCCCACCAATTTTATATGGAATTGAGATGGAACTTAAAATAAGATAAAGTGCTTCAGCTATTAAGCTACTTCCACATTGATGATAGTCAGTACATGAGTGAGAGCGAAATACTAGACTTAGTGTTTGTAGTTCAAAGTTTTCTCCAAATTAATTTGTAGTTTCGAAAACTACCTTTAAATAAAATCTCTCTCTATCCTGCTACGGCTGAGAGTGGGGAGAGTTCGCTCTCCCTCTCGAAATGCTCTCACATAACGACGCGTATATAGCCTCTGCAAGGGAAGTCCTACTCACTGCCTTCTTGCACCACGAGTGTTGTTTACGAAATTGAGAGGACGAAAAGCGAATGTCCGGCGCTTTAACCGGGTTGATGGATACAGAAAGTCCATCTAGGGGGGTTGGAAAACCCTGACTCCAAACCAATGGTGCATATGGGCTCCAGGATCCTGAAGGAACAAATGGCGTATGGACCAATTATTGGTCACCGGCTACCATGGGACTGCATCTCCTCACGATGCTCCACTGCCTTTTGGATCAGACCTTCAGGTCGAAGACTCCGGGTGTGGCCCCCTAAGAAAACCACCCGCTTCGGTTTGGGCACCCGAGGAGTATCACAGTCTTCACACATATCAAATGAGATCTGCGTGGCGCATATGCATTTAGTGCCTCCTTGTACCAATATCTATGTGTTAAAATAGATAAATAAAATAAATAGGCTTTGTTTAGGGAACAAAAGATGGTGTACAAAAGGAAGACCAATGTCAATAATCTTGATTTATTTATTTGAACACATAAACAGTGGCACAAGGGGGCACCAAATATGTATGCACCACACAATAACAATGAAGTTCCGAAGAGGTAGAGAATGTAAAGTGTGTGTAATAAAAATGGAAAACGACGAACGAAAATTAGTGTGTGAGAGTGCAATAATAATAATAATAATAATAATAATAATAATAATAAAGAGACAGTTCAGTTAACAAAGATACAGGCAGAAAAAATTCCTTCAGTTAAAGAATTTACGTTCGCTTTTATGAAGAAAGTAAAAGAAAGTTACAGCAGGATAGCCACTGGCTTCTATTCTGAGATATATTTGATAACGTCTCTAGTCGCTGTGTTGGACCACCTCTATGGCACCGACCAGGGAGTCGTGAAGGGCCAACACAAGCCGGCCCTTTGCAGCTTTCTTTCATACCACGACACCATGTCATACACTGACCACTTCGCTTTTTCAAACCGGTCTCAGTGTCGGAAAATAATTAACAATGTGAAATTCTATGGGAAGACATTCATAGTAGACCAAGAGACCAATGTTGATGTTTGAAGATAGTGAAACCAACCGAATTATCATGGCTGTGCCCGAACACACGATGTCAAACCTCTGGATTACTAACCTGAGTTACAACTGATCTGATGTGTCGGTAGACTACCCCTGTTGCATGTGACCTACCAATTGAAGGATATTATTATTATTCTATTACATTAGTGTGACTTATAATTTTTATTCATTCCAACAAGACACTCAGTACTGATCGGTATGTTTGTGTATTTCACTAGATAATCATAATTCCTTGAATTATTGTATTAATCGAGTTGCTTTCACGTTTAGAAACAGATAAAGTTTAAAGCGGAGTTGTCCTTGTTCTGACTATAGCTTTCACATAGACTCTGGGTCGTCAGTATCGCGTTTACAGTCCCAGTAGAATATCTGTAGGACAAATTAAATCCTACAACGGACACTTTGTCAACTGATCAAGTGCGGATCGCACGACTTGGGAATTATCGCACAGTAAGACAATATCATCCGCATACTCCAGGTCGAAAAGTCTCTTCAGGCAACAGATCCATACCGCCATTACTTACATCCATCAGAGCTGTTTCTAGAATGTCATCGAGAGCAAAGTTGAAGAGGTATGGTGAGAGTGGACAACCCTGTCTAACCCCACTGCTTGAATGTAACAATGGAGAAAAGTGGTTGTATGCCCTCACTCTACCTCAGGTGTTTGTATATAGGGCCTTTTAGATGTGAATAAACTTTCCAGGTACACCCTTCTTCAATAGAAATTCTCAAACAATATTGTTCAACGAATCGAAGACGGCCCTAATGTCAAGAAACACTGCGATCGTTGGCATGTGATAAGTATGACGGTGTTCTAACATTTGGCGGAGGGTGAAGATATGATTATTACATCCTCGACCAGGACGAAAACCAGCCTGCTCCTTGCGAGCCCATCTTTCTCGGGTTTTGAACAATCTACGAAGTATGACGGAAGCCAGTAGTTTGAATGCAATAGGAAGTAGACAACTCCCGATACTTGTTGCGGAAACGAAGTGAACCCTTTTTAAAGATAGGAACAATTATCGACTCATTCCATGATGTTGGAACACGATAATTGCCAGACCTCTGTAAATAACTCATTCAGTCCCATAACCAGAAAGTCGCCACCATTTTTAAAAGGGGCCTGAGGTAAGTCATCTGGGCCCGGTGATTTGTGGTGCTTCAGAAGTTGGAATTATTAGGCTATCGTCACGCGCCATGGATTGCAGGACAGTCTGATCGATATTATCGGAACAGCAGACCGGTTACACCGTTCCTCAAAAAGTCAGTCAGTCAGTCAGTCAGTAACAACGTAGAACTTCGTACATATGTACATCAGTTCGAGTTGCCACACCACATTAGCACAGAGATGCAGTTGTCTATTCAAATCCCGTAGTGGTAGAGGTAGCAAGAGTATAAGCAGTAATCGGGAAGATTAGGGTTTGGAGATGTTATTTAAAGAGTATAATTCAGTGAAATAAATTTGGAAAGAGGAAAAAAGGGGCATGAAGGATTTAGAAGATTAGAATTTGGGAGAACACAGAGAGTGGATGCACCTGCGCCATTGCAAACGATTTTGAGCCATGTCATTCAGGGTCTCTAACCATCGGTGGCTATCATCTCGCGGTCCCCAACCAGGTAGTCTACACCTACCAATATGACTCAGTCCACTTGTCAGTGACTTCATGGACTTGTGCCATGTTTTGGTTTGGCCGCCCCTAGCTTTCTTCCAACCTACTCCTATACCACTGAACATAGCACGTCGAGGCAGTCGGCCGTTGGGCATACGTAACACGTGTCCCAACCATCTCAACTGATGAAGTTTCACTACTTCATCAATTGATTTGCCATCCTTACCTAGTACCCGTTTCCTAACAACTGCATTACTTACTCGATGGTCCCACGATATACGAGCAATATTTCGAAGACACCTATGATCAAATACTAGTAACCTACGAATATCCTCTACTCTTACCGGCCATGTTTCACTGCCATAGAGTAGGACGGAACGAACTGCTGCGCAGTAAACCCGTCCTTTGGTTGATAGACGGATATCTCGCCTACGCCATAAATGACGCAAGTTAGCAAAAGCTAGTCGAGCCTTCTGTATCCGTGCTGAGATTTCGTCACACACTAAACCACAAGGGCTGATGAGACTTCCAAGATAAGTGAAGCGGTCGACACACTCAACTACCTCACTCCCTATCACTAGTTCGGGTGTCGATGTAACCCAATCCTGAAGCAACATTTTGCATTTCGAGGGGGAGAATCACATCCCGAACATATCTGCATTGTTGCTTAGAGTGGTCAGAAGACTCTGCATTTTGTCAGCGTCTTCACCAAATAAACGATGTCATCAGCATATTCTAAGTCAACAAGTAAACCTCCCGGTAGAAGTTCAACCCCTGTAAATTTAGATGAGGAGAGTGTTATCTCTAAAAGTACGTCGACCACAAAGTTGAACAGGAATGGGGAGAGTGGACAGCCCTGACGAACACCACTTGAGGTAATCAATTCTGATGACAGTTCGCCATAACCTCTCACTCTACCGGTTGTGTTCGAGTAGAGAGCCTTTATAAGGTTAATGTACTTCTTTGGTACTCCTTTCAGTGACAAACACTGCCATAGAACTTCACGATCAACAGAGTCGAATGCCGCCTTAAGGTCGAGAAGTACTACGATTGTGGGACGTCTGAACGTGTGTCTGTGTTCTAGAACCTGGCGTAGTGTGAATATCTGATCTATACAACCACGTCCAGGTCGAAAACCGGCCTGGTTTTCTCTAATCTGCTCTTCACGAGCTTTGATTAGGCGTCGAAGTATTATTGAAGCTAATATTTTAGACACTATATTAGTCAAACTGATTCCTCTGTGATTGTCACAAGAGGACTTTTGTCCTTTCTTATAGACTGGCACAATCAGTGATTGAGACCATTCAGATGGGATTACTTCCACTTCCACTGAAGTGTGGCTGAAGGCCAGTTGAACTGATCCCTAAAGTGTTCTGCCCATCGATCCAATCTCCTGGATTGAGAATGTATAATATGTCCATCTTTTTCTGAGATTGTTTCGCTAACAGTCGGGTTCCTAATTCCGGTTTCCTTAACGAGTCTGAACAATTGTCTGCTATTACCTATTGCCGCTGCCTTTTCCATCTCTCTTGCTTTCGCTACCCACCACTGTTCACGATCATTGCGTAGACTTCTTGTCAGCTTGCGCTTAAGCTGACTCCGCTCTTCATTATGTTCAGAGCCGGGTGGAATGAGTTTCCGAGCATCTATCAGTGCGATAGATGCTGCTGAGATCCAGTGTTGCTCCCTAACCTTCTGGTTTACCTTACTAGCAGATATCACTGCTGTTTCCACAGCTTTTCGGATATCATTCCATGCTGCATCGGGGTGGGCATCACATACATGGCTGCCTAACTGTTTTCCTAGTTGTTCCTGAAATATACTCTTAGCTTGACTATCATTAAGTAGGCCCTAAGAGGTTTCCTTGCAGCGTCTTTCCTACGTCCAGTAAGACGCAAGCAAATACGCGCTCGCACTAGAGCATGATCTGAATCTAGGCATGTGCTCCAGAATGAGCGACAGTCTTCTATCGAGCCCCTCCATCGGTGGCTGATAGCGATGTGATCTATTTGGGTCCAACGTTGGGACGAATTCGGGGGTCGCCATGTTAAAAGATGTTTTTCCTTATGCTTAAAGTTAGTATTTGCAAGGAACAGGCGGTTATCTGAGCATAGCTGCAACAGACGGTCGCCATTATCTGTTCTTTGAGCCACGACACCATAAGATCCACCTAGGTGTCTTTCCCTATCGCTAAGTTTACCTACTTGAGCATTAAAGTCACCGGCCACTATTACTACATCCGAGCGCTTAGCTTTTCGGAGAAGGTCCGAAAGCTTTCTGTAAAACTCATCTTTTACATCATCTGAGCTGCAGTCAGTGGGAGAATAGGCAGAGACGACGAAGAGGCAACGACGAGTGTCCCTATCTTTCCGGATTCTTACTGTTCCGTTCAGTCGGACAGCGCACAAACGACTGTCTACTGGGATCCACTCTAAGAGAGCTAGTTCTGCCCTAGGACTCAATGCTATACCTACGCCGGCGAGGCCACGGGAAGCAGAATCAGGGCTTCCAGATACACGAAGCGTAAATCGAGTCGGTTCTTTATTTTGGCATGGTGAGGTCAAATGAATGACGCTACTCGGATCCTGTATGCGCGTTTCGGAGACGCAGCACACATCGATGGCGCGAGATTCTAAAGTTTTAGCTAAGGAAGCCTGCTGTCCTATTTGGCAAAGTGTTCGTACGTTAAAAGCTCCTACGTGTAGTTTAGAGCGTGGTTTCAGGAGACCAGGAATGGCGTTCCACGTACTCAAATCGTTTGCCCTAGCGGTGCGAGGTGATAAAGAGACGTGAGGAGGGTTAGTCATGGAGATAAGAGAGGTATTAGGAGGTGTAGGAAGGATTTGAATGTGACCACCTTGGTCTCTTGTGCTGTTACGGGTATGAGGGCTGATGTCACTTCCCGGCTGCCCACACCGTGGAAGGGTATTTCTTGAGGAACCTGAAAAGGAAATTGGATTAGTGTTGGTCTTGACGACCTGGGAGCGTGACCGCAGAGCCCAAGGGACAACTGCTTGAGGCCGGTCGCGCACGGCCTTTTTGTGGAAGGTTTTTGACGTGTTAGCTCCGTTCTTCAAAGGGCCTTACCGCCGGAGACGGAAATCCGTGAGGTAAGGTGAGGTGTGACATTTTTAGGGTCGACCTTTTCTAACCCCACCCCTCCTTGTGGGAAGGCAGCATCGCTGTCATGCTGGTTGTCCGAAGGAAACACCTTACTGCTGTCACACCCCTCTACAGTCAGCAGTACGACTTCGCCCTCAGACCTTGAGTTGCTGCTTTTAGTCTTACCGTTCACCAATCGACCTGCCTGGCATGGTAGAACCTACAGGAACATATGTTCCAGCCAATATAGCTCGGTTGGGTCATCACGATAGGCAAGCCCGACCACCGCGTCAAGGTAGCAGCTTCGATCGGGGCCTCAAAAAACTCTTCCCATTGTCCAAAACGTTGTTAGATGTTAGTGATTGGCATCTCGTCAGCTTCACAGATTGTTTCACTCACACCAGACTTCTTGTTAACAGTGATTCGGATGAGCTGGAAGAGCTCCCGGTAGTTACCAGATGCGGCTGCTACTTCCAAATCATCGGCACACTCAGATCACCAGGCTTCTTGGTCCTTACACAAGCTTTGCAGTTTCATCGTGCAACAGTCTTCGTTTGTGGTCACCCAGAGTGGACCAATGGGTCTCAATGAGTTGTAAGAAGCCTGAAGAAATGCAGTGCTTATAAGCGGGACGTTTCGCGAAGCTATAAGCGACTTTACTCCCCATTTTCATGGCGTCATGCAATTGCAACCAATGCTCATCTATACTTTTCGGTGGGCTGGTAGTGAACCTTTAACCTAGCTCGGTTTGATACTTAGTTGCAACAGAAGCTGTAACCAGTTTACAGACATCGATCCCTTTATGACGAATCTGTTGGCCATTGAAACGTAAGGTAAGATTAGCGTAAACAAGAGGATGATCAGATTTCAGATTTGTACTCTAAAAGTAGAGACAGTCTTGTACACAACCACACCAGCGGTAGCTGGTCGCGATGTGACCAATCTGAGTCCAGGCTTGAGATGTGGAGGTAGGACGCCAGGTAGCACATAGACGATGACTGTGTCAGTGGTTAGTGCTAACCAGAAGCAGGTTGTGGTCTGTGCACAGTTTCAGGAGACGGTCCCCGTTATCTGTCCTGCGACCAACAAGTCCCCATCGGCCACCTAAACGGTTCTCTTCTGTGCCTAGACGCCCGACCTGAGCATTCAAGTCTCCGGCTAGTACCACAATATCTGTCGAACGCACTTCCTGTAGAAGAACTGTTAGCTGGTGGTAGAATTCATCCTTGATCGCATCCAGACTGCAATCTGTCGGGACATAGGAGCAGATGGCGAAAATACATTGTTTCTCACACCGATTTCTTCTCACTTCGATGGAAATTTCTAATCTAACAGCACATAGCCGACTGTTAATGGGGATCCGATCGATCAATCCCCAAGGCTTTGACCTAGAGGTCTAATTCAAAAGGTAGTGGAGATGTAATCCCATGGTAGCCAGTGACCAACAATAGGTTTATACGCCATTTGTTCCTTCAGGGTCCTGGGGCCCTTGTGCACCATTGGTTTGGAACCAAGGTTCCCCAACTCCTTTACGTGGATCCTTCGTACCCACCAAATCGGTTTAAGCGCCGAACATTCGCTTTTCATCCTCTTAATTTCGTAAACAACGCCGCCACAATAAGGCGATGAGTAGGACCTCCATGCCAGTGGCCATATGAAGTGATTTCGAGAGAGCGGACTCTCACCACCTTCGGCCGCACCATGGCACTTCGGGGCAACAAACTGGGAATAGTGACATAAGTTAATGGGTTAACTGAAACTTTGGGATAAAGTGAATACAGAGACAGTAATCTGGTTGCTCAACAGTTGTACAATAATAATATACATAATAATAATCCGTATATTGGCTCTGAGAGTTACTACTCCAATCTTTCAGATGTATCGTTTTCTATCTTAATTCTTAACAGTTAGACAAATAAAAGGAATATTTCGCTTGTATATCTCAAGTTAAGACATCGAGCGCAAAGTTAATTACAGAGATTATAGACAGAAAAGTTTATCTTAGGACAAGCAAGAAAATGATCGTTAAAAACGTCAATAATATTGATAAAATTTGCAATTACCTTCCGTCTGGTGAAAATTGTGCAACCAGAACTGCACCCTTATGACCTGGTATACTACTTGAACAACGAGTAACTGGGCGAACTCGAAAAACAGCATTAGCCTGATACGTGACTTTGACTACAGCTTCAAGACCATTTGATCCAAATTTCGGTAAAGAAGGGTCAGTGCCTTTGGCCCGTGCTTGAATTAAAGCTGTTTTTAAATCATCCAAAATTTGAACATCGCCCACAAAAAAGTCATACGTCAAGGAATGTACATCTTCCTTTGAATTAGAAAGAATCTCTTTTAAGTAACAAGACTTGGGCATAGTTTGATATACAAGTATACTGATGAAATGTTATTAAGCAACAAAACGTGGAATTTAACAGTTACTTTTATCTCAAGAAATAGTTTTTGAGAATGTAGGGACCTTGCCATCTCAAAAGTGAAAGTGATCATTTGTAACGAGACCGCTACAAACTATATTTATAGCTTATATTTAATGCGGTTCAGTGTTTATTTCAAACACTATCAACTGATTAACCTTCCTTGAAATCTTGTAGGCAACTATGAGGCTTAAATATCCTATTATACGACGCAAAACTACTGAAAAGATAATCGAAAATGCTAATGGTCTATTTTAAAATGTTTTTTCTCGCTATTACATTAAGGGACATTAGACTATTGCTTTCTATTTATGATGATAGTCATCTAACATTCTGCATTTTAAACTTTAGTTTTTATTTAAATTTTATCCACTTCTACTTAAACAGTTGGTCATATGCAACGTAGAATCTGGTACATGTACGCATCGTTTCAAATTGCCACAGCGTAGCGAGACGAAATGGCCAGGGCGAATTTCAAATCAATAGGGGTAGTAACATTACTATGTAACAGGATAAATTAGGCATCGGAGATATGATTCAACAAGAAAAATCCGTTGAATAAAAAAATCTATAAGATACTTCCGAAATTTAGGAGTCAAAGGAAGATAAGTAGTGAATGAATCTGTCCCACTTCTATTTTATAAATTTAATGCGCGCAACAAAGCCACTTCGCTCCGTACGGTTTACTAGACAGGAGACAGTGACCTGTGAGACACACCGGGCCAAGGTAGACAACATACAACTGTTGTCATCCTATTTTAGGTATTTTTGGAATTGGTTGGGACAATTTAACTTTATTCCCTCGATCAGGGACTCGAATTTAGCTATGCCTGCAGAAGCTCGGGAGCCTATGTAACAAACCAATAGTCACTCAGTATTAAGTCCCTCAGAATTCCACAGAACCCAAACCGGATAACAAGTTTCTCTATTATATCATTTTGTTATTCTTGGAAATATAGCATGTTGTAGAAACGCTAACAGAGCAATTTCGAAATTCAGTATTGACTTTTGAGCAAGACCTTCTGAAGATTCGTACTAACTGTGATGCCTGCAACAAGTGCTACAAATTTAGATAGGCAGTACACATAGGTTGTAATATGACCAGTCAGAGTGGAATAAAAGAGGCACAAACCCATGGTTAGTGAAAAAGTATAAAACAAATAAAATGTGACTAGCAGTGGAATTCAGGTGTGTTTTGTATTATTTGGGACTCATCGGCTGTATTTACCTGTATCCCATAGTCGATGTTTACTCCGGGACTCGAATCTAGTATCGTTCGCTTTAAACATCGCGTTATCCAATTAGCTACTAAGTTCAGATAGTCAGTCACTAGTGTAATGGGTATGAGTTTTAAATGAATTGGATTATCCTGTTGATGATTTTACTCAAGTTCGATCAGTATTGGTCGACATATGCATCCTCTGCGGATTACCGCGATATAATCATTATGACAATCGCTACTTGGGTGTACCGAATAGGACGAAACACACGTCCTATATTCCACTGCTAGCCAAATTCCACATATCCTACACTAACTTGTATCATAATACTTATATCTAGGCCATTTGCAAAACACGCACATGTGCCAATCAAGACTAGTCGAATTTCAGTCGAATCCAATACTGTGTGAAATCTAAAACCAGTCAGTTTGATTGCTCATGTCATCAGCGACAATATAATCACTTTACCTAACAAACTAATTGTTGTGACTTAGATATGAAATACTCCCAACAAGATATAAATCAACTGGTAGGTAATTAAATCCCTCTATTGATGTCGTTTACTCTTTCAATCTTGACAAACAGACATGAATCTTTCGGATTGTGCTGAAGCGTCTGTCTGTGTAAACAAGCTTTTGTAAACAAATAATAGTGAAGATAGTAAGAATAGTTTGCTCACTCTTTGAAGAAGACTACTTAGTAAATCTGTGAGTTTGCCTCTGTCGACGTCTAAAGGAATCCATATTGGTGTCCCAACTTCGTTGCCATCACTATCTGTTAGTTGTATAAACGAAGATTCGTTTAACTGGTCACTAGTTTCGACGGTGTTAACAGTAGAATCGATAGGCATTAAGTGGTTGAGAGCATTTTCCACTCCAGTAAGTGGTAACTGAATGCTAGTATAGCTAATGTAGATTTATAGAAAGAAACGGTTATTTAAAACACTGAAAATTCTTCATTTGCAATGCTTTTATGTGCAATGTTTACCAATAATAAAACAATACATTACGACATTCGGAAAACAAACTTTATGATACTTCACTCAACACTAAAGTTTCAGGTAGGTTAAATCAGATGAAACTATATTAGATACCACTGAAGTACAATATACAATACCTAGAGTTCAGATCATTTCCTGCTACTTAGGAACCCGACTTAATGCTTTACATATCTCTAAAACTTATGAAGCAGTGATATGGTAGTGAGTGACAGACATTTATCTGTATACATAGATTAGAACCCTACTCAGCTTACTGTTTTTTAAGCAGTTGGGTGATATCATTATTACTTTAAACAGAGTGGCTGAGATTAGATTTTATAAACACATACTTGGTCAATGAGTTTAATCGTTCTTATTATTTACAACTCATACCAATAACCTTTTAGTCCTAAAAGGTGGAAAAGATCTTGCTTTTGAAAAACTCCTCGTAAAGCCACGAGCCAATAAGTGCTTACAGAAGTGTTACGTTGCAAAATTAATAATACGTAGGCCAATTTAGTGAACACAAAGGTGCAATTAATAGTAAAATTTTGATTAAAAACCAGTGTAGCACACGGGTCATAAGATGTTGAAGTACCAAATAGTGTGTAAAAATGCTCAGGGACTGGTTAGTATGGGGATGCATTCTCTGACGTTGCTGCACTGTTTAAATGGTTGAACCCTCAAGTTAAATGCTTTAAACTAAATCATACGGTTTAGCATCATCATACGCATCAAAACAAATTGAAACGGGGGACCAGTCTAGGAATCGCCACGAATCCTTTCTGACTGAAGATACCTAGTTTATGATCTGGGTAATTATGTAAAACCGAAATAAAAAGGATGGCAGTGAAACATACAGTAGGAAATATTCCGAAAATAAAAATAACCACTTAAGTTAATCTTCTAATCAGGCGAAATTTCTTGGCGCCCCCATTGATTTTGGGAAGTTTTTCACAATTATTTTGTTTTAATACCCCTTTATTTCAGAGATAGAGAAAACAATATATATTTTGTATCGAAAAGCCTCCAACTACGTCAATTATTTACACTACAAAGTCGCGTGACTTAAAAAACTTAATAACGCATTGTTTCACTCAAAACTAACTAATGATGTCCTTAAATAAGTTATCTCATGTTTCACCACGAACAAGTTCTTACTCAATTAACCCTTAATAAATAAAGTCATCATACAACGCGAGTGACAAATAATTTCTCGAATTATCGTACTTAATGGTAATTAAATATGAATGAATAAGGATAGAAAGATAGGGAGTACATAAAACTACCTCATTAAGCTTGGGTCCACGAGAGAAAGTAACGCACCCTTACAAGCCGTCCGCCCTAAATCAGTTTCAGTTTCAGTTTGGGAAGGACAGGAGGCTCGATGGCCTATGTTAGTCCTGGCAATGGTGGTCTCTCAGTTGATCCAACTTTCTTTTGAAAGAGTCGACGGATGGAGCCTCAACGACGTGCTGAGGTAGTGAATTCCACTCGTTGATGATTCGATGGGAAAGTCGATAGTCAGCTGACAAGTAATTTGTTCTCGGCTTATGAACTTTTTTGGAGTGTCCTCGTAAATTCTCTGTTTTGGAAGACAAGAAAAATGAGGGCATGTTAGGTGCAAATTTATCACTAAGCAATTTGTAGACTGTAATCAAGTCGCCTCTAGTTCTGCGATATGACAACGGGAAAAGGTTCAGCTTGGCCAGTCGAGATTCATACGGAAGCTTCGCTATTGCGGGAACCAGCTTAGTCGCCGTTCTCTGAACCTTTTCCAGAAGCTCACTGTCTTTTTTAAGCAGGGGCTAGCCGCCTGTATGCAGTACTCAAGTTTAGGACGAACGAACACTGTATACAAAGTCAAAAACGTCTTAGTGTCGACATGACTAAAAGCCCTACGTATTGACCATAACGTTCTAAAACTTTTGGCGGCTATTGCACGGCAGTGTGCAGTAGTCTTTAAGTCTTGACTAACGATAACTCCTAAGTCATTATATGTCTGGACGACAGGTAGCTCAGTGTTATTCATCGTGTATGTATCTGTGCCTTGATGACCGATATGCATCACAACACACTTGGAAGTATTTATCGGCAACTGCCATGTTTGAGACCATTCAGATAACTTCTTCAGGTCATTTTGAAGTTCTAAGCTATCACTCTTACATCGTATCGTTCTCCATATCTTGACATCGTCAGCATATAGCAAGACCGATGATGATAGGAGACAAGGAAGGTCATTTACATACAAGAGGAATAGCACTGGCCCCAAAACTGTACCCTGGGGCACTCCGCTAAGCACAGTTTCCCAGCTAGATAACTTTGAGTTCACCCTTACTCTTTGTTGACGCCCAACTAAGAAGTCTTTTATCCACATCAATAAATTACCTCCAATCCCGATATGTCTTAACTTATATAACAGCCGGTTGTGCGGAACTTTATCAAAAGCTTTACTGAAATCAATGAAGGCGACGTCTACAGGTAGCTTTTGGTCCTTAAGAGCACACCAGCTTTCACGAGCCACTAATAAGTTAGTGAGACAAGAATAACCTATTCTGAAGCCATGCTGCTTCTCCGAGAGGATCCGGTTTTTATCGAGATACTTAAACAGCTCCTTCCGAATAATCTTTTCTAATATTTTAACAACCACACTAGTTAGGCTAACGGGGCGGTAGTTCTCAGGTTTGTGTTTCGTGCCTGTTTTGAAGACAGGACTTACTATGGCGTTTTTCCAATCTTTCGGTAAGCGACCCTGCGTAACGGATAGGTTAAAGCATGTACTTAAAGGGTTCGCAACGAAGTTAGATAATTCCTTCAGTAGCCTAGGATGTAATTCATCGGGCCCCGTGGATTTACCTATGTCAAGCTTATTTAGCAGACCAAAGACATCGAGTTCTTTAATGGTCACGCTATCCAGTGTATGTATGGGGGGATCTGTATACGCTGACGAGAAGGGTGCTTCTATGGTATACACGTTGCTAAAGTAGTTCGAGAACGCTTGAGCCTTACCAAAGTCGTCCTCCACTAATGATGAAGCAGTACTGTCTCCCCATAGAGCAGGAATATTTCCTTTTCTCCTTGTCCTTTGGTTTATATAGGAATACAAGCGTTTAGGACATTCTATGGATTCCTTAACAAGTTTTTCTTCGTACAATTTTCTAGACTTACGGAGGGTCGAGGCACAAGTGTTCCGAGCCTTTCGATACTGAGATTTTGACTCATCAGTCCCCAGTAACCTAAATCTATCCCACGTTTTCCTTTTCTTACGGAGAAGGATACGGACCTCCCTACTGAACCATGGTGGTGAGTTTTTCGGCCCCTTTGGTATAGTCCAAGGGATGTGAGGTGTGGTAACTTTTAAGTATGATTTTCGAAATGCGTCCCAGGCCGTTTCAATGGAGGACTCTGGGTCTATTGTCCAATCTATTAACGATGCTGAGTGCATGATGTCTGGTATGTTTGCTTTCCAGACGTTGGGTCTGGACTGGACTGACGCGTCCTCATGACTGGCAGTTATATGGAAGTCGAAAGTTAAAACTGCGTGGTCACTTTTACCTAAGGGTGGCATATGGTGGAGGTTCGCAACATCATCCTCATAGTGAGTCAGTATAAGATCTAATAAGGATGATTCAGTGTCCGGGTCGTACCTAGTCGCTTCTTTCACATGTTGCACTAGGGCACATGTGATAACCGCATCAACTAGTTCCTGCTCGAAGGAATTTTCTGACGATTCAGTTCGCAGATTTTCCCAGTCTACCATAGGTGCATTAAAGTCCCCTAGGATTAGACATCGACCACTTTGGGACCAAGTATTGAGACTGCTTAACAGGATCTCATTTGCCTCACAGCTTGGACTGCGATAGACCAAACCAATCAGCAGCTCTTGTCCCTTGCATTTTAAGCGAAGACTAACTAATTCACACGTCCCACTCTCATGGGATACACTATCGATAATGGTAAATGGGATAGCATTCCTAATGAATAGAGCTACTCCCCCTCCTTTGCGCTTTTGTGTTCTCTGGTTGTGGACGGAATGGAAGAAGCTTTCGCTTAACAGGCTTCCGTGTCTGGTAGCAGGGGATCACCAAATCCTCCAGGCAGGAACCTAGGTATGTTAACAATAAAAGAGGAAAAGAAATTAGTAAATCATAGTGTGATGCTGTCCTTGGTCCTTAAGAATAGGTCAAGTTGCCTCCTGAATGACTCCTGGGAAGTCGCTTGGACTTGCTCGGCTGGCAGCGAATTCCAGCTTTTGACAACTCTTAAGGAGTAGAAGTTGTGTCTACATTCCGTCTTGCTATGTTGTGTTTCCAGTTTCTGGGTGTTACCTCTTAGGTTATTATTCGAACTAAGCTTAAGTACGTGTTTGAGAGGATGTCCATAAGTGTTAAGAATACTATAAGCCATTAATAAATCACCTCTAAGACGCCTATATTCTAATGGGTAAAGGTCTAGTGAATGGAGGCGTTCTTCGTAAGGTTTAGATTTGAATCCTCGAACTGATTTCCTGGCTCGCCGTTGGATACGCTCCAAGGTGACCTTGTCCTTTTGGAGTAAGGGAGGGGATACTATGTTTCCGTACTCTAAATGGGGACGGATGAAACTATTGAAGATTGTATGGAAAGTTCGTCCGTCAAACTGTCCAAAAATGCGCTTCAACGTTACCAGTGCAAGGTTTGCTCGGAAGGCATTTTTGTCACAGTTAGCGTAAGACTTTATATCATGGGGCACCAGGACTCCTAAATCTCTTTCGACTTGGGATACTATTAGAGAGGAGTTTCCTAAGTTGTAATTGTAGTTTGCAACATGTCGCAGATGGACTACTTTACACTTTGAAGTGTTAAAGGTAAGTCCGTTATCGTCTGCCCAACTTTGAAGTCGAGTCAGATCCTCCTGAAGTGCCTGTATATCGTCTTGGTTGCGTATCTCTCTCCAAAGTTTCACGTCGTCGGCAAAAAGTAATAAGTCTGACGTTACCTGTTGAGGAAGATCATTTATGTAGATCAAGAAGAGAAGAGTTCCTAGTACTGAGCCCTGGGGGACCACACTAGGACATTCTATAGCCTGAGATAAAGTGAAATTAACCCTAACCTTAAAGTGTCGATTTTTTAGGTATGAAGTAAGCCAATCGATTAGAGGTGGTTTGATACCTATTCGTTTGAGCTTATTGATAAGACAAAAGTGGTTAACCTTATCAAAAGCTTTTGAGAAAAGAAGGTAAATGATATCAACCTTGCCTTGCGATCGAGGATGCTTGTCCATCTGTCCACCGCAGTCAGCAGGTTGGTAATACAACAGCAACCCTTCCTGAAACCATGCTGTTGGGGTGAGAAGAAATGTAAGGACAGTAAACAGTCATTTATACCATCGCATATCAGGGACTCCATGATTTTTGAAGGTATGGAGAGAAGAGCCACCGGTCGGTAACTTGAAGGTTCGCTGCGTCGACCTCCTTTGAAAATTGGTGTGATGTGAGCCAGCCTCCAATTTCCGGTAGTTTTCCTCGACTTAGCGGGTGTGAGACCATCACGCTAAGCGGCGTTGCCAAGATTGAGGCTGCTTCCCTCAATACGGCGGAATGGACCATATCCGGGCCAGGAGAAGTGTCTAATCTTAAGTGCTGCAGTTTCCGGAACACCAAGTCAGCGCTTAGGTTCGCTTCGGAAAGTTCCGTGGAATTGCAAACGAAACTGTCATCAGTAAAGTTAATGTCGGTCGGTTGAAATGTCTGGGAGTAATGTTCAGCCAGAAGGTTAGCGGCGTCGCCATCGTTGTTGGTCGGGCCGTTAAGACCAACCAGTTGAGAAACTCCAGTTTTGGTTTGACGAAGAGAGGCTGCATAACGGAATAAGCTTTTAGGATTGGAGGAAAATTTGTCCATAAGCTTTGTCTGTTACTGAAGCCTATCTTCTCTCACAACTAATGCTCCCAAATTGCTTTAAGAGCTGTTTTTATCGCCTATGATCTATTTCTGGTTAGTCTTTAGTGGTATTGAACCATAACCACACAATCTTCAAAGCTGAACACAAGACTACTCGGAATATATATATTCAATTGTTAACGCGGAGAAATGCCTAACGATGGAAAAGGAGGGAAGAATGAATTGGAGTTGATCGGATGGCATGGCTCGCCCATGCAGGCGTGGTCCCTATTGAATGTTACCTTATATCTTTTATTCATATTAAATGTATTGTTCCTTCCCTAGCCTAACCTTGTTCTACATCATGTATTGGTAATTGATGCGATACAGTGAGTTGGTGTAGTCGATGGTGTGACATCGTGCTACACATCCCTTTCAACTATTAGCCAACATAGATCATACTCATAGCCTTTTAAATATATCTTCGGACCTCTTAATTTCTGACTTCTAACTTGACTGGTTGGCATACTTCGATTATAATGGTGTTACTGGTAAATTCGTTGTCGAACTGGGTGTTATAACTTGTGACCTTGTGCACCATTAATACATAACGTAATGATACCGCCAATTAGTGAACAGCAACTTATCGACCGGATCAATGGCGCATAAACCCGTACATTCAGTCTAGTGTTCTTATCGGTCCTTCTCCCTTCCCAGCCCTGCCTGTTGAGTCCAGAACATCAATCTCAGCCTCCGCGATATGGATCATGTTTTTCAATCAAACAAACATCATCACATCACAAAGTGAAAAATAACATTTTTACAAGATCTAGCCAAAGGTGGATGTAATTTTCGTAGACCTAAGTGGAGCTTTTAACAAGTTCTGTCACCCGAGTATTAAAACTGGAAAGTTTTGGGATTCATTATGAAATCGTAGACTGGACAAGTGACTTCATCAATGATAGAAGACAAACATTCTGGATAAATTGGGCTCTATCAACGTGCGAACCTGTAAGATATGTGGTTCCCTAATGTACAATCCGCGGTCCCCTTTTTTGTCGTATGTAAATGACCTACACACTGTAGAAAAGTCATCTGTTCTACTGTTTACAGTTGACACAGTCTTTTGGAGACTCTTAAACAATGTGTCAGATAGAGCAATATTACAGGACGGCCTAAATTCACTGATTGTATAGGTGGGTAAGTTGTCATTAGAAGTTAACTTCAACAAGAGCGTAGTGATGCAAATATAAACAGCGTTAATTCAAATCACTACACAATATGTAGAGTTGTAATAGATAGAGTAATAGTCTATAAAGATCCAGGAGTCACAATAAACAGCCACCTCAAAACTACGCGTAGCTGCCAGGCTTCTCCTGACAGTCTTCAGGGTCTTATTAGCTATTCGTAAGTCATTTCAGTACTTGAACGAAACGCTTACAGTGTTATGTCCGACCTTAGTGAGTCCGCATCCCTAATATGAGATTCAAGCAGCGAGCTTTTGTTACAAGCATAACGAGGAAGTACTCGGATGGTTTCAACTGTGAGGGACCAAACTAGCATAATGAATCTGTGGCCTGCCATACGAAGACGGACTCAGACGCCTCAACATATAACCGCTGTCTAATACTGGCTTACAGTATTCCATATCTTCTTCAAATGTATGAATGCTGTCCTTGTTTCGCCAATCCTTGCTTTTCTGCCTACGTCAGGTACTTCACGTTCATCGATAATGATACTGATCAGCTACGCGAAAGTTTCCACCATTTCCCGAGTTTCTTCTTCAAGTTTGAATGGGTTGGTGTTCACTGTGCCGCATTTAAGGATCATGTTTTTTTAATTGTGTATACTGAGGCCCACTAATGCAGGGGATGCTGCTACAATAGTTGTCTTCATCTGCATTTATTGGTGTGTATGAGATAGGAGGGATAGGTCATCTTCGAAGTCAGAATCGTCGAATTGATTCTGAGTTGTCCATTGTATTCCCTGTTTTCCTCCAGAAGTCGAGGTCTTCATATTCCAGTCAACCACTAGAAGAAAGAGGAAGGGAGAGAGTAAACAGCCTCGTCTGACTCAGGTCCTTACTTAGAATGCATCTATTGGCTTTCCTCCATGCACGACCTTGCACTGTAGTCCGCTGTATGAGTTCCGGATAATGTTGACAACCTCCTCAGGAACTCCATATTGCCAAAGAAGTTGCCATAATATTGTCCCGTCCCTATTATTATTATTATTATTATTCACAAACATCTTATGGGTACATAAGTGTTGTGAAGAAACCATTTCGGGTTTCTTCAAAAAAATGCAATAATACACAATTTTCAATAATGTCAGCATTCTACTGGCCATTAAAAAAAATTTTGAGCAATAATAGTAGAATATCAATAATAATAAATCGGGTCTGTGCAATTGAGAAGAATATTGAATTGAGTCTAAAGAAGGAAATGCAGAAAATAAGGGAATAGAAATAAAGGAGACGTGAAGTACACAAACAGTTTAATAGGCGTGTTTATGAACATAAAACAAGAACAAACGACTATGTGTGTATCGTCAAATTAGTAAGAAAAAATAATTAAGAAAAAATAACTTATAATTGCAGTAAGATATGACGCTAGAATAAATGTTTGTGCAGTCAATAGCTTGGAGTGATGCGATGAAAGTTACAATTAAATGAAAAGGATAATAAAATATCAATATGTATGAGTCATATATGCATAGTGAAGATAAAACGGGTCTGAGAATTAAATTTAAGTGTAACACAAGTTATTGTTTTAATTACAAACTTCGTAATCTTAAGAATATATTTATTTAGAGGGAAAGAATGGAGTGAAAAGAAGTGAACACCTAGTGAAAAGTTTTGATTCATGATAAGAATAATAAATGTGTAATAAATATCAACCTCAGAAGGAAACCAACAATTTAGAAAATAAAATAAAAATCTTTTAATGCACTCGGATGAATACATTTAGATTTATGTAATAGTATACAGAGTGAAACCGGATATTAGTATAAATATTTGTGCAATAATAATTAAGATTGATGCTATGAAAGTCAAAATTGATTTTAAAGGACAATCTGGAGTTAAATATGTTTAGAAGGATAAGAAGATACAAAAAGAATATCTAATGTGTCAGGGAACTAATAATGATATTAATAACGGAAATAATGATAAACACGAACATAATCAGATTTCATATATTAAGATAAATAGAAATAAAATAAAATAGATGTGGAAAGATTCAAAGGTTTTATTTTGCTTTTCAAGCAATTAAATGGATGACGGACCTTGTTTGTATAAATCATTATTGAATACATTGATATTCAATAGGTGACATAATCCACTTTCGGAAAGAAAATCGTCAAGGAGACTTTTGAACCGGGTTGTAGTTTCACTGCAACGGAGGTTCACTGGCAGTCTGTTCCACATGGTTGAGTAGCGAATAAGGAAAAAATTCTGACGTAAGTTTGTGTGGGTTCTTGGAATCGCTAGAATATTCTCCTTATTGCGTAGATTGTGGGATGATATCATAAGGTATGAAGGGGTGGATACCGAAGAGTAGGAAATACCGTTAATAAGCCGGTAGATAAAGACAAGATTTAATTTGATACGTCTGATCCAAAGAGGCTCTAAGTTGAGTTGTTGACATCTTTGGTAATAGTCTTTGTTATCGGAATACCGCAGAACAGCTTTAGTGAACCTTCTTTGAACACCTTCAATTCTAATCAGATCAGTATGTCTACAATTACTGTAAACTAAAATACCATATTCAAGAATGGGTAAGATACATTTTCTGTATAGTAACAATCTCGATTCGATATTATTGAAGTTTATCATTATCAATCCGATGAGCTTTCTAGCTTTGGATACTTGAGATATAATGTGTTCAGAAAAGTTCAGACTGTTGCTATATCTTAAACCCAGGTCACGAACAGTGTTAAGAGGTTTGAGTGTATGTGTCTGTACAGTCAGATTTAAGTTAAGACAGCGACCAATGTGAATAAATCCACTTTTGTCAACATTAAGTGGCATATTCCACGAAATAGTCCATTCGTACAACTTGTTTATTTCCTCTTGGATTACCGCTGAAATATAGCTTTCTTTCATGGGAGAAGAGAACGAATAAACTACTTTCAGGTCATCAGCAAAAAGAAAAGGCTTACCATACTGAAAGAGGGAACACACATCATTGATAAAAAGGAGAAAGAGTAATGGACCAACCACACTTCCTTGTATAACCCCGCTGGTTACATTCACAGGTTTAGAGTAGCATGATCCAAAGCGAACGATTTGGCTACGTTCTTCTAAAAAAGATTTGAGCCAAGATAAAAGGGGATTCTGTATGCCAAATGAAGAGAGTTTTAAAAGAAGAAGTTTGTGTGAGACACTGTCGAAAGCCTTACTAAAATCGAAGTAAAGAATTATCACTGACTGACCAACATCTCTTTTCTGGGTAATTTGATCAAAAAACTCCAGGTGCGATGTGAAACATGAGCGTTTAGTCATAAACCCGTGTTGGGATGGGCTGATCAGACTAGCCGAAAGTAAAAATGATAGTAGCTGTTTGTGGATGATTTTTTCCATGGTTCTTGAGAGCACGGATGTCAAATTAATTGGCCTATAGTTAATAATATCACTACGTGGTCCTGTTTTGAATCTAGGGGTGATAAGGGATGTTTTCCATACAGATGGATAGGTCCCATATTCCATAGATAGATTGAAAAGTTTCAAACAAAATAGTGGAAATTCTCTACTTCCATATTTCACAAATGATGAAGGTATCCCGTCAGGTCCACCATCATAAGACTTTTTCAGGGCAGCTATGGCCTGCTTGATGTTGGAGGGTGTAAAATCAATTTTCGACAGATGTCTGGATGTCAGCATTGGAAATGTAATGATGGAGTTTCCAGTTCCAGTTTTGTAGCACTGCGAGAAGTGCTTGCTGAATTGTTCACATATAGTATTCGGGTCGTTAACAATGCTTCCGTTAACTATGAAGAATTTAGTCGTGCCAAGGGAATTCGACTTTACACGGGATTTAAAAAGCCGAAGTATTGATAATTCTGGGCTTTAACTACGTAGAGCTTTATTTTCTATATTGTCAAACGCCTTTTCATAACCAATGAAGTTGATGGATAGTGACGAGTCCCATTCAACTGATTTTTAGACGATGGTCAGTTGTGTCGCAATTTGGTCTGTGCATGACCGATCGTTACGGGATACAGCCTGATGATCTTGTAGTTGGGAGTCTACTGAGTCTTTCATCCAGTTCAGCAGCACTCTGTTGAAAGCCCTTTCCGTTACCGATAGTCGTATTATTTCTCTGTAGTTCTCACATTTGCTCAGATCTCCTTTCTTTGGTATCTAGATGAGGTATCCATCATTCCAGTCTGTCGGCACTTGTCTCTTCTCAAATCTTACTGAATAGAATTTGGAGCATGTTTTCAGATACATTTATGTCTGACTTCAGATTGTCAGGTCCTGATACTTTCCCACTCTTGATTTGTCTGATGGCCTGCCATCCATATTTCTTTGACTGTTGGTGGAGTGATATGTATGGGAAGGTATGTAGGCGATGTTTCGATGTCCAGTGTATTCGTTGGAGCTGGTCTATTCAAGAGTTCCTCGAAGTATTCTACCCATCTGTTCCTCTGTTCTTCAATCTTGGTGATTGTCTTGCATTCTTTATCCTCGACCAATCTCTCTGGTTTACTGTATTTTATCGCCAGTCTCTTCGTCGTATCATATAGTTGTTTCATATTTCTTTCGCCTGAAGCTTTTTCTGCTGCTTTTGCTAGCCCTTCCGCTTGTCGGCTCCATTGCTCCCTTAACTTGATTGTTTGCTTCTGCGCATTTAGTGTGTTAAGTGACTGTCTCTATTCCTGTTCATCTGTTGTTAATTACTGTCTTTTTGTTATTCCTTTCTTAAATCTTACCTTGGGTTTGATAGGGATCCATTCCTTATGATGATGCTTATTGCGCCCCGGCATCTCATGACACGTTGAAGTTAGTGCTTCTTTGATCCCTTTCCATTTGTCCTCCATAGTAAACTCTTCTTCGCTGAGTAAATTTTGCAGGGCTTGTGGGCTGCTGCTCAGGTTTATCCTGAATTCGTTGAGTCTGTCAGTATGTCGAAGGAAGGCTCTATTGAACTTCTGTAATTCTGTCCCCCCAGTTATCCAGTGTTTGTTTAGCTTCAGTTTCATCTTCGCCACAACCAGGTGGTGATCTGAAGTGATGTCAGATCCTCTCCTGGTTTCCACATCTTCCACTGACCTGCTTTTTTTACTACTAATAATAATAATACATTTCTGCAGTGGCAGATATGATCGATCTGGTTCTCCGTGGTGTGGTCCGGTGAGATCCGGGTAGCTTTGTGTGTGTGTTCGTGTGGAAATATTGTGCCACCTATAACTAATTTGTTGAATGCACATGGATTCGCAAATCCACAACCATTTTTGTTTCTCTCTCTCCCAGTCAATCCATGTCGTCCCATGATATCTTAATATCCGGTCTTGTTCATTCCGACTTTGGCGCTCGGGTCTCCTGTCAGGCAGGTGAGATCCTCCCTTGGGCACTCCGCTACGATCCTCTCGTAAAACAGATCTCTACTGTCGTCACTGCTATCATTGGTCGGTGCGTAACACTGGATAACATTCACCGTGATTCCTTCCTTCTTCGTTTTAAATGATGTTTCGATGATCCTGGGTGCGTGAGATTCCAATCCTAAAAGTACTTTACTTGCTTCTTTGGGCAGCATCAGTGCAACGCATTGTGTGTAGGAGGTATTTTCCTCTTCGCAACCATAGCACAATAGCAGCTTTCCCGAAACTAGTCCTTTCTGTCCAGATTGGATTCAACTTGTTTCATTTTTTTCGAGCACCACCAAGTTGTAACTCCTCATTTTCCTAGCTGTTTTCTTGGTCTTCCCGGTCTCCCACATTGTCTGGCTGTTCCATTTACTTATAGAAATTGCTGCTCTGGTTGTGAGAAGGGACATCGGCCTCGTGATTCCGAAGAATCTCGGCTTTCATCATGAGACGTCGTAATTCTTCCTTAAACTCCCAGGGCAGAGTTTAAATGGTTTAGTTTGCTTAATCTGGCTGGCATTTTTGTCAGTGTTGTTTTTTACGTGATGAAATTGCCGATCTTAAGCCTAACCTCCTCCTATAATCAGACTTGAGACTGAAGCGTAGTCCTTAAACCTCACTTGAAACTCGAGCTATTCGAAAATTTGATGTCAGAATCTCAGTGATTACACATCCGAATGCTGTCACGCTCATATTGCATTTTTACAAACGGAGAGTTCCCAGGTGATAGCCTCTCGATCCTGGTGCTCTTATGAAGAAGTGACAATTCTGCTCCTCGGTTCGATTTTTACTCCAAAACCGAACTTCATCATTTGTGGATAATACGTGTTTGGATTTACACGATTGGATGTTCTAGTCTTACACGACAATGTATACTGGGTGGACTAAAAAGTCTACTCTCACTTCAGTGTGGATGATCATAAAGATTTCTCGCGATACAATCGTATGTGCTACACATCGGCCTGTTACATGAATATTCCTCGAATGGTGCAAACAGTGTTTCGAGCAACACTTTTAATTCTAAAATCGAAAGGTTATGCTGGGCAAAGTTCAAGCCCAACACTGTCGACAGTATTTACGGGTAGTCCTAGCAAGCTACGTCCGAGACATAAACGCTGTTGCTGTTCGGTCCTAATTTCCCAAATAACAGCGAACATACGCAAAAAAATAAAACAAGAGAAGACGGGCTACAGTACCAGATAAAGCCTATCAATAAATTTGTCCCCAATCATTAAAGCTTATTCCGTTATGCAGCCTCTCTTAGACAAGCCAAAACCGGAGTTTCCTAACTGCTAGGTCATACTGGCCCAACCAACGACGGTGACGCCGCTGACCTCCCGACAGAACAGTACTCTCGGACATTTCAACTGACCCACACTAACTATATTGATGAAAGCTTCACCTGTAACTTCATAGTGCTTTCAGAAGTGGATATGAGCGCTAGCCTGGTGTACCGGAAACTGCAGTATCTAAAAAAGACACTTCGCCTGGTCCGGATGTGGTTTATTTTGCTATACTGATGGAAGCAGCTTCAATCTTGGCAACATCGCTTAGCGTGGTGTTATTATTATTATTATTATTATTATTCACAAACATCTTATGGGTACATAAGTGTTGTGAAGAAACCATTTCGGGTTTCTTCAAAAAAATGCAATAATACACAATTTTCAATAATGTCAGCATTCTACTGGCCATTAAAAAAAATTTTGAGCAATAATAGTAGAATATCAATAATAATAAATCGGGTCTGTGCAATTGAGAAGAATATTGAATTGAGTCTAAAGAAGGAAATGCAGAAAATAAGGGAATAGAAATAAAGGAGACGTGAAGTACACAAACAGTTTAATAGGCGTGTTTATGAACATAAAACAAGAACAAACGACTATGTGTGTATCGTCAAATTAGTAAGAAAAAATAATTAAGAAAAAATAACTTATAATTGCAGTAAGATATGACGCTAGAATATAAATGTTTGTGCAGTCACATAGCTTGGAGTGATGCTATGAAAGTCTCAATTAAGTGAAAAGGATAATAAAATATCAATATGTATGAGTCATATATGCATAGTGAAGATAAAACGGGTCTGAGAATTAAATTTAAGTGTAACACAAGTTATTGTTTTAATTACAAACTTCGTAATCTTAAGAATAATATTTATTTAGAGGGAAAGAATGGAGTGAAAAGAAGTGAACACTTAGTGAAAAGCTTTGATTCATGATAAGAATAATAAATGTGTAATAAATATCAACCTCAGAAGGAAACCAACAATTTAGGAAAATAAAATAAAAATCTTTTAATGCACTCGGATGAATACATTTAGATTTATGTAATAGTATACAGAGTGAAACCGGATATTAGTATAAATATTTGTGCAATAATAATTAAGATTGATGCTATGAAAGTCAAAATTGATTTTAAAGGACAATCTGGAGTTAAATATGTTTAGAAGGATAAGAAGATACAAAAAGAATATCTAATGTGTCAGGGAACTAATAATGATATTAATAACGGAAATAATGATAAACACGAACATAATCAGATTTCATATATTAAGATAAATAGAAATAAAATAAAATAGATGTGGAAAGATTCAAAGGTTTTATTTTGCTTTTCAAGCAATTAAATGGATGACGGACCTTGTTTGTATAAATCATTATTGAATACATTGATATTCAATAGGTGACATAATCCACTTTCGGAAAGAAAATCGTCAAGGAGACTTTTGAACCGGGTTGTAGTTTCACTGCAACGGAGGTTCACTGGCAGTCAGTAACTCCACCCTCCCTCCTTTTGTGATGTTAGGCTCATTTAGGCTTATTTTTGTATATACGTCATACGTCACAAAATCCTCTGTTTCACAACCTGTTGGAAAGCACTATTTCTATGAGTACCATTTAACAAGCTTATCAGGCAGTTACAAGCTATGGACTGTGGGTAAGGCATCAATGCAGTGCTTTTGTTGACTATAGTATAAAGTATAGTTTGCCAATTAGAGTGTAAGCATAAAAAAGGGTATATTGTAGGATAGTTGTTTATTAAAGCAGGCGGAAAAGTATAGGAGTATATGAGTTGTAGATAAGGAAACGAGTGAAGAAATAATATTAATTGCTAGTCAACATAGTGTGCAGAAGAGCAAGAAGTTAATACAGGATAAACAGGTAGAAACTCACAGGAACTAGGTCTGATGTTATTTTGTGTTGTCCTAACCAGTTGATTGTTAACAGGCTACATAGATGCAAGACCACTGGTAGTAGGCAGCCGATTGTGCGGTCCTCTGGTCAGTCTACTAATACATATTTAATGATAACTCAATGCATCTGTCATAACGCAGGCGACAACGTTCACTGACTTCAAATTTTATGATTAATATCAGTTGCAGTACAGCAACGAATATCACTCGTCGATTCAATTATCATTTCACGACTTGCCTATTATCATCCTACGAACGGGAACTACGCATTTAAATTCGAATTCACTCATTGCTAGTCGATGCCATTTATTCTGCTGCGGCTCAACAGAACATATATTTAACGTTTTTTGCAATTCTGACGTCATCACAGACCAATTTCTGTCATATTATACTCTACTTATTTTCACGAATTGTTTCGCTGTCATACCCAAAAACAACTTATTACTATTTTCACGATATTTTGAATCGCTCATACAAACTTGCTATTTTATCGTTCAGACAGTCGTAGAATTAGTACATGCTAATTTTTTGTACGCTCATTAATCTGCTCATATTCGCATGTTAACGTTTCCATTTTTGTCCGCGCCTTTCCGATATTCATGTATTCTTTTGCATAAGTATGACACTCAACCCTCATATGACACTGTACTTTATCGAGTGTTGTACAATTTTTTGCTACTTACAGATAACGTTAACTACGCATCACTTCACTGTTATTTTCGAAAACAGACATTTTTTAAATGTGCTATTTTCTACAAGGGGGCTATGTAGTGTCAGTCATTATTTTAAGCCCATATATCTTATTCTAGCTTTCGGACGTTTCATTCTATTCATTCTACTTGAGCCATACTTTGACCTTGACAATCATTCGCTTATCAGTCTTGACTGTTTTTATATGAGCGTATGTGTGTGTACACATCATATCCCATGACTCATTGCATGTCTGTAGCTTATTTTTGTCTGCCTATAAATACTGATTAACGCCTGACTAAAAATGAGTTGGCTTACCAGCCATCTCCACTCTGCGTCGCTTCTCTTCCTTCTATTCCATTCACTTCATATACAAAATATATGTATTCCAAGTCAGTTCTCGTTATTCGACTTTTTTAATTCCGTTATTGGCTAACGCGATTTAAGTCGACGATTGCATACGAGAATAGGCGATAACAATCATTCGTACGATCTTGGAGTCAGATCCACGGGCCACTAAAAGATATGAATGTAGATGGTTTTAATCAGTAGCACAGTTGGCGCGCCTCATGAAAGTTGCGTTGCAAACGTGCAACTGATGGTCAATGATAGGTCCATTGAAGGTGGGAGCTTCTTAATGTCGCAATCTTATGTCCCTTTGGAATATCTAAGGCTTCGAGGATGGTGCAGGACGAAATCTTTCGTTCCATATCACAAGGGGGCTGAAAGAGGGAGCAAGTAAAAAAGGACGAGAGGCAGAGCAACCAATATTCATGAAGGAATGTTTAAGGTATGATTACTCAGTCTGATTTTCTTTTATTAAGGTATTTGTTAAGAAAAAGTATTTTAATAGGTTAAAGAAAATTAGTGTTAACAAGGTGTGAGTGGACAAACAACTGACAAATGGAGGCGATTCGGAAAGGAGCTGAGAGTATGGGATTATGTGTGGTTATAAAATAAAACATAGTATTGTGATACACAATTGGCTATCTTCCTTTTATTATCGAAGCTATTAGAGCCCCTTTCGTTTTTTTGTATTAATATTATTTTCCAGGTATTATAGGGTCTTGAGTAGGCTTCGTATATTAGCGAATTGTCTAGTTTGCTTGTGATAGGATTACTGGGTATGAAGTGAAACCAATACAACGTTCGTAACACAATTTAACGAGGTATTTCGCGTGATAAATCAGCATCAATACCATAAGTTCGTGACATCTCACTAAACCATAAGGAGCCGTAATTAAACAAATTGTTTCGTAGCTGACGGATGTCGGTACTATATCTATTAGTATTTTCGCACGTATGAGATGAACTATTAGACTTTAGTTTTCGAAATTTTAGATTTAGGCCTTGATAGAACATACTGCTTGGCAGACTGTACTGACATTTTGATGCACGTGGGTATAGTGTCTTGTATGTCAACCATTCTTACCGTTGGCATACTGCTCACAGAGACAGAAGGGTAGTAACATGGAGAATCAGGTAATGATAGTGACATTTTTGGACAATACACATATTGTTCAGTAGATAAAGGTTCAACATTGTCAGGTACCGAGTCGTGATTCATAGGGGTTGCAGATTTGGACCTTTTATTTGACCTAGAAGTTGGTGAAATTTCCCTTTCCCTGGAGTTATTGGCCATGATTAGAAACTGGGTGAGTACAGAGCTCGTTAAATTAAATACAATATCTGAGTATTAGTTTTTATTAGATATTAGTCTGGCTAATGCAAGGATCAGAGACTATGAGTATATAATAAATTTTAGATCTATTCAAGAATTAAGTCCGAAATAGGAATAATATGAACTAGTAAGTGTCTGTCGCAAATTTCATTTTTATTTTTCAAGGTAAAATGTACCCGATATACAAGATAGGATGATAGTCTCCGTATAATCTAATAATTATCCGTTGCTCGATTCACAATGAAAATTACGACATTTCTTGGGACTAATTAACTATCGTAGACGATTTATTCCAAACTGCGCAACAATATTACAACCATTGACGGACGCTTTGAGAGGACATACCCGAACATTCAGCCTTTCACCGGATGCTATACGGGCTTTTGAGAATGCTAAGCGAGAGCCAGACGAGAAGACGATGTTGGTACGACGAAAGAACGAAGCACCACTAGCCGTCATGATGAACGCATCGAACATAGCAGTAGGAACCGTATTGCTGAAGTTAGTAAACTGTACATAGGAACCACATTCATTTTTCTCTAAGATATTAATTCCTACTCAAACGAGATATAACACGTTTGGAAGAGAACTGTTAGCGATTTACTTAGCAATAAAACATTACCGACATATGCTTGAGGGTACCATTTTCACAGTATATACAGATCATAAACCCCTCACGAAAGCACTGAACGTCAAACAGGATAAATATTCGCTGCAGGGAATTCGACAATTAGATTTTATTTCTCAATTTACGTCTAACATACAGTATATCAAAGACGACAATAACGAAGTAGCAGGCGCGTTATCCAGAACGATGGTAAACGCTCTCATCCAATCCGAAATCGATTATTGCGAATTATCAGCATTGCAAAATACGGATGTTGAGTTAAACAGACTAAGGCCTGCCAATACAACCTCATTGGTACTCGAAGAAACTTCATTTGAAAAAGTAAGCATCATGTGTAATATTTCTACGGGCCAACCACGACCATTTATTCCAAAACCACTAAGACGAAACAGTTTCGAAGCTATGCACAATATTTCGTATCCTGAAATAAAAGCCACCATCAAACTAATCAGCGAGCGTTTCGTATGGCCAAGTATGAACCGGGATATTCGTAACTGGGTGCAAGCGTGTATAAAATGCCAGAAAGTTAAGATACATCGCCACACCAGTTCCTCAGTAGGTCCTTTCCGTCACCCCGATAGCAGATTCGAGCGTATACATGTCGATATTTTGGGACCGCTACCGATTTCAAATGGCTTTAGTTACATTTTCACTTGCATCGATAGATTCACGCGATGGCCTGTAGCAGTGTTCATAAAAGACATTGCAGCCAAAACTATAGCCAAAACCCTAGTGGAGCACTGGGTTTCTTATTATGGCGTGCCTACTAATATTACAACCGATATAGGAGTTCAATTTGAGTGCCGCCTCTTTCAACAACTCACAGAGCTTCTCGTTATCAAACAAATTCGCACAACATCCTACCATCCGATTTGAATTGTATGGTAGAGAGATTACATTGCCAACTCGAAGCCTCTCTTACAGCTGTTATTAGCAGTAATGATTGGGCCAGCAAGGTCACATTAGCCATGTTGAGTTTAAGATCAACAGTCAAACAGGTTATAGGATGTTGCCTAGCATAAGTGGTTTGTGGAACTACTCTACATCTACCAGGAGAGTTTTTCAACTGATATAGCCAACTATGTACAACGTCTAAAGCAGCATATGAGTAATCCAAGGGTAACGCTTCCGAGGCAATATCAACACCGGATGTACATACCAAAACAACTGAGCGACAGTACCCACGTGTTTATCAGACGGGATAATGGGCAACGTCCCTTACAACCGGCCTACGATGGCCCATTCAAAGTGATTAGAAGAAACGACAAGACGATTACGGTAGACAAAGATGGGAAAACGGATGTAACTAGCATCGACCGAGTCAAACCAGCTTTCATCGAAACCGAAGATAAGCCAGTACATACAGACACTTTTAAAACCGTCGAATCGCTGAAACGTGAGTTCCAATCATCAACGACGTTGACGAAGACAAACGAAGAGAATCAGGTAACGACAAGATATGGTCGAAGAGTCAGATGGAAGCAATGATACGCAGCTAAGATTTTGAATTAATAATTTCTTTCACCTCTTCAGATGTAAATTTCTTTCATCTTCGTTTTCTATGTACATATCGAAAATTTTAACTCATCTGTTATCATATTCGACATATTTTATGTGTTCTTTCGATCTTCCGTTATTATCTTATTTGGCCTCACGGACATATAAGGACTCAAACTTACACGTAGTTGTAATAACTTACACGATAGTTCTATCATAAATCTTAACTTTGTAAACTTCGATATTTACCATCCTGTTAAATTGACATGTTTTTCGCAAACACAGACACTGTTTTGTATCTTTTTTTGCTGAGGGGGGCTCGCTTCCTGTATGCTTTTCGACACACCTCTTTCATGCTTGTTTAACGCATCTGTAATTTTGGATGTCTGTGTGTGGTCCTATAGTAAACATAATCAACACTTCGCATTCGCCTTCTGATTAATGTACCGTTGGGGCGTTATCTATTGATGGTTACCAAGACGAACTGCATACGAAGTTTAAGGAATACATTGAATACCGACCGCCACACGCTGTTTAATAAGATGGTGGTTTCCACAAATGTCATTATGGTATTTTTGATTATTCCTTCCAGTATTTTAACTACGACACTGATGAGGCTGACAGGTCTGTAGTTTGATGGAAGTTGTCTTGTTCAAGCTTTGTGTATGGGAGTGACGATTGCATCCTTCCAGTCCATTATTGACACACCTTAATCAAGTGACATATTGAATAGGACAGTTAGTGGGGCTGCAACGTATTGTGCAATATGTCTCAAGATTTCGGGTTGTAGTTCATCCGGTCCTGTTGACTTTTCAATGTCTAAGGTGCTAGGAGCCTTAGGTATATCGTCTCGACCAAAGTCCACGGTGAGCAGGGGCGTTTGTTAATTTTGTATTTGTGTCTAGTTATTCATCTAGAAGAGGTTCCTTAGTGATTCTGCCTCAAAATAGTTGGTCATAACCTCTGCTTTTACATGATCTTCCTCTATCATTTCAGCTTCAATCCCTTCTTTAATTATGTTGGCAATCCAATACTGCATCCTTGGTCTGTAATTCATGTGCGAGAATATTCTTTTAGGCTGCTTGAGTGCAGATTGTGCCAACTGCACTTCATATTTTCTCTGAGCTTCCGAATTTCAATTATACACGTGTTTCTTACTGACCTGTAGCATTCCATCGTTCTTGTTGTGCCAAGGCTGATGGCGAAATTCCAACACTTTTTTTTCTTAGTAAATGCTGAATATTCCGGCCTATGCAGGGATGGCCGTGCTTCTTTTTCTTTGGGGATGTCCATGGTATATATAGTTGAGTTACCCGACCATATAACTGCATGAAATGAGTCCATACCTCTTGTACCGAGAGAGCATTGAAAACGAGAACAGGGATGTCAACAGGTCTACCAACGACGGAGCATGTAACAGAATTATTGATGACACGCTGAAACTGAGCACCATGATTACGACGACGGTACTCGACTCCTTCAGCAAACTCGTGTCTCAGAGCTCAAGGTCCTTGAACGCGACAGTGGTTCCTAAAAACTCTGTAGGTGATTGGACCCATGTCAAAAGAGCTGAAAAGGATCAGGCGTCACAGTCTAAGTTGAACATCCCAGCTGTTGAACGGAAGTCAACTGTTGATCTGGTCGCACAGTCTACCCCAAAGATTGTTCGTCGGGTCATCAAAGAGCCTAGGATTCATAAACGTGCTTCGACCCCCAAACAACAAGGTGCTAAACCTGAATGCACCAGAAAACCAGGGACGACTATAACGGTTCGTGATGACTATCTCGTGGTCATGAACTTCAAAGACAACCCTGACCTTCCTCTCAGTTTTCAGGACAAAAAATGATAGGATGCTCTGGAAAGGATTGAACAAGAAACTTGGACTTCCAAGAATAAGGCCTTTGACAGTCACACGGCTCACTCGGGGAAAGAAATCTAAGCATAAAAATCACCCGAGGCTACTTCGTGTAACACTTAAGAATGCTACCGACGTAGACGATGTCTTACTAGCGAGTCATTTACTGAAATCAGATGGGAATGTAAAAATACTGCCTGACATACCGTATTCTGAGAGCAATCTTATCCGGAACATACCCAAAGAATCTCGCGATCAGATTTCCCGCGGGAGGAATATAGTCGTGCAAGGTATTTCGGAAAATACGGACCCTACTCAATCAAAAATTGACATCAGGGAATGGAAATTCATCAAACAGTCCTTGAGGCTCAGACACATACTGACTTATCATGTGACGAGAATAGCCAAGAAGGATTGTGATTCTAGACCCCGTCTAATGAAGACAACCTTCACATCTTCCAATATGGCGGCCGCAAATCTGGGAGCATTTCGTGCCAAAAGACGTCGAATTCCACCTGGAATCCACATGCACCCAGATAAGCCATATGAAGCTAGGACCAAACACAAAGGCAAGTTGGAGCTGACCATTCCACTTGTGGACTATCTAGACGATAAAAAAACGTGTAAAGGACAGGGCCTACCACCTCAGCAAACCTCATATAGGTGGGCTACCTGTCCATTCACATAAGGCTCATACAGACAAACAGGACGAAGCCAACGCGTTCCAAATTGAAAGCATAAACTGCTTATATATGAACGCCGCGAGTCTACCAAACAAACTGGATGGACTACGTGAACTTAGCAATGCTAATAAGGCCCATCTGATAGGAATATCTGAAACCTGGATATCTTCTCAGTTCTCGGACCATGAGTTAGCATTACCTGGGATGACTTTGTTCCGCAACGACAGAAAAACAGGAATTGGGGGCGGAGTAGCCATATACATAAGCTCTTGCTTGGAGGTGCACCAAGTTCACAACCTCGAGTTTAACAATCTTGAGGAATCCATATAGTGCTCTGTAAGATTGTGTAGTACATCGAGGTGTCTAGTCGGAGTCATTTACAGGAAGCCAACTGCCGACATCGAGTACGATAGTCGTATGCTGGAAGGACTATCCCGCTCTACCGTCTCGGTTTCACACACATCCTGATTCTAGGGGACTTTAATCTCCCTAGAGTCAACTTCGCGGAACACACGCACACTGGAGGCGACAACTCAATTGAAGCTCGGTTCTTCAACCTCATCGACGACTTGGGACTGTACGAAAATGTGAGGTCGGCAACTCGTTGGAGAAACAGCCAGACACCATCGCGCTTAGACTGTGTATTCACAAACGAAGAATTCCTAGTTGACAACCTCTCAATCCTGGCTCCCCTGGGAAAGAGCGATCATGCCGTCATAGCCTTCAGTTTTGTCGGCAAAAACAAGCTAAGTTACCCCACCAATAACTTGTGTTGAAATTCTAAACGGCTGAATGTGCCAGCTCTACACGACTATCTACAACAGGTGGTTTGGGATGTTCACCCCAAACTCGATGTGGACGGTCATTGGGACTTCTTACTGCACACGCTCTTACGTGCTACCAACGATTCAGTTCCTCAAACTGTTCCCAAAAGCTGCAAGCCACCTACAATAATCAAGAAACGTACCCTTCGCCTGCTAAGGAGCACAAAGCACTGTTGGGAGGAACACAAACGAACTGATAACGACGGAGCGTATAGGCAATATAAACATATAAAGGAACATATGCACGAAGGCTATAGGAGAAGACAGGCTTCAGTAACAGACAAGGCTTATGGACAAATTTTCCTCCAATCCTAAAAGCTTATTCCGTTATGCAGCCTCTCTTCGTCAAACCAAAACTGGAGTTTCTCAACTGGTTGGTCTTAACGGCCCGACCAACAACGATGGCGACGCCGCTAACCTTCTGGCTGAACATTACTCCCAGACATTTCAACCGACCGACATTAACTTTACTGATGACAGTTTCGTTTGCAATTCCACGGAACTTTCCGAAGCGAACCTAAGCGCTGACTTGGTGTTCCGGAAACTGCAGCACTTAAGATTAGACACTTCTCCTGGCCCGGATATGGTCCATTCCGCCGTATTGAGGGAAGCAGCCTCAATCTTGGCAACGCCGCTTAGCGTGATGGTCTCACACCCGCTAAGTCGAGGAAAACTACCGGAAATTGGAGGCTGGCTCACATCACACCAATTTTCAAAGGAGGTCGACGCAGCGAACCTTCAAGTTACCGACCGGTGGCTCTTCTCTCCATACCTTCAAAAATCATGGAGTCCCTGATATGCGATGGTATAAATGACTGTTTACTGTCCTTACATTTCTTCTCACCCCAACAGCATGGTTTCAGGAAGGGTTGCTGTTGTATTACCAACCTGCTGACTGCGGTGGACAGATGAACAAGCATCCTTGATCACAATGGTGAGCCACGAAATTAGTCCGAGGACTCAAATCTAAACCTTACGAAGAGCGCCTCCATTCACTTAACCTTTACCCATTGGAGTATAGACGTTTTAGAGGTGACCTTCTGATGGCTTACAGTATCCTTAACACTTATGGACATCCTCTCAAACACGTACTTAAGCTTAGTTCCAACACTAACCTAAGAGGTAACACCCAAAAACTGGGGACACAACATAGCAGAACGGACTACAGACACAACGTCTACTCCTCAAGAGTTGTCAAATGCTGGAATTCGTTGCCGCTCGACCTAGTCCAAGCGACTTCCCAGGAGTCCTTTAAGAGGCAACTTGATCTATTCTTAAGGACTAAGGACAGCGTCACACTATGATTTACTAATTTCTTTTCCTCTTTTATTGTTAACATACCTAGGTTCCTGCCTGGAGGATTTGGTGATCCCCTGCTACCAGACACGGAAGCCTGTTAAGCGAAAGCTTATTCTATTCCGTCCACAACCATTTGAACCATTTGAACTGATGCCCTTCAGTGAATTCTCCAGTTTTCCTACATGGAGACATCAGTGTTCCGCTGCTACAAGACAATAAAGTTCGTTAAGTGAAAGCTACTTCTATCGCGTCGAGAATCATTTGACCTATTTGAATCTACTACAGTTAGTACCTCCTGATACGCTTTGAATGGACGCGGAAGAACTCAATGAGACGGTACTTTCGCACTTTTTGTCGAAAGTCTCGGTGTCATTAAGGTAGTTCAGTTTACTCTCTACTTTTTCATCCTCATCCTTTCATGTATATCTGTCATTAAGTATGATCATTAGAAAACTGCTCTTTAACTTGCGAAATAACTTTATTTTCAAGGCGTTAATGTATTTTATCATTTAATCAGTTGACCGACTACCTGTTGAATACAGCTTACAAATGTATATCAGTGGACCATCTCTAAGAGTTGAATCGTTTCTTTCGTGGTTTTTCGATTTTCATGACTTTATGTGGTATTTATTCCGATAACCCTAATACTGCAACTTGACTGTTTGAGTGCTTGTTCCGTATTTCTGTTTCCCAACAAGGACAAGCTGAAGACTTAACCGAAACTACCTAGGCAGAGGTAGCACCAAGTATTAAGGCTGAATTTCACAGCTCATGACTGAATATCTCGTAGTCAACATCGTTAAGCTAACATTTCGTATCTGGGGGGATTTTAATTTCTGTCTTAATGTTTTGTATTGAATGTACTTCACGGGATTAGCTGTGGAGCTCTCTACGTGAAGGCTATTTCGCAAGTTTATGTGTGTATACATACTTGTGGGTATGATTGGAGTTTCCTCATATGGTTTCAAAATCTCGTACAGTCGTATGAACTCAAGTAAACCGATATATTAATTTACATGTTATCCTATCAAGTGTTTGACCCGAAGTTCGTGAGTCTGCTTACGTAAAACTAATCAGTTAGTACAATTTTTCAAAGCTCGAATTAGAACTGCAACTGTCAACATCAGTTGTATATTATGTCGAAATTTTCTAACCCGAACTTTTGAAAGGCTCATGCACTTCCATCAGTCCGAGTAAAAAGACCATCCTTCAAAGCCAAGAGCTTGCCAACACTTGTTCTACTCGATTTCAAAAGTGAGCGGACTTTAAAAAGCTATTGTTTTGTCTTACAATCAATATGTAATGAAATTAACTATAATAATGTAAATTTAATCAAACTTTAGACTTGTAATAAAATTATCGTTGAGTTTGTGTTAGGCTAACTCTAGAGTTGCTATGAATAGAAATTTAGGATTCACACATAGCTTAAATGAGTAAACCATGAGTGAAATTAGTCTCAATGCCTAGTAGTTCCAGTTTATGAACTGTGTTAACAAAACTGGATTACTTAACATTTTTTCGGCGTTGCACAATTGTGAAATGAAGATAATCGTGTTGGGGAAAAAGGTCTAATCTTCGGTACTAATAATGGAAATTTTGTTTTCAGTAAATGACTATAGACTAGAGAGTTTTGCATCTTTAGATCAAGGTTGCGTAGTATTTATATTTGATTTTGTTTCAGGTTTCATTTGCTCTTGGTCCTATATAATGTCAAAGCTACCAGTTCTTGCTAAAACTTTAGTTGATATGGGACACAAGCGAGTTAGAAAAAACCCTCGCGTTTATCAAAAAGCGAAAGGTTTGTGTTATATAGAATGTATTATTCTGTACAGGAAAATTTCTAAAAGTACGACAACCTACCCCAGTTGATCCAGTGGAAGATGCACTTTCCAAAAAATGGTGGGTTGATTACCGACTGCAGTATGAAGCCGTCAGGTTAGTCTAGTAGTTACCGCCCATTTGCTTTTAGGAGTCTTTTTCGATATGAAATCAATCGTCATCAAATGGAAGCTATTTCTGCCTCACGAATAGATCATGAACATGAGCGTAATAGACGTCATGAGCTAACAGAAACCTGGAACAAAGAGACCTTTCTACTAGCCACAGATAAATTTGAAAGGCTCTTAAAAGCATTGATTGATAAGCAAACTGATAGGCTAATTGATTTTGAAAATAAACAGGCAAAGTTATCAGACAAATTAAAAGCTGACCTTGACACAGTAGCTGTAAGTTTGATTGTTTATTGTTAAATATAGGTGTGTATATTAAGCATTCTTTAGTAGAACACGTATCCTGACATTAGGTACGGTGTAAATAAGCTATGTCTATTTTTGGTTATTCACACGTAAATTCAAAGTACTTTTACAAGACTGGTAGGAACCTGTGCCTGCACTCACCCTTAGTTGTAAGCCGTTAAATGTAGCCGAAAAGTTTCTTTATCTGGGTAGCTGTGTGTATGTCGTGGTGATGTGTCAGCTGACATCAGTCTACGTATAGTAAAAATCAGAGTGGCCTATTGTAGTCCGGGCTATCTTAGCAGCATTGTGGTGTAAGTCTGGCTGTAAAAGGTCCGATTCACAATGCTTCGGTGAAAGCATTTCTGATATGTACTTGGGAAATCTGATTTCTCAGAGCTGAAGATGTTATCAGACATGGCGCAAAATAGAAATAAATGTCTATCGTGCTACATTTTCCTTCCACATTCACAAATTTGAAAGCGATTTCTTTAGCTGAAATGATTCTTTTTGGTTATGTTTTCCTCAACTAAACTGTTTCTCCCATTATTTACTATTTTCGTTCATTTATTGCTGTTCACTTGTTTTTTTTATATTATACTCACTATCCTTCCTCTGTTTCTTCACTACCTCATTTCCACATTTGTGTGCGGCATATTTATTTTCATGTCCATTTGTGCTGAATCTTTGTGTTTAAATAAATATGTAACTATTTCTCGTTAACGTTGTCTGTCATTTTTCACAAACTAGCTGGTGCAACTCAGCAATCGAGTTCGAGTACGTTTATATGAAGGTTAGTTATGATAAATAGTTGCCCAACCGGAAGTAGTTAAAGCATGGTCTGAGCTCACTAAACTAAAATGAAAAGTTAAGTTTTAAAAGCCAATTCATTACTCTAAATGCACCATTAAAGTATTTATAGTCTTTCTGAAAATTATCTCAATGATCACATAAATTTTCGAAGAACCTTTCATGTTGGGATACCAGAGATAAAATGACATTTTGCATTAGTCCTTTGGAATTATAACTGACTACCACACACTTATTTTTTTACAGATGTTAACTGGACAGATGATTACGGAAACAAATTTGGATGATAAAATTGACGAAATCATGAATTATGATGTTGTTGATTATAACTTCGTGGTTGATCATAGTGGTAATATTGTTCGAGGAACAAAAGCAATAAAGAACGAACTTCATAAAGTTGGTGTGGAGGAAAATATACAAGAAGAACCTTTGTCTGCTACATCATGAATCCTTGTAGAAATTTTTTCTCACATTCTCGGGCGTTTTTGTGCATGAGTTTATTTGATAATTAGTATTATATATACTTTGTACATAAAAAATACACCCATTTATTTCATATTGTATGTTCACTTTAAAATTTAATCATCTATTCATCTGTACGTTATTTTGAGGGTAAACTGTTCAGAATATATGATGCTCTTGTTTATGTTATATTAAACTAAATAGGTGAATCCCAAGTCCCTCTATGTTTCTATCCGGAATCCCTTTAAATATCGACAGTCACTACCAATGCAGTTAACTTAACAGTTGTTTCTTGTTCATTTTCAAAACACGCTTGTGGCAATGTTTCGGTTGAATATCATATTAGCCAACATTCAACTAATGGAGCTGAGTTTTAAAATTCAATTTATCTACAGAAGTTTTTGAGGCTGAATAATATCATTCCTCACTCAATATGTGGCTTATAGTTCAGTACAATTAACTTTGCAAAAAATCCATCCAACACAGGTTTGTCACACGGTTTTTAGCAACTCTTTTTGTCTACCTAAGTGCCTAAGTTAAAGTAGATGGAGGGAGGATCTAACCCACAACCCACTGATTAAAAGCCGATTACTATAGTCACTAAATCACCACTCCCTAAGTCATACGATGTAGTGACTGGTGCTGTATCAAGCCAGACTATTCTAGCTTATGGACAAACCAATTCATTCATTCTTCTCCAGCTCCATTTTGACCTTGTCACTTATTCGCTTATTAACCCTGACTTTTTATATGACTGTGTGAGTATATTGCCTACTCTATTCATCACATGTCCATAACTTATTTTTGTCTGACTACAAATACTGAGTCACGTTTGGTTAAATCGAATTGTCTCACATGCTTTCTCCGATCCGTTTCGCTTCGTTTCCCTAACTGTCCGTTCAGATAAACGATTGTATGAAATATACGTATTTAAAATCCTTTCTTGTGTTTGGTTTGTTTTAGTTTCGTTATTCACTAACGCGAGTTAAGTCGTTAGTTATGTACGAGGGTAACCAGGATGTATATTTCGATAGCAATCAGCGGTTCGATCTAACTGGAGTCAGATACAGGGCCACAACATAACCCGTGTTTTTTCCTACATTCGTAAATAGATTAAATTATTAAATTGATCTATTGTGGTTAGAGGATATGTGGAGTAGTTGCTTATATATTCACGCTTTGAAATGTTGGAAGTTTCAGGAAACCTTTAATTTATATTGTCAAAAACTACGAACCTGAGTTAAACCAATCACCGGTTATTGATACTCATGTAGAATGACATTGTTTTGTTAAAGTTGTACGAGCTATGGATAGTTTAAAGTTTGGCAGACCAGTTAAACTTGATGGTTCACTTCTGGAAATCTTTAAGGATGGTTTCCCCGTCTTAATAGTAAGTTTGGTTGATATACTAGCTAGAGTCTAGGATATGGATGTTATCCTAGCTAACTAGTCTCGATCTCTGGTTATGATGGCTACAGTAGAATTAGTTTACTTAATAGTCTTTAAAATATTGGTCTTAATATTCATCCAATACGCAACTAAGGCTTTTAAACAGCGAAACCCTAGTTCCGAACCTTAGTGTGTTTTGATTGATCACATATTAATGCTCCGCCAGGTTTCCGAATTAATCCATAAATTCTACTTACCTGTCAGATACTAATTCACAACACAAATATTGCGATCAACATTAACCAGGAATTTGACATTTGAATAAGTCTTTCAAACCAACCAATTGAACGATAATTTCATGCTCACCAGGGGCTAACTTCACCCGACTGTAGCTGCTACCTTGACGCAGTGGTCGGGCTTGCCTATCGTGATGACCCAACCGAGCTATATTGGCTGGAACATATGTTCCTGTAGGTTCTACCATGCCAGGCAGGTCGATTGGAGAACGGTAAGACTAAAAGCAGCAACTCAAGGTCTGAGGGCGAAGTCGTACTGCTGACTGTAGAGGGGTGTGACAGCAGTAAGGTGTTTCCCTCGGACAACCAGCATGACAGCGATGCTGCCTTCCCACAAGGAGGGGTGGGGTTAGAAAAGGTCGACCCTAAAAATGTCACACCTTACCTCACGGATTTCCGTCTCCGGCGGTAAGGCCCTTTGAAGAACGGAGCTAACACGTCAAAAACCTTCCACAAAAAGGCCGTGCGCGACCGGCCTCAAGCAGTTGTCCCTTGGGCTCTGCGGTCACGCTCCCAGGTCGTCAAGACCAACACTAATCCAATTTCCTTTTCAGGTTCCTCAAGAAATACCCTTCCACGGTGTGGGCAGCCGGGAAGTGACATCAGCCCTCATACCCGTAACAGCACACGAGACCAAGTTGGTCACATTCAAATCCTTCCTACACCTCCTAATACCTCTCTTATCTCCATGACTAACCCTCCTCACGTCTCTTTATCACCTCGCACCGCTAGGGCAAACGATTCGAGTACGTGGAACGCTATTCCTGGTCTCCTGAAACCACGCTCTAAACTACACGTAGGAGCTTTTAACGTACGAACACTGTGCCAAATAGGACAGCAGGCTTCCTTAGCTAAAACTTTAGAATCTCGCGCCATCGATGTGTGCTGCGTCTCCGAAACGCGCATACAGGATCCGAGTAGCGTCATTCATTTGACCTCACCATGCCAAAATAAAGAACCGACTCGATTTACGCTTCGTGTATCTGGAAGCCCTGATTCTGCTTCCCGTGGCCTCGCCGGCGTAGGTATAGCATTGAGTCCTAGGGCAGAACTAGCTCTCTTAGAGTGGATCCCAGTAGACAGTCGTTTGTGCGCTGTCCGACTGAACGGAACAGTAAGAATCCGAAAAGATAGGGACACTCGTCGTTGCCTCTTCGTCGTCTCTGCCTATTCTCCCACTGACTGCAGCTCAGATGATGTAAAAGATGAGTTTTACAGAAAGCTTTCCGACCTTCTCCGAAAAGCTAGGCGCTCGGATGTAGTAATAGTGGCCGGTGACTTTAATGCTCAAGTAGGTAAACTAAGCGATAGGGAAAGACACCTAGGTGGATCTTATGGTGTCGTGGCTCAAAGAACAGATAATGGCGACCGTCTGTTGCAGCTATGCTCAGATAACCGCCTGTTCCTTGCAAATACTAACTTTAAGCATAAGGAAAAACATCTTTTAACATGGCGACCCCCTAATTCGTCCCAACGTTGGACCCAAATAGATCACATCGCTATCAGCCACCGATGGAGGGGCTCGATAGAAGACTGTCGCTCATTCTGGAGCACATGCTTAGATTCAGATCATGCTCTAGTGCGAGCGCGTATTTGCTTGCGTCTTACTGGACGTAGGAAAGACGCTGCAAGGAAACCTCTTAGGGCCTACTTAATGATAGTCAAGCTAAGAGTATATTTCAGGAACAACTAGGAAAACAGTTAGGCAGCCATGTATGTGATGCCCACCCCGAGGCATCATGGAATGATATCCGAAAAGCTGTGGAAACAGCAGTGATATCTGCTAGTACGGTAAACCGTAAGGTTAAGGAGCGACACTGGATCCAATCTCATCCCATCTGGCTCTGAACATAACGAAGAGCGGAGTCAGCTTAAACGCAACCTGAAAAGAAGCCTACGCAATGATCGTGAACAGTGGTGGGTAGCGAAAGCAAGAGAGATGGAAAAACCAGCAGCAATAGGTAACAGCAGACAATTGTCCAGACTTGTTAAGGAAACCGTTATTAGGAACCCGACTGTTAGCGAAACTATCTCAGAAAAAGATGGAGATATTATACATTCTCAATCCAGGAGATTGGATCGATGGGCAGAACACTTTAGGGATCAGTTCAACTGGCCTTCAGCCACACTTCAGTGGAAGTGGAAGTAATCCCATCTGAATGGTCTCAATCACTGATTGTGCCAGTCTATAAGAAAGGACAGAAATCCTCTTGTGACAATCACAGAGGAATCAGTTTGACAAATATAGTGTCTAAAATATCAGCTTCAATAATGCTTCGACGCCTAACTAAAGCTCGTGAAGAGCAGACTAGAGAAAACCAGACTGGTTTTCGACCTGGACGTGGTTGTATAGACCAGATATTTACATTACGTCAGGTTCTAGAACACAGACACACGTTCAGACGTCCCACAATCGTAGTACTTCTCGACCTTAAGGCAGCATTCGACTCTGTTGATCGTAAGGTTCTATGGCAGTGTTTGTCACTGAAAGGAGTACCAAAGAAGTACATTAACCTTGTAAAGGCTCTCTACTCGAACACAACTGGTCGAGTGGGAGCTTATGGCGAACTGTCATCAGAATTGATTACCTCAAGTGGTGTTCGTCAGGGCTGTCCATTCTCTCCATTCTTGTTTAACTTTGTCGTCGACGTACTTTTAGAGATAACACTTTCCTCATCTAAATTTCCAGGGGTTGAACTTCTACCAGGAGATTCACTTGTTGACTTAGAATATGCCGATGACATAGTTCTATCTGGTGAAGACGCTGACAAAATGCAGAGTCTTCTGATCACTGTAAGCAACAATGCAGATATGTTCGGGATGTGATTCTCCCCCTCTAAATGCAAAATGTTGCTTCAGGAGTGGGTTGCATCGACACTCGAACTAATGATAGGGAGTGAAGTAGATGGGCGTGTTGACCGCCTCACTTATCTTGGAAGTCTCATCAGTCCGTGTGTTTTGGTGTGTGACGACATCTCAGCACGGATACAGAAGGCTCGACTAGCTTTTGCCAACTTGCGTTATTTATGGAGTAGGCGAGATATCCATCTGTCAACCAAAGAACAGGTTTACTGCGCAGCAGTTCGTTCCGTCCTACTTTATGTCAGTAAAACATGGCCGGTAAGAGTAGAGGATATTCGTAGGTTACTAGTATTTGATCATAGATGTCTTCGAAATATTGCTCGTATATCCTGGGACCACCGAGTAAGTAACTCACTTGTTAGGAAAAGGGTAGTAGGTAAGGATGGCAAATCAATTGATGAAGTAGTGGAACTTCATCAGTTGAGATGGCTGGGACACGTGTTACGTATTCTCAACCACCTACTGCCTTGACGTGAGATGCCTTCTTGTGTAAGAGTAGGTTAGAAGAAAGCTAGGGGCGGCCAGACCAAAACATGGCGCAAACCCATGAAGTCACTGACAAGTGGACTGTGCCATGTTGGTAGGTGTAAACTACCTGGTTGAGATCCGCGAGATGATAGCAACCGATGGTTAGGGACCTTGAATGACATGGCTCAAAATCGTTTGCAATGGCGCAGTTGTATCCACTCTTTGTATTCTTCCAAATTCTAATCTTCTGAATCCTTCATGTCCTTTATTTTCTTCCCAAATTTATTTCACTGTATTATACTCCTTGAATAACATCTCCAAACCCTAATCTTTCCGATTACTGCTTATACTCTTACTACCTCTACCACTACGGGATTGGAATCGATAACTGCATCTCGAAGTTCCAAGTTGTTACTGACTGAAGGGCTAATTTTAAGGTAGATTTCCGACGTTTCACTGGTAATTCATGACTAGTGCACTTCAGCTATGTTGAACTTGAGACAGATATTATTAATGACAGTAAATGTGACACGCTATATCTAGAACTGACCGAATTGAATAAGCGTCTACTATTGATTAATTTCGAATTAGTAGTTAGACGACAACTTTTGAAACTAAGGACTTAGTCTTTGGTGAGATCATAAGTGTTCACAATGATAAGGAGTGCTAAACTATGGTTAAATAACTACCCAATGTTTCTTGGTTTCCATCAGTTCTCCAAGTGAAGTCAGTATGTGTCGAAATCTATATCACAGAACAAGGAAATTAATCCAATAATATCATTTTTATCTATAACAATTAAATTAATCATGATTATAAGATCAATCATGAAGTTTGTATTTCAAATATGTAAGTCAATGCATATTTTTTCCCTACTTAAAAATGGGATGGTATCATTACATCTTTCAAAAAGTAATGTCTTAGTCGATACTCTATAATAATTATTATTATTTAAAGAAGAATTCGTTTTCATTTACATACGAATTTTTAGTCGCCTATTAGGTGATGACACACGACTGTAAGTTTTATTTGTATTCATAGATGGATGGTGTTTCGCTTCCAATTTTTGTAATTGACGTGTAACTCGACCAATTATTTCAGCTTGTGATAATGGACGAATTGATGTTGGTGTATTTTCATCATCATTTGTATCATCTTCATCTCTTAGAGTATAGAAAAAAGTATAATATGAAATTTTATATGATTAGTATGTTATAGTTTGATGTGTGCTACTTATATTTTTGATTCAACAAGTGGATTATGCATTGAGAAGTTGAAAATCATCAACTAATTATTTTTATTCTGGATAATTTTTTTAAGCGTGGATCTGTGATCTTTACGGTTCAAAAATTCATTTTTCCACGTACAATGTATACTTCTATCACTTTTCCTATACTTAAGTTTGTTTACATTCAATTTGGCCAAGCCCTTTAATTAGCTTATTTAATAGATAGTGTTATTAGATGAGTATCAATTCAAGGAATTCCACTATTGACCAATATTTTTCTTATCTATGGTTTAATTTAATGTTTTCTTTATTCAAAAATTTATGCTTTCGTTATCCAAACTAAAGTAATCTTTGTTTATGTAAATGAATAACTTTGTAACTCTAGCACACGAGAATCAACATTTTTGGCCAGAATTAAAGCTTTGAAGACTGAAATAAACTTCGTCAATAAAGAATAGAGCATGTCTACAAATAAAATATCTTCAAACATAGCAACGGTGACAAGATTTGAAGAATAAAATGGCTTAATTTCATTTCTAGGCTTCTTATCAGCTTCAAATGCTTATAGTCACAAACAGTAATATAATTACTAACAAAAGTTTAATATATTTTATTTAGTGAAGTTGAGCTGGACATTTGGGATGGAACGAGAAGTCAAACTCAGAACCTTCCGTCTCACATGTGAAATTCTGACATCTAGACCACTGTCCCGGGATCCACTCGTATACACGTCTAGATTCAGTCAATCACATTATATACGGTCGAGAATATGATGCTTTTAGTGCACATTGTTGACGCTATTTTGGCGGAGCTATATAGATGCTAATGTGATGCATATTTTATTTACGTTGCGTACATTCTGTTTATAAATCACATTAATACAACATAGATAATGAAAGTCGAACATCAATCGTATCTAGAATAAGTATATTTCTGACGTGCTAATATTAAACGACAGATAGACAATAAAACATTCGGCAAATGTATAGAGCATTAGAGTTTGGCTGTTCACTGATTCAGAGAACAACTGGGTGATCAAGCTTTAATAAGCGCGAGATACAAATAAGTGCATTGAAGGCATACGTACTATCGTACACACATGATCAATACTACACTTGAGTAATTGACAATGTCAAATAAGTGTGTAATAGGATAACTGGGATGATTAGTGTAATTTGTTTCCCCAGAAGTTAGAATAAATGTCTTACACATGTAGCAATATGCACTGCTTCATGATAAAAATACAAAATTATCATTGAGCATGTTTCAGATATTAATTAAGGTTACGGAGTGAGTTGTTGAGATATTTGTTAAAGTAATAATCTTACTGACATGAAAATATAGTGAAAATGCTAGGAATGATAAAAATAAAGAGATATTCATATTCTGGAGTAATTTACATATTATTAGAAGGTATTCATATGATTTATTATTCTTGGATGATTACATCACGCGAGTTGGAGCATACAAATGTGTAAGACTGAAATAAATAGCAATCTTAAAAATATCCACATAAATGTATTTTATCAGAATGGGTTCTTGTGGAGATTTTTAGAAATTTCACTGGTTGAAATCATGAGTCAATTAAAACGAGAACACCATGGAAGACCTGGAAGCACTGGACGGCCGTTTCGTCCTAGTATGGGACTCCTCAGCGGTGTGCATCCACGATCCTGCCCCCGCGAGCTTCGAACCCAGGACCTATCAGTCTCGCGCCAGGCGCTTAACCAACTAGACCATCGAGCCGGCATCCAACGGTGTTAATGTCTAACTTCAACCAATCCACGAAGTGGTCTAGCTTCAATCGACTCATGATTTCAACCAGTGAAATGTATTTTACTCCAATAAAAAGTTTCCAGACATTTAGTTTAAAATTTCAAAAAAATATCCACTTACTGTAAAGACGGTAATACAAGTGATGTATCTCTGTTTGTTCTTACAGTTTCCATGAAATTTGTTGCCAAAGTTATCTTCGGATTTCTTGACTCATCTCATCACTATGTCCCTAAAATGTTGTTATAGAATCTATTTTGTCAGTTCAGTAAATGATACAATATAAACAAATACAGTGATTTGTTTAAACTAAATAGTCATTATGTTTGAAATTATGAATTTATATTATAGTATAGGATGTCGATTACACATTAACTGGAATAATTTTATGGGAATACGGAGTGGAAACTGTTGGAACTAACAAATCCTACCAAATTATTTCATAGGTATAAATACCAAGGTTGGACTTGACAGTTTCAAATAAATTGAGCATTGAGTAGGGAGTTAATAATAAATATATTTATGTTATATCCCAATCAGTGGAAAAAAATATATTTCTGAGGTTTCGTGACTTAATGGAAGCAACTTTTTCAGAGTAAATATTATTGGGCTGTACATCGTTGATTATCAGACTATTTCACTCTGTAAGCCTATAGAACACAAACATGAAAACATCGCCACACAGAAATTATCCGACAGCGTTATTATTATACAGAACTTATTTAAGTTAGATCATGACTGCCAGCGGAATACAGGACATGTACTGATGTTTATATTGGGATCCGAAAGCAGAATCTTATGCTCCAAACATCAACTATCTGGCTCTAATAAAAACTTGTGACCAAGTAGGAATATCAATGCAGCCCTCTCAGAACGTACATAGCCCAAAAGAAGCTGAACAATTGCTGCCTTTAACAACAACAGGAATGATACAGCCCATAACAAAAACGTATGTAAATTGTTAATTAGTTTGAAGCAATCGAACAACCTTTGAAATAAGCCTACAATTTATTAAAGTGGTCTAGAATCAGTTTCAATAAATAGTCACAAAAATCTACGCAAATAAAGTAGCTGATATATTTGTCAAGCATCTTTGATCTTCTTTCCCTTTTTTTCCATTTGTTTTAGTCGTTTAAGATGTTACAGCGTTAGAAATTATATAAATATTATATTTCATAATAACGGTCATTGCAGATTGTTTCATGGATCGATAAATTATTATTAACTAACGTTATTTGATCCTCTCGTTATCACTATGTGATAACATTTCGAATATAAATGTATTTGTATTTAATGAAGGTTATAATGAAATGAAAATAACTCGTTTAGGTAATCTCTGGGCCTCACCAAACAGATGAATCTGGGATTAAGCACCCGATCGCTGGGACAGCCAAGAAAAGCGTGACAAAGCCTCCAGAGGCTCTCAAGTATCCGAAGAGATTCCGTCTAATCAGAACCTGATAGAGCCTTCTAGAATATCAACGTGGCATGCTACGATTGGACAATGGCATAACTTGCATACTTGCGGATTGGCCGACTCATAATGATTTTATACCCAATACTAATAGCTCTAAATACCCCATGTTTTTCTATCCATTTTTGATTCTTACCCAACAACCACCTCCGCTACTTTTACCGTCTTTTGATTTGCGACTGTAGGGTTCCACATATTGAAGTGCCGTTAGTTGTGCACCGTATCTGACGTAAAATGAAAAATTGACATTAACTTATCGGAACAGAATGAAACTCGTATCCCAAACGACACTGATAACTATAACCAACTATGAACAAAATTAAATCACGAGCGATATCAAAGGTGTCATAACAAAACAAGTGAGTGTTCTATCATAGAGTGTTCAGATCGGAAGTCGACAGGAAATGCTGGGCCAAAATTTAGTGCTGCACAGCACTTGTCAGTAATGTGTACGTGCAGTAATGAGGGAATTGGTGCTCCCTGGTGAACTCGATCTTCTTTCACTTGGATCCACAGTCACTGTTGAGGTATTCGGACCACGACTGACTTCCGTATGTTTCAGGGAATTCTACAAATGTGAATAATCGCTAGATATCAAAGGTTTTGAATAAAATATTATTACTATTTCTTACTTTAGTTTGTGAATAACATTTAACTGATAATAATTCATCTACTCTTTGTTCTAATACGCTAAGATAAAGCATTAAATTTCTTTCAGTTATTTGATCACCGTCACCGCCAAGCATTTCGGTTATTCTAGATAAATCACAACCAAGTTTTATAGTTAACTGTTTTATTTCCGTTTTAATTTGATCTAATAATTTATGTATATGTATTGTACGATTTTCAGCTGTATTAGCTGCTTCTTTATCGGACTTGATTTGTGCCTAATGAATGCGAAAATATAAAGGGAGAAACTATAAAGAGTATGACATTTTACATTATACAGTCAATCATAGACATAACAGGATCCGGCAAAAATGTATGCTTAAAAAGTCAATCCCTTGATAAGTTTGGATAATGCAACGACAAAGGTAAAGGTTATACGAACTATGTGACATATATGCTTGAAACATTTCGGACAATCTGATCACAAATATACTTATTAAGACATTACACACGATAAAACAAAAGATCATCTAGGCAAACCGGAACGTAAGAGGAAACCAAGACAATAATAGTAATAAAGTACATAGTGTGAAAACCACGCTGGATAATAAATCAGCACTATCAGGGTAGGTTAGGATGTGAGAACAAACTGTTTCAGGATACATAAAGAGGCTTTCAGTCTTCGTCCAACCAGTTCTTCAAGAAACCTCAGTATACGCCATTTATTTAACACCACAAAGTTTGACTTGATATCAATCGTGCGATCAGTTTCAACCAAATGATTCCCAATGGAGGAAGGTAGTTATCTTCTCCATTTTCTTATTCAATCATTGGGGGTTAACTGTTTTGACATTCATTTAAGTGTGTGATCAGCCACCCTTGCGTTTATATCATAATTGTTCCTCCCGATGTCCGTGTTTCCGCAGATACATGTAAAATTGATAGATATAATGCAATATGACATAATTATTTACTCGATCTTTGTGATTTCGCATGAACATAGACCCCTTTAATGATGATCAGTTGAGCTGCGTAAAATGTCTTACTCATAGCAAATTTGATTTTTCGTTTCGACATAAGACTAACTGAGCCGCCTCTGAATGGTGGAGTATTTACCGTCGGGTTAACAATATGTCATGTTTGATGATATTATTAGCTCTGTATGTTAGTTTAAAGATTGAATTTCGTAATTTGCTAACTACCAAGTGTTTTTAAGAGGTGAGTCGTACAAATGTTTACTGTTGGACGCATTTATCACTGATTCTTGTAAACGAATTTTACGTTTGAACGTTTTAAGTTGGATAGATCTAAATAGGTCGTTGTCAACCTTAAATTTAATCGAGTAAGATGACCTTAGCCTGAATAATCACTGTATCATGTGATCGTATAGTTCTCATACTTTTATCGACCATTATTGCATGTCATGCAGCAGTGCATCTTCACTACTGATGTTATTGAACAGAACGACGTACATTATTATGATATAGCTTGACTTTATAACTCTTTGTTGCTTCTTTTTTCGAAAGTATGACCAGTATCTACTGCAGTCGTGAATTCAGGATTGAATTATATTTAAATGAGATCAAGGTTAAATGAAATTATAGTACGTATCAAACGCTAGATTGATACAGGAACGATAGCTGTATCAGTCTTATGAAGAATAAATTAACAAAGTCCAGTGGAAATTTGTTCTGTCGTTTAATCCCAATGGGATGTCTCTTACTGAAGATAAGCATTCCCTGTATGCTCCCCTAACATAAACATGAGTAAAAAACATCAGTCCTTAAAAAATGCTAGGCAACTTTCTGGCTCAATAACTTTTGATGATATATTCTGAACAGTATGGATTTAATATTACAAAGCCAGTTGCCCATGGAAACGTCATCTGTAGCTGGTCCTTTTTGAGCTAGCTCATTGCTTCCGATAGTTTCATCAATATCATCTGGATTTTGTTCACAAGTTTCTCAAGATGAAATCTTCATCCGTATTGAGAGAAACCGAGAAGCGTCAACAACTTACATATCTACAAGAAAATGTAATTTTATTAACTTCATTGTATGTTCATTTTTCCATTTTTCACTTATATTACTTAGTTAAACTATACAAGGTGGTTATGATTGGATAACTTGGTAATGGTACAATGTTTGTAAAGTTTTCGATTGTATCAGGATGTTCGAATTCACTTTTTTAAAATAACCAGATTAGTATTAGACCAATGAACTTCCAAGTCGAATATATCAGGCTTTGTTTTGTAAAACTTGCCGATAAGAGATCATATCTATTGATTCCTAACAACCAAGTTTCTGCTTTTAGCCCTGATCTATCAACTTCAGTCTGAGAAACCAGGTTAGTACCATTAATCTTTACATAGGATGTGTCTCAATGTTGACCACACAAATGTATTCTTGATTTATGGATTGTCATAATTGATAGATCAATCATTTTACTATGCAAAATAAGTAATAATACAAACAAAAAACGTACCTGTAATTCAGTCATTTTATTAACTCTTTGTCTTTCAAACACTTTTTTTTCTTCATCGTATTCTTTAATTGTCTTCTCTATATTTATGATATTATCATTTAAGCATTCAATCTAATCATATATAATTTGTTTAAGTGTATTAATAACTAGTTATTTCTTTTACCTGATTATTTAATTCAGTCACATATTTAAACATTGTAAAGTTATCATCTTCATTACGTTTATAATATCTAGTCATTTGTTCAACATCAGATTTTCCAGTGATTAATTGTAAACGATTCATTGCTGATTCATATTCTTGAATTTTTAAACTTCTTTGTTGTTGTGCTATTTCACCAGTAGCACCTAAATAAATTTTTGAAAAAAAGTGCATTTAGTAACGATAATATGAATAATTTCATTTAGATATTTAGTGAACTACGGTGAATATAACTATGAGATTTGTTAACGTATCACTAAAAACAAATACTTCATTCAAGTAATTCATCTATGATATTCAATCATTGAGTATAATGTTTACCATTTCGTGAAAAAATAGAACTTTGCAAAATTGTATTTCACTTCATTCTACCTTAATAATACAATAAGACAACTAACTAGATGAAAAAAAATATACGTAAATATGGGCGAATTCCTTTATTGTTATTATTTAAAACAGTAGTAGTGTGGTGCGTGCTACTTATATTGACATAAGTAGTATATAACGCGATTCAAGAATGTAATGTCTGGCAGCAGAAGATTGGGAAGATCAAGAAAGGAAGAGCGGGAATAAAAAGCAACTAGTATAGAAATGCAAGAACGATGAAGTCCGAGACAATTATTGAACATTTTGCAAATTGGGTATTATAGTATGGTTTTTCGGTTGTCCTGTGTTCTCCTTCACTACAGTAGTAGTAAATATGGAAGTGATTTCATACGGTTCATAAATTTCAAATTCAATAAATTTTGGTACCACAGCAATTCAAAATAAAATGTATTTCAAGATGTTAGATGATTTGAGGTAGTCAGTAAGAAACTCTGAAGCTAGTAAGCATTAGTCAACAAGGTATACCTAGAACCTTAAAGGGATTAATCCAGGTTACACAGGTTCACAGTCTAAGATGTTATTGACCAGCTGACATCCCAAAACAGAGCAAAAAATTTTGAGTTATTTAAACTAGTGGTCACACTGAGAATTGTTCGGTAAATTCTTATCCATATTAAAGCATTAGATAAATATGAGATTAGTTAGTATTCGGCGATCAATCAATTTTGCAACGTAACTAATTAATCATTAGATGCAAAAGTTGGTAACACCATTGACAGCAATTCACAAACCTATAGAAGAAGGCTAAAGTATTGTCAACTGCCGTCTTAGTAATATTAACTACAAGCGATTGGTAATATTAGGTAACATAATTCAGAGTTTAATGCGGTAGTTAATTTATAGTTAAATATTCAGTTTATACATTCGATTTTCATTTGGCTCATAAAAACTGGATCTTTATTCTATACGCTGTCATACCGAATGTTATATTTTTTCCAATTTATTTGATCAATCAAAATCTCTAATTATGTACTTAATATTTAACGCAACTACTTTATCTGAATTATTTTAAAGTGAATAATAATATTCAATATATATCATGTTCAAATAAACGTCTGTGAATAAGCCAGTACATTACCTATCAATAGTATGTACAGAGTGAAATTTCATAAAAGTATGTCGTAAAGTTTAATAACCCCTATTCTCGAATTAACAGATTTGGTACAATTATTGCAATCGATAGTTAGAGAACTTGAATGATGTAGTTTGGAATCGGTCAAAATGGAACACACGCATTCACTTTCTTTTCCTCACTTTGATACTGGGTTTCAATATAATCTTATATTGTAAATTCATGATTTTTCCGTGAATCATATTTCTTTCTTTTAATTTTTCCTATCACCTTTGTTTGTGACACTCCTTTGATGAGTCTATTTTAAAAAAATAATAATTTCATCTCGTTGTGCTGAACCCATGTATACTTGTACCAGGTTCCGTGTTGCTTATATCTAACCGAAATAGAGAATAACAACTTTCTTTTAATTACATAATATAATACATTAACAGTTTAGGAGTTGTGGAGATTGTTAAGATTTGATTGAGGTCATGAACCGATTGATGTTAAACCACTATTGAAAACCTGGAAGCACTGGACGGCCGTTTCGATCTATTTTAGGACTCCTCAGCAGTGCGGTGACGGTCCCTCTCGCGGGATTCGAACCCAGGGCCTTCAGTCTCGCGCGTAAACGCCTAACCTACTGGGCTACTGAGCCGGCATCCAGTGGTGTTGATGTCTAACCTCAACCAATCCACGAAGTTGCCAGAACATCTCCCATTGTACTGAGATAGACACCTGTTTCTACCCAACACGGATTAGCTCCACTAGTCACGGCTTCTCACTAGAACTCCGAGGATTGAGAATCGAAGGAATCGGGTTCGAATCCCGCGAGCAGGATCGTGGATGCGCACTGCTGAAGAGTTCCAAAATAGGACGAAACGGCCGTCCAGTGCTTCCAAGTTTTCAATGGTGGTCTAACACAAATCGGTTCATGATCTCAATCAAAAAAAATAATACATTCACTTTATATAATAAATGATTCATACTTACCATATTTACGTCGACGATTTTCTGCTTTCTGTTTCCAATCTAAACGTTCATCTGATTTAATTGTCATAAATTTTCTTAATTGATCATTATGATCAATAATTCTTTGTAAATCTTTCATTTCAGTTTCAAATCCAATATTATCTTTATCATTTTTTTCTTTTAATGCATTAATTTTATTTTTGGCATCCGCTCTTAAATTAATAATAATAATAATAATAATCTTACCTTTGATCATATATAAGACTTGCTTGTTGAATTAATTTAATTTTTAATTTATTTAAATGTATTAATTTATCTTTTAATTTTTGATGTATTGCATAATAAATATTTCGTTCATTTCTAGCACATTCTATTTCATGGCGTATTTTATTATTATATGCTAATGTATCACAAAATTTCATATTTTTCTAGAAAAAAGAAAGATTTTTTTTGTGTGTGTGTGTATGTTTAATTACTTCATGTAAATTATTTTCCATAGTAACTAATTTTTTTTCAATTTGTAATTTTAATTCATTGGTTTCAGTTTCTTTTTTAGTTTGTATCATACGAATTTGTTGTTTTTCTTGGATAAGATTTTCTATTTTACGTGTCTATTTTAAAAAAAAGTAAATATTTATTTATTTCAGATGAGTTTTGTGGATATTATTAGTAATTTCAATGGTTAAGATTATGAGTCAGTTGAAGCTAGATCACCATGGGAAACCTGGAAGCACTGGACGGCCGTTTCGACCTATATTGGGACTTCTCAACAGTGCGCCTCCACGACCTTGTCCTTTGCGAGATTCGAACCCAGGACCTATCAGTAACTCTATGAAGACAGTGGTGAATGTGTCGCTCGATTTCGTGGATTAGTTGAAGTTAGACATTAACACCATCGGATGCCGGGTCGGTGGTCCAGTATTTAAGTGCTCGCGCGCGAAACCAGTAGGTCCTGGGTTCGAATCTCGCAAGGGGCGAGGTCGTGGATGCGCACTGCTGAGGAGTCCCAAAATAGAACGAAACGGCCGTTCAGTGTTTCCAGGTTTTCCAAGGTGTTTTAGCTTCAACTGGCTCATGATCTTAACCGTTGAAATTTATTTATTTATTTATTTTGCTTACCTCATTATCTAAACGTTTTCCATAAGTTTTTAATTCATCAATTTGTAATTGTATATTATCTTGCTCTTTTAAAATTTGTTTTAATTGTTCAATACATTTCATATCTTGTTTTCTATTTTGTTCACTATCTACTAACGTTAACAAACATTTAATTTCTTCATTTTCTTTTTCTAATATTTCTGTAGCTTTCCTAGATTTTGGTTTTGTTTTTGGTAAAATAATTATCTATATTATCATAACATTACTTATATTTTCCCAGTTTAACAGTAAATTCTTCAGTTTGTTTTTGACGTTCATTTTGTAATATTCTTAATTGATTATTCAGTCGTTCATATTCTTCAATTAATAGTAAATCGGTATTGTCTTCTTGTTCAGATTGAGCTGAAGCTGGTCTTGGCATTTTTCTGGAGAAATAATGTTGAACTAGATCTAAAATGAAAATGGTTAATGCCTATAATCGGTTTATCACATTGAACAATAAAAAATAATCGATAATAATACAACTACTTATTTTGCAAAGCGGTTGGAGTCAAGCTGTCGAAACTGACCAAAGACATGGTGAAATTTTGTGTTTTATGGTCTTACAATTTTTATTAAATTTTTTAGACCCCATATTGCAATTACATGTTCTGGGATATTGGTAATTTATTCTACTGTAACAGACATCAAAGAACAGAATGTAAATTAGTTCATAGTTTCCTAGTTCAACATTTTTCCTGTTCGATTCTCACTACTGAATTAGTAGTATAGATATTGCCTTATTGCTCGTCATAGTACCGACTAAACTGAAGGAATATGTGCTGCTTTTTAACGCATCAAAAGTTCGACTAAGACGCAATAAAAGTTTGATATAGCTCTATCACTTTTGGTTTACGAATATTGTCTCATAATTCAAACTTCTTATCTTTTTACTTTCATAAGCAGAATGACAATCAATATACAAATGATATTTTATAATGGAAATTTAGGAATGATATACTTCCCAATTTTTTGAACCAGTTTGAATTATGCCAAGAGATACCACATATGAATGTGTAATCTGAAAACCAGCAATATCACAGTGAAGCATATGGCTGTGGGCACATAGTACTGGATGAGTTGCAAAGCATGGTGAATAGGAATTAAAGAGGGAGATTGACCACGAATACAGTGGTCTTGAGTGCTGTTAGAGGTATGAGAGCGGTTATCACTTACCGGTTTCGCACACCGTGGAGAGGTTCTTCTAGATTTACCTAGAAAGGAAATTGGATTTGAATTGGTTTTAGTGACATGAGAGGGTGACCGCAATGCCCAAGAGACGACTAATTGAGACCGGTCACACACGACCTTCGTGTGTGCTATTTTCCTATTAGATCCTTACTTGTAGGAACCTTACCACTGGAGACGGATATCTGTGGGATAAGGCGAGATGTGCATTTTTAGGGTGGACCTTTTCTAAGACAGCGTAGCTGTTATGCTGGTTAGCTGAAGGAAACACCCTACTGCCGTCACATCTCTGTATAGTCGGCAGTACAACTTTATCCTCGGACCTTAGGTTTGTTGCTTTTAGTCTTATTGTTCTTCAACCGACCTGTTTGTCATGATACGATCTTGAAAAACGATTGTCTCAGCCAGTATAGTTCGAATGGTTCATTACGATAGGCAAGTTCGACCACCATGTCAAGGTAACAGAAACGGTTGGGTTATTGATTTTAAACTTTGAAAATGAATGTAATAGGTTGGTAAACACTTGTTCATTAGCACTCTTATAATTTGCTAGGAGATTTAGGAAAAAATATATCAAAGAAAGGTGACGATGTCTCGTGATTACGTTTTGTCAGACTAATTTTAGATTAGAAATGGTTCATATAAAAATATATTTAATTTTTATCTGTTTTTAAAACAAAGTTCTTGCTAGTCAGCCGACTATAACTAACATTAGTTTTTTATAACTTCTCATTTTTCGCTGAACAAATTCTACGAACAATAGGAAGTCAGTGAATTTCCCTTGCTCTAACATTCGTTAAATGTTTAGCAGGGTTCCACATATTTGACTTTTATTAAGACTAAGAAACATAAGTCTCATGGAATCTACTCACATAAATAAAAAGTCTCCTGTTGACTGGAAGTGCAACGAAAACTTCAGTACTTAAAATTACTGTAAACTAATGTTCCTTAAGTAATGATGCAAACTTTCGTTTGATGTATTTTTTATGAAAAGAACATCATCTATTATTATCGAATCTTTCATGATAAATTGTGCTGATGGAAGAAAATAAAAAAATAACGGGTTAGATGACCTTTAATCTGATCTCAATGTTTTATCTAACTAGTCTGATATATGAATAATGCTTCTCAGCTTAACTGTGACTTCATCCACATAGAATGACATGGTTATATTACTTACAATTCAGCTGAAGGTCTCCAAACTAAGTCCTTACTCATGATACTTTAAGAATCATCATGAAACATGGATTAATATATGTAGTTCCCTAGAATTCCATTACGCTTAAGTGTTTTTAAACGATATGAGCTGTAATCGTTTCATCGGTAGCAAGACAATTGCATCTTAAATAATGAAAGAATAGGACAAGGAAAATGCTATAAATAGTTAAGTAAGAAATGTCCTCATTTACAAGTTTCCTTTCATCACAGAATCGAATCTACAGGCAGTGTCACAAAATATGCTACACATTGTATATGTCAACTTAGACGCTGAACTAAAAGTATCGATTACTTTAGGCTAGGGGAAGTAAAAAACGAATAAACCACAAAATTAGTGAGTAGTTTCTGCTATTAATCCGTTCCCACAGTGGCTTAGATAAATGGTCAGTTATGGCTACGGCTCATCACCATTTCGCTACAGCTAAACGTTTTATAACGGTCTGTGTGTGAAAGGGAGGCAAACGTAAGTTCAACATTCACTACAGGCAAGTAAAGCACAAACTAAAAATGTACGCAAGTCACAAGTCCTCGTACCCATGGCGACTGAAATCGATTGAAACGGGTCCTGAAGACCACGAAACATGTAGTTAAGAGTTGGAATAAGCTTGTCATGCTTGAAAAACCTGCTCACTGCAAGATACAGCTAAATTGAAAGTAATTCTGTAGATGTATTTTTCACAGATCTAAGTAAACCTTTCAACATGGACACCCATCCGTGTCTTAAATCAAAACTGGAACGTTATGGAGTCCATTATATAACCATAGACAAGATAAGTACTTTTCTAACGATAAAAGAAAGCAAGTGCGCCTCAACGTATTACTGTTATCTTGTCGCAGGTTACGAATTAGTATAATAATGGCTTACCATATACTGAACGATGATCTGAGTAGTGACATGTCCTAAATCTTCCTCCCATTCGGGACTGACATCTGCGAAGACATTCTGGGGAAGTTTAAAAACCAATATCGAATCTTTTAAGTCTAGATTTTTTATACTCCTACAGAATAGTGAATAGCTTGAATTGTCTACTAGAACACGCAATAACAACCCTTATGTTGTCACGTTCAGAGCGTGGTTGGGTATGCACAATACCACGATTTGTAAGGAATAACATAAGTTGATTGATATCTTATTTTTTCTACTGAAAGCTCAATAGTAACACGTGAAAGTAAGTAGCTTCAAAAATGATCCAGTGAAAAAATCAAGGCGAGTTCCAGAAATTAGTGGGTTAAATAATTAAGGTTTACTTAGCATTGCCGACACTTTCGGTTGACTTCTTTAATGGGTCACTGACCATATATAGAAGCATGCACATTTCAGATTCACATTTGTGTAGTAAGGACAGAAGGACGGCGGTCATTCTGGATAACCAATACAGAGCTAAGGTTTTCAGAATTTAAACCATCGATCCGAGTTTTATATCATACCTTAGATTTAAAAGAGTGACAGAACAATAGTATTCTCGGAAAAATTTGTGCAACTCGACTTCATTTCATTGAAAATTAATTTCAAATTATTTAAGTACAATGTGCTCCCGTTACACATTAAGAATGTACAAAACTCTCAGATATGAAAACCATAAGAGTCAGTAATTTGGATTTTGTAGGGAACGAACATTTACAAAAAAGTAAGAGCAACAGGTAAGACTAATTGAAAAATGTCCGACACGTAACTATGACAAAAATGTAGGTCATTCAAAATTCAATACTAATCTGATGAGATCTTGTACTTTGTTTACTAATATTGACAGTCCTGAAACCCCCTACTCATCCGACATCTCTTGAAAATTTGGGCAGCCCGTCATCATCTAAAGTTCTAGTATATTCGGCGGATATATGAACTTTAGCAGATTTGATGCAAAATTAGTGAGATTTGTTGAAAGAGGTCAGACTAACATCATGTTATCAAGTGGCCGTGGTGCAGATGCATGATGTATTTTGTAGCGTTGTGCCATTCCTCCATAGTCTGAGAGAACAAAAATACCATGACATGTAAAATTAAATGAGTGCATGATATTTTAGCAAGGTACAGACCACTGTTTAACGTTTGGCGTATCAGATCATGTCCGATTCAACACTTAATTTGCCTACTATATTCAGAGTTTGATAATGTTTATTAATGCATCGCCTCTATAACCAAAGTGTTCCAACCAATTCAAACAAAACATCCGTGGTTTATAAGTTCAGATATATATTGAAAGGCTGTGGATATGTTGAGAGGAGCTCTAACTGAAGATGTCTTGTGACTTAAAGAGATGCGTCACACTGCCTACTCAATCGTTACCAGGTGCGCATGCGTGGCTGGAATTTAAGCTTGGGTTTGTCCAGTGAAATTAATGAGATCAGCGGCATTGTCGGAGACCTAATAAAGTTTTTGTTTTGGGGTTTGTTTTTGGAGACAGTTTTAATGGGGAAACTTAACAAGTACTGATAGAGGCGTTGTATTTAACATATTGATGCTTGTTTTGTTTATATTTGATCCACACAGAAGTGGTGGTGAGTCTCGTTTGCCAGAAACAGAAGATTGTTATGCGAAAGCTGCTTGTATTCCTGACATTTCTCCTCGAATATTTAGGACTCTTAGAACATTAGCTTTTCTGTATTAACACCATAGGAACACTTTACGTTAAGTCAATGTTTTCAAACTAATGCACATGAAAAATTTTCAAAAAATGCAGGAAGTTTGACAGTGAGGATTGATTGGTTTTCAGTTTGTTTTAGTACATCTGACAGTTTAAACAAGTATGTGTCTAATGTGTACTGTTTGAGGTAGGCGGGTTGTTCTAAGTTTTTGCCTCCGGCGCTAACGGTACTGAGTTTTCATGTTGCGCTCTGCTGGTTGAATCCACTTGCTGTACACTAAGGTGTCCTTTTGTTTTCAAGGTGTTGAAATTTTCCATTCTTTCACTGGTATTTTTATTTGCGAGTTACCTTTCCAACCTCTGATTTTTCATCTATCTTCTTACAGTTTTGAATCAGTGATTTGGATTAGGCTTCGTTATATGATATAGAATCTCCCAAACTAAATGTGAACCTAAAATGTTACTCAGCTCGAGATTTGATTTGTGACAAAAGTACCAGCCTGTCAGAATTGAATAAGCGTGTATGTCAGCAGCGAGTGTTGTAACATTGGTTTCTACCATATTATCACTCCTTTTATTCCGGCATATGATGCTTTTTTTAGAAACCCTAGTTACCGGCTGTTGTGACCAATCAGTGTGTTAGTGCTGTTAAACGGCAAATAGTTTTGCCAAATATTTCAAGTTCTCTTCCGTTTGTAAATACCTCCGGAATTAAATTGTTAAATCGAGTGTTTTTAAATTTTGATTATCACTACTGCTGACATAAACATAAAAGGAATTTAAAAGTAATGTTGCGTGGAAAATGCGTCATTAGTATAGTGTAATAAGAAGTAACCGAGATAAACTTAATTTTCTATGACACAATAGTTGTTTGGAATCGTTACGTTACCGGGGTCCCTGTAGTTGTTTCCTACATTCTAGCGGCCCTTCATTCAGTTGAAATGACTCTAATAGTCCGTCTTTCAGAGTCCTTTGCTCTAGTTTTTTTATTGTCGTTTTCCTCCTTTAGTGGAGAGTGAAGAACCGTTCATGTGAAAATATAAAAAAGTAGGAATCAAAATAAGGTACTAACCAATAATTGATTGCACAAAATTTCTGTTGAACTAGGTCAACGTGAAAGTAACTTTGTATTTACATCGGCCTACACAGTACGTGACACGACTTTCATCTAACCAAGGAATATTAACAGACGGTAAAGTTCAGTCAAATAATACATATGCTGTCCTTCCATAGGATGGTTAGAATCAGGGATTGAATATAGGTTTTTTGTCACGATCCGACAGCTAGAAAGCTATGTAGCAAATATGGATGAGTGAAATTCGCGCCAAAACCCATGACATGTCATCCTAAATCTTTTTGGCTCGTCCATAAATTGGTCTTGCTGAACATTCCTTTCAATAGATTCTATTCTCTTCTCCAAACAAATAATCCAAAAAGTGTCCAGGTTTCGGGCGAATTACATCGTTTAAAATTATAGCATGTCAATATAGGATTATGTAATAAGATTTCTGTTGAGATGACTAGTTCGGAACGTTAACTGGAATATGCTTATACGTCAAATGTAATTGTGAGATTAATAATTTTAATGAATATAGATTAGTTGGATTGAAATAATTTATTTGAAAGTATATTCTTTGTCTATGTATTGGTGTTATAACTAACATCGTTAGTATGTAATGTCTCAGCCAGTGTTCCTCTTTTCTAATTCTGACTTATCATAATCGTTTGGACAGTATATTATTTCCTTAAGCGACTACGATAAGTAGTAAAGTGCTTACTTTCAACCCTGTACCTCTAGTTTTGACGATTATTAGTGTCAGGCTTTTTTATAAAACCGTAGGTAAATTCCTAGTTAAGCTTCAATTAATGTGGTAGTCTTTCTTAGATCTTACAAATCGACTCTGGTCAATTGTATACAAACAAATGACCGTTATGCAGTCTTGTAATATGGTTTCCAATCTTAGATTCGGCAAAATCACTACACTAAGTATTCGTATAAACCCCAATTGCCTGATAGTTTGGGGCCAAATATTCGACCTTACTTGAGCTCTTCATGCATGTTTCAGAGATAGCATTTACGTGTAGTCATAGTAACTCAGTTGTCTAGTTTTAAACGAAATATAATCGTTTAGGGTTCAATCCACCCGAAAAGAAAGTTTAATATGATATTGAAAATGTCTGTTCTTTTGTTTAAACCACTAATTTATGCAGCAAAACTTTCGGGGAGTGCAATAACAAGTATTGGTTATAGTTTTATAAAAATATAAGTCTAATTACCACACATGTACTACACTGCCAAAGGTTTAATAGCCAATGACAAAACTTCACTCTTAGTTGATCGTCCTTGTGTCACAGACAGTGTTGTAGGAACACAACCTAAATGGTCAGTCAGTCAGTAACAACGTAGAACTTCGTACGTACGTACATCAGTTCGAGTTGCCACACCAGCCTAAATGGGCTTCCTTTTAGCTTTTAAAATACGGTAAACATTAATCATTGACGCCAAAAGTCGTTGGATGTGACATGCCATTTCTAGGCTGATTTTTCAGGCTCACTGTCGAAAGCTTTGCTCAAGGATAAGTTAGCCGATAGAGATGCTATCATTGTATTCTAAGACATTCAGCACTGTCGCTACGCTACTCCCATAACAAAAAGTAACTAAGTCAACATTTACTAGGTATATGGGCATGAGCCATACTATGTAAGGACTAACGAGAGCATTGTTAATGACTCAGTGGGCTCCGTCTTTTAATGGTCGCTTTGAAATAAGATAAAGTATGGTTTTTTAGGATCTGTGCTACCAACAGTTTATATAACACAAGGTTAGTATATTCAGCTATCAGTATTATCATTTTGGTTATTATATATTTTATACTAGTGCTTTGGGTTTTAAGATGCCTCTTATCAGTACGAAGCTACATGTATTGAACCCGGTATGGAGAAAAAAGAAACCTCGTGACACTGAGCAACAAGAAGAACCCGAACCAAAACCAGCATTTATCGTCCCAGAAACTCAAGAAATCTGTACATCTGCCGAGGAACTGCAGCGCAAAATTACTATATATAATGAAAATATATGGACTTGTCGTGTAACTGGGAAACCTAATTTAACTTATCGGGAAGCATTGAAAACCGAAGCAACTGCTATTCGGACACTAAGAAAGTGTTTCCCCAAGTTTTTTGAAAAAACCATCCTTGAGCGCGTCCATCTCAGTAAGCTTATCTGCTCATAAATTTAACAATACAAAAGGTACTCTACCCCTGGAATCCTTGGTACACAGCTGCTGGACCATCATACATGAACAATTTCATATTGCGGAACCTGTGAAACTTAAAGTTGACTCTGTTTCGAATACACCGTAAGTTCACTTGAAAATAAAAACATTGACTTAGAATACGTGGAATAATTGATGATATAATAAAATCTCAAACTGTACCGGTACGATGTGAATCTGTCCTAATTCATTTAATCCTAGACACCTGTTCCGGATAACACTTCACCGAATAATAGTGACAAAGAAAATGTGACTAAAAAGAATTCTCCCATCAAGGTAATTTTCAAACCTTTGTAAAGTATTTTTCTAGAAAAACTACGCTTACAGTGTTAAAGTCCTTTCGGATATCCCTGTTGTTGTACATGATGTTCCAGCCTGTTCCATTGAGTAAGATTTTCTAGTGACTAGTTCTCATTCTTTTAGCCGTATCAACCGAGCACCTTCCAAAGATCATATCAAAATGTTTATTCGAAGTCATGCTATGCGTTATGGACCAAACTTTACAGGTCCATGGATTGTAAATGAGGAGCTTTTACGACGTCATAAAATACCTTTAAAAAGCCCCGGATGTCAAGTTGATAAAGTTAAGGTATGTCTAGTCTACTGTTAATATTTAATCTACTCATGTAAATGTTACTTTCAAATAACCTTATAGTTTAGAAACCCTCATTTCATTGATATCAGGACTTATATTTCCCCGTTATTGATTCGTAGAAATGAATCAGTCTACTGGCAGTTGGTTACTAGTACTGATATCTAGAATGTACGCTGTTGCAGTACTGTGGAGTCGTTTGGGTGTTTATTTTAAAAAAAGTAGACACGTTTAAAGTATTTCTATAAAACTGTTGATTAACAATAACGATCTATGATCTTTACAACTTTGGTTTACTATCGATTTTTATAGTATATGCAGATTATCATGTTTTTATTACCGTCAATGATTGTTATAGTTAAAACAAATGTCCAAAGCCCTGGAGGAGGAATACTTTGTACGCGTTATGAACTCCCGACGTCAGTCCAACGGAGAAGGTACATCAGATGATGTTACCTCAAGCACACCACTTAATTTTAAACGTATCAAGCGCTTCTCTGTTCTACGTGAAGACAACACTTCCAAGATGCTTGAAGAAAATGAAGATAACTTACCGCTAGCTCAGTTAAAAGATCGTTCTCAATTTAAACAATCATTAGAGGATAGTAGAAAGAAGAAAATGAAACAGGTTTGTTTCTGTGATACTTAGTTTTTAATTTGTGTTTATTTTCTTTATTGAAAGTTCCATCTGAGAAATCTTTTGAGTCGCTTTAGGAAGTGAATTTTTTTCGAGACGCTTCCGTCTATCTACGTTAGATGGTTATGGGTATTCGGAGGAGACACTGAACCTAGGTTTTGTGCTATTTGGTCGATACTAGTCAACAAGGCGTACCCGGAGTCTTGTGGAAACTGACGTCCTCCATCGGATTCAAAGTCGTGTCACCCAACTTGAAAGTCTAAGACGTTATCAATCAGCTACTGGGACGACTATTGACCTGTAGGACTGAGGTGTTTTTATTGATTGGTCATTAAGTAATTGCCAACGTTATCTATAAACTACAGGTATGACTTGTCCTCATTTATTCACACTGCTACTCTTGTGGTGTGTTTAAATTACTGTTAAGACCCGCAAAAGTTCTGCGTATCATTGGTTGGTCGGTTCATGACTTCAATGAAGCTAAAGAAATGTTCAACATTAACAGTACTGTCAGTTGTATATTTCTGTGCTTTCAGTCAGCCCACAGTGGTTCGAATGACTTTTCTGGTCATGATTTTTTTAAACGAAGTTTTCTACGGGACAGGGTTGACAACCCCATCCCTCCTTTTTCCCGGATTGGGAACGAGAGTAACCCTAAAAGATCTACAGACAGAGCAATAGGCCTCAATATGCATAATGGAAAAAGCAAGGTCCTCGAATACATCTCAGTGAGCACCAATCCAATCACACTTAGTGGGGATACTCTTGTAGGTGGAATCTTTTACGTAGCTTGTCAGTAGCATCACTGATGAACGTAGAATATCTGATGTAGACGTAAAGGCGAGGATTGTGGAAGCAAAGACAGCATCCGTAGAGTTGAACAACATATGGAACTCAAAACAACTGTCAACTAATATCAAAGTCAGATTCATCAATACGAAAGTCAAGACAGTTCTACTGTAAGGAGTTGAAACTTTGAGAACTACTACAACCACCGTCAACAGTTGTCTACACAGGATACTGAATGTCCATCGACCGGATACGATCAGCAATAGACTACTGTGAGAGAGAACAACCTAGCTTCAAACTGAAGATGAAATCAGGAAAAGACAATGGGTATGGATATGACACAGATTGAGGAAATCACTAAACTGGATCACGAGGCAAGTACTAACTTGGAATCCTGAAGGGAGACGGGAGAGGTAAAGACCAAAGAGCACGTTGCGTAGGGAATCGGAGGCAGATATCGAAAGAATGAATAGCAATTGGAATCAACTGGGAAGGAGAATCCAGGACGTATTTGATTGGCGAATTCCTGGTGGGTGGTCTATGTTCATCAGCGAGAAGTAACATGTAAATAATTAATTGAGTCACCCAATGGGCCCTTGGTTAATGACACTGTCAAAACAAGCAACCGTTTTAAAATATGTAATATAAGGTACTCTGTTAAGTATGTTGATAATCAAGCTACTTGGAAAGTCGTACCACCCCTATTTGATTTGCAATTACTTAATATCGGCATCCATATAGAGGTCTCATCAATAGCCTTTGACGTGGGCTAGATATCTGAATTGTAAATTATGTTTGATCAACATCTTAAATAGTTCGTCCTTTCGAACTCGGGGTTCCCAAAACATACCCGTTTTAGTAAGAAAACATCCACTCAATATTTCTAAAGCATCACTCACGTGAAGAAACCACGAAATAGGTTTTTAGATATTCCTTAAATGTAGGCCAAGGGCTTTCCGATTTCGCTTTATTGGAAAAGCTACCTAAGTATTAGTTTTACGACAGCTTTTCTATAATAATCATGGTAAATTATTTTTTTACTTTTCCTATTTGCTCAATCAACACAGTCCACCTTATTTCAATTTGGTAAGAAAACTCCTACGAAAGATGAAATACCAGACAAGTCAGCAATCAATCGTCCTAAAAAGAATACTAATGAAAGATCTGCATTACCTCGAGTTGCTCAACATCTCATCAAAATGTTTGGAGAAGATCGTAATAATCCAGCCATAGAAACTCAGATAAGACTTTGTGCAAAATTCATAAGTGACGTAGATATTCTTAAGTTGCCTGTTGAATTACGTGATCCTGTGCGATCAAAGAAAGAAGCGTTTGCGTTCAAAAAAAAGTTGTAAGTTCAATTCAATCTTTCGAATTTTTGTATTATTGTGTTACGAACATGTACTGATTCGTTTGACATATCCTAATAAAATCTCCGATAATTATTGAAAATAAGGCAGCAGAACAGTGAATAGCCAAGAGGTAATTGCTATACTATAATGTCAATCTATTTTGGATGGTTTTAATAATCGCATTGGAGTTAAGTTTTGTACGTGGAAATTCCTCTCCTTTGTGGAAAAGTTTGCTCATACGATTCGCCGTAAGCGTCCCGCTTACTCAAGACTACTGTTCTCATCGTTGTCCAAGGACAGATATCTCTTAAAATATCAACCATAGGTAGTTCACTGTGTTTTATTTATTTATTTTAACACAGATATTGGTACAAGGAGGCACCAAATACATATGCGCCACACAGATCTCATTTGATATGTGTGAGGGCTGTCATACTGCCCGGGTGCCCAAACCGAAGCAAGTGGTTTTCTTAGGGGGCCACACCCGGAGCCTTCGACCTAAAGGTCTGATCCACAAGACAGTGGAGCAACGTAAGGAGACGCAGTCCCACGATGGCCAGTGGCCAACAATTGGTTCATACGCTATTTGTTCCTTCAGGATAGTGGAGCCCATGTGCACCATTAGTTTGGAGTCAGGGTTTTCGAACTCCCCTAGATGGATTCTCCATGTCCACCAACCTAGTTAAAGCGTCGGGCACTCGCTTTTCGTTATCTCAATTTCGTAAACAACACTCGTGGTACGAGAAGGCAGTGAGTATGATCGTATCAAAGTGTATTTGATGTGTTTCAATAAGTGTTGTACATTTAAAATTAAGACGTTTTTCATCGTCATTCGTTTTTTCCGTTAGTTTTTTGTCTGAGGATTATCCTTCGAAAATCATCTTGTCTTTCCCCAATCTCATCTGCTACAACTAATTTAGCTAATACTTTTGGTACTCTCGGTTTGTTTTATAATTTCATTCCCTCTTTGCCGACCTGGTGTTCATCTTGTGCTAATGAGGTGTGGCAACTTGAACTGATCTACATTTTTGGCAATTTTAATGTACGTTACGACCGACTGATAATTTACTGTGTTGTTAAGGCACTCATTTCTTATTGATTTCAGCAATTAGATCCTCTTTTTGGATATTTCTACGGAGAATAACTTCGTTGCGTCTGCTTTTTATATTGCCTATTCAACGCTTTTCTAAATGTTAAATATGCAAGTATTTTTTCATTATGATACCTCTCCTGTCTTTTAGATGGATTATTTATTGCGTACCATAAGTAGTGTACTACTTGTAATGCTGATACTCAATAATTAATTAGTCTTTTAATTATCTACAATTTATGGACCTAGTATCGGGATTGTTCAATCTGTGCTACACAAATCTGTCAGAATAACTTGTCTTGGAACAATTTTTAGTAAAGAACTTCGCGTTGGAAACATTATTATTGGTTTTGAAATGATGTTCCTAGTTGTAAGCCATTTATTCATGGTAAATGAACCATAATAAAATATCTACAGTCGAATTTCCGCCACTACGATTGTTGGCCATACTTTTCAAAGGCCAACAATCGTAGTGTTTCTTGACATAAGGGCTGCCTTCGATTCGTTGGACAGAACTGTTCTCTGGGATTGTCTATTGAAGAAGGGTGTGCCTGAGAAGTTTATTAACATCTAAAAGGCCCTATATACAAACACCTCAGGCAGAGTGAGGGCATACAACCACCTCTCTCCATTGTTCCATTCGAGTAGTGGGGTTAGACAGGGTTGCCCAATCTCACCATACCTCTTCAACTTTGACATCGACGACATTCTAGAAACAACTCTGATGAATGTAAGTATTGGTGGTGTAGATCTGTTGCCTGGAGAAAGACTTCTCGACCTGGAGCATGCGGACGATATTGTCTTACTGTGCGATAATGCCCAAGGCATGTAATCCGCACTTAATCAGTTGGCAATCAGTGTCCGTAGGTATGACATGTGCTTTGCACCTTGGAAGTGCAAATTACTTCTACAAGACTGGTAGGATTCTAATCCTGTACTCACCCTGGATGGTGAGCAGATAGAAGTAGTCGGGAAGTTCGTGTATCTGGGTAGCTGTATAAGTGCTGGTGGGGTGTGAGTGATGAGATCAATGCACGTATAGTGAAATCCAGGTCGGCTTATGCCAATCTGGGCCACCTTTGGCGCCTTCGTGATGTTAGTCTGGCTGTAAAAGGTCGGATCTACAACGCGTTGGTGAGAGCAGCTTTGCTCTATTCTTGTGAAACCTGGCCTCTCCGAGTTGAGGACGTTAGACGACTCTCTGTGTTCGATCACCGTTGTCTCCGCAGGATTGCTGACATCCAGTGGCAACACCATGTTAGTAATCCAGAGGTTCGGCATCGTGTGTTCGGGCACAGAGACGATAATCCGATTGGTGTCACCATCCTGAAACATCGAATCCGGTGACTTGGACATGTTCTACGAATGTCGTCCCAGAGAATTCCACGTCGTGCATTATTTGCCGACTCTGGGACTGGTTGGAAGAAGCGGAGAGGTGGTCAGTGCATGACATGGTGTCGTGGCATGAAAGAAAGCTGCAAAGGACTGGCTTGTGTTGGTCCTTCACGGCTCCCTGGTTGGGGTCTGAGAGATGGTGCAACACAGTGGCTAGAGACGTTATCAGATATGTCTCAGAATAGAAGCCAGTGGCGATCCTGCTGTAACCTTCTTTTACTTTCTTCATAAAAAGTGGTTGTGTCTTCCTTAACTGAAAGATTTCTTCCGATTTTACCTTTCCGTTCCCTCATTACTACCACACTAGCTTGCACCAATCTCTTCGTTATTGTTCTCTCTTTTTTTCTTGCGCTCCTTACCCTTTTTTTCTCTTCGATTTCTCATTGTTTTGTGTGGCGCATATATATTGGCGCTCTCTTGTTCCAATATTTATGTGTTCAAATAAAATAATAAAATATCTAACCCTCCACATCACCCTTGTGTTTCTGATTACACTAATTCTGGGCTGTGACTCAACCACTGAAATAACTCTAGAAAAAAGCTTGGTGACATGTTTTTCATTTCTAATAAAGTGTATACTGATTCCTAATACTTATATTTAATGTCCTCATTCTTATGATTTTGAATCTCTAGACTGACTATGTCACCGACTCAACGAAAGCAAGCACTCCAAGAAATGAAAGAGAAACAGAAGATTGAACGTATTCACGCTAATAAATTGCTTGATGATCAACATCTTATGACTGCTTTGCCTCAGTGCCCTCGTTTACCTGAACCTTCCAAACTTGAACTTCCTCCTAGTTTCAACGAATCTTTGTTTGGACGCCTGCTAGGATTAACAGAATTTTTCCATGTCTTCCATAGCTTACTTGTTGAAGGATCTGTTGATGATACCGAGGTAGAGAATCCATCTGAAAATAATGTCCTGTCTGGCTTTTGTCGCTTTCCAGTCGAATCTCTTGTAGCCGGGGTTGGTGAACCGGGTTATTCTGATGATGATGACGATGGTAATACTGATGAAGAAGAGGAAGAAGCTGGATTGACTGAATCAAATGCTCCACTTCCGAAAATATGTATAAAGTCATTGCGTCGTCTAGGATTGAAACGATTACTTAACGCTGTCACCACAAATAATCCATCAGCTGGTGCCTATCGATCACTAGCACGTCCTTTAAGTGTCCTATTACGTTTAGTCTTAAGAGATGAACAAATAGGTGTAAGTATTATATATTGTGTTAACAAAACTAACATATAATAATATTGTTTTAAATTAGGAACTTAACGTATTTCCATAACAGCATTTATTCACATACTATTCATTTTTCACGGTAAATCATAGAGCTCATCAGTTTTCCATTCTCATAATAAAGGAGTTACAACCTGTTTATCGCCTTCATATTCGTGCCTCTGAAGTACACGACTGATTGAACTGTATTCGAAGAATCAGTATTTCATTGACCCCTAGTAATACTTCAATTCGTGTAATTTTGTAGCCTTTTTATTTTTTATCACTGTAACCTGGTTAAAGTGTAAGATTTTCCACCTGAGATTTGTGGCAGGGAAAGTATGATCCTTTTGATAATCAGATGCTTATTTTTTAGTTAGCTGAATCTCATAATGGTTGAAAATAGAAATAAACTTGATTATGAATTACATTTACAGTCAGCATTGTAACCAAGATTATACTCTTTTTATGCGAATCTCAGCTCTTAGCTGGAAACTAGCATATTATGGTTCAAAACACCAGTTCATCTTTCATGGTTTGATCTTGTTAGTAGATTTAGTCTTCGCTCAAAAATGATACTGTGTGTACACTGTACACGGCACCATAATTTTTCATCATACCATCGTGATTTAATAAAAAAGCGGATGACATAAACGATCCTCTAAGATTCCCAATAGCTACCTTTACGAAATGCGAAAAAATTTACGGCAAAGAAAACTTTTCTCGTTAATTTCATTTCCCTAAAAGCTATAAAGTAATTGTGCCTGTATTAACTGGTTAATGGTAGTATCAATCCTTGGATATTAGCTTGGCCGTGTTCTCTCAGTGAGCGAATTATCTGACTGGTTCGTTAGTGTTGTACAACATATAAGAAACTAAATATCAAAGATGAATGGCTGCAAATTGAAAGATTATGGTTTGATATTTTAAGGAGGTTGGTGAAGGTCATTCACCTAATATGTATAGGTTTTGAATAAAAGTAATAAAATAATGCGTGAGTGATTGAAATTAGTTAATTGAAGTAGAAAGTTGAGGAATGATCAAAGAATGTATATAATTGAACGGTGTAAAGAAACAATAGAATATGAATTAAACCCAGAAGAAAATACAGAAATGTAAGGAAAGTGACCACACCAACAGTTACAGTACACATAAATTTGACCACACTACGTATCCCTCAAGTTTCTGCAATCAAACATATGATGTCTAGACATTCATTTTTTGGTAGATTTGGTTAGAACTTACTAGTAATCTCAAGTGATATATCCGGTATTGTATCGTTATAAATAATTACTTTTTGTGGAATATTATATTCCACACTTCATTGTTTTTTACTGAAACATGCTAGAAGGTTACTTACTTGCCTATACGTACTAACATAAGAATTTTTCAGTCACAAAATGAAATTATTGAAAAGCTCAACATCGAGTATTAATTGTAGTTTGGTTTCAATTGTAACATAACGGAACTTTGTAAGCATACTATTGCGTTGTGCTTACTAATCAATTAGTACATACATAATCCTAAAATTAGTATTAGAAAAGGTAATCATAAACTTTTTTCCAAGTAAAACATGATCATTTATTTTAGTCCAATGATTTTTTTATTCTCAGAAAAAACGTGAGTTGGGCTTGAAACTGGCTAAATTCCCAGTTACACCGTATACAGCTCCTGAGCTCCTTAGATTGACTCTTTTAAACGAAATCCCATCAAATCATGCTAGAACAACCATATTGGAACAATTACGAAATCATGATGCTCCAGTCACTGATCCTAATGTAAGTGTCAAAATGTTTCTTGTACGTTATTTGACCTGCTTGAGCAAGTGCAAGATATGATGTTATTTTCAGATTATTGATTTGAGTCTTAATCTATGATAAAAACATGAGTAACTTTAGTACTAATCCTTATGTTCCTTAAACATTAAATAAGTACAAATAATACAACAATCAAAAACGAATGTGGTCCCTTGTAGAAATCGTCTACCGATAAATCGAATAGTATTGGATGACTCATTCACTGCAGGGTTACAGTTAAATAACAAAACAAAGACTAAAGTTTAAGGTCAAGCCAGGTTATACTGTTGATTGGATGAATCGTTCATTTTTCAAACAATAAATGTACTAATTCTTCCCAGTAATTTGAATTTTTTATCGTTCTGAATACAATTATAATGTATACAAATATCAGCTTCCATCATACTGAAATTTCCTTGCAAATTGGGTTTGTATTATATTCTGGTTTCCACAATCTTGGGGTTCATCCTCAAGGTATAAGAATTTAGTCCTGTTTCTGAATCAATGGATCTAGGACAATGTAAGAAACAAAAATGCACATTTACACTGAGTAACATGTATTCTTATTTGATCTCGTTAAGTTATCAGTTACTTACAGTCTTTTGCAGAAGTGAAGCTGAACAAAAGTTAATGTTAACATGTCAATCTAAGTGAACTTGAGTGGTGTTATAGGCGTGTATGTAGTTGCCAGTTTCTTACATCAGGAAGTAACACTTTCTTAAAGTGTCTAGAAACAAAAACTTGATTAGTGATCAAACAATCCAAGGAACAGCTTCTTTAGACCGGTCAAACAGTCTTATTGAGTGAAGTCCTTGTTATTTTAGCTCTATACTCTAAAAGCTCTACCTCAGGTGACGAAAATTAGAAGGGTGTTGTGTTTAGCGCCGATCTTCTGTAACTCGCCCCTTCGGACATGGAAAAGAAACCACTGCAAATCTTCGTTGTTTCAGACAAACGCTTTGTTATGGTCACACCATAGAACGATCGGGAGTACCATTTGGCCACGGGACCTTAAGTTTCTGCTTCTAATCATATATTCCACCAACGGATTGGTTTGTATGGTACGATCTAAAGAAACAAGTATTCCAGTCACCATAACCCGGTTTGGCCATCAAGATAGACAAGTCCGATCACGGCTGCGGATAAGCACCTTTCATGATTTTCGTGTCATCCTTTCCCATGGGTCATAATCATCCCTGTCTTTTCCGAATCTTGGTGTATGTACACCGTTGGGACGACTATGTACATTAACATAGTGAAGCAAGGATCCTAAGAATCTATATCGAATAAAAAAATTACTCTTAATTATCGTTTCTGAGGAATGCCTCTGGAAAATACATTAGAACGCTTACAAAAACCCTTTAGGTTTGAAGTAAGCCGTTATTCAATTAATTGGGAATAAAATATTTATTGGTATGAGCTTAATTGTATAGTGTGAATTAGGAAAGAGTTTAAAAACACTAATCATTTAAAAAGAAAATTGAAGGGTTAACTCATTTAGAATTGAATCAACCATTGTTCTGATTCAATGTTAATCTATCAGCTAATTGAATGAATTTTTCAGTTTAACATAATTACTTTTCTCAGTAGCTATTCAGGGATGATAACTTCGGTTTCTAATAAATTCAGTTTCATACTTGGTAAATTGCAGTTGTTGGACCGTACAGGGTTTTATAGAAAAACTTCAAATAATTGCTCCTATAATTAGTTTTTGACCCGACTGTTGCCTCTGCCTTGACGTAGTGATCGAACTTACCTATCGTGATAAAACAATGGAACTATACTGGTTGGAACAATCGTTCCTCAAGGTTCTAACATGCCAGGCAAGTCAGTTGACGAACGGTAAGATTGAAAACAGCAAACCCGAGGTCTGAAGGCGAAGTCATACTGCTGACTGTACAGAGGCATGACGGCAGTAAGGTGTTTCTTCCAGAAAACCAGCCTGACAGCAGTGCTGTCTTCCCACAAAGGAAGGGTGGAGTTAGAATAGATCGACCCTAAAAATGCACACCTCTCCTTATTCCACGGATATCAGTCTCCGGCGGTAAGGTCTCAACAGCCCCCAAATGCCCTGGTATGGCCGAGAGTGGGGGGAGTCCGCTCTCCCTCTCAAAATGCTCTCACATGGCCATGCGTATATAGCCTCTGCCAGGGAAGTCCTACTCACAGCCTTCTCGTGGCATTACTGTTGTTTACGAAAATGAGAGGACGAAAAGCGAGTGTCCGGCGCTTTAACCGGATTCCAAATCAATGGTGCACATGGGCTCCAGTATTCTGCGGGAACAAATGGTGTATGAACCAATTGTTGGTCACCGGCTACCATGGGACTGCGCAACACCCCCGCCACGAGAAGGCAATGAGTAGGACTTCCCTGGCAGAGGCTGTATACGCGTGGCCGTGTGAGAGTATTTCGAGAGGGAGAGCGGACTCACCCCACTCTCGGCCATACCAGGGCATTCGGGGGCAAGGATAGGGAATTAAATAGTCGAACGCGTTGACAACTTTACTTATCTTGGAAGTCTGATCAGCCCTAATGGGTTGGTGTCTGACGGAATCTCTACACGGATTCGAAAAGCTCGTTTGGCTTTTGCCAACTCATGTCATCTATGGCGAAGGCGAGCTATCCGTCTATCAATAAAAAGACGAGTATGCTGCTCGGTAGTTTGTTCTGTTTTACTTTACGGCAGCGAAACATGGCCATTGAGAGTAGGAGATACTAGTAAGTTACTAGTGTTTGACCACAGATGTCTTAGAAATATTACTGGCGTCTGCTGGGATCAACGGGTAAGCAATAGTGAGGTTAGACGCAGAGTATTAGGGAATGATGGTAAATCAGTTGATGAAGTTGTAAATCTTCATCGACTGAGATGGTTGGGCCACGCGTTGCGTATGCCTGAACACCGATCACCACGATGCGCAATGCTGATTAGTATTTGGAATGGTTGTAAGAAAATTCGGGGTGGCCAAACCCAAACGTGGTCTTGAGTGCTGTTAGAAGTATGAGGGTTGTTATGCACTCTCTTCCTTCCCTTAGAGTATGAGATTAAAATCGCTTCGTATTTTTCTACGTACTAATTCTTTCTTCCTGTTCTATATCGTTATATGCAATCTTTCTTCCATATATTACCACCATTGAATTAACTACTATGAATTCGGTGCTCATCTTATTGTGCTAATGAGGTATGGCAACTTAGACCGATGCATGGATGTGCCTGGTCCTACGTTGTAACTGACCTCAAAGTAAAGTGCAAGAGTTTTTATTTAGGAATTTAGACTAATATATTTCACAAATTATTTATTTGCAAAGGGAAGTACGGTTTAAACATGGACACTAAGATGCAGACAAATCCAGCTGACGAATTTTAACCACAACGAATAGTGTTCCTTAACTTCTACTCACAACCGCAATTCAACTCTGCTTTGGAAGGAAACACGGTTTTCATTTTAAACACTTGTGATAGGCTGCGTTTTCTGTATATATTCTTTTCTTTTATATAATCACTTTCGATTGAGTGTATATCTAGAATACCATTCATTTTGTATTCAAATTTTTAGCCATTTGACCAGAATTCTGTGACACAACTTATACACCACTTATCCAACTCTGATCTACATGAACTGTTTCCAGAAATACGTGTAATAGCGTTGGAATGGGCAGTGGATAAAATTTTCGATCTTGATCTTATAGATGATCATATTATGGCATGTCAACGTCGTGCAGCTGATGCTTGGCAAAGGAAAATTCAGGTATTACGTGATAAAAACTTACGAAAAAAAGACAAAAAAGATAATGCAAATGAAGCTAACAAAGCCACCAGTAATAATAATAATAGCAATAATATATCTACCAATCAACTTGATGAGTCGAAGTCTAAAGCAGACACTCCTACCGCTACTGCTGATGATATCACAGATTCTGAGAGTAAGTTGTTTCTAAAAATGATTTACTCGCTTGTTTAAATGAAAAAATAATGTAAAAATTAATCACAGCGTAATAGAACATTTGACTTACATATCTGATTAAAATAAATGTGAAGCAAACACTTTAAAATGTAACTATTGACTATTTCAGATGACTTAGCATCAATTGTAAAACGCAGACGAATTCTAGCTGCACGAGCAGCAATAGAAAAGGAAGAAAAAGAAAATCTGGAACGTCAACGCCGTCTGGAAATGGCTCAAGAACATGCTGAAGAACGTGCAATTAATACAGTTAGTCGACTTCATGATATTCGGTCTACAGAAGCAAAATGTGTTCTACGAAACAACCCTATTGGTTATGATAGATATTATCGTCGTGTTTGGTATTTCCGTTGTTCTCCGGATCGTTTGTTTTTGGAGGCTAATTGGGCTTCCTCAAGTATCATGTATTCGGTTGATTCCTTTAGAAGTAATTAATATTTCCTTAATATATTAATTTACGTAATCATTTATTTATTTATTTGAACATATAAATATTGGTACAAAGGGGCACCAAATACATATGTGTCACGCAAATCGAATGATTCGTGTGAGGGCTGGAATACTGCCCGGGCGCCCAAACTGGAACAGGCGATTTTCTTAGGTGGCCACTCCCCGAGCCTTTGACCTGGAGGTCTAACCCACAAGGCAGTGGAACAACGCTAGGAGATACAGTCCCATGGTAGCCGGTGGCCACCATTAGGTTCATGCACCATTTGTTTCCTTAGGATCCTGACAGTGGCTGTATACTCAAGGTCGTGTGAAAGTATTTTGAGAGGGAGAGCTGACTCTCCCCACTCTCGGCCGTACCAGGGCCTTTGGGGGCAATTTACGTATTCATATGATACATTTAGGTGGTTTACTGCAATTTACTTTTTCATAGTTTCTCCATACAATCTAGAATTTGGCACGCTTTTTGTTTGTAGAAAATGAATCTGTCCCAATTACCACTTTGAGTGATGAAACAATACCACAACCTGCTCATGATTTTGTAAATAATGGCACATTAAACAGTGGAACTATTTCAAGTTCCTGGAGTAATTGGTATTTTTATGATCGTCCTGAACAGTTAGATGAATTGTTAAATTCATTGCTAACTCGCGGTGTTCGGGAAAGTCATTTAAAAAGTCAATTATTGGCAGATGGATTTCTGGAGTCACTTAAAAAAAGATGGAGAAGTGGTCTCTCAAATGAATTGGTAATTAAAGCTGACACATTGAATGGTACTCCTATAAATGTAGAAAAACATCCATCTCATCGTAAACGGTAAGTTTTGAATCTTTTATGGTACCATGGCTAGTTATCTATTTATTTCATTTTTTTCAGCATAAACGTTAAAAATTATAATAATTATTTTAAATATCAACACGTTTCAATGTTTTACTTCAATACGGATATAGTTGTAAATAGCTGGTGATAAACCATGAAGTGAAAAGAATTCGTATTATTCTGGCTTTATTCAAATTTCTGTACAGGGACTAATTATATGAAACATAACATTTACGTTTAGTTATCCAAAACGTTTTGCATTTTCCACAAATAGAGTTTTCCTGTCAATTTTCTATTTTAAAACTATTTTCTAATCTAATATTCATTTTATAGGGCACTAGTAACTAAGTCTGTGCATGTGTATACGGGTTCTGGCAAATCGTATTACTTGTAGTCGTTTATCAGTTGCTTAATTGGCGGAACAACAATCTATGTAGTCTCGAGTTAAAACAACAATTTATCAGTACAATTTGTTTTATTTGATTTCACGTCCATAAAGTCTGTAACAAGAAAAGGGAAAACAGTCTAGCTATGACATACTAAAACTAAGGAGTAATTCTGTTTTTTCTTCGTTCTTGAATAGCTTGATGTTTATCCTGCGTAGTCAATACCCGTTAATGAGGATTTGTTTGACAGTTTCGAGTTCACCTGATTGATTGCCGTGGTAGACCCTAATCTTCACTCAGTCTATGAATACAGTATTCTTGAGTGCTATTAGATGTATAAGAGCGGTTATCACTTCCCGGTTGCTCACACCGTAGAAAGGTTCTTCTGGAGGTACCTGAAAATGAAATTGGGTTAGAGTTGATCTTAGTGACCTGAGAGCGTGACCGCAGTGCCAAAGGGACAACTGCTTGAGGTCGGTCACATACTATCTTTTCGTGGGCAGTTTTCGTATTAGCTCCGTTCTTGTTAAAACCTTATTTATTTATTATTTATTTTAACACAGGAGGCACCAAATACATATGCGCCACACAAACCTCATTCGATATGTGTGAGGGCTGTGATACTGCCCGGGTGCTCAAACCGAAGCAAGTGGTTTTCTTAGGGGGCCACTCCACGAGCCTCCGACCTGAAGGTCTGATCCACAAGGCATTGGAGCATCGTCAGGAGATGCAGTCCCATGGTAGCCGGTGACCAACAATTGGTTCATACACCATTTGTTCCCGCAGAATACTGGAGCCCATGTGCACCATTGATTTGGAATCCGGTTAAAGCGCCGGACACTCGCTTTTCGTCCTCTCATTTTCGTAAACAACAGTAATGCCACGAGAAGGCTGTGAGTAGGACTTCCCTGGCAGAGGCTATATACGCATGGCCATGTGAGAGCATTTTGAGAGGGAGAGCGGACTCCCCCCACTCTCGGCCATACCAGGGCATTTGGGGGCTGTTGAGACCTTACCGCCGGAGACTGATATCCGTGGAATAAGGAGAGGTGTGCATTTTTAGGGTCGATCTATTCTAACTCCACCCTTCCTTTGTGGGAAGACAGCACTGCTGTCAGGCTGGTTTTCTGGAAGAAACACCTTAATGCCGTCATGCCTCTGTACAGTCAGCAGTATGACTTCGCCTTCAGACCTCGGGTTTGCTGTTTTCAATCTTACCGTTCGTCAACTGACTTGCCTGGCATGTTAGAACCTTGAGGAACGATTGTTCCAACCAGTATAGTCCATTGTTTTATCACGATAGGCAAGTTTGACCACCACGTCATGGTAGCAATGACGGTCGGGGACACTAATTTACACAATTTCAATTTAATTTGTAATGGTTTAGTTTTCTATGATTAACAGAAATGTAAAATATTTTTCTATTATAGCGATCTTCCTGCTGGAGCCGCTTTGGCAGGAGCATTGGTAAAAGTAAGTTTGATTACTTTTAATATGTGATTATATTAATTGAAGATGTTGCTTATGCTTGTTTTTTATTCATTGGTAGATAGAAGTTCATAAAATGGTGTATTTTTCAAATAATTTTGTCTTAATTTATGTGTGATAGGTTTTCATTGTTAGTCTCAAATGCACCGTAGAACGTGATACACTTACATCAGCTCAAGCTACCATACCACTTAAAGACGTCGAGATAAAATTACCAAGATAAATGTTAGAGTGATAGGAATAGTTCCAGTATCAGTAGTAATGAAAAAGATTAGGTGTAGGCCAAGAAAGTACGAGATTTCGGTTCTTAGGTTCTAATGGAAGGAATGAATACACCTGCGCCACCCCAATTTCTATCTACTGGTTATGACAGGCGCGTGGTCCCCAACCTGGTAATTTCCATCTACCTACATGACTCAGTCCAGCAGCCGATGACTTCGTAAACTGATAAATGTCTTGATTTGCCTGTCGTTAGCTTTCTTCCAGCGTACTACTACATTCGACAACATTAAGTGTCGAGGTCGTGGTTAATTCAGCATACGTAACAAATCTCAGTCACCTCAACATTGCCTACTCGTTTGCTCCACGATGTCAAAGAAATATCTCGAAGAAACTTGCAATCAAAAACCTGCGGCCGGCGCATGTCTTCTATATTTATGGACTGTTTCATAGCTATAGACTAAAACGCAGTACACTCGCCCTTACGTTAGCAAAAGGACATTTTGCCTACTCCGCAAGTTGGAACAGTCCAACCGATCTTTCGAAATCTTTGTCGACAATTCTTCAGATACCAACTTTATTATTAGCTTCTGCACAGGTTATCTGGCTAACAGTACTAATGATACCATCTGGTTCCCCATAACAAGATATGTAGAGTGGAATCGGAACCTGAGCCTGGCTGAAAGGTGAACATCGACGCACTCAACTACTTCACTTCTTATCATTAGTTCAGATGTTGACTCGAACCAGTCCTAAAGCAATTTGAGTTTAAAAAGAGAAAATTTAAGTCCAAACGTGCTTACATTGTTGTTCAAGTCTATTAGAGGGCTTCATCACCAAAGTGTTCAGTGCAATAATTATATATACACGGCCGAAAAAACATAGATTTTTCGTTTGTCATATATTTGAAGTTGAGTTTAACTGGGATTAGTGTGGAGAAGCGTCAGAACTCTTATGTGAGGAGCTGATATTTATTTCTGCTGAAATACAATGGACGGAAATCTCCGAAAAGGTCACTAGAAATACTGTGTTATAAATGTTAATCCATTTGAAAGAATGAAATATTGTAACGCGGAGCTATGTGTTAACGAATGCGCTTGATGTACGGCACGAATGGTCCACAATAGGTCAAGTAAATAAATTCTACCTATTGAGTCATCACGTCATTTGAAAAAGAAGTAAAGAAACCAATTCTATTCAAGGTCTTAGACACGTGACTATAAATACAGATTGCTAGCATTTTGTACGTAATACTATCTGTACTTTGTTAATCAAGTTGTCGGTTGATAAGTGGATTGTCTTTAACATTTATATTTTTTCTGCAATATACTGACATTATGTAAATAGTCTCTATCAGAAGTTCTTACTTATTTTTAGAATATTTTAGATACTGAGGTTCGTCTAAGATCCGGTGGTCTCGGTGGTGTACCAGATTTTACAAAATGGCAAGAGCGTTTAGCACAAATACAAGAATCCTATGGAATCCAACAAGAAACTCTTAATGTAAATTTGTCTTCAAAACCAAATCTGTCAGCTTTATCCAGTCTATGTGAATTACCAAATAAAGAAGGACTTGCTATTGCTCTTATTGAAGTAGCTGAAAATATAATACCTCGCTTTTTAAACGTTCCTGATCTTTGCACCAAGTCAAAATTCAACTCTAATCAAAATGGAACAAATGATTGTCATGATATAAAAACTTCTTTTCCAGATCATGTACCATTTTGTAGATTTTCATCTGGAGAAGATTCAGACGCATCTGAAAGTAATGATCGTTCACAGGAACTGGAGAAAGCTGTTTTAGACCCTGAAGCTCATGAACTACGAACTCGTGCTTGGATGACAGCTTGGCGTACTGAAGTTCAAAATGCTCGTACACTGACCCGATTAAATCTCTTACATGTAATTCTGTGGAAAGCTCGATTTAGTTTAATTATATCTTCCTTTATTGTTGTGGATAATCAAAGTTAATCTTATTGAGTTATAAGTTCCTATCAATTCTACACAGTCCAGTTGAGCTAATTAAGCGACTAATGAATAGTTGAAGTGTGTGCTACTTATGCGGACAGACATATGTAGTATGTAGCAGGGATTAGGAGTAAAATACTTATCAGCAAAAGATCGAAATAAAGAGGAGAGGAAAAAAACAGAGCAAATGGAATAACTGCAGGATTAGAAGTATGATTGATGATGTAAAGGACAACTCAAGATAGATGTGCAGATGATGTATTTTATGTATGATTTTCATATTTTACTAAGTCACTGTGTAATTTTGCATAAAACAATAAATTGGTTTTCCCCATTACCTAGTAAAAGACAACAGTAGTTTATCACAGGGGTTATGTACTTGGTTATTTATTATTTATATATTTATTTGAACACATTGATATTGGTACAAGGGGGCACCAGATGCATATGCGCCACAAACCTCATTTGATTAGTATGAGGGCTGTAATACTGTCCGGGTGCCCAAACCGAAGCAAGTGGTTTTCTTAGGGGGCCACTCCACGAGCCTCCGACCTGAAGGTCTGATCCACAAGGCATTGGAGCATCGCCAGGAGATGTAGTCCCATGGTAGCCGGTGACCAACAATTGGTTCATACACCATTTGTTCCCGCAGAATACTGGAGCCCATGTGCACCATTAGTTTGGAATCAGGGTTTTCCAACTCCCCTAGATGGACTCTCTGTATCCATCAACCCCGTTAAAGCGCCGGACATTCGCTTTTCGTTCTCTCAATTTCGTAAACAACAGTAATGTCGCGAGAAGGTAGTGAGTAGGACTTCCCTGACAGTGGTTGTATGCACGTGGACATGTGATAGCATTTCGAGAAGGAGGGCGGACTCTCCCTACTATCGACCGTACCAGGACATTTGGTGGCTATGTACTTGATAATAAAGTGATTATTATTATTGAACACTTGTAGAATGTTCTCATCCTAATATTAACTTGTGTTACTATCTTCTTTCGATATATAAAAATGTTTTGTAGCGTTAACACACTAGTTCACACATTTCAACCAGCCGGTCACTTAGTGGTTTTGTTCATACAACCTTGTAAATAGTTTTACACAAGGGATGTTTGAAGTGTATATCTGCGTTTGTGATTTGTTTATTCTTAAATCGGCTGTGTTTTTTCTTTAGTAAAATTATTTTTTCGTCTGATTATTATCAATATATCAAAATGCGTATTTTGCAAATAACTAAGGCTATGTCCATTGTTATTACTATACTAACAAGCAGATACTATCCTTTTTATGAACATACACGGTCCATTCTCTGCTTTGTTTTAAGTACTGATGCGTATCTCCAAATCACCCGTGGATGATTAGTTACTTAGTTTCCATTAAGTCCTGATTAACCTGCTTTGTGCAGTGTCAATCATATATTCCGATTGTTCTCATTCAGATAAATTCTATCTGTAATATATCAAGCATTCATGACAAAATATTTTACAGTTTTACCAAACAATAATAAGTTATCCTTAATATCTAAGCAGTATATTTTCAAAAATTCCAATTATTCAACAAACATTCTGTCTACTAACCGGGAATTTTAACCTTTTCTCGGGCGGTTAATATTTTGCATGATGAAAATTTTTTTCCCCTTTTAATGTGATTTGCGTTCACTTCTTTATAACTAGGCATGTCTGGATGCATGTGTTCGCTGGGAAAAGTCAGTGGAAGATGCGCGCTGTCGTATTTGTCGTCGGAAAACAGATGATGATAATTTACTACTTTGTGACGGTTGTAATCTTGCTTTCCATCTCTACTGTTTACGTCCACCATTAAAACGTGTACCAACAGGTGATTGGTTCTGCCCGACTTGTGGACCAGCCTCCCGTGCCCTTGAAAAGCGTAAGCGTGAAGAACGTTTAGCTCGGTCTGCAAGACGACGAAAACGTGCTTTGTCATCTGATGATGAAGAACAATTAAATTCCGATAATAATGAAGAAAGTAGTGGCGAAAGTGAAGCTACTCAAAAAATCAAACGTCGAAATCCCCGTTCATTTCGATCCAAAGGCGGTAATGACTCAAGTGCGTTCAATGTAAAACGTTCAGTTAGTCCAGCCAATCGCAATTCAGGTAAAATTTCCTTTTTAAACTGTCTATATTCTGTGTTTCCGATTGATATTAATTCTGTATTTGTTTTCTTCAGTTTCATCTAGAAATATCAGACACGATACATCCTGTCTTGTTTGTTCAGATTCAATTGGTGATTTGGTTCTATGTTCCAACTGTCCCAATGTATTCCATCTGGACTGTCATGATCCCCCATTGCACCATATTCCACGTGGAGATGGTTGGCAGTGTTCAGTTTGCCGGTCGAATAAAAAACGTTCTACCATTACTTCTTATTTTCAAAGCAGAGATTATCGTCGGAAAACGTGAGTACTATTGTATATCATTATTACATCAATCACCTTATTAATCTAAAATTCACCAATGTATGGAATTATAGCGATCGGTTATATGACTTACATATCGTTTCTTAACCAGAATATCACCTTGTTTCACTAGATAAAACCAAATTTGTGAGTACAGTTTTTTAAGATAAAAGGTCCAACTAATCAATTAAATGTAAACTAATTATTGTCTTTTTCATTTCAGTAATTCATTAGTATGAACTAAAAATCAGTCCACTAATTTTTATTTCACTCGCTTTTTTCTGCTTATATTTCCGTTCCATATTCCGTGTTTCTTCATTTATTTATCTATAGTTATCAAGCAATTTTCAAGAAACGAGCTGTCAGTCCAGATGAACGTAGCGAAGATGAATTTTTAAATAGTACATCTTTTACTCGTTCAACACGAAGTAACAATAGATCTCGAAGGAATATCGCAATGTCTGACACTGATGATGAACAACAATCGAGTGAAGCATCTTCAGATGTAGATATCCGCTCTAATAATCAACGTCCAATTTCTCGTCGACGTAGTGCTTCACGATCAGCGTCTGCTCTTAGTTCACAACTAAATAAATATCCAAAACGTAGACGACGACACTTGTCTGATCAGGAGGATACTTCAGAAACAGAACAAATGGACGAAAAGTCTCAATCTTTATGTTCACACATTCTTGATGCCGTGTATAAGCACAAACACTCATGGCCATTCAGAAAACCTGTTGATAGAAGCCAAGTAACGTTTTGAATATTTTCCTTTCTTATAGGCATTCTTTTTGGCTGTCAATTCCATGGATCTTTTCATCATCAGTGGTTTTTAATTCACACTTAGTATAAAATGCATTCACGTTATACAAGTTCACGAGCTCTTGTTGTCTTGTGCGTTTTCAAGTGGTTTGTGTGCCAGTTAAAGCCACAATCATATTTCATTTCAATACTACTATTCTAAATATGTTATGGGAAAGTTTATTGCGGAATGAGGTATAAGTACTACCTTTTCATTCCATTGATTTTTTTTCAAAGGCCTTCTAAAAAAGTTGGTTTTCATATTACTCCTTAAAGAGATTGTTTTTTGATTAAAGAAACAACATTTTTGTTTTTTATGGTTTGATTTTTTCACTTTCATGTACCCGATTCTTGACGAACCAGGTATGGGAAGATAGAAGATATAGATTGGGTTCGATGCTTTACTGTCAAAGCCGAATTATATGCTGAACTCTTGCCCATTTGTGGGATCTCGTAATAAACTAGTCGATGATATAAAAAGAGCTGGTTTAATAATTCACTTACTAAAGTTTCCTCACATTTATCTTTTACCGTGTACCTTTGTGATAACTGAGTTTATCCTGTATATAACAGTACTCACAGCTTTCGTCCTACAAAGTTCGTTTGTATCTTCGATGATTTTTGTTAGTTTCTATTATTCATGTCGTTTCAATTTATTATCAACTGGATTCATTATTCCCATTAGGTTCCCGATTATTATGAAATTATAACAGATCCAATCGATTTGTCCATGATGCGTGATTGGCTTTCTGAAGGACGGTATAACACGGAATCTACCAGCGCAGGACTGAAGAAACTAGTACATGATTTAGGTACTATGTTTTATAACGCCGAATTATATAATGCTGCTGACTCAGACGTTTGGTTAGCTGGAGAGCAGTTAGAAAAATTCGTGAAGAATCAGTTCGCTCATATAAACACAGGTACGTTTTTGTATTCTGTTTGTTTGGTTTCAAATTCCCGAGAATATGCTTTTATTTTGTTTTATTATACCTCCTTCTTACTGTTGTGTGACTCTACTTTTGGTCACTGTTACTTAGATTAGGTGAAAAACGAATTCACAAGTACATTTACATTTTGCACTTGAGTTGTTACTCAGTAGTCTAGTTACTTGACTTTCTACCACTACATTTTCTTCAGTCAAACAACATTATTTACTCCTCATATAAAGATTAAAGTAACCAAGTACCTAGCTTTTTAATTACTTTATGTGAAGGTTAGTTTATGCTACCCTAGCTATCCATCAGATACAAGCGGGGCAGAATTCAAACCTTCAGGCCAGTGGATAACCGTCAATTGCTTCAACCACTAAGGTGTTCGTACAACGTAAAATTTAAAGCCTGATATATAAGTTGATAGTTGTTACATCACTATTGTCTATCCTTTTATATGAAGCTCATATGTTGTCTTTCCAATCATTCTGTATTTATACTAATAAATCCCGTAATCTTTCTTCTTATCATCAACAGTAATCTTTTGATTTCATGCATCACTCCGATTTCTTTCTAAAAAAACGTTTTATAGAATAATTACCCCACTAACGAGCCCTATTAGTCACTGAGTTAAAAAGTGAATCGATATTCCTGATTATAGTTGTTAACTTGACGTGGTCGGGTTGGCTTATCTTGATGATTCATCGAGCTTTATTGGTTGGAATACTTATTCCTTTAGTTACTTGCGTCACCTCTGGCGAAGGCGAGATATCCGTCTATCAATAAAAGGACGGGTATACTGCGCGGCAGTCCGTTCTGTTTTACTTTACGGCGGCGAAACATGGCCTTTAAGAGTAGAAGACTCTCGTAAGCTACTAGTATTTGGCCACAGATGCCTTAGAAATATTTCTGGCATCTGCTGGGATCACCGGGTAAGTAATAGTGAGGTTAGACGCAGGGTATTAGGGAATGATGGTAAATCAGTTGGTGAGGTTGTGAATCTTTATCGACTGAGATGATTGGGCCACGTGTTACGTATGCCTGAACACCGACTACCACGACGTGCAATGCTATCCGGTATTGGAGATGATTGGAAGAAAGTTAGGGGCGGCCAAACCAAAACGTGGCAGCAGTGCTTGAAGACACTAACTTGTAGTCTGAGCCATGTTGGTAGATGCAGACTACTTGGTTGGAGTCCGCGTGACTTTCGTAACCAATGGTTGGAGACTCTTGGTGACATGGCTCAGAATTGATCACAATGGCGTCGGTGTATACACTCTCTGTCTTCCCTTAAACTAAGAGATTAAAATCACTTCATATCTTTCTTTCTACGAACCAATTCTTTCTTCTTGTACTATATCTCTATATGCAATCTCTCTCTCATATATTACCACCTTTGACCTAACCACTGCTATGAATCTGGTGTTCATCTCGTTTTGCTAATGCGGTATGGCAACCTGGACCGATGCACATATGTGCCTGGTCCTACGTTGTAGCTGACTGACTAACTGATGTCAGACTGGTTCATTGAAGAAAGCAGAACTTCGGGTTCCGACGGCGAATTTCGTACTGCTGACTGTATTAAAGGGTGTGTTGGTAGTGGGATGTTTTCTTCAAATAACCGTGGTCTACAGCGGTGTCACCACACAATCGAAGCAGTGAGTTAGAAAATGTCAGTCCTACAAATAACACTTGTCTTATGGGTTTCCGTCTTCTGTGGTAACGCATTTAAAGTACAGAGCTAACCTATCAAGAAGTACACGCAAAAAGAATGTGTATTGTAAGCCTCAAGCAATTGTCCCTTGTGCTCTTTGATCATGCCTCAAAGCGTGAAGATAACTAGTAGTTCAGTCTTCATTTTTAGGTTTTACGGTGTAGGGATTGGGAAGTGGTAATCGCCTGTTCACCTGTAGAAAGTATTTGAGTTCATTATTTTACAGTCAACTCCTTTCGTTTGACTGCATTGATATTTTTATCACATTTTTCCAGTTATTGAGTCTTCTAAGTACTCATTCTAAACTGACTGATCTCAACTGTGTTAGTATACTGTCTGTTATTCAAGTGAGCCTATCTGTAATAATTTCTTAGGTTGTCGGTATATTAGTTACTTTATAAAGTGGATTTTCCTCTCGGAATCTCTCTAGTGTATTCATTTGAATGCTTGCTTTCTTTTTTTAAAAAAACGCTCAAGTTTTTACCTTGTTATTGCAATATTTATAAACATTTTTTAATGGCATATGCACTTCATAAAACATCAGAAATATTTAGAATCAGTAAGCTTGAACCAACAAAGAAGGAAATTATTTCATTAGAATTTGTCTTAGTAATTTAAGGAAGTAGGTAGGCGATTATAACTTCATATTTACTTGACAGTAGTGGTGTGATCTTCATACTCGTGAATATGAACTTTTCAAGTAAATAGAATGTTAGTTTATTACATTTTTTTATCAACTACTTTCGTTGAATCTATGTGCTCATAACTGTTTTAACGATAGTGATCACTTGTAATTTTCTAAATATTATATAATATGACTCACCATATGTTATTACTTGGTGATGAAATACATTTAGATTCAATTTTGTTAACCGTATACTAATATCTTGACTAAATGAATTTGCTAAGCGAACAATCACTGTCAGAATAAATTTTCTGTTCTCCAAGGTCCAATGAGCATACGGGAATCCAACACTTGATCTTCTCCCTATATCTCTGGCTTCAAAATTCGTTTGATTTAATGCATGAATTACAGAACCAAAACACACCACAAATAAGAAATAGCGTGTAACATAGAACACAAATTTGGAAAGCAGTAATAATATTCATATGCTTAATCTGATGTACTTTGGGAACAGAGTACGATAGGACAACAATTAATGATTGAAATGAAACCCTTTAATTTGGGAAATGTAGAAATTACATGAATTAAATGCTACATTATGAAATAGGTGTAATGATATCTTGAAAATAACTTTCAAAGTTTTTGTTTTTTTAATTTGTCTCATCTCACCCCAAATACCCTAGTACGGCCGAGAGTGGGGAGAGTCCGCTCTCCCTCTCAAAATGCTCTCACATGGCCATGCGTATATAGCCTCTGCCAGGGAAGTCCTACTCACTGCCTTCTCGTGGCATTACTGGTGTTTACGAAAATGAGAGGACGAAAAGCGAGTGTCCGGCGCTTTAACCGGATTCCAAATCAATGGTGCACATGGGCTCCAGTATTCTGCGGGAACAAATGGTGTATGAACCAATTGTTGGTCACCGGCTACCATGGGACTGCATCTCCTGACGATGCTCCAATGCCTTGTGGATCAGACCTTCAGGTCGGAGGCTCGTGGAGTGGCCCCCTAAGAAAACCACTTGCTTCGGTTTGAGCACCCGGGCAGTATCACAGCCCTCACACATATCGAATGAGATTTGTGTGGCGCATATGTATTTGGTGCCTCTTTGTACCAATATCTATGTGTTGAAATAAACATCTCAACCATTGTTCTTCTGTCTGTTTTCTTTTCATATTTTTCGTTTAGATGTTATCTACTCTAGACCAGCACTTGGTGATGCATGAATAGGAATATTAATAATCGTATTTTGGTGAAATTATGATGGATATTTTTTGTGTGGAAATATCTGTTTTTGAATCATTTGTGTACGCATAAAAGCAATAATCTAAGTCAAGTTTTGATATGTGTGTTTATACTGTCTCCTGTTATTAAAAACAAACTTAAAATGATTCGATTTAAACAATACACATAATCTTCTTATTCATTTTTATTATTATTATTATTATTATTATTATTATTATTATTTTGACTATCAGCTTATTCTCTATTTGTCTTTTTTATTTTGTCAGTGGATATTCTAAGTGTATGCATTTACAATTTAGAAAGAGAGAATTATATATATCTATCTATTTTCTAGTGTGTTTTTGTTTCAAACTTTTTTTTAAAAAAAAACAAATTATTTATTTAAGTAAAGTTGTATCCGAATTAATAACATTCAGTGAAACAGTTATGAATATGTATTTTTTTCTCTATTTTGTTTTTCCTCTAATTTTTTTCGACTTCTTTTCTTTTCTTTAAAAATCATCGAATCACTTGTGCTCAAAATTGTCAATGTGTGCTTCCTTTGTGTATATGATTGATAATTGTTCAGTGAATTCTATTTCTCTTCCCCCCTCTCTCTCTCTCTCTGGTTCTCCCTTTTCTTGTGTCACATTCTTCATGATATATATGTGCAGGTTTGTACAGCCTTATTGTACTCCCTCTCTCTCTCTCTCTCTCTCTCTCTCTCTATATATATATATATATATATATATATATATATATATATATATATATATATATATATATATATAAAATTCTTGTAAAGGTATATTTTATTTGTCCCTTTTTATGTATATCTGTGTCACAGTAGTAATTTGTCTACAATATTGTCATGACGTATTGATAATGTAACACATTTGTTGAACTACCTTCTTAAAAAATTAGCTTGATTTTTAATAAACAAAGTATTCCTATTATTATCGGTTGTGAATTAATTAAAAGATGGTATATACACATATCATTGTTATTTTTAGCATTTATGTCTTATTGCAAGAAATTAGTAGTGTAATAGAAATATCTGGAAAAAAACTAGCGGATTTATATGAAATAGACCTATAATATTGATAACTATTAGGTCAAAGTACTGCACTACGTCAGGACTGCAACGTAGGATCAGCTTTATGTCGTGTATTGAAGCATGAATATTATTGACAACATTGATGAATATACTGTGAGCAAGGAGAAAATCAGGATCAGTGTACATTAAATAACTCATGTTTATTCAGTCACCAGCTTTTACAATGTAATTATCAACAAGATGCATGTTCACAGATTTCATGAGCGCACAGTAGATAGAATTCATTTTACTTGTAATGTGTTGGACTGATTTAAGATTTGCGTATGTTATGTATTTATTTGAACACATAAAGTCGATGTCTCAAGGTGCTGACACCAATTGGATTATCCTCTGCGCCCGAACCTCTGCATTACTGACATAGTGCTACCACTGGATGTCAGCAATCCTTCGGAGACAGCGATGATCAAACACAGGGAGTCGCCTAACATCTTCAACTCGGAGGGGCCAGGTTTCACAAGAATAGAGCAAAACTGCTCTCACCGACGCGTTGTAGATCCGACCTTTTACAGCCAGACTAACATCACGAAGGCGCCAAAGATGGCCCAGATTGGCATAAGCCGCTCTGGCTTTCACTATACGTGCATTGATCTCATCACTCACACCCCACCAGCACTTATGCAGCTACCCAGATACACGAACTTCCCTACTACTTCTATCTGCTCACCATCCAGGGTGAGTACAGGATTAGAATCCTGCCAGTCTTGTAGAAGTACTTTGCACTTCGAAGGTGCAAAGCACATACCATACCTACGGACACTGATTGCCAACTGATTAAGTGCGGATTACATGCCTTGGGCATTATCGCACAGTAAGACAATATCGTCCGCATACTCAAGGTCGAGAAGTCTTTCTCCAGGCAACAGATCCACACCACCATTACTTACATCCATCAGAGCTGTTTCCAGAATGTCATCGATGGCAAAGTTGAAGAGGAATGGTGAGATTGGGCAACCCTGTCTAACCCCACTGCTCGAATGGAACAATGGAGAGAGGTGGTTGTATGCCTTCACTCTGCCTGAGGTGTTTGTACATAGGGCCTTTTAGATGTTAATAAACTTCTCAGGCACACCCTTCTTCAATAGAAATTCTCAAAGAACAATATTGTTCAACGAATCGAAGACGGCCCTAATGTCAAGAAACACTACGATCGTTGGCACGTGATAAGTATGACGGTGTCCTAACATTTGGCGGAGGGTGAAGATATGATCAATACACCGTCAACCAGAACGACAACCAGCCTGCTCCTCGCGAGGTCATCTTCCTCGGGTTTTGAACAATCTATGAAGTATGACGGAAGCCAGTAGTTTGAATGCAATAGGAAGTAGATTTATCCGCCGATACTTGTTGCAGAAACGAAGTGAACTCTTTGCAAAGATAGGAACAATTATCGACTCATTCCATGATCTTGTAACGCTCTCTAGTCCACAGACTTATGTAAACAACACAGTCAGTTCCTTAGCCAGAAACTCATCATAATCTTTAAGAAGAGCCGGAAGTAAGTCATTTGGGCCAGGTGATTTGTAGTGCCTCAAGAGCTGAAGTTCCTTGTGGACTTCCGCCTCATTTGGTGGATCAGTCGTCACCGGCCATAGAGGGAAGTACAGTCTGACTGATGTTGCTGGAGCAGCAGCCCAGTTGAACTGCCCTTCGAAGAATTCTGCCCATCGTCCAAGATGTCGATTGGTGTTAGTGATTGGCATCCCGTCATCCTCACAAATTGTTTCGCTCACACCAGACTTCTTGCGGCCAATGGCTCGGATGAGTTGGAAGAGTTTCCGGTAGTTACCAGATGCGGCTGCTACTTCCAGCTCATTAGCACGCTCCGATCACCAGCTTTCTCGGTCCTTACGCAAGCTTTGCCCAATTTCATTACGTAACATCCTTCGTTTGTGGTGAAACTCACTGTCACCCGGAGTAAACCGACGGGCTTCGATGAGTTGTAAAGAACCTGAAGAAACCCAGTGCTTATAAGCGGGATGTTTTGCGAAACCGCAAGCGCCTTTACTCGCCATTTTCATGGCGTTATGACGTTGCAACCAACTTGCTGACATCAATCCGTTCATGACGATCGATTCGTTGGCTAATGGAAAGTAAGGTAAGATTGGCGCATACCAGTGCATGATCAGAGTCCAGATAAGTACTCCAAAAGAAGCGGCAGTCTTGTAGACAACCACACCAGCGGTAGCTGATCGCGATGTGATCAATCTGAGTCCAGGCTTGAGATGCAGAGGGGGGACGCCAGGTGGCACATCGGCGATGACTGTGCCGAAAGTTAGCACTAGCCAGAAGTAGGTTGTGGTCTGTGCACAGTTGCAGTAGACGGTCTCCGTTATCTGTCCTGCGACCAACAAGTCCCCATCGGCCACATAAATGGTTTTCTTCTGCGCCTAGACGCCCGACCTGAGCATTCAAGTCTCCAGCTAGTACCACAATAACTCTCGAAAGCACTTTCTGGAGAAGAACAGTTAACTAGTGGCAGAATTCATCCCTGATTGCATCCGGGCTGCAATCTGTCGGGGCATAGGCAAAGATGACAAAAAAACATTGTTTCTCACACCGATTTCTTCTCACTTCGATGGAAATTTCTAATCTAACAGCACATAGCCGACTGTTAATGGGGATCCAATCGGTTAGTGCTGCCCCAGCTCTAGCGCTCAGTGAGACACCAACGCCAGCAAGACCAGACGAAGATGCTACAGGGTCCTCGGATAAGCGCACGTAAAACAAGCTTTTCGAAGCGACAGATGGAGAGCGAATTTGTAGTACTTCGCTAGAGTCTTGAATACGGGTCTCGGATAGACAACAAACATCAATATTAAGACTTTCCAAAGACATAGCCAGCCCTATCTGTTGACCAACCTGCATAAGTGTGCGAACGTTGAAGGCAGCCAGTTTGAATGGTGCACGTGGTTTCAGAAAAACTGCTTCAGTACTCATATTCGATGGTAACATACAATTTTCAACCGGACAGTGACTCGAGAACGTTTAGATAGAGTCGAATTTCCACCAAAGACGAGCTGCTGTATAAGTCAAAAAAATAAGTATAGACAGAGTAGGAATAAAAGAGGGTGAATAATGTCGTAGTAAATAATAATAACAATAATATAATAAGTGATGATAATAATTTGAATCACTTGATTGTTATTCGAAGCGAGAAAAGTATTTTCCATAGATATAGAGAGTTCATCATTTGCGTGTGGGCTGTGATACTGCCCGGGTGCCCAGACCGAAGCAGGTGGTTATCTTAGGGGCCACACCCCGAGCCTTTGACCTAAAGGTCTAACCCACAAGGCAGTGGAGCATCGTGAGGAGATGCAGTCCCATGGTGGCCGGTGACTAGCGATTGGTTCATACGCCATTTGTTCCCTCAGGATACTGGAGCCCATGTGCACCATAAGTTTGGAATCAGGGTTTTCCAACTCCCCTAGATGGACTCTCTGTATCCATCAACCTAGTTAAATCGCCGGACATTGGCTTATCGTTATCTCAATTTCGTAAACAACACTCGTGGTGCGAGAAGGCAGTGAGTAGGACTTCTCTGCAGAGGCTGTATATGCGTGACCATGTGAGGGCATTCCGAGAGGGAGGGAGGGCGGGCCCTCCCTACTCTCGGTCATAGCAGGTCATTTGGAGGCAATTTTTGCGTATGTTACTCAAGATATTATTTCTCCTTTATTATTCTAAAATAAAGTGGGTTCATCATAAAGAAGCAAATATTTTGCCTAACAGAACGTTTCATTTTGCAAGACATCCTTTCCCATTGGGGAACAAACTTCAGTGAGTGGTCCATTCATTGACGTTACTATCAACTTTCAAGTCTCTTAGTTCCAACTAAAGATCACTATTAGTCCCTTCAGTGTTTAAAAAATGAAGCAGTGAAAAAGCTTGCATCCTATAATGTGAGAATTTATTCATGAGTACGGCGTTTTGATAAGCGTAATGGTGCTCAGATCCTGGCGAAACTGTTTGTAGCTGCTGTTAGGAAATAAGTGTAGTTGCTTTGCTTAGAGGTTGATTTCATAGATTATGATTTCCATATAACGTTCTATATTCCCATAAACCAATTTTAAATCATTTTCATTCTGGCTGTCTTTGCGCATATTTCTACATTATGTAGTGGGTCTCATAGAACTCAGTGGAAAACCGTAATTCTCATTTCTGGTACATCTAAACGCGTAATCGCTAGGATAGTCCTTAGAAGTCCATAAGGGTTGAATTTTATAGTGGGAAACTTAAGTTACTAATGTTCACATCTAGAATATAAAAATATATATAACTCTTGTCTAACTTGAATAATGTTTTTGGTTAAGATCATGAGTCAATTGATGTTAGACCACCGTTAGAAACCTGGAAGCACTGGACGGCCGTTTCGTCCTAGTATGGGACTCCTCAGCAGTGCGCATCCACGATCCCGCACCCCGCGGGATTCAAACCCAGGACCTACTGGCTTCGCGCCGGAGCACTTAACCATTAGACCACTGAGCCGGTATCCAATGGTGTTAGTGTCTAACATCAACCAATCCACGAATAATGTTGATATAATCTTTCAGCCTACTTGTTTAATAACATAAAAATGCATCATCGGAAGCCTAAGACTACTTGGTGCAATGCCGAAAGTAATTTGGTGGACATATTTGTGTGAGTGATCAATCAAATTGTGTTAAATGACTGATTTAATAAATAAAAAATACTTGATTTCATAATCTAACAACTAATCCGTTCGAATTCATGAATATCACTGATAACTTATTGAACAAAAAACGATTTTTGTTCTTACTAAAATAGAAAGATATGTTCGTAAAATAATGTAGAATATGTATAATGACCTGGTCGGATTAACAGATCATTCAAGGCTGGTAAATCAACTCGTGTTGTGATTACAAGGTGATTGGTTTAAATAGTCTAATTGATTGCTACCCCTTTTAAACATGGTAAAAACTAAATTGTCATTGAAGATTGATAGTGTTAGCTGAAGTTCTGGGTATTCTTCGATTAGCTGTTAAATTGTATAGGGGTGTCTCAGTGATTAGAACGTTAAACTTTCAACTACCAAGTTGTAGGTTTGAAATTCTCTTCATCTACCTTGGTTCGGGAGACCTAGCTTTCATACAGTGTAGATCGAAACCCAATACATTAATCTATACCTGCTAAATGTATTTAAACAGTTTTTTTATTACAAAATAGATATCTTTTCCCTTGATATAAATGAATAGCCTTTGAATTCAGCCTACAAATATTTGAGCTTAATGGTACAAAAATATGTCAGTGACATTTTGTTCTTTTTCCCGAAACATATAATCGTGAAGATATTGTTACGGATGCTGAGGAATAATGTGCCAATCATTATCATGTTAAGTCTAATGATGTCCTTGGACGTAAAATGGACATTTCCTATTGGTCGATGTTTATTTCACTTGTTAAATATTGTTTTCTATTTTTATGGTACCATGTGGTCTGTTTGGTTAGTATATAAGCAGAGTATGTCTGAAATACAATGATTCATAACTCAGAGGCTGTGACTTGCGTTCTAGATTCAACTGGCTGGGCTAGACAGGGAAGCGGGACCAATCAGAACCCTAGGCCGTTCACTACGTGTTTTCCGTGTCACAGAATCGGTCGATAAATACGCTGCTCCATCTAACCTGCAGTCATCCGTTACAACAGATATAATAGTCTGCCTGTACAGCATCGCACAAACTTTAAAAGGATCGATTTATTAGGATTTTACCAAAATTTGACTTTTTTTTCAGTCAAATTTGATCTGTTGACGACGAGTTTGGACACGGGAATATTTATAACAACATTATACATATTTCAAAGATAAATAAAATTAACGATAGGTAATTGATAATGACTAGTTTCTGAATATTCTCTTTACGTATATTGTTAAAAATTCAAGGATTTACGGGCATTTTTATTTCCAATCCACTTTTTTTCATGTTCGCATGAAACAAATTCCAGATACAGGGTGTCCACTACTGGTGACTATCAGATAATTGAAATCGAAATCAGTGACTTCGAACTATAACAATAAGATCATTACATAATAACTGCCAAGTAAAGAAAATGTTTGTGAGAATATGGGATTACAGTAAAAACAATATAATAATCACATTTCAAGTACACCGATAATAGCAATCCATTTACTAAATCTTCTCCAAGAGATGAAACAAATAAAGTGTCAGAAACTACTATTCAACACAATGATCACGTTTGTAATCCTGGAAGTCTTGATCTTTTTGTATATAAGGGATGTGTTTGAATCTCATTAGAAAAATAATGTTATGAACTGTGATCAATATTTCTAAACATTGAGCTTCTGTATCTCTCATGTCTACTATAGACTAAATGTGACAAACCTGAAACTGAGTATTCCAGATCTACAAAATGAGTTGTACCCTAACCGATTCATATTTTGAAAAAAAATTCAACCATTTTGATAAATATTATACTATGGATAATTCTAAAGTATTTTCAATTTATATTATGGATGGTTTGTCTATTTTTAAAGAAATTAATTATATTTTACAGTTGATTTGATGAAACAATATACTAATGGTTATCTATTAAAGTAATAAGGATCAACAGTCAATTCATGCCAGTATTTTATTATTCCTGTTGGAAATCGGTTGTTAGCTATTTCTAACTCATTAAAATGGTCTGTATAGTTCACTCATCAAAAATTATTCCTTAAGCTTAGTTGGAAGACCCCAGTAACAATTATAGTCCCGAATATAAGAGATCAAATATGGAAAAGTATATTTCAAATTAATATAATAAACAGTCACATTTGAATCAGCTGCTTGGTAGTTCAACAAGCATACGGGATATTTCCAATCATGACTCACATAAATAAACTAGAATGCAAAACATGTAGAAATTCCCAAGATGATTTCGAAAGTAGATACAACAGAAGTACAACACTTCATTAGACTGTGATTCATATCTGCTACGTGATCTGTAAAATCTTATTCTCGTTGAATCAGTCAGTACAGACAATTCAGTTATTTTTCTATTGTAATGTGAATTAGTTAAATACTTATTCAAGATGTATTTGTGTCATGTATAATTTCTTATCAGTCACACACCTTGTGCTGTCTCCACACTTTCTTATGACTTAATAAGGTACAAGGCTTTTGGTGGTTTTGTTCTCTGAGCTGTATGATTTGGCTGTGTCTACTGAGCGACATCATCAGCACAAACTTAAAGTAGAGGTGAAGTTTTCAAATTTCCCTACTTATGACTGACTTCTTACCTCATCGACCTTGATCGTGATTTGTTATTGTTGGCCTTCAACCTGCCATTGTCTAGGAATTTATTTTGAATATCTCTCCCTTTGAACTAACTCATATTCTAAACTTGTCCATAATTTGTCCAATTGGTTGGTAAACGAGATCGGTTTCGATGTTTTTATTGATAGTTGGTTGACCTTAGTGACAATCTCCTAACAATTCTGTGACTATCTTTATATTATCTCCGCTTAAGACTTCGAATTCCCCCCAATCGAACCGGCGCACATAATTGTCCACGTGCATTGATATGAGTGAAGGTACATCATGGTGTTTAGAAGCGAGTTTGTCTTCATGTAGGATATTATGAAAAAGGCTCCTACTTTGTTCGATTCAGTGTTTTTCTCAGTCGGAACATTTTGTAGATGATGTTTGAGGTTTCTTCTTTTGTTACTTGATCTATAGGCTTGGGTAAAATTTATTAAAGTGATTTTACTGGTATGTGCACTATACCTATTATAAACGATCTCAATAATCTTGTAATTTCTGATACAAACCTAGAGGCAAGATCAGTTTATGATTTAAACTTAAAATTCAACACTTTACAAACCTCTTGTACTAATAATTTCTCATTTGTATAGCAGGATGATCTGTCAGTTATCTTCCATATTCGATTTGATTTTAATAATGAGTTGGATTGTTATTCTTGGATGAAGCTTTGTGAATAACCATTCTTTTGAAAAAAAGTGTCACCAAGTTTTTCTCAATTTATGTGTCGCAGTGTCTAGTCTCTTTTGAATTAACTTCGTAAGAACTCGATTTTATGAGTTGTTGCAACTGTTGTGGAGAATTCGACCTGTGTGGTTTGGCTTCCGGCATACTTAGAACTCCAGTTTTCCTTCATCGCTTCTAGATATTAAAACATACAAGAATGATAGTTCACTTTACAACTAGTCTTTCACTGTGATTGTTTGTATTTGTAGTTTTTGTTATTATCGTTCGTCATTGTATTCAAATAGATTGTCTTGTTGCATTGACCTCTGACTATCTTACTTACTTACTTACGCCTGTTACTCCTCGTGAAGGAACATAGGGCGCTCACCAACATTCTCCATCCAACACTGTCCTGGGCAATCCTTTCCAGCTCCTTCCAGTTGTTATTCATCCTTTTCATATCTGCTTCTATTTGCCGACGTAATGTGTTCTTTGGCCTTACTCTTTCCCGCTTCCCTTCTGGATTCCAAGTTAGGGCTTGCCTCGTGATGCAGTTTGGTGATTTGCATAATGTATGTCCTATCCATTTCCATCGTCTTTTTCTAATTTCTTCAGCTGGAAGCTGGTTTGTTCTCTCCCACAAAAGGCTGTTGCTGGTGGTATCCGGCCAATGGATGTTGAGTATTTTGCGAAGACAGCTATTTATAAATACTTGTACCTTCTTGATGGTGGTCATTGTAGTTCTCCAAGTTTCACCTCCATACAGTAGAACTGCCTTGACGTTCGTATTGAAGATTCTCACTTTGATATTGGTTGAAAGTTGTTTTGAGTTCCATATGTTCTTCAATTGTAGGAATGCGGTCCTTGTTTTGCCAATCCTCGCCTTTACATCTGCATCTGAACCTCCTTGTTCATCGATGATGCTTCCCAGGTATGTGAAGGATTCTACATCTTCCAGAGTTTCGCCATCAAGATTGATTGGATTGCTGTTCTCCGCTTTGAATTTGAGGACCTTGGTTTTCCCTTTGTGTATGCTGAGGCCCAATGATGCAGAGACTGCTGCTACACTGGATGTCTTTATCTGCATCTGTTCATGTGTATGGGATAGGAGGGCTAGGTCATCTGCGAAGTCCACATCATCTAATTGATTCTGAGCTGTCCATTGTATTCCGTGTTTTCTTTCAGATGTCGAGGTCCTCATAATCCAGTCGGCCACCAGAAGAAAGAGGAAGGGGAAGAGTAGACAGCCTTGTCTGACTCCGGCCCTTACTTGGAATGTATCTGTCAGCTGTCCTCCATGCACGACCTTGCACTGTAGTCCGTCTCTCTGACTATGCTATGGAATAATTCCTTTCAGAAGTTTGGCATATTGGACACAATTCGATATACCTATTGATTACTGACTGATCTAAATTGGATGCTACCAGGAATTATTTGGCATACTTAAAATCCTATCGATCCAGAATTCTTATGTTTTCTCAATCGAAATTATGTTCACAGTTGTCCACATCCATTAATATCAATGATAGCCTGTCGTATCATTTCACTGATGGTTTGTCTTCTAATGTGCGTATGCGAAGATGTCTACCTTGTTCAGTGTAGTGTTTATCGCATTTGGTACAAGTTACTTTATAGTCTTCTTTTACTAATGTGTTTTCCGGTCTGTATAGAATGTAGTTTAGGCTATTTTAGAAATGATATTGACTTTGAAATTTCAAACTGCTCATTGTAATTCATGAAATTTTTCTCACATATGGTAAGAGTATCTGTTTCCTAGCTCCTAAGGTTGATTTTACGGTGGTCAGTCGGTCCACTAGAAACATTTTGATGAAGTTGTTGGAGTATTTGTTTCTACGAAAACAGATAAAACATTTTAGTGGCCCTAAGTCTGACTCCAGTTTGATCGTTTCTGATTGCTATTGAAATATACATATCGCCATTTTTCGTACGTAATCATCGACTTAAATGGCGTTAGTGAATAACGGAATTAAATAAGTCAAATACGAGAATGGATCTCGAGTACGTATATTTCGTACAATCGTTGATCGGAACAGACAATCAGAGAGATGTAGTGGAGGGAGGGAAGAAGAGAGAGCGGAGCGAAGCGAAACAAAATGACACGCAGTGGTGAAGGCGTGTGAGCCAAATCTCATTTTATCAATATTTATAGCCAGATAAAAATAGGTTACAGACATGTGATGATTAGGACAAGAAGTGTACACACATATACGCTCATATAAAAATAGTTAGGGTTAATAAGTGAATAATTAACAAGGTCTAAACGTGACTCAAGAAGAATGGATAAATCGGTCTATCCAGAAACTAGAATAAGTTATTTGGGCCTAACATAGTGACCAACACTACAACATATCTTCAGTCCTCCACGCTACAAGAGCGATGTGATGTATTTTGTCTTTTTAACTTTTGAATGGTATCTGTAAGCAACTGTTCTTGTGATTAAATTATTGAAAAACTTATCGGGCCGATGTATTTTAAGGTGAATTAAGCACGGGTAATCTAGTTGTTCAACAGGCTTTGTAAGGTGATATTAAATGGACCAATAGACTATTTCTGATGAGACTATATTTATTTTAGCCACACTTTTTTAATCTTAATTTCCTTGGTCAAATTGTAGAACTGACAGTTATGTGTGTGGTAACATATTGGACTGTACTTCAATTTATTGATCGTTACCTATCCTTGGTCGGTCAATATTCATTCTAATTTATTCAAGTCATCATTTATTGATTTTGTAAAGTTAGGAAGTTTAAAAGGTTTGTAGGCTCTAGTAGTATCAGTCTCTGTATATTTCACCTGATTTGGCCGGAGGAAACGTGATTGTTGATTTTATTATAATGACTTTATTTTCACCTTATCAGTGCACTCTTCTTTGTTAAACAATATCATCAATGTGCCTGGCGGTCATTCTAGTTTGACATTGATATATGCAACTCCTAAATGAGAGGCAAACATGGTATCTGAGCAAGAAACCAAGAGTTATTATGAAGCTCTTAATACCTAACTAGAATAGAAATATCCACACAAATCCACATATATATGCTATGAATTTAATTGAGAATATCAAAAAGCCAGAACATCAGTTGTTGAGATAGTGTATTGTTAATAGTTAGTAAAATCCACAAGTGTTGATCAATTATTGTTGAATGTTTCTGTTTAAAACTGATGAGAGGACAAATAAAGATTAAAGTATAAACATACGTTCACTCAGACCCACACATACTTTTATATAATGAATTATTTGTCTAAATTACAGCAAACCCCAATTCCAGCCAAACAAGCTGGTGAAGCCTAGTAGGCCCTTCTGGAGAGAAACAGGCCACATCGAAGAACGGCACAACTACCGGGGCTAGAATAGCTGTTTTTGCAACCAGTTGGAGTTTTCCCCGTGAGGAGCAACCTCGTACATTACATGCACCACTTTTGTCAGTTTTTTGTCGTTTTTCCATCCAAGAGTAATTGTGCTACGCTTCTTTGTGGAGTTCGTAATCGTTTTGAGGGTAACGGTCGAATGGGTGATTAACCCGATCGGGCTAAATTACAGCAAACAGGTAATAAAAATTCCGTGGGTTTACTACAATTGTCCCGGCATAGGTTAATATGTTGATTTTGATTACCGTTTCGTTAACCGGGAGATTTTTTATGCCCTGCACTGAGTTTTATCACAATCATACATTTTGAGTCATCGTCTTCCCTACGCCATTAACCACGAATCCACCATGTTGACTGCACCCGTAGACCTTCTAGGTTTACCGCCGGTCGCAAGTTTGGATAAAGCAGAAGAATTAAGCATGGATCAACAACCTTTATAAAAACCGCTAAGCAGAAAAAAATCGTTTAAATAATTTAAATCCTGCTCTTGGAGTTGAGATATCCTTATTATTCAAAAGAATTATGACACGTCGTGGTGAAAGCCGAGATTCCTCGCAAGTTACGAGGCTGATGCCCCCTTTCACAACCAGAGAAACAATTAATACAGCTACATGGAATTGCCGAACAATATGGGAATCCACGAGGACTAGTCACATAACTGTAGAAATGAAAAGATACAACTTAACGGTGCTCGGAAAAAATGAGACTTATTATACCCCAGCTGGACGGAAAAGGAGATCACATGGCTTCAGATCGCCACCTGGTGGTTGATAAGATGAAACTGAAGCTAAACAAACACTGGACAACTGGACAAATAACATTGCAAAAATTCAGTAGAGCCTTCCATCGAGATACTAACAAATTCAACGAATTCAAAATAGATCCCAATAACAGGTCCGAACCCTTACAAGAATAATTCAAAGAAGAAGACACTTCGATGGAGGATAACTGGGAAAGGATGAAAGAAACATTAACTTCATCGTGTCAGGAAGCATTATCATGAGGAATGGATCTCTATCAAAACCTTGGACAAGATTCAAAAAAGGAAGGACATGAAGACAGTAATGAACAACAGCCGAACAAGAACAGAAAAATTCATGGAGCAGGCCGAGTACACAGAAGTAAACAAACAAGTGAAGAGGTGCATTAGAGCTGACAGGCATAAATACATGGAAGAATTAGCAGCAACAGTGGAAAAAGCTGTAAGAGAGAATATGAAACAACCATAAGACACGACGAAGAAACTAAAATGGAAATATAGTAAATCAGAGAGACCCGTCAAGGACAAATAAGACAAGGCAATCACTGAGAATGAAGAACAGAGGAACAGATGGGTGGAATAGTTTGGAGGATTCTTGAATAGACTAATTCCACTGAATCAACCGGATATCGAGAGAGCGCCTAAAGACCTTCCTATAAATGTCATTCACCAACGAAGGAAGAAATCAGGATGGCTGGTCATCAGACAAATCAAGGGTGCGAAAGCAGCGGGACCTGACAATATACCAGCTGAAGCTCTGAAGTCGGACATGGAGAAATCTGAAAACATGCTCCACATTCTATTGAGGAAGATTTGGGAGAAAGAACAAGTGCCGACAGACTGGAATGATGGATATCTCATCAAGATACCGAAGAAAGGAGTTCTGAGCAAATGCAAGAACTACAGAGGGATCACACAACTGTCAGTACCAGGAAAGGTTTTAAACAGAATGTTGCTGAACTGGTTGGAAGATTCAGTAGAAATTCAACTTCAAGATCAACAGGCCGGATTCGTAAGGATCGGTTGTGCACGCGCCAAATCGCGACAATATAGATTATTGTTGAGCAATCAATTGGACCGGAGTCAGACAAGTCTGCTTACTCTCCCACTTTCTCTTTCTTCTAGTGGTTGACTGAATTATGAAGACCTCGACACCTGACGGGAAGCACAGAGTACAATGGACAGCTTGTACGCAACTAGACGATTTGGACTTTACAGATGACCTGGTTCTTCTATCTTACACACATCAACAAATGTAGGTCAAGAAAACCAGTGCAGCAGAAGCCTCTGAAGCAGTAGGCCTCAACATACACAAGAGGGAAGGCAAGATTCTCAAATACAGCACAGAGAACACCATCACAATCACACTTGATGGGGATACTCTTGTAGGTGGAATCTTTCACGTAGCTTGTCAGTAGCATCACTGATGAACGTAGAATATCTGATGTAGACGTAAAGGCGAGGATTGTGGAAGCAAGGACAGCATCCGTAGAGTTGAACAACATATGGAACTCAAAACAACTGTCAACTAATATCAAAGTCAGATTCATCAATACGAAAGTCAAGATAGTTCTACTGTAAGGAGTTGAAACTTTGAGAACTACTACAACCACCGTCAACAGTTGTCTACACAGGATACTGAATGTCCATCGACCGGATACGATCAGCAATAGACTACTGTGAGAGAGAACAACCTAGCTTCAAACTGAAGATGAAATCAGGAAAAGACGAATGGGTATGGATATGACACAGATTGAGGAAATCACTAAACTGGATCACGAGGCAAGTACTAACTTGGAATCCTGAAGGGAGACGGGAGAGGTAAAGACCAAAGAGCACGTTGCGTAGGGAGTCGGAGACAGATATCGAAAGAATGAATAGCAATCGGAATCAACTGGAAAGGAGAATCTAGGACGTATTTGATTGGCGAATTCATGATGGGTGACCTACACTGCTCCACGACGAGTAACAGGAGTAAGTAAGGAGCAATTATCAACTCGTAACAACGTGCAAACTACAAGCCTGAGTATGCTAGGATCTATACCTACCACGGCCGAAGGTGTTCTCTTATTGATTCGCGTGGGTGAGTGAAACAATTTTTATAAGGATTTCTCAGTTTTTTAACGGTTCACCATATCATCTCAGTTTGTAGTAAAAACCATCCACAAATATAGTATATATGTGTAGCAGTGTAAGTATAACAGACTTTCTTCCATTGTATAAAATTGGATGACCAATATGTAAAGCATACTTTATATATGGTTTAAAGGTCAAATACGATCGTAAGGCCAATAACCGAAATGGATTTAGGTAACATAAGGTGAGAGACATGATACTAAAATGACCAACGGAAGTATATTTCATTCAAATATTTAGTGACAAATTAAATACAAATTTGAGTTGCAATTTCATATATTTAAGGGGATAGATTAGTGAAAATCAAATATACTACGCCACTCATTGGTCGTAATTTGATTCAGTGTAAGAAAATAACATGCTTTTATCCCGGTTCAATGCAGAGATCAGATTTTAAAAATAATTCTAATGACTAAAGATTCCATTATTTGAAAAATGTTAAAAGAGTGCTCAGAAATGTTAACTACAGTATTTGACTACTTAAGTAGTAAAAATATTTCATACAAACTTTTAGTCACTTGGTTATTATTTAACTTTTTTAATCAGCTAAGTACAGGGAGAATGTATTAAAAGTTACTTCAAAAAGGCATGTGAACCATATGTTTTGAGGTGTTAACTACTTGAAAATAAAAAAAATTTGTGCTGAATAATAGTTGTATGATATAGCAAGTTGATATACTCGGTCAAAGTAATCCGTAACCTGCTAGTAAATGTAAATAGATACATCATTATACTTCATATATAACAGATCATTTCATCTCATTAATAACTTTTTCTCCAGTTTCTACGCTCAATATTTGTCAATATAAGTTGTTAATATTGTTACCTGGTTCTTAATTAACTAGTTGAATTATGATTGCCTGAATTCTTATGATATAGTCGATACCACTTTATAGTACAAATGTATTGAGAAGGTGAAAGTTTGAGACATTGATTTACGACTGAATGTTTTGAAATACACCTCATTCGTCTTAAATATTGAGTTCGTTGTAGGTATTGAGTTAATTTACAATATAATAGAGGTAATGATTATGTATTATTGATTAAAAAACATACAAATATGTACTATATTGTCCAACACTCACTTATTTTCAGTAGTTATCTATCTAATTTCAGTGAGTGATGGAAATTAGCTTTGAATATAAATAACTTCACGCTTAACGCTCAGTAATACGGGGTATGCTATTTCACTGAGATATATTTCAGTATTAATGTATATATATATATATATATATATATATATATATTTATATATTATATATATTATATATATATATTATATATATAATATAATATATATATATGACTGTTTATAGGGAAATCATAATTTAGCACAAAATAAGAAAATAACTTTGATATAAACGTAAACAAATGATAGTTGAACTGAAAACAAAAGTGTACAATAAAATTTATATTGTCTGGAGTTCTTACGCTTGTTGTAATAATAATTGCATAATCATTAAGTCATAGAAAAGAGAATTTCGGGGATGCTAGATTCCTAGAACTCACTTTGTAAATGTCTTTTTTGTAATTTTATTTTGGAAATTTGAATTTCTCGTTTTCTCGCCAACGGAGCTCATTTTCACCCGCATTTCCAGCCTGGCAGGACCTTAAATGTCATTGGCTCGTTGTCTGTTTTATTATAATATTTTGTGACGTTTCCCAAGGAAATTTTAATGTTGTATATATACGCGTGAGTTGGGCTTGTTGTTATTATGTGTTCTTCTGGCTGCTTGTGAAATATATATTTTCCCTCTTCTGACCTGGACTCCTTCTTTTAATTAGTGGGGCTTGGATGTGTGGAAATAGTTAGCTTACCCCTTCATTGTATCGCTGAGTCTTCGTTCCGTTCGCAGATTTAGATGATCTCGTAACCTCTTCAAACATAGCGAATAATAATCAATAGTTGGTAATATTGCATACTTAAAAACTTCATTCTGTCTAGTGAAACAAGAATGAAGTCGATACAGGTGTAAACGTTGAGAACACAGGGAAATTTATGTTTCGAATAAGATGAAGGTTTTTAAACAGTAAGCAAATGAGTTAAAAATCTATAATTATCTTCATGTTTTATTAGATCCATGATCTAGTGGTCAATACATACAGAGACCAACTAATAAATCACTGTTCCAAACTACCTTAGTAATTACTTTTGTTCGATTAGCCGGGTAGTACAACTAGCTTTTATTTTATTTAATCTGTTTCATACTGGAAACGAGCGATGAACTGAGATCATCATTGAATTTGACAGAATATTGCATTTATATATATATGCTAGTAATAATCATGTGCTCTCTAGTAACTTGCTTCAAAATGTAACTTCTGGAGTTCTACTAAGGAATTGTGACCATTAAAATTCAATCGATGTCTAGTGCGAGACAGCTATCCATCGCCAACAGTGAATAGGGATTAAGCATCATCGTAAATTGATTGAAGTTAGACAATCATGTAATTAATTCCAGCTCAATAGTATAGAAGTTAATTGTTTGTGCGTGACCTGAAGAGCTGGATTTGACTTTCGGTTATATGGTCATGTATACTCACTGTTGAGGAGTCCCATACAAGACGAAACCTCTGCTCAGTGCTTCGGGGTTTTTTACTAGTGATCAATTCTTGTTTTAAATTGTAAAAATTCCACAGTCTCCACATATTCCTTTTTTAGCAGCGATTAGGATACTTATTATAGCTATGGAGAACTGATGATTGAAACACGGAATTTCACTGAGATGCATATACAACAAACTAGAGGACAAAGACTAATTGAAGGTCAAGATTTAATTCACTCATTAGGAACACATTGATCACTTCAGGTAAATACACTCACATAATGAGTCAACGAAGGTCATACATAATCGATATAGTGGAAATACATAAAGCATATTTAACATAGAAGCAATACAGAATAGATCGTGCATGCTGTTATACTCTGCAAAATTCCTACTAAACTAATTCAAAGAATATTATATTGAATAGAATTAAACACTTAAATAAAGTGAACATTATGTTGAGCAATTAATTATTGAATATAATTTACAATGAATGTAATACTGAACAAAAATCATGCTGAATTCAACATTGATAAGTCTTCTAAATGAACGTCAGATTCGGTTCCCAAGCTCTTCTAGTAAACCCCAGGCTAAATCTACGCAGTGACTTGAACACGAGAGAAAAGGAGCGAAATATGGACGAAAAGCTTTACTCCAAAGGTTCATTTATGTGCAGAAAATCTAGGATTTCTATGGAATTTCAGATGACTTTGGGTTTCCGGAATGTTCTGGAACGCTTCTAAACATATTAGCAGTATAGATAATCATCCAGTCCGAAACACAATATATGACTTTTCACTTTTTAAATGTTTCTGGCAAAACATTTAGTGAATACTGACTGGATATGATGCGTTTCAGAGCCCTTTCTAAATCTCCGCAACAAACAAGATACCATATTTTCTTATTTCCTAAAATGTTTGATATTTGTGGATCAGTTGATTGCAAACTAAAATGCGCTGGATAATTGGTACATAATCTATTTGACATGTATCGATCAAAGACCTTTAAAATATTCAACTAATGAAACTTTAATTACAATTTTTCATTGCATTTTATTGTCCAAATAATCTAAAAAATCCTGTAATATATTACATAATCAAACAACATTATCATATATCACTTAACAACAGTAAACATTTTTCTGTTGCTGTCTTCTTTTTCCCCCAAAAAGAAACAAAAGAAAAAAAATAAAATCTTTCAATGGTTAAGATCATGAGTCAGTTGAAGCTAGACCACCATGGAAAACCTGGAAGCACTGGACGGCCGTCTCGTCCTATTGTAGGACTCCTTAGCAGTGCGCATCCACGATCCCGCCCCCTGCGAGATTCTAACCCAGGACCTACTGCTTTCGCACGTGAGCACTTAACCACTAGACCACTGAGCCGGCATCCAACGGTGTTAACGTCTAACTTCAACTAATCCACGAAATTGAGCGACACATTTACCATTGTCTTCAGCGAGTTACTATCTCACAACAGACCTGGTTGAACTCCACTGGTCACTACTTCTCACTAGAACTCCAGGATATACATCACGTTGATTACTTTCTGATCAAGTAACAAAAAAAAAACGATCACATTTTTCTTAGACAATTCAATACAATCACAAAAAAGAAAATAAAAAAATATATAGAAAGTATTCAGTTTGATTGTGATCTTTATTCTGATTAAAAACAACAACAACAACCACAAAAAATAAGAAAATAATATGAAGTGAAATTATTACAAGTCCGTTTAATCCTGAATATTTGAATGAATATTATAATATATTGGTAACCAAGGTTGAATTCAAGTTATCGGGTTAATTTAAAGATCAATGTTTAACTAGCATGCATATTGACTTGATTTTGAACAAACAAATAACAAAATATCTATGATTTAGATCAAAAGAAAAAAAGAAATGACATTAGGAATGATAAGAAGTAGTAAGACTTTGTTTGTTTGTTTTTTACAAATTCTAGATATTTGATTTTTCTGGAATATCTTAAGAAATTTACTTTATTATCAGAAGGGGTTTTGTGGAGATTATGGTAATTTCAATAGTTGAAATCACGATCAGTTGAAGCCAGACCACCATAGGAAACCTGGAAGCACTGGAAAGGCTTTTCGTCCTACTGTGGGACTTCTCAGTAGTGCGCATCCACGATCCCGCTCGTGGGGTTCGGACCCAGGACCTCTCAGTCTTGTGCGCGAGCTCTTAACCACTAAACCACTGGGCCGGTCGGCATCCAACGGTGTTAATGTCTAACTTCAAATAACCCACGCAATTGGGCGACACACCCACTGTTGTCATCAGTGAGTTACTATCTCACAACTGGCACGGTTGAACTCCACTGGTCACTGCTTCTCACTAGAACTCCAGAAAATACATCTTGAAGTCATTCATTATTCAGCATATTTTGATTAGTATCAGAAAGGGTTCTGTGGAGATTGTAGTAGTAGTTGAGATCATGAGTCAACTGAAGCTAGACCATCACGGAAAATCTGGAGGCACTGGATGACCGTTTCATCCTATTGTGGGACTTCTTAGTTGTGTGCGTCCACGATCCTGCTCTTGGGATTTGAACCCAGGACCTATAAGTCTGAGGATTCCCAAAATAGGATGAAACGGCCGTCCAGTACTTTCAGGTTCTCTATGGTGGTCAAGCTTCAATTGATTCATGATCCCAACTATTGAAATTTACTTTATATAATTTAATTTTTCATTGTATACATTGAATTATGAGTTGTTTCAATTGACTACATGTAACTGGTTTATTGTTATTATCAAACAAATTCATGATTGTGATAGATGAATAGATAGAGGATTGATGTAAAGAATCATCTATTGAAACAATATTTGTATGTCCATATTCATATGAGGTTCCATATAAACCAAATGAGATGGCTTACCAGTTTTAATGACTATTATATCATTTAGATATGATATATAATCATATATGCTTTGAATCTATGTTATTTGGTTGTTATAAATGCTTATGTTATCAGTATAATTAGTTTTGGGTGATATAAGTGTTTGATGGATAATTAACAATGAAATAACTAGGTTTCAACTTAAAACTAGTTATACATATTGATTGTAGCAGTAGTCGGTGTCACTTTAAATATGAAATATTAGCTCAATAAGTCTTCGTTCAAAAAGAAATTTCGTAGTCATAATTGTTTAACAGCTGCTATCAAATAGAGACGACGAATCTCTTTAAAGTTTTTCAAGGTTATTATTCTTTTTGAATTCAATAATTCAGAACAATCCTTTTGAATCAAGGTATTGAATGACGTCTCGGACATCAAGATGTTCATTACGATTTTTCTCACACTAGAATAAGGTATCTTCGAGAACACTAAAAGTGATTAAAAATAATGATTGAATTTAATTAAGATGAGATTCACCGTCTTCAACCAAAGAATAATAAACTGAGGCTTCTTATTGAGAAGTCTGAGGAAGAAGCTTTAGAGTTGCTATAAATATCTAAACTGATAATGAGTGAATTTTTAGTGGAAGATGATTTATCAAGATAAATAATTCGGTAGGTCCTGACATCGTCAGTTTTAATGAAATAAGTTGACTGTTATTATTCCGCCAAAATTAGTTTCGTTTAGTACTCAACTAAGCATATTTTATTTAAATGCTTAAACATTCGCACAAAGAGGCACCAAATGAAGTAGTCATTATTCGATTCGTATGTGGGCTGGGATACTGTCCGGGTCCCCAAATTGCAACAGATTGTTCTCTTACGAAGCCACTCTTCGAGCATCTGGTTCGGAGGTGTAATCCACGAGGGAGTGGAGCAATATTAGGAAGTGTGGTCCCGTGGTAGGCGGTGACTAAGAATGGGTATATATGCTGTTTTTCCCTCAAGATCCTGGAGTTCATGTGCACCATTGGTTTGGAATCAGTGCTTCTCAACCCCCCTATCTGGGTTCTACTTACCTACCAACTCAGTTTAAGCGTCGGATATTCGTTTTTGGTCCCCTCATTTCCGTAAACAGTTCCTCCGCCGCTAAAAAGTGATGAGTAGGACTTCTCTAGTAGTGGCTATATAAATGCGTGGCTATATGAGAGCGTTTCGAGAGGGAGATGGGACTCTTTCCAACTTCGGCCGTACCAGGGCACTTGGTGGCAACTATGAAGGTAATAATGGTCTGATGCACTTGTCACAAAATCATCTCGTTGAAATCAAACTTTATGTTTGAACAAATTAAGTACTTCATCTAGACTGACAGTACTTTCATTTTTAGGTTTTCTGCTTGGGAATTGTATGAGAAATTAGGATATAATGTACTAAATATCTGTTATAAATAGAACCAGAGTGGCGACTTACTGATACTAGCTTCGTACGTCCTTGTCTTGTTTGATTATGTATCCAACCAAAGTTAGTATAAGAAGCTTTGTACTGAGGAGACATAAAGAATACTAGGAAAGTTTAAGTGATCAATCTAAAATGTACGTACAGTAATCAGCATATAATTTAACATAAGTAATCACTTCGTAGGTCACTAGTAACAGTTAGATATATGAAGCACATGAATAAAAACATTTTCGTACCGTGCTTCTCTTTCAGATTGTTTATTAATAGTAACACTTTGGAGAAGGAATCATCCAGCCTCGACAAGAAACATGACACCAATATAATTGCACTAACATTTTAACTTAAGTGCTTTTTCAAATTATACACAAAATTCGTTTAAAATTATGGTTGTATGTATATAGTTTTTATCACCATAATAATTGAGCATATTTATGTTGTTTGGCTTTAACTTTCAGAAGTAAAAACTTATTGGGATGCCTGGAAGTTCTAGTTTTGGCCATTTGAAAGATTAGTTGATGGGGTTTTGTGAAGATTACATTTATAGACAGCATCTACCAGAAATTAATGTTGGTTAAGGTATCTTTGGATGGCGTCTCAATTGCTGTAAGAGTTACATGACCAAAACGTTTCAGGTTCGATGCCTGATGGAATCTTGATTGCTCACTCATGAGAAGTCTTATACTAGGAAGAAACAACTGTCAATCAATAAACGATGAGCTTTGAATTTTGACTATATTTAAAAACGGAGGTGAATCCGTAACGAATATAACCTAGTGAATAAGAAATGAAAAGAGTTAGTTGACTAGATCTAATTTTGAGATGGTGGAGAAGATTTGTAGCTCAGGTGGATGATTTTGGTGGAGTTTTGTTCTCTGAGCTGGATGGTTTGATCTTATTGAATAAGAACCAATCAACATCGAGGTGCACAGAACAAGCTGTGAAACACCTATGGAGAAATTCGAACACTTCGATTCTATCTGAAGTTTGTGCTGATGATGTCGTTCAGAAGAACGATGAAAGCTCCACGACCAAACTATCCGGCTCAGAGAACAAAACTCCACCAAAATAGATCTAATTTATAATTTAAATTATGATTAAAAATCCACTTAACTCAATAGAATAAACATTGTACACATTTACACTAAGTCTAGTTGCTTAGTTAATCTTCTAGTAATTTTATTATCATTACCAATATTCATATTATTATTACAATTAATAACATTACAGTTGATAGTACATACCTATTCGTTGATATGGTAATTGACGATGTTCTAACTTTATGTATTTTATGACGTAATTAATATACATATATGCTTATTGAATACTTTTGTCCATCTTAAGTCACTGAACTCTGAAATATTCATAATCATAAATATTCAAAATGTAAAAGTAAGTAATTTGACTTGTCTGATTTCTAATATTAACATTGGTAATTACTGAGACAATGACATAGTTGTGATAATAATAATAATAATAATAATAATAATAATAATGTCAGCATAATTAGTAACAAATGTTATTACTAAGTTATTTGAGTGTTAGTTACAGTGTATACAAATGAACACATTTGTATACATGTACAAAAATGCAAACATTAACACACAAACTTATATTAAACCTCACAGATTGAAATCATGAGTCAGTTGAAGCTAGACCACATTGAAAACCTGGAAGCACTGGACGGCCGTTTCGTCCTAGTATGGGACTCCTCAGCAGGTAAAGGTCAATTCTAATTCATCTCATTTACAGGTGGGCAAAATAAGGTAAATTAAGGTGTTCTATTGTCGGAATGATAAAAAACAGAAATATTAGTAGTATCTAACTTATATTTTGACTAATATAACAACGAAAAAGAAAAAAAGAAAAGACAATTAGTGAAAAAAGTAAATAGTTTGATTATTAATATACTTTATTCTGCATGATTGAATTTTCAATTGACGACTAATATTCAGTAACAAAGTAGATGATGATAACAAATTAAACTTTAAATAGACAATGGCACCATGTCATCTTAGACTATTAATGAAAACTAAATGTAGGGAATCAATCACTTAAAGAAAATTTGTTTTTCAATGGATTAGTAATATTAGTTAAATGTAAGAAAAAGAAAATACACCCTGTAAGTAAAATGTAAGTGTTCATTATATATGTATATCCACAGGAGATAGCTGTATCGGGCGTACTACCAGGCAACTTAACCAACGAATGAGTGAACATCTATCAGCTTGATATATAAAGGGCCAGATAAAAACAATTCACAGTTCTTTCTTGACACATCTTATTGATAGCGGTCATGCTGTAGATAAATCGGAATCACTTCGAGTGATCTATCGTATACCTCCATCATTCCCCAACGGAGTTCATTCCCGCCTCCTACATATAGCTGAAGCCATAGGAATTCGTATATATAACCCCAATTTATGTGTACAGAAGAAATTCGTAACCCCCTATCCCTTCCATGGCCAGTTATAACTTAACAAACGATTTTTTAAAATTTTTATTATTGTTATTATTTATTTATTTTAAAGCAATTAGTCCCTTTTATAATTTTCGATAGAACAATGAGAAGACGAGGTTTATCTAAAAAATGTGATGTAGTTGCGCTATACATTTCGAACAATCTGGTCACACATATACTTGTCAGGGCATTTTTATATGAAAATACTAAAGGTCAAACAAATACAAGTACAATTGAAATAACTAAGGGGAGAGAAAGAATAAGAAATTGTCGCGTTATCCTAGGCCATAGAATGACTTATGGATTACCAAGGTAAATTCAAGTTTACGACAAATTGTTTTTGTACACATAAGGGGGGTTTAAATTTACGAATAGCCAAGGCTTCAATAAACTTAAGAATTCCACCTTGACAATTTCTATACAACATTCTAAATGCTGTATTATTGTTAATTTTGTGCCTCGTCTCAATTATATGTTTTGCTATCGATGAGCTTGGTTTTCTACCTCCTACATTGATCGGATCACTTGATTTTGAAGCCATCTAGGCACATGTTCATTGACCCTTGATTGCATTGTTCGATTACTCCTCCCTATGTATGTGTGTCCACACAAACATGTAAATTGGTAAATACAATGGGATATGACGTAATCATTAGTGCATTGTTTGGGTCTATTAGGAATCATGGCCTTAGACTTTTCAATCACAACCAACTGGGCAGCATAATATGTATTCTCGATAGCTGCTTTCAATCTCTGCCTTAAAACTATACTGTTAGATTCGCCTCTATATGCTAGATTGATATAAACATTTTTCTTTGCACTGAATAAATTAGAGGTCTTGGCATTAACTGACCTTTGCACCTAGTAATAAACTTGAGTGGATAACCATTTGCTATTAATGTGTCAGTCATTTTATTCTATTTTTGTTATCATTAGCCTTATTTTCACATCCATTATTTGTTTGTAATTTTCCGCCTCTTTCCGTTTGTATTCTTCACTATCTAATTATTTACTCACTTCATGCAACATGATCGATAGCATTCGATCTGCACTAATAAGGACTAGACAAGCATGAGATTGATCACCACCCAGTGATCAATCAATTGTGATTACATCTCAGTCCTACAGGAGGTCAGTCACGGCTCGGATAGCTCAGTGGTAACGTCTCTGTCTGTGAAGCTGGGTGACACGAGATCGAATCCGCCAGGGAGCACCAGTTCCCTCAAGATTACAGGTACACCTTGCTGACGAGTGCCAAGTAGCACGAAACCCGGGTCCAGGGTTTCCTGTTGACTACCTCCAACCACCATCTAATCTCAATACATAGTGCCCGCAGTGTCGAGTCACCTAGACTGGTGGCCACATTGCAACATGATCGATAGCATTCGATCTGCACTAATAAGGACTAGACAAGCATGAGATTGATCACCACCCAGTGATCAATCAATTGTGATTTACTCACTTCTTATTACGTATTGATTTTAATGTTTTGTGTTGACTATTCCAAGTCTATTTACCCACGTTTGTTTGACATTCTATTGCCAACGTTTAACTATTGATAAGAGTTTTGTTATCGTACTTTATTATTCTTACTACTATCAGTACACCTGTCTTCCTATTATCAACTTGTATTTTTACTTATGTGTGATGACCTATTCTATTTCATTGTGATTATTGACCCACATTGCCTTGATTGGTTTACATTTCCGTATAAATATTCATGTATATTAGAGTAAAGCCTGATGACGATCTAATTGAAAACAACTGTTTGCTTACATCTGTTTTTCTAATAAACGTATGTGTTTGCAGTTCTCATCTTACCCATCACATATTTGTAACTTATTTTTGTTTGACTATAAATATCGATTCACGCTTCATTAAGTCAAATTGGTTCACTCGTCTTTTCCATTTTGTTTTGACTCGTTTTCCAATCAACGATTGTACGGAATATACGTATCCATATTCTTGTATTTGACTTATTTAATTCTGTTATTCATAAACACGAATTAAGTTGATAATTATGTACGAGGATTGACGATGTGTATAATTCGATAATAATAATCACGCGATCAAATTGAAGTCAAATCTCCGGCCACTAAAAAAACAACGAATAACCGGTAACAGTTACCATCCCTTTAAACGATACTAAATTTATTCTATCCAATTATAATATTCTTAATAAAAAACATAACATATACTAATCTCAGTACATAATGCAATTTACTGGATTGAATAAATCATTTCTTTAGCTGACGTTGTGGTGTGTGCTACTTATATTGACATAAGTAGTATATAATGTTAGTCGTCAACAGAAGGTCTGGCAGCAGAGAAACAAGGGGATCGAACAGTAAAGAATGGAAACAGGATGCAATTTGTATGAAAATGCAAGAACAATGTAGTCTGAGTCATTTTGAGACAATTGATGGACATTTTGCAAATTAAGTATTTACTTTACGATTGTTAGATTTTATTAACAAGTCCTGTAATTTTATGCTAAACACATTCGATTGTCCTCATCGGTGTTCTTGTTTACTACAACGTTAGTTCATACAGAAATTGATCTTTTAAGTTCGCCCATTTGTTATAGTAATGGTCATTGATGTGGTGGGAAGAAAAGTCAATTCTCGATTAAGTTACTCATTATAAGTTTTGTTCAAGATTACTTCCGTTTTGATTCAATGTAATGATTACTCAATGTAGTATTTGTTTTCTTTTCTCGTATGATATTTTATTCTGTATAATATGCGATATTCTTGTATTCCATTGACATGAACTGTGCTTAGTCTATGATTTGTTATATATGTGATTTCATCCTAATTACTGATCAAAATGGGTGTACAATCAATATATAAATGAGTGTATTTTCTACTAGGGTCGTCGTCGTCGTCATCGTGTTTTGGGGTTAATAAATCATCACTTATACCAGTCTTTGTGTTCTTACTTTCGCGTCGTGGGAATTGCAGAGGTCTCTCGTTTCGAGTATAAGTGATAAGTGTTTCCGACATAACAATCAGTGACCACCAGATACAAAAAGTAGCATTAAAAGAGCCAAGACAATAAGCATTCAAACGACAAGTTACAACAGTCATAATTATGATTTATAAAAACTAGTGATCTACTTGTAGTAACAGAAATATTTTTAGCGACACTTAGATCTCACTTTTTTTACAAGGGGAGATTTATTTGGCAAAAATCTTAGAAGATAAATTAACATTCAGACTCATATACCAATTAAACTTAAGGAATATTCGTTATAGAAATGATCCAATTGAACATATAAAGTCAAGAAGAACCAATCAATTTATTGAAAATTCTTTGAAAATCGAATAAACAAAATTCACACTGAATGATATAATGCTTAAAAAAGTATATGAATTTGTAGTAGCTTCGCTTCGTTAATCAATCACATTTGTAACCGTTATTATATAAATCCCAATGATGTTTAAAATCCGAAGGCAATAAGAAGCGGTGACTATAATTTATTAGCGGATAGTGTAAGTTGTAGTGTCAGTTATTATGCCAAGCCCATATACCTTATTCGAGCTTTCGGACATCCCATTCTATTCATTTTGCTTGAGCCATATTTTGACCTTGTCAATTATTCGCTTGTCACTCTTGACTGTTTTTATATGAGCGTATATGTGTGTGCCCTTCTTATCCTATTAATCACATGTCTGTAGCTTTATTTTGTCTGACTATAAATATTGAGTAACCCTTGACTAAAATGGAGTTGGCTTCCCAGCCATCTTCCCTGCGTGTCATTTTGCTTGGCTCTGTTTCATTCGCTTCATATACAAATATATGTATTCACAAATCAATTCTCGTTATTCGACTTATTTAATTCCGTTATTGGATAACGCGATCTAAGTCGACGATTATATACGAGAATAGGTGACAGCAAACATTTATACAATCTTGGAGTCAGATAACTGGCCACAATATTGGTAAGCCCGCCGACGACGAACGCAACGCAGCAAGCTACGTCGATGAAGGAACTTCTGAACTCTATACGTTCAAGGAACAAATTCAGCGAAGCCAGCGCAATTTCTAATCCGACGGACTCAGCAAAGCCTGTGCAGCACGACATGGACATGCACAAATCTTATTATCTTATTGTTACTTTGTCCTCATGTCAGCTATTCTCATTGATCCATTCGTCGGTTTGTTCGATTACGATTCAAATTATCATTATATGCTCATTATTATATTATTATCAATATCATGACCGAATGTGGAATTATTAATCTTGTTCGTGCTGTCATTAAATTATGACATTTTCGCAATCATATCACTTACCGAACAAATTATCATTTTATGAAAATTCCACTCCACTTTGTGAGAACTCATTGGGATATTTTTACTATTCAAAAACGTGAAATTTTCCTGCTTTAAGTGAGTTCGTTCCAATTTTTCATGTCATTTTGATCTAATATTACATTCATTCACTTAGTCGAGGTCCGCAATTTATGTTATCACAACATACATTTTTCATTTCGAAATCGCCTCCTATTATGTCTGTGGATGCTTCTGACTAGCTGATTAGTAACCATTACGCTCATTTTATCTATTCTTCCACGTGCATAACTACATGCTGCATCACTTATCACGCGAAAACGCTATTCGAGTACTGCAACTACTATTCTATACCCATCGCTCGGTATATCAGAACATAGAGTTTAGAGCTAGCCTCTCAAAGATACACTCTTGTTCGTCACATCCAAGTCAGTCTCATAAGTCGCCATCGTTAATCATATGTATTGGTATTTTTGTCATGCCTTGGTACGGTTTTGTAACAAACGAGATCGAGCGCATCTCCCTCAAACCACACAAACCACTCTAGGCTTCATGACCAAAAAGGAATACGACTCTACGTACCTTATCTACTCAGTCACTATTATGTTCCTCTGGTCATTCTACTAATACATATTTAACGATAACTCAATGCATCTGTCATAACGCAGACGACAACGTTCACTGACTTCAAATTTTATGATTATTATCAATTGCAGTACAGCAACGAATATCACCCGTCGATGCAGATATCATTTCACGACTTTCCTATTATCATCCTACGCACTTAAATTCGAATTCACTCATCACTAGTCAATGCGATTTATTCTGCTGCGGCTCAACAGAACATATATTTAACGTATTTCACTATTTCGTCAGCATCACAGACCACTTTCTGTCATATTCTATTGTACTCACTTTGACGATTTATTTCCCTGTCATACCCACAAACAATTTATTTTTTTTTTTTTTTTTTTTTTTTTTTTTTTACAAACGTGTTATTTTATCGTTCAGACAGTCATAGCATTAGTACATGTTAAATTTTTGTACGCTCATTAATTTGCTCATATTCGCATGCTAACGTTTCCATTTTTGTCCGCGTCTTTTCGATATTCATGTATTCTTTTGCATAAGTATGACATTTTCATATAATACACTCACCCCTCATGTGACACTGTACTTTATCGAGTGTTGTACAATTTTTCGGCTACTTATTGTTAACGTTAGCTTCATATCACTTCAGTGTTATTTTCGAAAACAGACATTTTTTAAATGTGCTGTTTTCTACGAAGGGGCTATGTAGTGTCAGTTATTATGCCAAGCCCATATACCTTATTCGAGCTTTCGGACATCCCATTCTATTCATTTTGCTTGAGCCATATTTTGACCTTGTCAATTATTCGCTTGTCACTCTTAACTGTTTTTATATGAGCGTATATGTGTGTGCCCTTCTTATCCTATTAATCACATGTCTGTAGCTTTATTTTGTCTGACTATAAATATTGAGTAACCCTTGACTAAAATGGAGTTGGCTTCCCAGCCATCTTCCCTGCGTGTCATTTTGCTTGGCTCTGTTTCATTCGCTTCATATACAAAATATATGTATTCACAAATCAATTCTCGTTATTCGACTTATTTAATTCCGTTATTGGATAACGCGATCTAAGTCGACGATGATATACGAGAATCAGCGATAACAAACATTCGTACATTCTAAATTGGAGTCAGATCATTGGGCTACAACAAAGTCACAAAGATATAAGCATATTGAGCAAATTTGAATCAGAAAGGCGAATGTGTGTATGCGAGGCAGATTTATAGCCAAATCGAATAATACGCAGCTAGGCAAAGCAAAGGCTAATAATAAGATTCGAGTACATATGTACATGGGAAAGAGAATACCTAGTCGAGAGATATTTAAGCGGTTAATATTTAAGCTAGAGAAAGATATGTGTATAGGCTGTCATGTGATCAAGCATACACGTTTATACGGACAAGATATTGATCATAATAGTACAAAGAAATATGCGAATTGTTACTACTCAAATAACATTTTCTGTTAAATAAGTTCATAAAATTTAGCCATAATCAAAATTAATCATAGGAGAGTTGATAGAAATTTTAATGTTGATTTCTTCATAATATTTGGTATTTTTGGATTTACTATCCACTAAAATGAAGCCAGGCAGTTGAGCTTAATAATCAACAGGTTCTGGACATTTATTTAACGTTACTTCGTAATCCTCAGAAACGTTTAGCTTAACAAAACTAGTATTTCTATCTTGTTCATATCTTATAGAAACTAATAATTCTCTAAATTATTCCAAATATGTCATATCGTTAAATACCAATCAACACAAAACTTAAATCTATAACCTTCTAACGATCAACTCCAACTAGCTAAAATCTGCATTATGATACACCATGATGTCATAAGAATCACACAGTTGATTACATTGTTACTTAATCGATGGAATTCAATAAACATTATTCATTGTATATAATAGTGATTATTAATATAGATTTCGATTTTATCAGTAATTGTTGACTGTATTGATGCTTAGCGACTTGTTATCATCACTACTTGGTATCAACCAATTGGTTTTTCTTATGTAAAACCTCTCGCAAATTTTTCTCTTGGTTTACTTTTTCATTGAAACACAGTTCAACCATTATTAAAAATGATATCAGAAGAGAAAAAAACAATAAAAAATTCGGTCTCGCGTGCGAACGCATAACCCCTAGACTACTAGGACGGCATCTCAATCAAAAACCTAATAATCTCCACAACTCTATACCGATAATTACTATGTGCTCACTGGTGACTAGCTTCGTGAGGGAATTCTCGAAGTTTATATGAGAAGCCCTAACCAGTGGAGCTCATCCATGTTGGGTAGACACATATATCTACCTCAATACAATGAAAAATGGTCTCACGATTTCGTGGATTGGTTGAGGTTAGACATTAACAACGTTGGACGCCAGCTCAGTGGTCTAGAGGTAAAGCATTCGCGAGCCAGAACGAAGGCCCTGGGTTCGAATCCAGCGAGGGAGATCGTCGATGCGCACTGCTGATGAGTTTCATAATAGGATGAAACGGCCGTCCATTGCTTCTATGTTTTCAATGGTAGTCTAACATCAATCGGTTCATGATATCAATCAATATACTTTTTAAGCTCGAAATTCAATATACAGAAACATTTACCTAATAAGTTTCTTAATCTTACTGATCAAAACACATATGTGAAATGATATAACTGTGATAATCTAGATTGAAAATTAGTATTCAAGTTGAAAGATTCCTGCTTCTTATTTTTCTGAAAGTAGGCTTCCCTTTAAGTGTTTGAGACTAGCTTTTAATTGGTCAGAGAAGCAGTATATGGAATAAATTTATAATTCACTTTCAATTTTATCTTATAGGTGGAAATGAAAACCGATAATTTCCAAAACAGTCATAACATGATCGCTGTAAGAATAAATAAATCGAGATTCAATTCTATGTTGAGAAGTGTTATATCAGAATGAAGGTTGAAGGAATGGTAACCCGCAGGACTAATTTATGGATTATTATTGTTATATATATTATTACTGAACCCACCTAACATCGAAGCAGCACCCACGGACCTCCCAATCAATGTTGGCCCACCAACAATTGAAGAAATCAGCATGGCCATCAGACAAATCAAGAGTGGCAAAGCAGCAGGACCGGACAACATCCCAGCAGAGGCACTAAAAGCAGACGTAGCGGCAACTGCAAGGATACTCCACATTCTCTTCAATAAGATTTGGGATGAGGAACAAGTACCAACAGACTGGAAAGAAGGACTTCTGATCAAAATACCGAAGAAAGGCGATCTCAGCAACTGTGATAACTACAGGGGCATCACTCTTCTCTCAATACCGGGAAAAGTCTTCAACAGGGTATTGTTAAACAGGATGAAGGACTGCGTAGACGCCCAACTTCGTGACCAACAGGCAGGATTCCGTAAGGATAGATCGTGTACAGACCAAATCGCAACTCTACGGATCATTGTGGAACAATCAATTGAATGGAATTCATCACTCTACATCAACTTCATTGACTACGAAAAGGCATTTGATAGCGTGGACAGAACAACACTATGGAAACTTCTTCGACACTACGGCGTGCCTCAGAAGATAGTCAATATCATACGGAATTCCTATGATGGATTAAACTGCAAAATTGTGCATGGAGGACAGTTGACAAACTCGTTCGAGGTAAAGACCGGTGTTAGGCAAGGTTGCTTACTCTCACCCTTTCTCTTTCTCCTGGTGATCGACTGGATCATGAAGACGTCAACGTCTGAAGGGAAGCACGGGATACAATGGACATCTACGATGCAGTTGGACGATCTGGACTTCGCAGATGATCTGGCCCTTCTATCCCAAACGCAACAACAAATGCAGGAAAAGACGAACAGTGTGGCAGCAGCCTCAGCAGCAGTAGGTCTCAATATACACAAAGGGAAAAGCATGATTCTCCGATACAACACAGAATGCACCAATCCAATCACAATTGACGGAGAAGATTTGGAAGATGTAAAAACCTTTACGTATTTGGGCAGCATCATTGATGAACAGGGTGGATCTGATGCAGATGTGAAGGCGCGGATCGGCAAAGCAAGAGCAGCATATTTACAACTGAGGAACATCTGGAACTCAAAGCAACTGTCAACCAACACCAAGGTCAGGATTTTCAATACAAATGTCAAGACAGTTCTACTGTATGGGGCAGAAACCTGGAGAACTACGAAAGCCATCATCCAGAAAATACAGGTGTTTATTAACAGTTGTCTACGCAAAATACTTCAGATCCACTGGCCGGACACTATTAGCAACAACCAACTGTGGGAGAGAACAAACCAGATCCCAGCGGAGGAAGAAATCAGGAAGAAGCGCTGGAAGTGGATAGGACACACATTGAGGAAAGCACCGAACTGCGTCACAAGACAAGCCCTCACATGGAATCCTGAAGGCCAAAGGAAAAGAGGAAGACCAAAGAACACATTACGCCGAGAAATGGAAATAGACATGAGAAAAATGAACAAGAATTGGATGGAACTAGAAAAGAAGGCCCAGGACAGAGTGGGTTGGAGAATGCTGGTCAGCGGCCTATGCTCCATTGGGAGTAACAGGCGTAAGTAAGTAAGTAATATATTATTACTGTATAGTTATTAATTAACTAGATGAAGATACGTCTATATTCCTTTTGTTATCTCTCTTCGCCCGGCACATTAATTACTGTTATATGATTTAATATTTTAAATCTGTTACCAGTTTGCTATTTAAAGTCTCCTTTAATCATAGCCACTTCTTGCCTTGTTAATGTATGATTACTACTTTTTGTTTTGTGTAATGCAAGCAGTAGAAGCTGGTTGCTGACTTATAGACTCAAGGGAATGATAGAGAGAAGCTAGAGAATCATGGACCAATAGGTACATAGATGTCAACTTAAGGTTAATATTGCTGGTGAAATGTGTTTTAGTGAAATCCGAGATATTAAACCGTGGAGTAAATAATAATCGCGAAATAAACCAAATTAAATTCGGAACTGTCATTGGTGAATTGTCACGTGATATTGGCCAGCGGTCTTAAGACTATTGGTAGTGGGTTCTCACGTAAACTAATCAATGTTCAGAACTCAGTAGTCTCATCCAGTTCCATTCAGTGCTTGATCTAAGAAACCTACCTTCAAATTATACAGTTTGACAGCTATTTGATGTTAATATGGAACTCCTCCATGTTTTTATAGTTGTTTAACTAAGATCAGTCCTTAATGAACTGAAATTCTACAATCTTTGCTAGCCCACTATAGTAATAAAAATGAATAACTGTTAATAATCAAATACGTTTTACTCAGTTTTTTGATAATGGAGTTAACGTTTTCAAAAGATTGGCAGATTATTTGACTAAATGGAAGTTATACTCGATTGAAATTTTGTTCCTTTCATCTGATAAGACTGTTAATAAAATCATAGTTACGGTTGGTCAGTCATGTAGGAGTTACCAATGTCATATTTTTCTACTTTCGGTGTTCGTCAGGTTCTGTTGGTCGAATTGAAGTGTTGCCACTAGTTCAAGTGACTTGACATCACGTTTACAATGTTGAAATGTTAAATGATTGGAGGTTACCGATAGGAAATCCTGGACCTGGGTTTCATGCCACTTAGCATTCATTAATAAGGTGTACCTGTAATCTTGAAGCAACTGGTGCTTACTGGAAGATTCCACCCCATTTCGTCTAGTATCGAGTCACTTAGGCTACCAGCTTCATTGTAACTTGATCGATAGTATCCGGTCAGCACTTGTAGGATTAGACATGAATGATAATAAAAACACCAAATTCATCAAGGGAATCTATCTTCAACAAATTTATTATCAAGCTTTACAATTTTATAATAATTCTAGATTATGTAGCGTAAATACTGGCAATAAAAGATTGTATATGTGAAAATAAAAAAAACGTTATAAAGCATGATATTGGTTACAACTCAGTGATTAATAAATTGTAAATACATATCAGTCATACAGGAAATCAGTCACAACCCGAATATGAAAGTGATAAAATCTCTGGCAATGAAGCTGGGTGACACGGAATAGAATCCGTTCCAGTTCTCTCAAGAATAAAAGTACGTCTTGTTGAGAAGTTTCTACTGACATGAAATCTAGATTTATGCTTTTTTTAACCGATTATCTCTAATATATCTCTAATATAAAACAATAGTTAATATTATTAATAGGTTTAAGATAATTTCCATCATCAGCCTATTTCAACTGGTAAATTACTAAATAATAAATCATCTTGAAAAGAACAAGAACTAAGATTCTAGCAGAATAGCATGAATTCATTTTATTTCGTAGGTTCTCGTCAACTGCTTACAATCTGTGATATTTAAAAATCATAATTACATAATGGGTTTAAATTACTTACTGAATATTGTAAATATATACCTAATGTGAAAGAATATTCTACAACATTAATTGTGACAACAGTTCAAAAGTGGGTTAGAAACAATTGATTACATAATGAATAACATTGATAGGAATGTAGTGAGTAGAGTTCAGTTGAAAGATTATTAATTTGAAAGATAGTTGAAAAAATAAAATCCATGATGTAATAAATACAAAAGAAAAAAAGGGAAAAAAAGTTTAAGGTGCAGTGAAAGAACATTTGTCACCAAGGCAAAGAAAGCTTAATAACCATCTCCTTTTGAATACATAGGTCAGGTTTTTGACGCCTGATGGCAATGGCTTCAGCAAACTTCAGAAGACTGGAGTTTGGCTGCTTACTAATCACCCTACCTGATGTCCTGTATCAAGGAAATGTTTGGTGATTGCACTATTCAGAGTCTTTCTTCCGCTTGTTCTAAGACTTTTCGGAACATGTTCAAAAAATCTAAGATATGCTCTCCTTTCAGTTCGGCCATATCTTTTTTATTTATTCCATCATGGATTTTATTTTATTTTTTCAACTATCTTTCAAATCAATAATCTTTCAACTGAACTCTACTCACTACATTCCTATTAATGTTATTCATTATGTAATCAATTGTTTCTAACCCACTTTTGAACTGTTGTCACAATTAATGTTGTAGAATATTCTTTCACATTAGGTATATATTTACAATATTCAGTAAGTAATTTAAACCCATTATGTAATTATGATTTTTAAATATCACAGATTGTAAGCAGTTGACGAGAACCTACGAAATAAATGAATTCATGCTATTCTTCTAGAATCTTCGTTCTTGCTCATTTCAAAATGATAAAGGGAACTATGTGTATGTAATAAATCATCATTGAGAAATGGTTTTTATCTAGTATGAGATAAACATTTATGACCCTATCAAAGATTCAACTCAATTCCTTCAATTTTTTTACAATTTACAAGTTAACTTAAGATTATTAAGTTGATCAGTATTAAAATGGTCAATTTTACCAACTTCTATCATAAAAATAAACTTTAAAAAGTTGATAGATGCATCTAGTAGAGATGCCTAATTTCATTTTATGATTAACTACTTTTTGACACTAATTATCAACTAATTAAATAAAAAAACACATTTTTAAAGAAAATAATGAAACTGATGAATATTTTAAATGACAATAATCTATTTCATGATGGTCATATGGGAATTCAAAAATTCTTGAAGTACTTGTACCGTTGTATATATAGGTAGATAGATAGATAGATAGATACAACATAGTTCTACAAAGAACTAAAAAACTTAATTGGAATTAAATAATGTATATGTACATATTCAAACATTCGTGAATATGTTTATGTGTGTACATATTTGTCAGAGTATGAAATTCTCAAAATTCTCAAGAAAATAGGGTAGAGAGTAACAAAGCAGAGAAAGAGAAAGAAAGAGTGTATGTGTATGTGTGTGCAAGAGAGAGTGAGTGAGTGATATAGAAACATGGTGAGTGGGAGGTGATATAACATAATGATTTATTATTTTTATAAATTATTCAATAATTGTTCCATTCATTTCTTTCAAAAGAAAGAGTGATGATAGTGACAAATAAGAAAAAAAAAGAAGGAAAGAAATAGTTGAACGATGAGAACTACAATAGAAAGAGAGGTATATTGTTATATTGTCAAGATAGAATGACAAGTATTATTATCACTACTATTATTATCTTTATTATTTTTATCATTATTACTTATGTAGCCTACATTTTATTATATGATATACATTTCTCACCTTTATAAACTAATCAACTTCTACTATTTACTAATGTGTACAAGTATATAACGTTTTTTAGTGGAGGATAATTTGAAAAAACGCCATAAATATTAAATAGATTGTTTTGAATGTATTACATTATTGTGATGTTTACTAATTAGAAGAAAAGTAACAGATTATTAGTAAACTATTGGTTGACATGACAATAAATCTTGATTACCAACTACCAACGAAAGATTACAACCTATAACAAATAATTTTGTAATATTAAAGATTCCCATTGTGAAAATTAGAACAACACATATAAGCGAACAATTGTTTTCAATTAGATCGTCATCAGGCTTTACTCTAATATACATGAATATTTATACGAAAGTTTTAAACCAATCAAGGCAATATGAGTCAATGATCACAATGAAATAGAATAAGTCACTACACATAATAGGTAAAAGTACAAGTTGATAGTACGAAGACAGGTGAACTGATAATAGTAAGAATAATAAAATACAATAACAAAACTCTTATCAATAGTTAATCGTTGGAAATAGAAGGTACATATTGAATAAGTTAATGACTATCTGAGTATAGATATACAGTTGTAGTTTGAAATGATAAGTAAATGGGTTCGAATCTTATTGTGAGTAATTAATTCTAAGATGAGTTCTAAAGAAGGAGAAAATACATTTGTTGAATTTCACCGTTAATAATAATAATTCGAATATACTTAAACTTATGACAAAATGATTGTATCAGGACAATTCAATAAGATTTCATGTATATCAACTGAGATCAATCAAACGGTGATTTGAAATATTAACTAATACCTGAATTAATAATGTTACAATTATTTTATTGGGATGATTTTTAATAAACTTTTAAATCAAGCAATTTTTAATTGGTAAATCATAAATTTAAGATGAATGCTTGTCATTTGTTACTGTCAGACTGAGATAGATATATTGACATAAAAGTAGTTGGCAAAGTTAGAAGGTTAGAAACCTTGTAAATATTCTGGGCGTGAATCTGTCAATTGATCTTTGATTGATCATTTTGATAGTTAGTCATGACCTGATAAATATTTTGCTATGAGAAGGGGTTTTGTGATTATTTTAGACATTTCACTAGTTGAAGTCATGAGTCAATTGAAGCTAGACCACTATAGAAAACCTGGAAGCACTGGACATCCGTTTCGTCCTAGTATGGGACTTTCCATCAGTGCACATCCACGATCCCGCCCCTCGCGAGATTTGAATCCACTAGTAACTGACTTCAAGAGGCATTTCTTGGAGTTCTAGTGAGAAGCAGTGACCAGCAGAGTTCAACCAGGTCTGTCGCGAGACATCAGCTCACTGAAGACAGTGGCGTACGGTGGCGCGATTTTGTGGATTGGTTGAAGTTGGACATGAAGACTGTTGGATGCCGGCCGGTTCAATGGTCTAGTGGTTAAGCTCTCGTGCGCGAGACTGATAGGTCCTGAGTTTGCAACTCTCGGGGCGGGATCATGGATGCGCACAGCTGATGTGTCCCATACTTGGGCGAAACAGCTGTCCAGTGCTTCCAGGTTTTCTATGGTGGTCTAGCCTCAATTGACTGATAGTATCAACTAGTGAAATATTGTTTTCTTAATTTATGAACTATGTATGTCTTTTCAAATGATTGACTTTAAAAAATGTTATATTAGATCCAGCATAATTATTAATAAGTTTGACAGTTGTATTCAAAGTACTTTTAATCTTCTTATTTGGTATGAGAACAGTAGATTAGTTCTAATTAGTCTAGCGTCAAACGAAATTTTGAAAATTCGTGAAGGGATATTCCGTGATTGGTGCGGAACTATCTTTAGATAATTCTAGTGTACAATATATCTTTTTTTCTACCGACTAATGTATCAGAGCCCCCAAATGCTCTGGTTAGACCAAGGGTGGTGACAGTCAACTCTCCCTCTCGAAATGCTCTCACATGGCCACGCGTATACAGCCACTGTCATGAAAGTCCTACTCACTGCCTTCTCGCGGCATTACTGTTGTTTACGAAATTGAAAGGACGAAAAGCAAATGTCTGGTGTTTCAACCGGGTTGATGTACATGGGCTCCGATATCCTGAAGGAACAAATAGTGTATAGACCAATCGTTGGTCACCAGCTACCATGGGAGTGCATCTCCTTATGTTGCTCCAATGCCTTGTGGATTAGAACTTTAGGTCAAAGGCTTGGAGTGTGGCCTCGCGATATTCGAAGCAGTGACCAGTGGAGTTCAACCGTGTCTGTTGTGAGACAGCAACCCATTGAAGACAGTAGTGGATGTGTCGCCCAATTTCATGGATTGGTTGAAGTTAGACATTAACACCGTTGGATGCAGACCGGCTAAGTTCGAATCTCGTGAGGCGGGGTCATGGATGCTCACTGATGAGGAGTCTTACAACAGACCAAAACGACCATCTAATACTTCTAGGTTTTCCATGATGGTCTTGCTTCAATTACCTGATGATCTCAACTAATGAAATATTTAACCATCAATGTCAATGAATCACATTAATCTTTTAGTTAGAAAAATAAATCCAAATAGTTTACCAATTTCAAGTTTTAACATATAGTATCATAGAAAAATAATACTGAATCCGTAAGTGGTATTAATGAAACTCTAAAAATGATAAGAAATTGTTACTACCCATTAAATGAGATAGTTTGTGACTAGATTTATTTGTTATTATAACTTGACTGTATATACAATACATGAATTATATATATTGTTTAAGACCACCTATATATATATATATATATATATATATATATATATATATATATATATATATATATATATATATATATATATATATATATATATATATATATATATATAGATAGATAGATAGATAGATAGATAGATAAATGGAGTAAAATTAATTAGTTTAGAATGATGTTCTTTCTAAATTATAGTATATTATTTGTCAACTTTAATTTCATTGTAAATTAACAAGTATACCACCTATTGTTTTCAATATCACTAGTTGAATTTAACACCTTAAATTGTCATATTGAATAAAATAGATTTATATTTACAATATATAGTTTTGAAAAAGATCAAGAATAAAGATTCTAGTAGAATAGTATGAATCCAGTTTATTTCGTCTGGAACTCATCAGTCGCTTACAAGTTGTGATATTTAAAAGGGTGTGGCCCCCTAAGAAAACCACATGTTTCGGTTTGGGCACCCGGACAATATCCTAGCCCTCATATAAATCGAATGATTTGTGTGGCGCATATCTATTTGGTGCCTTCTTGTACCAATGTTTATGTGTTTAAATAAATAAATAAATAATGGGTTGAAACGGTTTATATGAAAGTGTTTAGTTGAAAGTTATATTTAAGACACATTAGTATAGTATAGCAAGGGTGTAAATATATTAAATAGATTAAATATTGTAAATATAAACCTTATTTAAAAGAACATTCTACAACATTGATTGTGACAATAGTTCAAACGGACAGAAACAAATGATTACATAATGAGTAAACTCTGTTCTAATCCTATAGGTATTAATACAATTTTAAAGTGTTCTTCTGCATTCAGAATTCATTATCCATTTAAAGCTGATAGGAACTAATTTTGAAAATGTCGGTGGTAATGAGATGTATTTTGACATTTAAAAAAAGATTATATTCAATGAGTTGAAAGTGTCGATCAGCATTTATTCGTCTATTCTATAGACCTGAATAGATTTGTGAAATTTCTTTATGCTAATAGGAAATTATAATAAAAATTGTTTCTCAGTATATACAGTATAAAGTGATCTTATATCGAAGATTTATTAAGATTTGGTTCTCTATAAATCAAAGGATTCTAGTATTATTTGTGACTACAATACTTGCAACTTTTAATTAACAACACTTAATTGGTTTGAATAACTCCGCCTGGAGTCCCTCCCGGGGCTACTGCTGGTCCCAAGCCCGGATAAAGGAGGAGGGTTGGGCACGGGGTTAGCGACCCCATCCCGTAGAAAACTAACTCGCTAAAAAAACGCTAACCAGAAAAAATTATCCGACTGCGTCACAAGACAATCCCTCACATGGAGTCCTCAAGACCAAAGGAAAAGAGGAAGACCAAAGAACACATTACGCCGGTTAATAGAAACAGACATGAGAAGAATGAACAAGAATTGGATGGAATTAGAAAGGAAGGCTTAGGACAGAGTGGGTTGGAGAATGCTGGTCTGCGGTCTATGCTCCATTGGGAGTAACAGGCGTAAGTAAGTAATTGGCTTGAACATATTTACCGATGAATTCAATAAGTATTCTTTCAAACTTCTAAGAAATGTATTTATAGAGGTAATTCAATAATTAGGTCCTTTTATATTTACCCAATAATCATAATAGACGTAGAGAGATTGATGAGATTAGTTTGAACTTTTTCCATGATATCAATGTCATGTATACATTTTAATTATTCGTAATAATTATTACTACTCATAAGTAATTATGTATTTTTACGCAACAAATATTCACTAACATTTTACATGATTACATGATACCAATCAAAATAATCATTGTCATTTTTCTTGTATTACTGGTTATGTCATTCAGCTTAGTTTTGTAGCTAGCCACACATGTAAATGACTCGTATTGTAAGATATGTACATTGTTGTTTGTCTGTGTTAGGTTGTATACCATATATGTGCTCACTTGAATTGATTTAGGAGCGACATTTGGTAATACTTTCGTTCCTGAGATTACAAAAGGAATGTTTCGTAATCGTTTATTAATCACACAGCAACAAACACGCATGCACACTCAAGAAATATATATATACATATTAAACTAAATATGTGTTATAAATCAATTTATCCAGTTGTATCTGAATTGAGGCGAATGATTTAGTTTGATTATCTTTTGTGTTTCAGTGTTTTTTTAAAATGCATAAAAAACAGCTAGGAATTCTGCATTACATAACTGTAATTATTACACCACATTTATTAAAGAGTAAGTATGTTGCAGCATAGATGTTTAAAAATTCTATGTTCCGTAGAATTATAATCATCATGTTTCTGTTTAATAAAAGTAATATGTGAAATTAATGTAAACATGGGTATTGATCATGTCGTTCCTTTAGAAATCATCATTCATGATAATGAAAGTTGTTTTTGATGCTACTGAGTTTCCTGACCTAGATGATCTAATTGAGGAAGTTTCATTACTGTCATGGAAAACACTGAAAGAGCTCAATACATGAAATGACAGCTTTTCAATTAAATGATCTAACTCAGAGAATCCAACAATACCAAAAGCATTCACATAGGTTGTAAATCATCTCCATTACAGTGAGCTATTTTGGTTTCAAAAAATCTGTCTATGACCGCGAGTGATGTGATGGACGATACCTCTCAGTACTGGTATAAACCTTCTTTTTCACTTTCAGTATGAGGTTGTGGAGATTGCTGGATTTCATTGAAATCATAAACCGATCGTTGTTGAACAACCATTGGAAACCTGGAAGCACTGAACAGCCGTTTAGTCCTAGTATAGGACTCCTCATGAATTCAACTATTAAAATTACTGCAGACTCCACAAATCCCCACTCTGATAATAGTCCTGTACCCACTAGTGACTAGCTTCAAGATGAATTTCTTGGGGTTCTAGTAAGAAGCCGTGACCAGTGGAATTCTGTTCGTTTCAGGCGGAGACAGTTATCCACCTCAACAATGGTTAAAGGTCTTAGGAAGATCATGGACTGATCGAACTTAGACAATAACACCGTTGGATGCCGGCTCAGTGATCCAGATGTTGAGTGTTGACGCTCCCAAATGCCCTGGTACAGCCGAGAGTGGGTGGAGTCAGCTCTCCCTCTCCTAATGCTCTCACATGCCCAAATGAACACAACCACTGCCAGGGATGTCCTACCAACTGCCACCTCGCGGCATTACTGTTGTTTGCGAAATTGAGAGGACGAAAAGCGAATTTCCGGCGTTTTAACCGGGTTGGTGGACGCGGAGGGTTCACCTAGGAGAGTTAGAAAAGCCTGATTCCGAACCAGTGGTGCACATGAGCTCCAGTATCTTGAAGGAACAAATAATGTATGTCCCAATCGTTGGTGACCGGCTACTACGGGACTACATATCCTGATGTTGCTCCATTGCCTTGTGGATCAGAACTTTAGGTCGAAGGCTCCGGGTGTGGCACCCTAAGAAGGCTGCCTACTTCGGTTTGGGCGTCCGAGCAGTAGCCGAGCTCTCACACAGATCAAACGACATATGTGGCGCATATCTGATTGGTGCCTCCTTGTACCAATGTTCATGTGTTTAAATAAACAAATAAATCGAATGGTGCCTCCGAAGGACCTGGATTCGTGTCCCAAGTGCAGGATCGTGGATCGCTCTGCTGATGGATCCCATACTAGGACAAAACGGCCGTCCAGTGCTTCCAGGTTTTCAATGGTGGCCAGCTCATGGATTCGACTATTAAAATTAATACAAACTAGTTGTTCAAAGATTGTCTAAATCTCTGCTGATCAATAACATAAAGTCAGTTTATGTTCGAATGTAGTTTCGAATGTAAATCTTGTATTTTTAATAAATTTATAAACTGTACACTTAAAAAATAAATTTATAGGCAGTAAATAATAAAATATTTTTTTTCACCTTTAAAATCCTTTGATATTTAGGTTCATTTTATATATCATATCATATTATTGGATTACCGAAGTTTCATAATGAATACAAGTGATAATCGGTCACTCAGCAACAATTCATGTTAATTCACTTTGACAGAATAAAATATTACAACTTTGTAATAGTGAGATTCAACAATGATTTGGATTATAAAAAAATCTCAAGAAGATCAGTCATTAGGTATAGTTTATTAAGATTTGTAGAAATTAAAAGTAAAACATTAGATTGATTGTTGTTCCGTTGTACTACTGCCGATGTCATAGTTCTATTTGGTGAAGACGCTGACAAAATGAAGAGTCTTCTGACCACTCTAAGCAACAATGAAAGCATGTTCGGGATGCGATTCTCAACCTCGAATTGTAAAATATTGCTTCAGGAGTGGGTTGCATCGACACCCGAACTAATGATAGGGAGTGAAGTAATTGAGCGTGTCGATCGCTTCACTTATCTTGGGAGTATCATCAGCCCCTATGGTCTGGTTTGTGACGAAATCTCAGCACCGATACACAAGGCTCGACTAGCTTTTGCCAACTTGCGTCATTTATGGCGTAGGCGAGATATCCGTCTATCAACCAAAGAACAGGTTTACTGCGCAGCAGTTCGTTCCGTCCTACTTTATGGCAATGAAACATGGCCGGTAAGAGTAGAGGATATTCGTAGGTTACTAGTATTCGATCATAGATGTCTTCGAAATATTGCTCGTACATCCTGGGACCACCGAGTAAGTAACTCAGTTGTTAGGAAAAGGATAGTAGGTAAGGATGGCAAATCAATTGATGAAGTAGTGGAACTTCATCAGTTGAGATGGCTGGGACACGTGTTAACGTATTCCCAACCACCTACTGCCTTGACGTGCGATGCTTTCTGGTGTAGGAGTAGGTTGGAAGAAAGCTAGGGGCGGCCAGACCGAAACATGGTGCAAACCCATGAAGTCACTGACAAGTGGACTGTGCCATGTTGGTAGGTGTAAACTACCTGGTTGAGATCCGCGAGATGATAGCAACCGATGGTTAGGGACCTTGAATGACACATGGCTCAAAATCGTTTGCAATGGCGCAGTTGTATTCACTCTTTGTGTTCTCCCAAATTCTAATCTTCTGAATTCTTCATGTCCCTCTATTTTCTCTTTCCAAATTTATTTCACTGTATTATACTCCTTGAATGACATCTTCGAACCCTAATCTTTCCGATTACTGCTTATGCTCTTACTACAACTGTATCTCTGTGCTCATGTGCTATGGCAACTCGAGTTTATTTACGTACGTATGAAGTTCTACGTTGTTACTGACTGACTGACTATTTAAACTTCGGCTAGTTTTGATTTAGTTATTTATCCTCCGAAGAAGTGACTTAAACTAAGTCACGAAACATCGGAAAATCTAATTTTTCTACTCATTGGGATATCACAAATATATTATTTATTTACATTGGATTGATTTTTTTAAATATTCATCATTAAACATTATAACGTGATGATTTTAAAATAACTGCATAAATCACAATAGTAGAATATTATTAGTTTAGAAACAAGATTCAAGTAATTGAGTCAATGGACAGATAAACTATTATATAACCATGACAGCTCCAAAATAGATTTATAAGGTTTCTTATGAGAAGCTATGCTCTCATTAATAATAACATTAGGTGAAAACCACTCCATTTCGCATCCTGGCTGAGTTTGAAAATATAAATCAAAACGTAAGTGTTCTGGCTTAGATCATATGTAAAGTTGCGAATACGTTTTATTTATGAATTCCAAACTAGTAAAAAAGAATCTATCCTCTAAACCCTGATCTCCAGTGGTTTTTCCAAATGTTATCACTTCATACCGTAAGGGTGATGATAACTAAAGATGTAAGTGTAAACTATTATGACTGAAACAGAGTTGAACAAAACTACAACTTAGTAAAAACCGCAAAATTCATTTGGTTATTAATCATTTGACTGGAGTATAAGATATGTACTTGTTCGTTCATTCAGATATACATAATCGAAGATAATATTGTATGGGTATCTGTTAACTCTTATTTACATCAGACGGTATGTTGTTGTATGCCGAACATTATTTTGAGATGTTGGCTAAAAGTAACAGCAATGAACAAAAGACATGTCAATACATTAATTTATCAAAATCCCGTAACCCGACCGAAATAGTTTTCTTGTAAGCAGAACCAACCAATGCTTGCATAGTGACATAACTTTAATACAGCATGATCATTGTAATAGTTTGCAAATTTTTGGTTGATTGATTCATACCAAATCTGAGGAAAGCGTATGCACGAAAAATTAATCACAACTAAACTGTAAAATATTAGGTTACTGGAAGCAACCAACAGAAATCTCTGGATATTGGCTTCGAGCTGATTGACACGTGTCAAAGGAAAGCATCTACAATCCTGGGTAAAATTACATTTTTTCTGTGTTATTCAGTATTACAAAAAGCATGTCACAACTAAGACATTCGAATTGCAACCGACCTCACTAAAACTGAATCTATACAATCTGATCAGAATGAATTAAAATACATACATGATATCACATACTATCCGGCAATCGATCACTGTAAACTACCACTATTACTATTATTAGTAACGAACCAAATATTGATAATAAGCCCATCAATTAATTACATAGAATGATTTCAAATAGCATTCCATATATTGAAGCTATTCTGTTCTACCAAATACATAGTTCGTGTGATTAACTACGAATGATATAGAATTCACTGAAGAAAAAAATCAATAAGAAAGAATATACTAAACCAGAACTGTCTAAGGTGCTATTTTAATTTGGTACCTGTTTTAAGACTGTTCTCATCTAGCACACATACACACAGGCCCTGTAATAATGACCGATCAATGTGTGCATTACAAGAATATCTTTAATTTATTATGTCCTTGATGCAAAAAAGGAGATCAATTAACACAATTTATGTCAATTCGTTTTGTTATGCGATAAATCATGGTCTATCTGATACTTGAGTAACAAATAACAGAAATTTGACTACTCTTTGTACAGTTCATAATATCAATTATTGGCTTCTAGAACAGGTATGTTAGTTTCACCTAACTTTATTCAACCTATTCTCACGCCAATTTATAAGATAAGTTCCAATCAGAAGTTGTTGAGCACGCATTACACAACCTAAATGTATCATCCGATATGACTATCAAAATCAATTGACTGACTTATTTCACCTGCCTGAAATTAAATGTATAACTTGAAATGTTCTTAATTAATGGTTCAGATGAGTGAATTATCGTAGAAATAAAGGATATAATAACTGTTGCTTCATTGTAAATGCTCCTAGACAAATATATAATGGATGACCATTTAATAACCCCATTTTTGCAAGGTGTGCGTTTATAGTCTACTTATATTTAACTGATTACTAATCTGTTACGGTAGATGTACTTTTCTAGAAAAAGATAAGGAAATGACGATCACTGAACATTTTCTAAAAGGTATGTGAGAACTACATACAACCTCATATGTATTGTCTGTAAATAACACCTAAATCAAATACCCATATGATATATTTAATAAGCTCACTAAACATCCAGCTATTTCACTTTAGTAGTAGTAGTAGTAGTAGTAGTAGTAATAGTGTTAATAGTGTGGTGTATGCTACTTATGCTTGCAGATATAAGTAGTATGTAGCGCCAGTCGGAAGTGGAATACCTGGCAGCAAAGATTGCAATATGGAGAACAGGAAAAAAATCGGAGAGCGATCGAGGTAACATCAAAACTAGAAGAATAATGCAGTATATGAAGGACAACGCAAAGAAGATGTGTAAATGGTGTATTTGATGTGTGAGTTTCATATTTTATTAACCCAGTGTGTGGTTTTGCATTAAAAAACTAATCGCTTTTCCTACCTGAATTCTTGATCACTATAGTAGTAGTGGTTATAGTTTAGTGGTTCAGATTTTCTCAGTATTGGTCGAGTACAATTCTAACTCACTTTCCAATACAACACTTGGTTACATCAAGAGGTTTTAGTTTTTCTATTTTTGTATGCATTTATTTTCCAATGTGTAGGCCAATTCCTTTTAGTTGAGAAAAACGTTGATCTACTCAGTTTAAAGAATTCACGACTGTGAATAAAAAAATACTAAAATCGCACGACGTTTGGAAAGAAAGAATCTTTCAAATCACTATTTAGAAGCAATAATAATACAGTAGTTGATGGTGTGGATAATCATATTTTAAAGTTATTTATGGTAATAGTAATAGCTATACTGTATAAGTGTTGAAGTCATTCAAGATACATATCAATGTCCAGTCTATAAAGGTTGATAAAATTTGGATTGCCGTAACAACTGAAATTTCTCAAATAATCCCATTCAATATTTCCTAATGTTGTTTTGAGATCTAATTACATAACATTTATATCGCAATGGAAATGATGGTCATTTTTCTACGGGATGTCCTGGAACTAGATTTTTTCGATTTCTTGCAGCTAACAATGATTGTAGTTTATGTTGACTATTACACTCGACAGTTCATTTTTTAAGTAAGATATAACTCCGACATTCACTAGAATAACCGAGTAGATTGATAGCATTTGTTAAACGGCGAAGAACTTGATTATAAAGTATTTACATGTACATAACTCTTAATCGTTCAATCACAACGTTCAGTGTGTTTGTCCATCTGAATCGTCTTTTCGTCTGGTCACTGAGTGTTAAGCTAACACTGCACTTTCGATATATTGAAACTCTTGACTTCGTCTGACAGTTATTGAAACTTTGATGGCACGTTCCACTACATACAACTTACAAACAATCCTGTGAGTAACATCCACTACGTCTACTTTCTGACAAGTAAAATCAGCCTTCTAAATCTGTTTATGTCTCACAATTTGTATCTGATGTAATCAGATTATTTTTCATAATTATCAAACTAAAGCAAATTGATTTTCATGACAATCACTTACATATTTAACACAAAATATTGGTAGTTAAATACCCTAAGTATAACTGAATTCAAAATTTGTTCAGTTACTTCATAACCTATAGATTCATTGAAAATCTACTGTGCAATATCATAACTCCAGTATTTTAGCATTCGAGTCGTTAACCAGTTAGCTCATTGATAATGTATTCGACTTCCGCACTAGACACACTGGGTTCGGACATCTTAACAACATGTCAACGCCTTCAAACTCACGTTTTAGTTTTGATGACGAAAATGGGTAAATAAGAAATCTAAATTTTGCAGTTCAACATAAATTACTTACGCCTGTCATCCCTCGTCTAGAAGTAAAGGCCACCCACCAGCACTCTCCATCCAACTCTGTCCTGGGCAATCCTTTCCACTTGTTTTTAGCTGTTATTCCTTCTCTTCATGTCTGCTTCTAGTTCTCGACACACTGTGTTCTTCGGCCTTACTCTTTTTCGTTTCTCTCTAGGATTCCAAGTTAGCGCTCACCTCATGATCCAGTTTGGTGATTTCTGCGATGTATGTTCTATCCACTTCTAACGTATTTTCATAATTTCCTCGTCAGACGACAGATGGTTTGGCATCTCCCACAGAAGGCTGTTGCTGATGGTATCCGGCCAACAGATGTTGGGTATTTTCTGTAGACAACTATTTATAAATACTTGCACCTTTTTGATGATGGTTGTAGTAGTTCTTCAAGTTTCAACTCCGTATAGTAGGACTGTCTCGAAGTTCGCATTGAAGATTGTGACTTTGATATCAGTTGACAGTTATTTTGAGTTCCATATGTTTTTCAATTGTAGGGATGCTGTCCTTGCTTTGCCAATCCTCGCCTTTACGTCTGCGTCCAATCCTCCTTGTTCGTCGATATCCATACCTCCCAGAGTTTTCCCGTCAAGTATGATTGGGTCGGTGTGTTTGAGGACCTTGGTTTTCCCATTATGTATGTTGAGGCTTACTGATGCAGAGGCTGCTGTTTCACTAATTGTCTTTATCTGCATTTGTTCGTGTGTATGTGATAGGAGGGCTAGGTCATTTGCGAAGTCCAAATCGTCTAATTGATTCTAAGCTGTCCACTGTATTCCGTGCTTTCCCTCAGATGTCCAGGTCTTTATAGTCCAGTCGACCACCATAAGAAAGAGGGAAGGGAAGAGTAGACAGCCTTGTCTGACTCCAGTTCTCACTTGGAATGCGTCTGTTAGCTGTCCTTAATGCACAACCTTGCACTGTAGTCCGTCGTACGAGTCCCGGACAGTGTCGACAATCTTCCCAGGAATTCTGTAGTGTCGAAGAAGTTTCCATAATGTTCTCCTGTCTACATTGTCGAATGCCTTTTCATAGTCAATGAAGTTGATGTATAGTGACGAGTTTCATTCAACTGATTTTTAGACGATGATCCGTAGTGTCGCAATTCGGTCTGTGCACGACCGATACTTACGGAATCCGACCTGTTGATCTTGAAGTTGAATTTCTACTGAATCTTCCAACCAGTTCAGCAACATTCTGTTTAAAACCTTTCCTGGTACTGACAGTTGTGTGATCCCTCTGTAGTTCTTGCATTTGCTCAGAACTCCTTTCTTCGGTATCTTGATGAGATATCCATCATTCCAGTCTGTCGGCACTTGTTCTTTCTCCCAAATCTTCCTCAATAGAATGTGGAGCATGTTTTCAGATTTCTCTATGTCCGACTTCAGTGCTTCAGCTGGTATATTGTCAGGTCCCGCTGCTTTCGCACTCTTGATTTGTCTGATGACCAGCCATCCTGATTTCTTCCGTCGTTGGTGAGTGGAATTAGTCTATTCAAGAATCCTTCAAACTATTCCACCCATCTGTTCCTCTGTTCTTCATTCTCAGTGATTGCCTTGTCTTATTTGTCCTTGACGGGTCTCTCTGATTTACTATATTTCCATTTTAGTTTCTTCGTCGTGTCTTATGGTTGTTTCATATTCTCTCTTACAGCTTTTTCCACTGTTGTTGCTAATTCTTCCACGTATTTCTGCCTGTCGGCTCTAATGCACCTTTTCACTTGTTTGTTTGCTTCTGTGTACTCGGCCTGCTCCATGACTTTTTCTGTTCTTGTTCGGCTGTTGTTAATTACTGTCTTCTTGTTCTTCCTTAAATGCAAATTATTAAATTGTTAAGCTCAGTGGGTGCCAGTGTATTTTTCTAGTCGACGAAATCCAGTCATCACTTAGAACTGTACAATATGACACTGATTACTGGTCAGTGACTGTCTAATACGAACCAATTGTTGGGTGATGCTTTTTAGAATAGAGGAATTGTGCAGCTTGTTGAGCCGAATAGTCTTATATCATGAATTAATAGCAGTTATAAAAAAATAACCCCCGCCCTTAAGATAAATCACCGTGTTTACTAGAGAAAAACGTCATGAGATGATTTCTGAAGCCCTCATGAAAGTCCGTGACTAGTGGAGTTCAACTATGTCTGGTTTAAGACAAAAACCACCAGTGCAAGTGGATGACTATTGAAATGTACCGCAAAGTGACTGAAATTACAAACATAAGTCAAAAAATCCACACCGCTGATATGTTACAGACAAGGAAGAAACACCTATCTATCATTCTTGATTTTTAATGGTTGTTTAACTAAGATCATTCTGTGATGTAAAATTTTCACAAGGTTAACCAAAAGATATTGATCTTTCTCTTTAAAAAAAAACAAACAAACAAACCCGGAAGTAACTATCAAGATTTCAAGTTCTGATTCCCTCTCTTTAAGTTTACCACAAAAAAAAACTTGTATAAATCAATTTTTTCAGAACAACCAATCAATATTTTGGCTAATAAACACAATTCATAATTATTTCCTTTTTTTTTTACTTCACATGTATAATAAATTAATTCCTTGTTGAAATCTTTCTCTATACTCATCATTTTGTGTGCAGCATATAAAAACAAAAATGATAAAATGTCTAATGATTTGATAATAAGTTTTAATGTACAAAGATTATATTGATGAACATAATCATTATAGTAATGTAAGCCATAATAATAATAATAATAACTATAGTGATAAACATGTATGTAATTCACTTTAAGTAACTTAATCTAATAATAGTTAACCATCTATTTTTTTAAATGTTAAACCTTGATGTATGTTTATGTGTACACTTATATAGATTGTTCTCCTAGTGAATCACATAATGATTTTCATCATACCTACACGTATTCATATCTATTATCAATGAATATGTATTCATCCAGTATAAAGTTCATATCAGTTTGTTTGTTGTTGTTGTTGTTTTTTGAATAGTATCTAATAATTGTTTTTAATGAATGATCTTTTTTTGTTTGTTTTTCAAAAAAAAAAAACTGACTTTTTTATGAAAAGTGAACTAGATAACTTTCAAATCTTATAGAATGCATCTTGAAAAGAGTAAGAACAAATATTCTGCTAGAAGGGAACGATATGTATGAAATTTCTCAAAGAAAAAACATCTTGCATGAGTTTCACAATTTTCTAAATATTTACTATTATATTCACTTGGTGTTGTTTTATTTGTATCTTCTCATTGTTATTTAGAACAGCAATTGATATATATCTGTGGTCAAATAATTATTAAGAACAGATCAAACTAAGATTTATACAATGTAATGATAATCATAATTGATTGATAACTGGGTGGTGATCGATTTCCAGTGTGTCAAGTCCTTATTTAGTGCAGATCGAATGCTATCGACCATGTTGCAATGTGGCCACAAGTCTAGGTGACTTGACATCACGGGCACGGATAGCTCAGTGGTAACGTCCCTGACTGTGAAGCTGGGTGACATGGGATCGAATCCTCCAAGGAGCACAATTTCCCTCAAGATTACAGGTACACCTTGCTGACGAGTGCCAAGTAGCACGAAACCCGGGTCCAGGGTTTCCTGTTGACTACCTCCAACCACCGTCTAATGTAATGGTAAAGATAAAAACCAACTATAGATGAGAAACTCATTGACTTTTCAATAACACAATAACTATTCATTTACTAAATACATTAATTTACATAAACAAATGATTTCCATTTATTACATAGAATACATAATTGAATAACATCGTATTTTCTTTACAATATTACAAAACACCACCCTCAAATGCCCTGGTACGGTCGAGAGTGGGGAGCATCCGCTCTCCATCTCGAAATGCGCTCACATGACCACGCGTATATAGCCTCTGCCAGGGAAGTCATACTCACTGCCTTCTCGCATCACGAGTGTTGTTTACGAAATTGAGAGGACGAAAAAGCGAATGTCCGGCACTTTAACTGGGTTGGTGGACATGGAGAGTCCACCTAGGGGAGTTGGAAAACCCTGACTCCAAACCAATGGTGCACATGAGCTCCAGTATCCTGAAGGAACAAATGGCGTATGAACCAATCGCTAGTCACCGGACACCATGGGACTGCGTCTCTTTACGTTGCTCCACTGCCTTGTGGATCAGACCTTCAGGTCAAAGGCTCGTGGAGTGGCCCCCTAAGATAACCACTTGCTTCGGTTTGGGCACCCGGGCAGTGTCACAGCCCTCACATATATCAAATGAGATCTGTGTGGCGCAAATGCATTTGGTGCCTCCTTGTACCAATATCTATGTGTTCAAATAAAAAAACCCATAAAAACACTCAAATGGTAATAGTTTAATTGAAAACGTACCAACAGAAAATGATTATTTGAATCTTGGACATAGCAACAAGCGGAAATTTCAAACTACACACTTTAACTAACAACTATTGATTGAACGATGTAATACGGATATGTCTTTTTTCTAACCTTAGAATAAAAACTAAACTAGATGCTGAAGTTTAGTCAAGATCATTCTTTGTCTATTTTTGTTTTGTTTATTATTAATGATTAAAACTTCTTGATTATAGGATTCAATATGATATCGGATTTGATAAGCTGATCATCTGTCTGGTTGAATAGATGAGGAGTTGTGGGTAATCTACAGCTTGTATCGCATTCAGTATTGTTTATTCTTATTTTTTCAATGGATAATACAGATTTTAGTCTGAAAATTATACTTACATTTTTCTTATCAAAAATAATGATGACTGTTAATGTCTCAAAGTATAAGTTGAAAGACAACATTCAAAAAAATAATCTCAGATTGTTTCGAGTAGTTTCCTATCACTTTAAAGTCATCAGAATTTTAATAGAATATATACATAATAGATTCTTAAACAAAAATATCATAGAGTTCCACTTGGTAGCCTGCTTGAACATCTGGGCTACTTGTTCATGACATCTAGATATTTCAACAAGTTATCTATTTTTCAGTGGTTAAGATCATGAGTCAGTTGAAGCTAGACCACCAAGAAAAACCTGGGAGCATTGGATGGCCGATTCATCCTACTGTGGGACTCTTCAGTAATGCGCATCCATGACCTCGCCCCCCCCTTCTAGATTCGAACCCAGGACCTACTGGTTTCGCGCGCGAGCATGTGGTAGCTGTGCTTCGTTGACCAATCACCCTCGTAAGCGTTATCATATAATCCTCAACGGTGTTTGAAATCAGAAGGCAAAGAGAAGCAGAGACTCCAGCTTTATTAGCAGATAACTCAGACCACAAAGCAGAGAGCCAAATGAATGAGTCAGCGAACTGAAAGTGTAGAGTGTGTAATGTAAATGTACATGTATGTATATAGGGAAATGAATGGATCATCGAATCAATTAAGCAGCTAATAATAAAGCTAGCAGAATGAATATATGCGTAGGCGGTAAGTAATGTGCAAGCATACATATTTCATACAAGCACAACAAGGTACAATAAGTTGTTATAGTACGGATGACTTTGTCCGCTAAATAAGTTAACAAAAGGGCTTAACCGAGTTAAATGAGAACAAACTCAATTGCACGTGAGTTGCTATAATCACTTAACCACTAAACCACTGAGCTGACCGGCATCCAACGATGTTAATGCCTAACTTCAACTAATCCACGAAATTGAGCGACACATCCACCACTGTCATCAGTGAGTTACTATGTCACAACAGACCTGGTTGAACTCCACTGGTCACTACTTCTCACTAGAACTCCAGGATATACCTCTTGAAGCCAGTCACTAGTGAGCATATGTTGATTAATATCAGATGGGTCGCACAATCTCGTCGATTGGTTGAGGTTAGACATTAACACCATTGGATGCCGACTCAGTGGTCTGCTAGGTTAAGCGCTCGCGCGCGAGACTAAAGACCCTGCGTTCGAATCCCACGAGAAAGATCATGGATGCACACTACTGAGGAATCCCACAATGGAACGAAACGGCCGTCCAGTGCTTCCAGGTTTTCAATGGTGGTCTAACATCAATCGGTTCATGATCTCATTCAAAAAAAAATTATTTGGAAAAAATATAATATAATGAGACAACAGCATAGAATTAGAAAGTTAGAAGAAAGTGAGTCGAAATGTAATGTAAAAAAAAATAGACAATACGATTTGTAACATGAAAATACATCATATAATCTGTAAGTAATTCATATCAGGAATTTATATCAATTAGAGAGTCAATGGTAATCAAATAGCTCTGGATAGTTGATTTTTCTTTATAGTTTGAGATTTTCTAACAGAGAAGACCTGTTTTCATCCATGAAATTGAATTAAGAATCTATAGATGTAATAGTTTGATGTAATGTAGTTGAAGGCAGTTAACAGAAATTTCTACACCTATGTTTTATTCTCACTGGTACTTGTTAGTTAGCTGTACCTATAGTCTTAAGGAAATTGATGTCTTTTTAAATTAGAAATTGCGTCATCTACCAGCATAGTTTGGAATGTTTCCAACGAACAATTTGGACAGTGACTGATCTGTAAAACTGATTTATTTTCAACAATTGTTCATTCAGTAGTAGCCAATGTCATGTTTGTCTAGTATTTAGTACTAATTCAATTCTATGGCTCTGATGAATACATGATTATATTGATAAAAGCGGTTGTCTGAAGATTTTGCAAGGATTATATATATACATAACAATTCCCGAACTAATTAACTAAGATGTTGTGTTACTAAATTAAGCCTGTTGTATCTAGATATGTATTTAGTCCAAGAAGACAATAAGTAAATCCACTGAACCTAGAGTCTTTACTGTAACTAAGTGACCAGTCTGTTCATGTTTTGAAAAGTGAACAAGAAAATCAACACGAAACAAGAATGATCAGAGACTTTCGTTATTACATTTCTCACAAAATAATGCAAAAAGCCGCTGCAAGTACTCGATCGCGGACAGACAATCACAACAATAGACATATACTACTTACCAATCAAATTATAATTAGACAATTTCAGTCTATTAACATATCTGCACCCGACCTAAAACATTGGGATGACCGCTAGTACCATAGTAACGGGAGACAGTTTGAATTCGGGCGTCCAAGGCCGGCATCAAAAAATACACATAAACAATAATACATTTGTAGTGTGCATATGCACTCGGTGTCTAATACATACACAAACATCCTACTTAATTATGACTGTACTATTTGTTACAACGGAAGGGAAACAATATCTTTAAGATATATAAACAATTTAAATCAATATAAAAATACCAAATTTAGCTACAGATACCTTACACTCTAAGTGTACAATATGGATATGTTTATCCACTCTCTTTATTGTGCCTGTTTATGTCTATCCACAATTTTAAATCAGACGGAACTGGTCATGAGAATTAGACTTCTGCTTTTAAAGTTAACTTCAATAAACAATATTGGTTATCAAATGTTCTTACTAATGCTTTTAGTTCATATATATGTGTACTTTTATGCCTATCACCCCTCACCTGTTATTCTCCTCCACCACAATTTTCATTACCACCAACCTAGCGAGTAGAACTCAACTAAACATAGCACAACACAAAAGAAATTAACATTTGTCACATTAATGAAAATACAAATAAATGATATAGTTGTGTAAAATACCAATCTCGTGATAATATATCTCTCTCGCCTTTATATTTGCATAGTTGTATATTACTACTTTCACACAACTTCACAATAGATAAACGCACATATATACACATGTAATACAAGGAATTGCATTTCAGCTATTTCGTTGATAACAATTAACAGTAATATACTCATTTCATAATCTTTATTTTCGTTAACAAATAAAAATAAAGTGAACATCGTGAGGACAAAACAATAAAGAAACACTGAACAGTGAGTAAAGCCAACTGGAATATTTTTTTTCGCCAAAAAACGAAATACGCATCGGAAAAACAATTATTTATCTTTCTTTGAATTGAAAGAGAACTAAAAGAAATTAGGCTTTTTAAAAATATATATATATATAGTGAGAGAGAAGAGATTTATGTACATAGATTTGTAAAGGAGTAATGATACATTTTGAAAGGAGCTTTCCTTATCTTTTCGTGCATTATTTTCGTTGGTCTCGTTGAATATACCGTGTACAACAACCTTGATAATTTGATTTTAATTATTTTCACGTAAGTTTTATTATAATATTTTTGTTGCTTGTTTCGTATAAACTTGATCGATTGATAACTTATTTACATTTAAATGAAACGAGTATTATTACCAGTTCCTGGAAATTCTTCTCATGTGCTTGGAAGCATTTGATTATGATTTTCATTTGTCATAATATTTGATATTCATTAGTAAAGCGTGTTCACACTGTTGAAGGGATTTTTACCCCATGTAAAGTTCAAACACGTAGCAAGAGGAGTTACCACTGAACCACTGGAGCTATTATATTAGTGACTTGACAGAACATTCAATTCGCAGATTAGTGTACAAATCAGTTGCGATTCAATTTGCTAGGTGAATAGTAGGTAGATGTTGGAGCTTGGTCAACAGATTATGGGCACGATATTTAAGAAAAAACTATTTGAATCCGAAGATGATTCTAGTTCACATTCTGCTGTACACGTTTTACTGATATAAACTAAACTTCAGTTTAGTATGAAAAGTCAGATATATAGGTCTTTTATTGTGAAATATATTACCATCTCTAAAAATTGTTTAGTAAAGAATAATGTAAAACTATAAAATCATTAACATTTTCTACATCCAATCGATTGATAGCCTGAATTAGTAGTTGAAGATGCCAAATGACATGGTTCGAAACCAGTAACAATGACCAAAATTAATTTTCCACTCTTTGTGTTCCCCTGAGTGTTGAGTTTCAGTATTCCTCAACACCTATCGTTTTGTTCTTTCTACTTGAACTATATTCTTAATATTTAATCTTCCTCATTATGATTATTACCACATTATTTGCATTAGTTTACCATTCTTCTTGTTAGTTTCATCTTTTTGCTCTGACATGACACGTTAAATTGATCTAACATGTATTTGTACAAAGTTCTTTGATGATTGTGACATATTACAGCCGGCTCTAAACATATAACATCAGATTCGTCTTTCAGTATTCTTTTTTATGATCAAGCTGAATTTAGAAGAGTACGCACACTTATATCTCCAATGCTTTATCGTAAAAAACCAATGAAAAGCTATGTTTATTCTGGTTTGCGGATACATTAGAATGTTTACTGAAGGTTTGAAGATTTTTTATTTGATCATGAGTGATATCGTCGGTGTGTAATCTTGAAAAGACTTAGACTAGGCTGAAACAACTGCTTCATGCCTTCTGGTTTTCAGTAATTCTTCTACTGATGTTAGTTAACGATGGTTAGTAATTTCCAACCAATAAATTAAAATCGTATGATAACAGTTGCTAAACTATATTAACTTGCATATCAAGTTAATTAGACAAAACGTAGTCTCCTTAATGTTGTTGTCAACATGTAAAAAGGGTGTGTTGTGATAAAACATATTGGCATCAAATTTATAAAGAAAATATTGGTAATTTATACAAAACTACATTCAGTTGGTTTCTTTCACACAGACCATACGTGTCACGAACCTTGGTAATTCTATTTTGTTTATGACTTATCAATGGTGAACTCGTACAACGAGAAGAATATTTTAAAGGAAGGATTTGAATAGAATTATTTCTGTCAATTTAGTTGATCTTACTTATTCTTCTATCCTATTAAATAATTAACTTATGCCTTGTTAATAGTTTTATTTGAAAATTTCCATTAATTAGTCTTGTATTAGATAGTAAGTTTTGTAATTAAGGGCTTGATTACATATGATAGGCAATCATAATTAGTCTATTAAGCGAAACTAGAACGGGGAAATTTATTATAGTAATTATACAGTTGTAAAATCAGCACTTAAAATGTTTGATCATAACGACTGTTTAGAGGTAATGTAAAAAAACTGTAAAATCTTTGTGTTTTGTTTCCTTATTTATTGCATGTTTTATATTCGCAAATATTGTTCAAGTTAATCATCACATTCAAAGAATTCTAGGACATTTTACAAATAGTATCGTTTTTCTACTTTTTATCAAAATGATTACTTCCAACTTTAGAAGTAATTAGCACTAGTAGTTAGTAAAATTTGAAAAAAACGAACATTTAAGAGACTGAGAGGAATCAACGACTTTAACACATGATAGAAGCGAACAGTTAGTTGATCACTAAGTACTGACTTACGTTATGTTTATTTAATCTTTAAGCATTGATCGAATTTATATCGATCAAGTCACAATGCGGTCCATCAGTCTGAATGACTCAACATCACGTACAGTATACTACGTTTGCAAGTAGTTCTTGTTGATGAGTAACAACTAACATAATACCTAGATCCAGGGTTTCTAGCCGATTACCTCCAACCACCTAATATTGTGAGATCATGGTCAGTTATACTATTAAACTTTATCAAATTAGAATGAAACAGTATATAATACTCCTCTTAACTTCAAACAGATATGTGTAAATTATATATTTTCGTAGTCGTTTACGAACGGAATTATTTTTTTATTGGAGGTATTTATTGATAATCTCTCCATTGTTTTTTATCTATCGACTAACATAATTACAAGTAAATTTAATATATAAGTTCACTAGCCTCCCTCCCTCTCTCTCTCTCTCCCTTGTTTTCTATGAGGATTTAATGATCACTTTTACAAATCAACTTAAATCTCTATTCAACTTTATTCAATATCATTGATATATATATATATATACTTTCTTGTAAAATTTTGTTTCCAAATAAGACAACAATTTAATCTACATATCTTAATTTCTATCTGTCTATTCTCATTTGTATCTTAGTTTTACATCTAAAACAAAAACATGTTTATGAACTGCTTAATTATTAGCATATCATTAATATCACCTTTGATTTATATATATATATATATATATATATATATATATATATATATATATATATATATATATTAAGGTCATAACATTGAATATAATTTGGAAAACAAACCCAAGGGTTTTATACCCCTTATTTTTGTTTGTTTGTAAAAAGAAACCCCCAATTTGTTGCATGTTTATTTAGAAAAGTAAACAGATTGGTACCGTTTACCCTAAAAAAAATGTGTAAATATGTACATACATGTATATTCTTTATGATACTATATGTAAATTGTCAAATGATCATATATTTCACTTACTGTTTAATATTAAACATGTTTTACCTAAAATAATAATAATACTAATAATAACAATTATTATAAGCAAAGATGGATAGTGGTTAGCAGTGGAATCCAGGACGCGTGTTTCGTCCTATTTGGGACTTGTCAGCTGGATGTACCTGCATCTCATAGTTGATGTTCACTCTGGAATTCGAACTCAGTACTGTGTTATCCACTTAACTACTGAGTCCTGATAGCCACTTGCTTGTGCAATGGGATGAAGTTTAATTCATCTGGTATTGTTTTACTTTATCTCAGTAGCTAAGTGGATAACGGTGCTGGGTTCAAATCCCAGAGTGAACATCAACTATGAGATGCAGGTACATCCAGCTGACGAGTCCCAAATAGAACGAAACACGAGTCTTGGATTCCACTGCTAGCCACTATCCATCTTTGCTTATAATGCTTGTAACTTAAGGCAATATCGAAGCAATACGCACAGTATACACATATGCCAATTAAAAACTGATCAATTGCAGTCCTAAACATTAATGGGATGATCCAAGTAGACAATACCAAGTGAATAATAATAATTATTAAAGATTTTCTTGACAGATGTAAAGTTTGAGTAGTTTTATTATTAGCTTAACTGTAAAAACTTGGTATTATGCAAGATGAAACAAATAAAAAGTTATTGATTATAAAGTTGCATTTATCAGGAAAATTCAACTTGCAAAATTTTTTAATATTAATCAAATGTGTTCTTTTTGTTATTTTCTTGGCCATTTACTGAATAAGGTCTGGATAATGAAGTATATTATTCATTATGGATATCATTTCAAGTATTAACTATGATTGTGTTTGGGTTTCATATCTAACATTCTAGGCTGCGTTGTACTGATATGTTCACAGAAGACAGTTGTAGATAACTTTGAATTCTTAAAAGGAAATATCTGATGAAAATTTCAGTCTAATATAGAACACTTACCCGTAAAATAAGAGGAAAATTAACTGGTAAGGATGGATAAGACACACTGACTGAACATTGAGAACGTCAGGTACAATCCCAATCATAAAGTGATATAACTTGAAAAAAACCATAGAAAGTATAGTTATTCTATCCTAGTTCGGAATTTCCAAGAGTTTCATGATTCATTTCCTCAAATAGTTTTGAATCCGAAAGTATCAGGTCTAGCTGTCAGTCACTCAAATGCAACATAAAAACAGGCACATGTGTAGATCAGTTCAAGTTCCTATATCCTATTACCTCAGTGAGTTTAAATTTTCAACATAAATCACAGAGAAGTAAGGGTATTAACATGATAAATGGTTATTGAAAAGATTACGTATCTCAGACACAGTTTGAAAAATAAAAAAAATATTTATGAGGAGTTTAGAAACTTAGGTTTCAAAGGAAGACAAAGAGTGAATGCATCTGCACCATTGTAAATGATTTTTTAGCCATATCATTTAAAGTCTATGCCCAACAGTTATGTTAATCACATGGACAATAAGCAGTTAGCCTATATCTTTCTACATAGCTCAATCTAACACTTAGCGTCTATCTGCGAACACAAAATAATAATATACTAATGAATCGAAATTCCTTAATATACATGTATAATTTCAATAAATGATTACTATGTAATATTATCCTCATTTCAAATCTGCGACGAGTAATAGCCTCTGTCTTTATCAATCATCACTCTTCTCATTTCAATATTAGCCACAACTGAGTATGCAATTATTGTAAACGTCAGTGATTGTATGCATAAAATATACATCTATATCATGCATATATTACACTCTACAATGTTATTAAGTAATCGTTTTCTTACATTAATATTCTTGTCATATAGTTTATCAGTTAATGATATTACCTCTCCTGTATTGATTAAACCTAATAATAAGATAACGACATATTTTGTGTAATTATCTCAACAACAAAAAATATTATTTTTTAGTCATGAAATTTTGTTCAAGATAAATTAATATGAAACCATAGTAACTTCTATGATTCATTTAAATTTGGTTGGAAACTGTTTTAAATTTCATGTGTATGTGACGATATGGTTCCGAATTCAATTGCTGTATATATATATATATTTATAGATAATATAATGATGTACCCTATTGACTTTATGGGGAATCGATAAAAGGATATTAAGATTTTGTGTAATCTAACGGTAATGTCATTAGTAGTTTTCAATATTGATCATTTACTGTTTATTTATGCTTAAGTGAATAGAATACATTGGTATAATCAAATTATACTGCGACAAATCTATAAGTATCAAGGAATATGGTTTGAAAGTACTAGATGACATTTCTATATATATATTTTTTCCATTAGTGACGCAATCAAAAATATAGATTGCCTAAAGAATTCACTTTACAAAGCTGAATTCCATTAATGATCATAGTTGCAAAATGTTTATACAGTCTTTATGGTGAAATGATTCCACTTTTATAATTCGGTGGTTCTTGTTAGCAATGTTGAACTACTTATGTCATTCAGTAGAATATCTTCTATAAATATTATTTTTCGTACATTTCACATGGTCACTACTACATTAAATCCTAAACCACTTGTAATTCATCAATAGGATTATTATTCTTCTTGAAACATAGGAAATTTTAACGGTTAAACTTTCTTTCCTTTTAAAATTGTTCAATAAAAAAACAACACAATTATGATTATCATATGATTGTATTTGAATTGACAGACAAATTATTTTATGCTAACCTATTCTGTGAGACTATAATTTATGGACGATTTTTGAGCGACGCTAGATTGACCTCGATAGTATCCACTTAATAACTAGGACCAAATGAGGATTATAAACCTGTGTGAAAAATTTACAGTTGATGATTAAGGTTAGAAATTAGATTTTGGGTTTTCATTACGAACTAACATCAGCTATAATGCCAAAACTCTATTTTGCCAAGCGGATGAGTGAACTTCGCGGCAAAATCAGAGACTCGTTGTCTTATACGTGATTGGCTCATCCATAAATGATAGTTTCGCTACGTATTCATTTTCTTCCTTTATTTTATTGAGATATCAATATTTTTAAGTTAGTTGTTCATATAATTCACTAATAATGCACATCATAGTGAAAAATTCACTTGTACATTGAACTAGTTAGCAGGATTAATTGAAATTTGAACAGAATTTTTTTTATAAAGTAGACCTTTTATACCTTTCATAATACTATTTCTTCGTTAATATATTCAATTATGAACCATAAAATAGATGAAAAACTATGAATGTGAGAAATTACTTAATCATAGAGTATTTCAGTAAGATATAAGAATTCTGATTAATATCTAATATTAATTCTGATATCAATCAACATATGCTCACTAATGACTGGCTTCAAGAGGTATGTCCTGGAGTTCTAGTGGGAAGCAGTGACCAGTGGTGTTCAACCGGGACTGTTGTGACATAGTAACTCACTGATGACAATGGTGGATGTGTCACTCAATTTCGTGGATTAGTTGAAGTTAGAAATTAACACATTTGGTTTGGTGGATAAGAGCTCGCGTGCGAGACTGATAGGTCCTGGGTTCGATCATGGATGTGCACTGCCAGTGAGTCCCATAATAGAACGAATCGGTCGTCCAGTATTTCCAGATTTCCCATAGTGGTCTAGCTTCAATTGACTCATGATCTCAACCACTGAAATATAAGAATGTATTTGTTTTTTTCAAAATACAACGAATTAATTCATTTTAAAACGATAGACGAAGAAAAATTTTTGAGTAAAATCTCGAATGCTTCTTATCTATAACGGGTACATTCAAGTTTCAACTAAGAAAGAATAGCATGATTGGCGAAAACGGTATTAATAAAAGTGGATGGTGATGAAACAGCTATTGCTTGACTTTTATCCGACTTTTAGAATTCTACATATAAACTCAAAATATCACATTCTATGTAGGTTTATTGTTCAAAATCCAAATGTGATACAGTTCGGTAAACTATGTATTTAAAATTCTGAGTTGACAATTTTTGTCTAGCTGATGAAGCTGCTGATTTTTAGTCACATATTGGAATTCTCCTTCACCAGCTCTGGTTAAACAAACTTCAAACTACTATCAGACTTTATGTACCACATGTGGCTGATAGGTTATTATAAGTTGATGACTAATCAGATTAATAATATTCAGTTTTCTTCGTCGATAAACAACTATTTAGTTACTTGGCACTGTACTAATGAATAATAACGGAACTCATTAGAAGCGTCTTTTGCCCAGATTATTGGTTTTTATCACAGGTTATTGTCAGCTGACGTGTTCAATCACATGTGAATAGAAACAGCTGTACAAATCTTTCTTTTTTCCTATTTTTTTCCAGTTGATATTATTCTTTGAGGGAAAAGTCACTTCAAACTGAATAATCATTACAAACTGTATGTTATATGAAGTAGAATAAAGGTAGATTGATCAAGTTACAAGAGAGGGATGAAATCACAGTTTAGATAAAATCAGAATGCTAAATCAGCCTATCCATCTTTGAAATTATTGATATCTCCATCAGTAGTAATACGCAATTTTACCTAGTAAATCACTTATGTTCGTTTATTTGAATTCCAATAACTAGTTAGATTATTTTTATTGTTATGCATTGTATTTCATTCAACCTCGTTAAAAATGTATTCACATCATTCATGAATCAAGTTAGAATTCCAATTATCTCCATCCTTAATCGATAACATTGATGAGGACACTGATATTATCGAATGTAACTATAATATGTGCTTGAAATCCATTTTACTGCATGGGTATTTACAATAACAATTTGTATTTCAGTGGTATGTACAAGTTATGCTAGCTTATGATTTACTCAGAATTATTAACAGTAGTATTGTTAGTAGTATTGCTATTATCGTTAAGATGATAATCAAAGTCAACACTGTCAACAAATTAACGTATTGATACATCTTTCCCTCTACTTATCTTTCTCTCTCTATGATTGTGAATGCTTGATTCTTAATTGTAGAACATCCATATTTATGCTTATATTTACTATTATTATTGCGTTTTTCAATATAGTTGATGATCTTTTGTGATTTTACTATTTCCCCTTTTCTCTCTTTATATATATATATATATATATATATATATATATATATTGCTCTTGCCTCTTCGTACAGTTGGTTTTGTATTGTTATTATTATTATTAGTGTTGGTATTACCAGTCATTTGTTTTTCTCCCTCTCTATACTATCTCTTGTGTTTATTTTTTGGTTATCTATTGTGATAATCTGTATTATTACAGTATTGACAATAAGTATTCTATTGAAAACAACAATAACAACTGAGTCTTCAAATAGGCATACAATGTGATTTTTCATGTTTTGCTTTCTCATCTATCATTCTCATCAGTAGTATCAGCATTATTTTCATTGCTTCTGTACAGGTCACTTACTTATTGTATTTGTATACACATGTCTAATGAATAAATGACTGTTTATTTTAAAGCGAAAGCATACTGTACAAACTGAATCTATTTAGTATTTCACAGTGAGGAGGGAAGAGACGAGGAACACAGTAAACCATTATTACCCAGTCTATTCGTCTCAGTATCTTAGTTGTGAAATTTCATCCCTGTTTACGTGGTGTGCTGTCTTCTTCAGTGATCCATCTTGAATCGAATCATCATGATGAAAAAGATAAATCTTTTGATAATGACAATGGTGATAACGTGTGTATGTGTGCATATGTAACGTGAACTTATGCTACCTATGAATAAGATGAGGAATATCCAATAAATACACACTACATATGACTCATCATTTCCCCTGTACTAACATTTTTGGCAATTATCCCTTGTTTATATATTGTTTTAGTAACGATATTCTATAAGTCAGGTTAAAGTATGCAATGTAGTTAGCAAGTTCATAAACATTGTTATGAAACATGTTTATATATAAAATATTTCCTGTTTTAATATTACTATCATTAATAGGATTAGTAATGGTAGTATTAGCAGTAGTAGAAGTAGCATTGTTGATGAAAACAATAATTTTATTTTGTACAATAACATGATTTATCTATTTAGCATTGTATCTTTGTTTAGGCAGAGTGTAGACATTTCTCATTGCCACTTATTTAAACTTTGCAAACAATATTAACAAATCTTTTCTAGTTCTTTAAGTTTCATTGTACAGTTATTAGATTGGTAAGTAATAGAATATTGTTTTCATTTCTCAGGTTATTTATATACATTTTCTCATATATAGTATCTCTATGCATCTATGTATTTACTTAGATGTACTACAATGAAAATTATAAGTGACGCTAATCGTCATATGAACATAATTACTGTGATCTATAACCACAATTCGAGTTAAACAGACAAACAAACAAACAAAAATAACAAAAAAAAACATGTAGACGAATAGACATATTATTTAGTAGTTTGTTTTAAGCGTTTCTCTAACCGCCTTTTTTTTCTTCTTTTCATTGTTTTTTTTTTCTTTAAAGATCTTCTTTAATCTATTCTAGGCAACTGAAATAATTCCCGCTTTTGCTTATTTTTCTGATGATTATTTATTACTGTGATTATTGTCTTCGTATTGTATTGGTTTTTAGTGGACAAGATAATCTGTAGCAAATTCATTGAATATTTAGTTTTAAATTTACTTTTCTCATAATACTTCCGACAGCAATTATTTTATTGAATTTTGTTAAGGTAATTATCAATTTCATAGGCTTAGTATTATTCCCCATCAACATTATTACTTAATTAGGTCTGTTACTCTCAATGGAGTATAGGCCGCTGACCAGCATTCTCCAACCAACTCTATCCTGGGCCTTCCTTTATAGTTCTGTCCAATTTTTGTTTATTCTTCTCATGTCTGTCTCCATTTCTCGACGTAATGTGTTTTTCGGTCTTCCTTTTCTCCTTTGGTCTTGAGGATTCCAATTGAGGGCTTCCCCTGTGACTCAGTTGGGTGATTTACTCAATGTGTGTCCTATCCACATATAGATAAAATTTAAAAAGAAAATTATAGTTTGAGGTTTCATAACAATGTTACGTTTTGAGGTAAGAAATAAGTACTATTTTTCTGATAAATTTTCGTGTTGAGATTCGGACATTAAACCATCCTTTTCATTAACAGTTTATGAGTATCCAGATCATCATCTAATCCAATTGAATCATTTTTTTCCTCCAATAAATATGTATTGTATTAAACATAGCTTATCAATCTATTTATGACACTAATCTGTACATCTGGGAACCGCAAGATGATAGCAACCGATGGTTAGAGACCCTGAATGACATGGCTCAAAATCGTATGCAATGGCGCAGGTGCATACACTCTTTGTGTTCTCCCAAATTCTAATCTCCTGAATCTTCCTTGGCTATTTTTTTCTCTTCCCAAATTTATTTCACTGGATTATACTCTTTAAATAACATCTTCAAACACTAATCTTTCCGATTACTGCTTATACTCTTACTACCTCTACCACTACAGGATTTGAATCGACAACTGCATCTCTGTGCTAATGTGATATGGCAACTCGAACTGATGTACGTACGTACAAAGTTCTACGTTGTTACTGACTGACATTTTTGTAAATAGATTAGTTTAGTACTATTATGGATCAAACAAAATAGTACAGTTTTTCTTTTATCATTGTAATGATATAATAATAATAAAATAATATAACCACTGTTCTATGATTACCCTTATTGAATGATTTGATTCGCTTTAATAATTAGAAATCCAAAAGAAAAGAATGATTCAAGCTTCTATTACTGTCAATAGTAACTTCATCAGCTCGTTATGAACAAAAATAAATAAGAACATTGAAACTTATGTATACCTATTATACATGATAATAAGACATTATAAAAACTAAATATTTAAAACGGCACACAATACAATATTAAAATAATAGACTGTTAATTTATTCGAGACTACCATAGCTTATTGTAAAATGAATGAATGAATAGAATGGTATACCTAGAAAATGTAGGTGTGTAAAATAGACAAAACAAGAGGATAATATATATATATATATACATATATATATATATATATATATATATATATATATATATATATATATATATATATAGCTAAGGATAGGTATAGTTAAATAAAAATGGAAATAGATTAACATATTAGGTGACTGGAAGATGGCGCTAGATATCGTCTAAAATAAATTTAACAAACAATACACGCCCAGAACTTGGTATATATGACTGATAACAAACTTCATATTATTATTATTATTGTTGCATTTCTAGCCGAGTAGAATGTAAAAGTATATTCAATGTGTGGATTATTATTGGCAACAACAACAACAACAAGAAAAATAAACTCAGTGAATTAGTTATAAGGTTAACTATGGTGGTTATTGGTTAGGGGAATTCATTTTGATTCATTGTGAGATGAATATTATTGTTGGTTTCATAATTAACTTTTACTTTTAAATGTCTACGTTAATAAATAAATAAATTCTATTCTGTAAACAATTATAGAAGACTTTCTGGTTTACAATCAGGTTGATATATTAAGAAGGATAATATTGTTAAGGACAATAGTATTACGGTAAATTATTTAAAAAGACATGGTTCATAAACTGTTTGCGAGAATATTTATCATAAGGATTCTAATAATGTAAAGAACCAACTGGTAATAATTATCTTCTAAGAGGGGGAGAACCAGGAAGTCACATTATATATTGTATCAAAAATCGATTCTCGTGACGTTACAGAGTAACTATAATTATCTACAACTAGAGAAAAAAAAAACAGAAAATAGAAAAGATGGGAAAACAATAACGAGCTATTTTCAAGTAAACATGAGGTGGTCTTTTGAATAATTTATTGATATTTTTAATCATCATAATGAACAGATATCATCTTGGGAACTGATTAAAACTAGGAAATATTAGATACGTGTTACACTCTAAGTTGGGCTTCCTCAGATATACACTCCTACAAAGTACCACATGAGACTGAACCCGAAAATTTTAGGTTTGACAGAGTACATCATACCAGTAAGCCGATAATATATATTTTCAGGATTATTCAATCTGGAATAGGATTTAATCTATATCTGGTATCATAAGTGGGTAATTGTTTAATTCTAACTAATTTCACAACTTACGCTTGATATCAATTTGTATTAAAATACTGTCTTCATAATATACTATACTGGACAAACTGCAGATTAATTAGCTTGTATGAGGTGTTCTGCTTTCATTCGTAAGAATTGTCGAACTGACATAAAACAACGACAAATTTATCTTGAATTTTCAACCGTATTTCAATTGATTTCAATTTTTTTAAATAAAAATCACGAACTGATCAAAGTAAGACAACCATTGAAAACTTAGACCGCCGTTTTATCTTAGTATGATTGATTTATCTTTAAAGTAATGAAATTTTTAAAAAAATTCAACAACATGAATATTAGATTTGCTTATCATTAATGTTATGATTATTATAATACTATGTTTATTGGTGCATAGATGCATAATTAATGTTACCGATAAAATTATAATGAAAGAAGAAATATAGATAAATCAGCGTAGAAAAATTTCTTCTTGATAGACTCCGGGCTTGAATAATTCAATCGTCAAGGCCTCTATAGAACACAAGTTATTGATTCGTGCTTCGCTTGAACTAATTTATTCGACTGTTATAGGTGATTTTGAAAGATAATTCTGATAAAGAAAAGTGATATGAATCAATGAGATTTTATTGTATTGCTGTGTTGGTTGTTTTGTAGTCACTTTTTGAAAATCAAAACAGATAATGTTCTGAGATGGATTTAGAAATCATTATTTATGTTGGGTCAATGTAACCTGCCCTATATATATATATATATATATATATATATATATATATATGCACTGGTACGGCCGAGAGTGGGGAGAGTCAACTCCACCTCTCGAAATGCTATCAAGTGGTCGCATGCATGCAACCACTTCCAGTGAAGTCCTACTCACTACCGTCTCACGACATTGCTGTTGTTTACGAAAATGAGAGGACGAAAAGCGAATGTCCGGCGCTTTAACTGGGTTGATGTACATGTAAGAACCAATTGTTGGTCACTGGCTACCGTGAGACCGCATCTCCTTACGTTGTTCCAACGCCTTGTGGATTAGACCTTTAGGTCAAAAGCTCGAAGTGTGACCCCCTAAGAAAACCACCTACTTCGGTTTGGGCACCCAGGCAGTATCCCAGCCCTCACATAAATTGAATGTTTTATGTGGCGCATATTTATTTGGTGCCTCTTTGTACCAACGTTTATATGTTTAAATAAATAAATAATCAATACTATTGTACAGGTTTAGTTTCTGGAATGGAAAATTTTCTTAGTTCAGTTGTCATAACGATGTAATGATTATTAAGAATTTTTATTCCTAGACCTTCGTCTACTGAATGTGTTTTGTTACATATTAATTTATTTCTTAGAAGAGTTAGAAGTATTTATCTTTGAGAATGAATTGAACAGAATAAGACAACCACAGAAACATTATTAACAGTTGTGTGTATAAAATAGTCTTCTGATGAAGAAAAGAGTCAATTCGAATGTATTTCAGTTTTATTTGAACCATCATTATTTAATTCTTCTTAGTAATGAGTAGTATTATCACTATTATTATTGTTACTACCGCAATTTTTGTAAGTTACATGACTCATTACTTATAATGATGAATTAATACTTTCATAATCAATATCAAACACCAGTCAAACATGTAAGTTACAAAAGACTTCATTTATTCCCCTTAATAAAAAAGTAAACAGATTAACATTTCATAAAAATGCCTACTTATAATAATCTTTTGTCTTTTCAAGTCGTGTCATTCATTTTCATATTCATTTCGTTATATATATAATGAAAGTATTGTCAGTTTTTATCGGATTAAAACTATACATTATTCTTTTTTTTATTGCCGACACTTGTCTTAGGTGAAGTACACTTTAGATTATTTACAAATAAGGGATAGGGAAGTTGTCAGCCGGGACACTCAATCAACTGAATAGACGTGTAATATTTTCAAATAACTGGCTATAATTTTTTTGAAAATATTCATTTATCTTATTAATTTACTTAACAGAATTTACTTATATATATGCGCCTATGTAAGTTATACAACAGTTATGCAATAATTGTTCTGTCAAGGAAAATAATCTTTAGATGAATATAATATTTTCAGAAGGGGTTTATGGAGATTTTAGAAATTTCACAGATTGAAATCATGAGTCAATTGAAGCTAGACCACTGCTGAGGAGTTCCATACTAGGACGAAACGGCCGTCCAGTGCTTCCAGATTTTCCATGGTGGTCTAGCTTCAATTGACTCATGATTTCAATCTGTGAATATAATATTTATAATAAATATTTGAATTTTCAGTATAAAATAGATCGAAGACGAATAAACTTGCTTTGCATGAGTTTTTTTTCTTTCTTGATCTCAGGTAAATATCGATCATGTAAATAGTAAGTAGCAACTAATTAGATTAAATGTTAAATCCCCTGCTGAGCACCTTGTATCAGATTTGTCAATAATAGTAATTAACTTATGGTCAATGTTTGTACTGCATTGCTTGGTTAATCTCGATCAATGATTATATTACGATTGTCGAAAAGTATACTCTTAAGATTGTACAGCTTAAGATAATTAAGCATTAATTTTAAGAAAACCAAAGAGATTTACTTTATGATCAAACAGAATGAAAACGATTTAGTAAAGAATTGGTAAATCTTGAGTGAATGACACTGCCTGAAAGAAACTTCTATTTAATGAACTGTCTTTATTTGCCTTATAATAGATGGTGTATTATTTGTTATCGTAATAAATTATCAATGGAATATCAAATCATATTGTAAATGACTTGAGTTTAATTACTCGTTGAGGACAATATAAAGACTCCTTATTAATCAGTGCTGGGATAGTAAGTCATTCATAATGGATAGCAACATATGATTTTTCTATGATATTATAATGTTTATCTGGAAATATATATGATGGACGAATGATTCTGCACCCGGAGTGAGACATGAAAGTTATGGGTTCACATTATTAAACAATCTGAAACTGGAATTAAACAGTCATTCAGTATTGACCAGTTTCTTCGTTTGTTATCCAGTTAATATGAGTACATTATGAAAATGACTTCCATAATGTTTTTATAAAAATTTATAAAATAAAAATGATTCACCTATTTAGTTAATGTTCACATGTGTATACTTCATTTGTAAAACTATCTAGTATATTATTACTATTTGGACATTTACCAGTAATATTACAGTCTAAAATTTAATAATTATTCATTAATCATAATTCCAGTTAGTTACTAGCATTGGAATCCATAAAGACCGCTTTGTTATACTTGATACTTATTAGCTGAACGTAGATACCGTCATTCCAATCTATTTGTTCAAATTGAAATTCGAACATAATATATATCACATCACGCTTTAGTTACCTAGCATTGTTTAATAAGCATGATATTCATTATTAGTAACAAGATTTAGTAATTCATTCGTTATTTATATCTAGAATTGGATTTGATCTAATTCTTAGATATTTGATTATTATTATTATTATTATTATTGGCTTTATTCAATATTATATGTTTGGTACAATATAGAATTCTCAGCACAAAGTATCCCAACAAGTTTCCTTATTTCTTGATCAACCCTTGCGATAAATATTGAGTGGTCCCCAGTTAGATGTTAGCAGTTCAGGAATCGACATCTGATTAGTCTATATTCTTTCCGATGCATATTACCAGTAACCACGATGTCTGTGATTGGGTTCTTTTGTAATTTGTACAACGAAATGTCGTGAACATTTCACAAACGCACCTGAATAGGTTGTGCGATCAAATGGCATAATGATGTGCTAAAACAAACAAGAAAACATATAACTTGTTAAAATATCCAAATGGCAGGAACAGGTAGCCCAGATATTTAAGCAGGCCGCCCTTCAATATATTCTCTTATATAAATTAAAGTTTTAGTGTTAACATTAATATTCGTAATGTATATGTATCCAACTGAGTGGTCTTAAATACAACTCAATATATATCCCGAAATCCACTGAAACTTATTTACTTACACTTGTTATTCCTCGTAGAGGAGCATAGGCTGCTCAGCAACAAAATCCATTGAAAACTAATATACAAAAAAATCTTATAAGATTTTATTTTATTAGCAATATTTCAGTACATTTATTCAAGAGGTGAATCCATCAACAATGAGTCAATACATTAATACCAAGAGGAAAGTATAAACCTTTATGAATAATCATAATAATATGTCATTCTTAAGCTTAATTAATTAGTAGCTTCATACTTTGATGACATGATAAAGTTATTGCATAACTTCGTTATTTTTTTTTATATAGAAAACAAAACAAGTAACTTGTTTACATACCTACAAATTGTAATTGTAATGTACTTCAGCACTAACACAAATATTATTACTTTAAAGAATATATATATAAATTATTTTTTCTGATGGAATTCCACTGAATACTTCATTTTAAGTACAAAAACTTGTAAAACATTTCAACTTTAACTTTTAAAAATGTCACATTTGAAACATTCAACAACAGCAACAGCAACAACAACAACACCAACACCAACAAAGATGCACAACATTCAATGAAGAATAGTTTATTTTAATTTGTATGACGGATAGCAACATAAATCATATGATTTATTGAAACTAGTCGGTTATTATTTGAAAGAGAACAATTATCTTAATGAGATAGTATAAGTGTATATTGAAATCTTTAAATAGATAGATAATAGAAAAAAATTTACTGTTTAATGCTCAAAGATTCTTCGATAGTAGATATAAGATGAAATTGTTTATAATAAAGAAGTGACAAATTTATAATAATCTTAATCATAAGTCATAAGCTGCCAATAGAATAAGTAAATATTAGTATATTATCTTTGTGATATTATGGAATAAATTTCGAGTAACAATAATTATTTATTGAAATTATGAACCAATTGGTGGTAGGCCACCATTGAAAATTTGGAAGCATTGAATAGCCTTTTCATCCTAGTATTGGACCATTCAGTAGTACGCGCCCACGACTTTGCACACAGCTCAAAGATTTTCCAATAGTAGGTGTAGTTATGTTTTAATGACATGACAAAAAAGTGACATTTTAATAATGTCAATCATAAGTTATGTAATAAATTTGTTCTTGTTATTTACGGATATCATTGTGTCTATCAACAATATATTCATGAGATTGACTTTCTAGTTCATGCTTTTATTACTTTATGAGTGTTAAAGTTTTAGAAGATTTCGATTAAGATTATGACAAAAAACAATGAATGACAATACGAAAAAACAGGAAACTCTACAATATCAATACTTCTCTTGTCTTGTAATGTCTCATACTTACTTACTTACGCCTGTTACTCCCAATAGAGCATAGGCCGCCGACCAGTATTCTCCAACTAACTCTGTTCTGGGCCTTCCTTTCCAGTTCTATCTAATTTTTGTTCATTTTCCTCATGTCTGTCTCCATTTCTCGACGTCTTGTGTTCTTTGGTCTCATAATGATGTACATTGGAATTTTCTCAAAATAGGAACAAGATGTTTTAAATAAATTCGTAAATGACCAAATACCATTACAAGATAATTTAATCTAATTACTCCAATCTGAAAATAACTAAAGTTTGGATATTTTACTATCCTTCGTTCTTTATATGTATAATAAATACTTGTGCTTATTATACTAAATAGTTATTCTTAGTGACTGATGTAGACTTAATAATATTTGAAGCTCATATATTGTACAGATAACATTGTAATTCGCCGGTCAATAAAAGTTTATCAGAAGGGGTTTGTGGAGATTTTAGAAATTTCACAGATTGAAATCATGAGTCAGTTGAAGCTAGATCACCATGAAAAGCCTAGAAGCACTGGACGGCCGTTTCGTCCTAGTACGGGACTCCCCAGCAGTGCGCACCCACGATCTCGCACCCCGCGAGACTCGAACCCAGGACCTACCAGTCTCGCGCCAGGCGCCTAACCAACTAGACCACTGAGCCGGCATCCAAGGGTGTTAATGTCTAAATCCAACCAATCCACGAAGTTGCGCCACCGTACACCATTGTCTTCGGTGAGCTGATACCTCATAACAGACCTGGCTGAACTCCACTGGTAACGGCTTCTCACTAGAATTCCAGCAGTGTCTCTTGAAGTCAGTCACTAGTGAGCAGATGATTATTATCAGAAGGGATTTGACAGTTAGATCGAAATCTTAGTTAAGTTATCGAAAATTCCTATTTTGTTACTTATAAAACAATCTAAATGAGTTTATTAATAGCCTTCGCTTGAAACTGATCTACAATTCAATTAATGTTATTCTAAATTAGTTTGAAGCTACCAATTTTGACAATTACTTGAAAAGGTAGTAGTATGCTAGTTGTCAAATAAATTGTTATCATTGACACTTTTATCAAGAAAACTTTAAATTCCATGAAACCATTACCAAAACGTTTAAACCTTAATTATAATAAAAGATCATGAATCGACTGAAGTTAGACATTCAGATTGTTGAATGCCGGTTCATTGGTCTGTAGATTAAGCGTTCGTGCACGAGATCTAAGATCGTGGATCCGAGTTATGCATGTGGGATCGTGCATGCACACTGTTGAGAAGTTCCATACTACGACGAAACGGTCATCCAATACTTTCAGGTTTCTTAATGGTAGTCTAACTTAGATTGACTCATGAATTCAACTGTTCTAATAACAGTAATGATAATAATAGTTACATCTCGTTAACAACCAATTATATTAATTATGTAGTATAATGGATGTGAATTAAATGTCTAAAGTTATGAGTTCCAGTTTGTAGCTTCAATGTAATCTTCCAAAATCTTTTGGTATGTAAGTATATGGATAAAATTAATTTATAAAATGACGAAACATTCATCTCATGAATATATACTTGTTTATTAAGTCATTTTGAGAAGATAAATATGAGTATTATAACAAATAACTAAACTCAATGGTTGAGATCATAAGTCAGTTGATGTTCTCAACCATTGAAATCACTATAATACCCACAAAACCCCTTCTATTATTAAATAACTAATCCCTTTAATAAATATGTATATAATATATTTATATAAATACATATTGAACTCAAACTGTAGACAAAAAAGAAACGTGATTCATTTACAGTTGATAGGGTATTGATAAAAAATAAAAAATGACTCAGTGTGATATGCCATTCATAATTTCAGACTGAATAGTATTTAATTGAATTGCACACTAAAACAAAAAGAAAAAGAGAAACAAATACACTCGACTAGGATATACATGCATATCTATATCAGATATCATGAATTCTATCACTTTAGACTGTACCCGAAATAATAAAAAGGAACCTAATAATCATCAGAATATTTTTTTTCTGTCTACAAATACATATGTATCAGTCACAAACAGACTACATCTAGATTTGTATTACATCAAAATGAAACAATAGAACAAATAAATGAATGCATGAATAAGTAAATAAATAGGTATCATTATATATATAACACACAAAATGGTTGAACAACACAAAAGCAACAATAAAAACAAAACAATAACATGATAACAATCAGGACATTTAGTAATTTGAATTCAATCATTTCATTTAAATAAGTGAAAGTAGGTGTTTTGATAAATCACTGTATGTATGAGGAGTCCCATACTAGGACGAAACGGTCGTACAATGCTTCCACGTTTTCCATGGTGGTCTAGCTTCAATTGACTCATGATTTCAATCTGTGATATAAGTTAATTATTATTATATATTTGTATACTCAAATTACGTACTTACTTACTTCCTTACTTACTCTGTTACTCCTAATGGAGTATAGGCTGCCGACCATCATTCTCCAATCAACTCCGTTCTGGCCCTTCCTTCATAGTTCTATCCATTTGTTCTTCATTCTTCTCATGTCTGTCTCCATTTCTCGGTGTAATGTATTCTTTCGTCTTCCTAGTCTCCTTCGACATTGAGGATTCCATGTGAGGGCTTGTGTTGTGACTCAGTTGAGTGATTTCCTCAATGTCTGTCCTATTCACTTGCAACGCCTCTTTCTGATTTCTTCCTCCACTGGAATCTAGTTTGTTCGTTCCCATAATAGGTTGTTGCTAATAGTGTCTGACCAACGGATCCGGAGTATTTTGCGTAGAGAACTGTTAAGTAACACATGTATCTTCAGGATGATGGTTTTCGTAGTTCTGCAGATTTCCGTCCCATACAGTAGAACTGTTTTTGACATTTGTATTGAAAATTGTGACTTTGGTGTTGGTTGACAATTGTTTTGAGACCCAGATGTTCGTCAGTTGTAAATATGCTGCTCTTGTTTTGCCAATTTGCGCCTTCATATCTGCATCAGATCCACCGTGTTCATACTCACATTAGTTTGATTGAAATAATTTTCAACTAGTAAGTAAAACAGTTTGAATCTCGCTTCACTTAATTATACTTTAGCAAACAATGAATAACATTGTCTTATGTCTGAGGTAGATCACCTGTCTCTACTTGACACGAACCTCAATCAAAAATTCAAAAATCACAACCCTATACTGATAAAGTATATAGGCTTTATGACTGATGCCCTTTGAATTTGAAAAATCTGTAGTTAGTAATTCTTATGCAATAAACGAATTATTTCATTATCTTTCATTAACCTGTAAAAATTACATTTTTTCACTACTGATTCCTACCTTGTCTACTTACGTGTTTATCATCGTGTTGATTTTAATGTCTTTCTCGTCCTATTTATTATCTTTTTCTGAGTTGTTGTGAAGTTTCACTTATTCAGTTATATATGCAAATCAAGTTTGTCTTTTATTTCACTAGCATTAATAATATTATCAGTTCAAGGCTTAAGGGGATGCTTTACCAAGAAAGTATAGTTCAACGATGATTTTTAATAAAATATCCAGATATATCAAGTTGAATTATGCTACGTGGTTGGAAACAACTTATGGACATTCTGAATAAATGTTTAGTACTATTTGATACTGTTCAAGTAGTGATTACTGAGTAGTATCTAATTCCATGTTTACTTAGAACTTAGTGCTGGATAAACAGCATTGGCCAAACATTTAACTGTACCAGTGTGGGCCAAACACAACCGAATCCGAGGCTGAAAATTGGTTTCTTCAAGATGGCAGATATATCTTAATGACTAGAGTCATCTAAGATGAATTTTAGATTCATCGATCCCTCTATATTGCATTTAAACATCTAACTTTGAAATATAACAAACACAATGTGAATTTCCTTTAAATCATTGATCACACTGTAACTTGATCGATAGAATCCGGTCATTATTAAGGATTAGGAGATATGGTACTTACCACTACTAAGCGGTTAATTTGGGTAGATTTAAAAGAAAGTCTGTGTTGTCCTATGATCAGAGAACCATCAATCTTCCACTTACGAGATTGATTATTTTATTAGTCAGACTGACAACTTCATTAGGCTACCACCAATTAGAATCGACTTTCAGCTTACATCATTTCAGTTTTGTCCCTCAGTTATAGTTTGGCTTATCTGAAACATTTATCAAAACTACTAAAACATTCAATCTTAATCATTGAGGTTCCCATGAATCTTTAATACAAAGATATCATTCACTACATTAAACAAATTGATGTCTAATCTTCAGTGGATAAACTAACATTGAATTTTCATATACTATTATGAGCTTAATTTAAATATTGTCTACAATTTGTCATCTTGTTTTTATTCATTTTAAAATCCATTTGTTTAAATTTTGAATGATCAAATAGAAAGTATCATTGTATAATGTTAACCACTAGTTTAGTTGATCACTTATTTAGTTAGTTAGTATTGTACTCATGAACATGTGTTCTGTTGTATCTTAGTGACAAGAGCAATAGGGATAGGTGAAATGAACAAGAAGGATAATATAGGGTGTAGAGAAGAAAAAGAAGAAGAATACAATTTATTATCAGTGCCGATAAAACAGTTAACTGTTCTTTGAATTTCAATTTCTGTTCATGTTGTATATATGTATATGTTGGCATGTAAATTCTTAGCTAGGTTTGCATAGAATCAGTATACAACTTTAAAAATTCTTCTGAGGTCTTGTAATAATAACTCTGCATATATATATATATATATGCTTAATTTTTCACACATCCGTTTGCTGACAAAAATGACAAGCAATATGATAAATACGCCGCTCAGCTTTTTCAATTATATAGACAAACATATGTATATATATATCTGCATACCAAAGTGTGTATCCATATTCTAATTAATAATTCCTTCCGTTTTACCTTTTCAAAGTAATATAATGTACTATTATTATTATTACCATTATTGTTATTGGTGTACTGTTAGACACCGACATATGAAATAGTGTTTAGACTAAAAATGATCAGTACAGATGGGATATGCCAAATCATTCACATAGATTTATTTTTGCATATTAATGTTACTTTCATTATTATTATTATTATTATTATTAAAGTGGATAAGAGGAGTGGAATAAGCTAAGACATGAAATGATTAAAAAAAGTATATATTAATACATAATTATTGATGAGACCAAGTAGAGATGAAATAAGAATACATGCTTATTGAGATCATACATTTAGACAGATAGTAAAAGTATATATAGTGTACAATTGATGACGATGATGATGATGATGAGGATAATGATAGTGAAGGTTGATTAGTTAGTTAGTTGGTTTGTTGATTAACTGGGTGGTTGGTTGGTTTGTTGGTAAAGGAAAAAAAATATAATTAGTCTTTTAAAGTAGGTTAGTTCGCATTTCCGGGCTTCCAGTGGAATTAGACAATTTCTCTTTATACTATTCAAGATTTTCTTTTCATTTGTCATGATTTAAAAGTTGATAAAATCTTTATATGAAGTCTTGATGGGCTTCTTTTTTCTATTATTTTACTTATAGTCTTATTTAAATTTATTCTTTTTTTAATTGAATAGTAATAATGATACGAATTTCAAGACATTTACTTTGTAGGAAGTATAATGATATTTCTATTAATTGTTAATAACTTACAAAAGCGAGAAATTAAAGGGAACAAATTATAGAGAAAACAAGACTATATAGACGTTGGCTAGTTGCAAACTTTATTTTATTAATTTTGATTATGAGGGTTGGTTAGTTAGTTAGTTGATAGAGTAGTAACCTAATGGTTATAAGGTTTAGCTATCATCAGCCAAGTTGCAGGTTTAAGCCACGCTCACTCTGTAGGGAACGGGAATATGATGGGTGGGGACAACTAAATATATTTTGCTACAACATTACAGAATGTCTTGGTAAAATCTGGGAACCATAAAGTAAGTGATACTTCATTTGCAAAATAAACATCAATTTTCTCAGACTTGACTGTTCCTTCGTTTTCATACTAATCATTCTCTGTTCTCGTTGTTCTCTCTTCAATTTTCTTAACTTTCTTCCACCAGGCATTTCACTTTCGATTGGTGATACATACTATTTATATTTGTCAACATCAATTTGAGGAACCGAGTAGTATCTCTATCCTTCCTACCTAGAGTGTAAATAGATGCAAAATATATGAATCTGTGTATTGTAAGTGAACAGATAAGAATATTAATTTGATCATTCCAGGTACTTTCAGTGATGATTAGTGAATAATCAAGGAGGATATACTATAACAGAATAGTATTATATTATGAATTTCAAAGAGATATATGTTCAGTTGGTCTGTGGGGTATAGTAGTATCTTAACCAGATAAATAACCAGGCCATTCTATTTATACAGTCTATTTGTTTAAGCATTAAGCTTATTAATTGAATCAGTTGAATTGTTTAAGTCTTTTACACTAAAAATTGATAGATAAAACAATATAGTTCATTAGTAGGCTATAAGCGAAAAACTTATAATAGACACACTATAAATAAGTATATTATACCACTTCTCTTCATTCATAGGAATTGAACAACATTTTAAATGAATATAAACTTTTAGTTTATTGGATTTATAAGATATTAGAAATGATTGTCTACTTATTTATGATGTAACAAAGGGGATTATTTTAAAACACTAATATATGAACGAAGAATATTCTCAAATTTACTTGATGGTGTTTTACTTGTATCTTCCCATTGTTATTTAGGACTGCAATTGATCAGTCTCATGTTGGCATATGTGATGCCTGTGGGGATTGCCTCGATATAGGCTTAAGTCACAAGCATTTTAAGCAAAGATGGATAGCAGTAGAGTCCACGACGCGCTTTTCGTCCTAGTTGGGACTCGTCATCTGGATGTACCCGCATCTGTGTTGATGTTCACTCTAGAGCTCGAACCTAGTACTGCTCGATTCAAACACCATCACGTTATTCACTTTGAAGAGAACGGTACTTTATTGCTTATTCCTTCAGAATGTTTTAAATTTGGCCTACCCTCATCATTTTCATATTGTACTTCGACTTCTCTAATGTTATTTTTGTCAGTAAACGTTGAGGATAAGAGAAATTCAATCAGAAATGAGCAAAATTCTTCAAGATTAATAAGCATATATTGAGATTTAGAATACTACCCACTTAATAAAGTTGATTAGACTTAACGACGAAAACACCATAAAATACTAGAGTCTATGTTTAAAACTACGTGCTACAGATTAGAACTTAGAGTTAGGATTACGTTACATTTCGACCTAACTTACTACCTTTAATCCTAAATCTTAATCAAAATTCAAACCCCTTAGACTCAGCATCTTAACACTAAATCTTATGTCATGAATCACAATTCCTAGGTCTAAATCCTAATCCAACTATTAGTTATTACTCATTCATTCTTGACTATTTTCTAATTGGCTAATTATGAACAAGAATTTTTCAATAAAATTTAAACATTCTTGATTGAAATCATGAATGCTAGACAACGCTAGACCACCATTGAAAATTTGGAAACACTGGAGGGCCGATTCGTCCTAGCAGTGCAAACCCACGAACTTGCACATAGGATTCGAATCTATGTTATTCGATCTCGCGTGTAATCACTTACATTCGACCTTATTCTTAATATTTTACCATTCGATTAATTTCTTCTAATACAAAATATATTCCTTTAACCAGATTCTTACTGTTGATATCAGTATTATAATATTATTTATGAATTGATTGTAATCTATCTTCAAGACATCATGTTATTGACAATGTCCATTCACGTAATAGAAATTTAATTACTTTTTATTTAGTTTCTTTTACTTACTTACTAACTTACTCCTGTTACTCCTAATGGAGTATAGGCTGCCGACCATCATTCTCCAACCAACTCCGTTCTGGCCCTTCCTTCATAGTTCTATCCATTTGTTCTTCATTCTTCTCATGTCTGTCTCCATTTCTCGGTGTAATGTATTCTTTCGTCTTCCTAGTCTCCTTCGACATTGAGGATTCCATGTGAGGGCTTGTGTTGTGACTCAGTTGAGTGCTTTCCTCAATGTCTGTCCTATTCACTTGCAACGCCTCTTTCTGATTTCTTCCTCCACTGGAATCTAGTTTGTTCTCTCCCATAATAGGTTGTTGCTAATAGCGTTTGACCAACGGATCCGGAGTATTTTGCGTAGAGAACTGTTAATAAACACTTGTATCCTCTGGATGATGGTTTTTGTAGTTCTGCAGATTTCCGTCCCATACAGTAGAACTATCTTGATATTTGTATTGAAAATTGTGACTTTGGTGTTGGTTGACAATTGTTTTGAGTTCCAGAATTTAGTTTCCTTTAGCTTAATAATAATAATAATAATAATAATAGTTCAGTTAATTAAAACATTGTTATTCCATAAATCATACAACTATTTTGATAGACATTTTATGTTTACTAATACTTCCTTTTAATCTCTTCTGTTTTTCTATTTGTATTGTGTTATTTTCCATTTCATAACTTTAAATATTAAAACTTGAATAACAACCTATACAAGTGCCTCAGTTACTGTTTATCAACACAACTCTTTTTTAAATTCACTTGGTGTTGTTTTACTTGTATCGTTCGATTGTTATTTAGGACTGTAATTGATCAGTCTCATGTTGGCATATGTTAATCCTGTGCGGATCGCCTCGATATAGACTTAAGTCACAAGCTTTTTAAATTCAACTCTTTTTAGTATTATGGTAATAAAATATTTGTAAATAGAGAATAAGAATTTGTCAATTTATTATAATTGATCTTTGTGATATGAGTGTTTATCGTTAGAAATGTTTAATTAAACTGATTGTTAGCAAAGATGGTTAATAGCTAGTAATGGAATTCAGGACGCTAATTTCGTCCTATTCCACTGCTAGCCACTATTCATCTTTGCTTATAATGCTTGTGAATTATGACAATATCAAAGTAATAGGCACAGTATGTATATATGACTATAAGAGACTGATCAATGACAGTTCTAAATAACAATGGAAAGATTCAAGTAAACAATCGAAGTAAAACAATACCAAGTGAATTTAAAACTGATTTTTAGCTTATTGTTTATGAATTACCTCTGTCATTTGATTAGTTTAATAGGTAATTTCACACTTCGTATATATATATAGTTAGTGTTTTATTAACTAATCGATAAGTATAGATAATATGATGAATAGGTATGGTAATAAGTTTCGCTGAACATGGATATTATCATGAGAATAAACAGTTATTCTTCTTCTCCCTATTACAAAATTTTAATTCCAAACAACCTTAGACTTTTTAATTCTTGTGTAAAGCATATTATCAGTTGGTCAGTGAATTGAAGTTCTTAACTAGTCAGTTGTACTATCTATAGATATCTGAACCACTGAGTTAGTATATTATACTTTTCATTTTTTACAGACTAGGGTTGCAAATCACTAGATTAAACATAGTTCTCATATACTAAATATATATCATAATTTGATTAGCTGAGTATCGTTTTCATATATTACTTAGTAGGTATAGATAAGGATACTGTAAATGGGTCAAACCATTTTATTTTACTTATCTGATATTTATATTACTGTGCTAAACTGAAAAATATCAAAATGGAACATAATAGAGCAGTGTCTTTATCCTTCTAGTCACCATAAGCAGTAAAAAAATGGACACAAGTTTTTAATACACCTAAAAGTATGAATTCATTCACCATGATTATTTAAATCTTGCTATTGTTGATGTCAAGGACTACAACTGGTCAGTTTCTTTTGAAATATGTGTACCATAAGTGAATAACGTTGATATTCTTGTGAATTCATTAGCAGAGTTGAACAGTAGCTAATAGTGGAATACAGTATTCATATACGCTAAAAGGAACCTATTAATCACAATCCTAAATATCGACAACAGAAAAGTTCAAAAAATCTTTATAAATGAATTTAAATTCATCTGCATTGCATAAATGAGTAGCTAGGTGGACTCACTGTCGCAGTGGATAACGCGTTCGCCAACTGAAGTTGGCGAATCTTCAGTAGAAAAAAGCCTTATCCTGGATTGCATTACAAGTTACTATCCAATTCTACTTTAAATACTTAAAAGCCTGTTTTATGAATAAAAAAAAACAAGTGTGGGAGATAAAATATTTAAAAAAAGTCGAGAAATACCGTGCACCGTTACTATGCATAAATAGGTTTAGGAACATTATCTCTCATTTCCTTAAAATGTAACTTGTTTTTACGCAGCGTAATATTTAGAATGGTGTAATTCTTAATGTTTATGCATTTAAACAAACAAACAGTGATACACACAAACACCTTGTAAATAGGCGTTTTTTTTATTTTATAGTGTATTAGACATAAAAATTTTTAGGTATTTATTTTACAGGAAGTACTCATAGTTATTTGTAAGTTAGTGACCAATTTTCTTGTTTTCTGTTATTTTTAACTAAAATATTAACGCAGAAATTGATGTAGAACACTCAGTTTTGTTCAGTCTTCAAGTTTTTTTTCTAAAAAGAAATAGTGTATATCATACTTACGATATTATGATGGTTTGACATACCATTTTTTTCAGTAGTTGAATTCATGAGTCAATTAAAGCTAGACCACCATCGAAAACCTAGAAGCACTGGACGGTCGTTTCATTCTATTTTGGAACTCTTCAGCAGTGCTCATTCACAATCCCGCTCACGGGATTCGAGCCTAGGACCTATCGGTTTCGCATGCGAACGCTTAACCTTGAGACCACTGATCCAGCATCCAACAGTGTTAATGTCTAACTTCAATTATTCTTTATTAATTATTGCTTTATATTAAGTGAATTAATTTTAAAAAATAATTGGTCACAAGTTAATTCTTGTTTAATTTTTTTTCTGGACAAAATATTTGTTTGACCGCCTATTAATCAAAACACATTTAAACAATAACTACTCAGATACAGTCTGTTAGTCGAAATAATATGTAAATCATATTAAATAACTAAAGTGGCTTATTGCTTAAGTTTTTCGAATATTAGCTATTAAGTCAAGAGTTTGAAATCTATCCCAACAACTTTAGTTTAGGTGACCGGGTAGTATTATTAGCCTTGATAATTTTAGTATGGCCCAGATCTAAGTCATCTATTAAATGATTAAATCAAAAGTTTAAAAATGTCATGAATATATGTATTAGTATGCATGTACTGTAGATAGAATGTATGTATACATTAACCTCAAACTCAGATATTATTATTGGTGTTTTGATCGGTTGAAATATTAATGGTTAACTTTGTTTTTCAATGTTTAACCAAGGTTCATTTTACCTGTAGAGAAAATAAAATAAATCAAATTGAACGTTTCCCCTACCAAAGCATCAGCAACTGTGAATACCAAAACTTGATTTTCAAATACTCACAATTATAAGTTGTATCATTTAAGACTATCTCAGATTGTAAAGACAAATGATAAATATACAATTATTTTTAGTTTAACAGTAATAAATACTGAACTCCACCTGTAGCTCTTCCAGAGTTACTCCCGGTCCCAAGCCCGGGTAAAAGAGGAGGGTTGGGCATGGGATAAGCGACCACATCACATAGGAAACTAACTCGCTAAAAAAATGCTAACCAGAAAAAAATACTTCAAACCATTTAAACTCTGTCCTGGGAGTTAGGTCTTCATTTGAGAAGAACTATGACGCCTGATGACGAAAACTGAGTTCCTTCAGAAGTCACGAGGTCGATGCCCCTTCTAACAACCAGAGCAACAATTTTTATAGGTACATAGAACATCCGGACAATGTGGGACGAGTAATAAATATTCAAACAGTTCTAGTTGATTTTAATTCAGTGTAATTTGTGTAATCTGTGAAACTAGCTAATTAGTAAATTTTCTATCTAAAATTCCCAACGGTTACACAATGATGATGAACCTAACAGTTTTTTCGAATGTATAAAAGTGTAGTTTTTATTTGAATATGACAAGTGAATTTCACTTAATCTTTGAAATAAGTTGAAACCTATCTATAATGAAAAAAGAAACCAAATGTTAGGAGATATAAAACATTGAAACATCTTAAGCCATATCAAAGGAATAAATGTCATTCGAATGGCTGTTTGAGTTGAGAACTAATAACAGGAGTTTCTAACTAGACAGATATTTAGTTTTGTTTTCGAAATTCATCCACCAATAATCAACTATTTTATTGGTTTACATCATGGACCAACCCTAGAGAATCACTGAAAACCAGAAAGGGTTGGAAGCTATGATCATTGGAATTCAGCCATATTGGATGTGAGGCAGTCACCCAACATTGGTGCCGAAAGGTGTTTATGCGATGTTATTTATCAGTTTGAGTCAGAATTAATATATACTGAATGTCAACTCAGTGGTTTAAAAAATAAACACTATCGTAATTCCCTGTGTTCAACTGCCGTCGTGGTCTCATATGCACACAATTGGGGAGTCCTATACTAAGACGAAAGAACTGCCAAGTGCCTTTTGGTATTTAGTGACTTAGTTATTAAATTTAATCCATGATATAAACTACAAAATAAAACAATCTCTACAACTTTTACTGATTCATCTTTCTATCAATCGGACCAATTTCTTTGTTTTGTAGCTTCAATTAATATCACTATAATTTTTATTTTTAAGATTGAATGTATGAATGAAGGTTATTTAGTTCAGAGTTCATTTTCAAATATGAAGTGATAACAAAGAATCATTAACTATTAAGAACAATTAAATAAGTAATTTTAATAGTTGAATTTATGAGTCGATCTAAGCTGGACTACCATTGTAAACCTAGAAGTACTGAGTGGCTGTTTCGACCTAACATGGGACTCCTCAGTAGTATACATCCACGGTCTAGCTTAGATCGACTCATGGATTTAACTAATAAAATTTTGACAATGAAATAAGTGTTTCACTTAGATTTGTAACTCTTCAGAAGTGTTCAAAGGCAAACATTCCTAGTGGTCTAGGAATGGTTTTATTTTCTCTTTTCAGGAAAATATCAGTAGCAAAATATAGAGCATAAGTTATATTTTACTTATCTCTTATCATTATACATCTAATCTTTATCAGTCTATCTCTCATTTCTTCGTTCAGTTTTTACAGAACATTCCAAATTAATTATCATCAATTAGTCATTATTGTAATAAGAACATTCCACCAGTTAAATTTGTCTATATAATATTTGACAATAATAATCAGGTTTTTCTCAACTGAATATTAAGACACAAAAAACAACAACTACGAATTGTACTCATTTTGGGAAAATATGTGGTATATATATGATGTACAATGTTGTGTACATCCGTAGTGTTTTTCTTTTAGAAATGATTAATTAAATTATATACAATGTTATCTTTCGGAATTTTAACCTCTTAACTATTCATCTAATCGTTCAAACTAATGATAATATTTGATTAACCATCTGTATCAATGGTATTTATGTTTAGCTAGATGTGAATGTAAGTGTATGTTTCCATATGTCTATTAGTTTGCTTAAATCATTGATAGCTTCAATGTTTTGAATAGTATTTCTGATAATATTAGTAGTAATAGTAGTATAAGTAGTGGTAGAAGTAGTAGTAGTTCAGTGAACGGGAACACGGGTGGGGACAAACGAATGTATCTTAATACAATATTACAAAATATTTTGTTAAATTCTGAGAACCATACAGTAAATACTTTATTTGCAAAATGTCAATCAACTGTCTCAGACTTAACTGTTCTTTCGTTTCCACACCAATCATTCTTTGTTCTTGTTCTCTTCTCTTCAATCTTCTTAACCTTCTTTCCCCAGGTATTCCCTTTCCAACTAGGTGATACATATTACTTATATCTGCCAATACCAATAGCACACACCATAATAATACCAAAGTGAGTAGTATCATTTCTACTGTCTGGTGGTATTTAAAAAGACGAATTTAAAGAAAAATCGCGATTCAAATTGAATTTTAATGAGCGGAAACTAAGTAACTTATTAATGTATTCACGGTGCTTATTATTATTTTTATTAATAGCAAGTAGATGATGATGATGATGTCCGGTTGACGTAATTGATGCTGAAGGTGATTGAGATGAGGATTATTAGGGAGGGGGATAGTAATTTATTAATGAACATCATTTCAACTCAAATCGAGGAAAAAAGCTTTAATAGTTTATTTTCTCACAGATTTTTTGATTTCATTCATATGTTTTTGGTTAATAACCGGATATAATGACGTACATTTGAGAATGAATAGTTATAACGAGTGTCACTAGTTATGTATATAATAACAATAATAATAATCATCATCATAGTATTAGACCAAGGAAATGATTTAAAACGATGTCAACGGCGTCATTAAAAATAAAATGAACACAAATATTTCACAAGTTGAGATTACTGAATTATTGAACTATATGTATTCATGATTATACACCTATGTGTACTCTCCACTCACTCACTCACTCACTCACTCACACACACACACACTCTATCTCCCTAGTTAAGTATATGTGTGTTGAGAAGTTATCTACCTTGAAACATTATCACAAGTTAATTTATTCTTTACTAACTACATTTTTATTTTCTACACATAAACACATTTGTAATTCAATCAATCAATCAATTTTCAATCAAAATATTAAAAAAAAATAGGCACTGTTTACTCATCTTCATTTGCTTTTTGTTCCACTCATTTTGTTCTCAACATCATCATTTGTAAAAATGTAAATTTATTTTTTTTTATTTTTTTTATTTTTTTCTAAACATTGGCTATAATTTACTAAATTATTGTCTTAGAGACAGGAAATGAGTACTTACCGTAACAATATTGGTGTTCGTCAATTGTTTTTTTTCTTTGCTTCTATTTTATAAATATCTATACTTAAATATGTGTACTTACATATACTACTTACATACATGGAAATACATAAATATACTTAGTAATAAAGACAATTATTCACTCAGTTCATGTTTATTGTTGTATTATTTTCATGAATAAAAGAAACAGGAAAAGACATTTAATATTGTTCTATTCTCCATTTAATTATGTATTATAGTTCATTTAAGTTTGATTCATCTATTAAATTATTCTTGTTAGAATCAACCGTATGAATAAGAACTTATCAACTAATATGACGTCAATGTTAAAAATCGTTACTATTAGGCATGGAAATCTATTGCTTTGAGAACATTTCATGAATACATTTTATATGTATCTGCATAGAATGCAGTTTTTGGTATATATATGTGAGAATATACTGTTATATTATGTTATTAAAAATGTAACTTTTATTCGGAATTTTATAAATATTTGACCTTTTTGCTATTAGTATACTCATTTAATAACTCTAGATACAACGAATCAGTCATGGATTGGAATCGATGAAGTTTTATGTACCCATATAACAACATTAAATCCAGCAATTATTGTCACTTGGATTTTATTACTTAAAGTACAAGAAGATTTTGATTCAATTTTATCAGTACCAACGATTAGACAAAAATATAATAGTTACTATCAAGTTATTTATTAGCATTAATCCCAGGAATCTTCATACATTATACCAGTGTAAGGACATATGATAATCAACATTTTATGTTGTTTCCTTTTTTAAGAAAGCTGACCTCTTTTGGGTATTTTCTGTGAGGTTAAAGATCACTGAGGAACTTCTCTTTCACATGCTGAAAGATAGTATCGAAAGTGGAATGTAAAGAATGACCAGAGGCTCGTGAACTTTTTTTGTATACATGAGTGTGTTTTTCTTAATCACTTACGTATATTTGATCATGTATACATAGTACATATATTCACCCACGTATCAGCTTATAAAAAGATTTCGGCAATTAACCTTGATGATAGGATATGCCACAGGTATTCTATAAAGTCCATCAAAACAAAAAACCAAAGAAAGCGATTTCGTGGATGGTTTGATTATAAAATCCAGTTTCTAGGGTTCATGCTTTGCTATTCACTATGTACTAAAAAAGATCATATGTGGATATTCGCATCTTCGTATTGGTGAATTTTCATCGAATTGTGCGGAACAGAGAATGAGACTCTACCGTGTGAATTCTACTTATTTGGAAATAAAATCTGTAGACTTATCCAGATCTTGTGAAAGAAAACCAGAAGTAAAACTTCACATACTTTCGAAGAACATTTTATTGCTAGAAGTAAATGAGATTACTGAAAAATTACCTGACGGTTGTTATATCATTTTACCGATCAAATGAAGTCTTTACTTAGTATTTCTGCTATAATTGCATTTTGTAAAATACACTCTCATTCTTGCTATCACTAATATGTGCTTTGGGGTCATATATTAACCATCACTTTACACACGATATTATTCTTGAGTCTCCTTATACTTAGTCTTTTCTTTTACTACTGATGCTGTTACTGCTTCAACTATTCTGAAATTTATCTTCATCGCTTTATTTCACTGCACTAAAGAGGTATAGCAACTTGAATCTATTGATATGTATTAGGTTCTACGTTACATATGACTAACTGATTGACTAACTTGAATCCAATGGTTTTAAATCACTCAATCTCAAGATCTAATCAGATTAAAATTACCACAGTAAGTGTACAAAAGTTGAAATATTTTCCTAATATATATATCCATATGAGTTTAACTTGTTGTTCTTCTAATAACCAGAATTGTTATTGTTTGCACAAAACAGTATAAGTTGGTATTATATTTAAAGATAACCACCAATACTGAAATTTACAATACGTATTTTATCCTATTTTAGACATAACAGTTGAATATACATACACCTCAATGTTAAGGTTCACATTAAAACTCAAACCCAATACTCATCACTTTGAATATGAAAAACATCAGCCACTAAGCTATTAAATCATTAGAACTACTAAGAAGATCTTGAATTATACTATTTACCATTTAGTAAAGATATCATTAACCTATTACTACGGGTAATATATCAAAGAATCTACCTAATGAAACCTAATGTCACCTGACATTAATGAAACCCAGTCTTCAACAACAGAAGATTACGAATCCTTACAGATGAAAATAATAATAAAACATATTAACAGAATATAATTTATTTTATAGATCAAAAACCAATCATTTTCATTTCTTGTGTTTTACCCAACAACAACAAAAAAACCCAGCGTCGGTGTTTTCTTTCATATACAAATCTGTTTTCTTCCCTTGAACGTGTATTTATGAATAATTCTTGTATTCTTTTCTTCTAAAAAAGTACTTGTTTTAACCAAATATACTAATAAATCACCATCCATACTAGTAACTACAATAATAATTTTTCATTATTATTATTAGTACTATCAGTATTATTATCATTATCAGTGTTGTTAAGTAGTATTCAGTAAGGTTAGACAAGAATTATCATTTGTGTGTTTAGGCTGATTAAAGAAAAGTACGAGTAATTCATTGACATGGGAAATTAGACTTTTATTAGTATTAAACTGATGATGAATATTTTTTCCCCTTTTTTTCCCTATTGAATGTGTTTACACTTGAATAATATACACTCTTGTTGTACACATATATATATATGGATATATACCAACATTTGTAATATACACTATTAGGTAATATAGTTTACAGAAAATAGATTACGTTTTCCAGGTATTTTCTTTATTATAAATATTGTTTTTACATCACTTAAGGTAAACTATTCATTTAGATACTATTTCTATTAATAAGATAATAATACGAAATATTGCTGGCATCTGCTGAGGTCACTGGGTAAGTAATAGTGAGGTTAGACGTAGGGTATTAGGGAATGATGGTAAATCAGTTGATGAGGTTGTGAATCTTCATCGACTGAGATGGTTGGGCCACATGTTACGTATGCCTGAACACCGAATACCACTTCATCTCTTTCTTTCTACGAATTAATTCTTTCTTCCTGTACTATATCCTTATTGCAATCATTCTTTTATATATTACCACCTCTGAATTAACTACTTTTATATATCCGGTGTCCATGAGGTATGGCAACTTGGACCGATGCATATATGTGCCTGGTCCTACGTTGTAGCTGACTGACTGACTGAGATAATAATACATGTAATTTTTGATAGAAATTTTGAAGAACTGTTCATCATTCCTTCTATGGTAGATTTAAATTAGACTTGCAATTATAATTAATTGTACAATCCACTTTTGAATATTCTATCCTATTGGCCAAATATCCTAGAATCTATTCTATCTTTGATGATATAAATACAACAGTTATCAAAAAATAGATATTAATACCAAGGTTTCACTTGATAGTTTCAAATGAATTGGGCATTATGTAGAGAGTACTATTTAAACTTGTATAGGGTTGTGGAGATTATTAAGTTTTTGATTGAGATCATGAACCGATTAATGTTAGACCGCCTTTGGAAACCTGGAAGCACTAGACGGCCGTTTCGCCTATTGTGGGACTCCTCAGCAGTGCGCATCCACGATCCTTCTGGTGGGATTCGAACCCAGGGCCTCCAGTCTAGCGCGCGGACGCTTAACCTACTGGATCACTGGGCGGGCATCCAACGGTGATAGTGTCTAACCTCAACCAATCCATGAAATTGCGCTACAATCTTCCATTGTACTGAGGTAGATACCTGTCTCTACCCGACATAGATTAGCTCCACTGGTCACGGCTTCTCACTAGAACTTGTGTTAATTTAATTTCGATTATTTATTTATTGTGAAGAAACGGTTTACATTAAGTCACGAAACGTCAGAAATACAATTTTTCTATTGATTGGGATATAACAAAAATAGTTGGTTAGGCGCTTGACGCGAGACTGATAGGTCCTGGGTTCGAATCCCGCGAGGTGGGGTCGTGGATGCGCACTGCTGAGGAGTTCCACGATGGGACGAAACGGCCGTCCAGTGTTTCCAGGTTTTCCATGGTGGTATAGTTTCAGTTTGCCATGATCTCAACTCTTGAAAAATATATTTATTATTATTAATTATCAAAAATCTTTGATTGTTAATAGAAAGAAGTGATTTCTCCACTTCTTATGACTCAGATTTATTATAAGAATTTCTTGATCCTATAAAAAGATCAAATAATTTAATTATACTAAAATCTATGAATTGAAATACAAAGATTGTGTTGTTTTTGTAGGAAAAAAAGGTTAAATAGATGAATGTAAATCATATAGATTGATGGCTATGGTTAGTTCAAAGTAAGATTGATCTAAATTTTGAGGATCTGGTTTTATTTATTTCAGTTAATGTAATTGGACAGAATAAGAAAAGAAAAATATGATATGTATATTAGATAATTAGATTGAAGATTTTTACAAGAGATCAGAACTTCAATGCTTCAAAAAATGATTGAATTTGAAAAGACAAACAGCTAGATTACGATTCGATAGTTAAATGGTATTGATTTTATGGAATCATCTAAACTTTATATGTATAATGTATGAGCCCTGTACACTACTGACGAACCATGGATTGAGACAAAACAGACATTTATTGCCTACCGGTTTTAATGAATTTTTCAACTGTTTATTTTGAATAACAGAATTGCTTATCTAGAACTCCATGTGTAATCTAAATAAGGATCATTAGATTCCCTTGGTACATTTATAGTTCTGAGTAGATATAACACGATTCTCGTCTTTCAACTTCAGTCAAATCATGGTCCAATGCAAACATCAATGAATGTATGTGACTGTTTCACTCATAAATATAGTTAATTCAACGGTTTATGAAACAAATTAAAAAGTTTTCAACACTAAGATGATCTTTGGTTATTTGAAGTTGCAGTTTGTAAAGGTTTTGTGACATTTTTTTAAACTCCCTTGAATTACCCAAATAAATAAATGTATTCTATTCAAGTTCTCTCATTTTATCTTTTTTTTACAGTTTTTTGGACTAGTGAACATTGTACATAACATAAAAAAGATGAGGAATATTGATAGTTGTGGAAAAGGATACTAGAAACGCTGTGTCCTCCGCCGACTTTGATCCGTTATCATTCACACTACTAAACTATCCAGGTCAAATTACAAAACGTATTCAAAATAACTCCAAATTGGTTTCCCTTAAAAAAAATCTGATTAGAACTCCTGACCTACGGAATTAAACAAGCTACGGTTAGTGATGTTTGATATTTAACGATATTATAATATTTGATAATGATGCATTGAATATTGTGAAAACCTATAAACCTCTGACTACTGGTCATATAGTTCAGAGCTAACCAACTCTCTGGTAGAATGTAAAGCTATAAATTGAAATTCTGGCAAATTGATTCTTTACTAGCTTTTATAATGTCGTAAAAAATATTATGTTACCACTAATTAATTCAATATTAACTGCCTAATTCAGTTATTTATTCCATGAATATGCATAATTGCTATTGTCATAAATCTGGCAATGAATTTCCAATTTAGCGATAATGCCAAACTAAATGTACTTCTTGAATAGTTGTTAAAAACCTACTGAATATTACAGAGTACTGTATAGTTTTTATGAACAATATAAATTAGGGGTAACAGTGGAATCTAGGATCCAGGTTTCATACTATTTCAGTCAGGTCAACTGGATTTATCTACCCCATAGTATCGATATTCACACTAAGACTCAAATTCAGTACTTTTGTTTTCAAACGTTGAACGCGTTGCCTACCAGGCTATTTAGTTCATATAGCCACTCACTTGTGTATCTGGTATAATCGATACTGGCATTCAGGTGTATCCAACTGGCAAGTCCCAAATACGACAAAACACTGCAAGCTATAATCCATATCTTCTAAGAAAACATATAATAAAATGTCTAATGTCAAAACAATCTGGACAGGATATGTATGCCAACCAAGATTGATGAAGATTCAATCAAGATTATCAATCACAGGATAGTTCAAATACTTTTAAATAATGTTTTATGTATTAAATATCTATTTTATAGTGATCTCAAACTTCAATGAATTTAATTCCATAGTTTCTATATTATTTGTGGTACTAGTAGTAGTAGCAAGGGGTATGAACTTATGGAAAAGTTCCAAATAAAGATGAAACAGTCATTGAATAATTTATTGATTTATCAATTGACCATGATAAAACTATTTGACATGATCATAATGTTATCTTTTGTTTTCGTTTTACTGTTGAATTAGTTCAATATTATATTCATGAAGGGATTCATTACTGATCTTATCCATTATGATAAATTCTTTTATTTTTTTTGTTTTCTAGTAAAATGAGTCATATAAGTAAATTTCCATTTGTTTAATAATTGAGAAAAAAGGAAAGAAGAAACTTTATTGTATCTAGTACAATTGATTTGTGTTGATGTACGTGGTCTCTTTATTTAGGCATAACAGAATAGAATTAATGATTGACCACAATTACTTACTATATATATATATATATATATATATATATATATATATATATATATATATATATATATACACCTCTTCTCGTTACTTTTTATACCATCTACTCTTCTTTGTCTAATTCAGTAGTAATATACTTACTTGTCTACTATTCACTTACATTACATTGAACTAAACTAAATATCAGTAGTATTATTCTTTTTTGTAAAAGAAAAGTGTATTACAATGTAGAACGATAAAGGAAGGGATGTAAGTATCAAAATATTCCTCTCTTTTTTGTTAGAAAAAAAACGCAACTTCGTAGTGAATCAATGATGAATTAGAAAAGAAAAAACAAACAATACTTGATTGACATTTTTTTTGTGTCTGTGTCCATTTCCATTACAATAGAGTTACTTTTATTTATTTGTTTGTTTCATCGAACAAACAATACAAATCTAGTAAATGAAAGCAATAGATTCCAAAAGATTAAGCCAAAGATGACACTGTCTATACATTTTAGTGAATTTTTTTTAATATGATTAGGAAAATAGGAGAAACTGTGAGAGAGAGAGAGGGGGGGAGAACGGGGGAGGGTGCAAAGTACGAAAGGGGACAACAAATATGCCCTATTCAGATTTCTTTGCAATTTTTAATCATAAAAAAATAATAATAAGTAAACAAAGTTTCATAAGAAGTTGAGTCATCTTTTGAATACTTTTTTTTAAGTAAATAATAAATAGTCCACAGGTGGATATTTTACAATCACTATGCATTTGTCATTATATAAGGGTGATATACAAAAATTATTCGAATGGATACAATAAATGATTAGTTCACTTTTATCTTCAAAATAACTCAGACTTAATCATGCTAGTGAGGATTGTAAGAGATGAGAATATTTGTGTACCTGTATGCATTTGTCGCATAAACAAATCTTTATTGAATAGTCTAAAAGTATAATGATCACTTCAAGACTCGATGGTTTTAGGTTTCAACCTATGTTATAGTAATTGTATAGTGCATAGTAGACGAACAACTGCAATACTGATTCTCAGTTTTACTTTAACTAGTGTTCATTCGTGACGAAAATTATTTATTAATCATAAAAAAACCTTTACGAATCTGAATACGTTCAGTAAATATTATCAGGTTTATATAGTACTATTATGGATACTAATAAATAAGATTAGAGGTGAAAGTACATATTTTGACTACCTTAATAGACTCTAAAATAATCTTAAAGAAATGGCCAATTAGAATATTGGTAATATGAATCAATAGTTTGTAATATCAAAATTCGAAATGAGCTAGGGTCAAGTTAATGAGTTTGGGTTAGATTAAAGGTCTTGACATAGAGTTATGATTAAGACATTGGATTAGTTATGGTGTTAAGAGTCCGTAATAATGATTAGGAACAAAGAGATAGAATGCTTCGTAGCCATATTAATGAATGCTTATGCAGTTATTTCAGTAAGTTCAAATTAAAAGAACCTTTAGGTTGTTTTTCAAAGGTTATAAATGATGCTAAAATGTTATATATATTCTAATTCAATTTGTTTTATATTATTTTTCTTATCAAAATCTAGTCATTTCTTCATAACCCTATTAAGAATCGCTCAAATGCATCAACAATACGCAGTTTTGACATATTTATCAAGCTTTTTTTTACTAAAGATTGGTAGATTTTACTTCTTACTTAACTCTTAGTAAGATACAAACAATTAGTTGGCGCTTTCTGAATTTCGAGATAAATTCCAATAGCTTACACCTTAATTCTGATTGGTTCACCAGTGTAATATGCTTTTATCAGGCTAGCTATTATGTAGTCTAAGTAATGTACCTAATTACTAAGTACACGCTTACGTACTCATTTTTGAGATATAATATCTGTGTTATGCCTGATGGTATTGTCCGGTTGTTCAAAACCAAATCAATTTACGGATTGCAGACCGGGCTTCTAATGAGGAAATGGTTGGCCGATATCTGATTACCTTTCTTACTTTTAATTATGCTTTTTACCCCTCGTGGAGGAGCATTGTCCACCCACCAGGATTCTCCATTGAACTCTGTCCTGGACAATCCTTTCCAGTTATTTCCAGTTGCTATTCGTCTTTTTGATATCTGCTTCTAATTCCCAAAGCAATATGTTCCTTGATCTTCCTCTTTCCTTCTCCCTTCAGGATTCCGAGTTCGCTAACCAGATTGTTTTTCTTTCCAGTAGATTATTACTCCATTCAGATAAAATAAATACAAAGAACTATATCATTGATATATTTTTCACGTCGTCTTTATTACTACTGATACTATGTTACTCAAAGAAGACATTTTGAACAATCTTTTCTGTTATGCAGTAAATAAATTTACAGATCTTCTACTTTCTTTCCTGATAAAAAGGTTATTTATTCTTAGGTTTCTTTGACTCACTGTTTTTATTTCATCATTTAACGTCATCAATATCATCATCGCCGTTGTTTAACTATTCGAATAAGTGTATACAATGTCTCTGTCTATTCATAACATTTCATATAAATTGATAAATATACAGATTTTTCCGAAAAAAAAAGAAGAAATTTCTCAGTCTTGTGTCTGACGTGTATTGTCTGGGTGTGTGTTAAGTTTTTTCTCTCTTCTTCTGTGGTTACTTTAAATCCTTTTTTTCGAAAAAATAAATACACCACTGTGTTGTGTATACATTACAATGAACTAAGATATCCGTTAGATAGTATCTAAATAAGAGAGTCTTATTTAACCTATGATACAATCCGACAAGTATGTATATATTCACTATATCTAATTGAATAGGTTAAAAATGAAACTATGTCGGTATTTTATGTGTATATGTGTGTATTCGTTTTTAGTTATTTAATAAGTAGTTACATGAATGTTTAAAACTAACTACACCCACAAATATACATACACACACTCTCTCTCCCATTGTTTTGTTATTGTTCCTTTGCTTTCCCACTTCTAAATCTTACTATCGTCCAAATTTTTTTTTGTACTGAAGAATAAAGTAGACACTGACAAATACGAGATGATGTGCTAAACATTTAATATATAACAATTTAAATTTCTATATATGTATATTCCATGAGGAAGTCAATTGGATTGTATTATTCTGTGCTAAGCTTATGTTTTATGAAAGAAAAAAAAACAGACCAAACATTTCTTTTCATTTTGCTTTGTTTGTTTTGTTTATGCTTCAGATTTCATTTTTTTCATAAATGATCAACAAATTTTACGTGTATATTTTGTTTCTATATTCAAATGGTATTTGTTTTTATTTCATTTTATATTGACGCAAAATGTATTTTCACTGAAAACAAGTCATGGTGACATTTTATCATTAGAAAATTTATCATTTACACAATAGACTTGATACAATGGTTACAAATGTTGTTACTTTGACGTGATGGTTGGGCTTGCCTATCATGATGAACCAATCGAACTATACTGACTGGAACAATCGTTCCTCAATGTTCTACCATATCAGACAGGTATGTTGAAGAGCGACAAAATTAAGAGCAGTAAACCCGAGGTCTGAGGGTGAAGTTATACTGCTGACTGTACAAAGGTATGACGGTAGTAAGATGTTTCCTTCAGATAACCAGCATAATAGCTATGCCGCCTTCCCACAAGAAGGGGTGAGGTTAGAAAACGTCGACCCTAAAAATGCACACCTTACTTATCCCATAGACATCCGTCTTCAGCGGTAAGGTCTCAACAACTACGGAGCTAACACGGAAACTACTCACAAAAAGGTCATGTGTGACCGACCTCAAGCAGTTGTCCTTTGTGCACAGCGGTCACGCTCTCAGGTCACTAAGACAATCTCTGGTTTAATTTTCTTTTCGAGTACCTCCAGAGGACCCCTTCCACGGTGTGGGCAACCCGGAAGTAATAACCGCACTCATACCTTTAATAGCACTCAAGACCATTGTATTCATACTAATTGGTTACACTTTAGTGATTCATTTTATAGGATATGCCTGCGAAAATACATTGTTTTTATTTTTGCAAAACATTGGTCATAACAAGTATCAATTATTGATGTCTATAATACTAAGTGATAATATTGTTGAAATTCCATAGACGGATGGAAATCAATTAGGATAATGAGAGTTATTGACACATTACCTTATTTTATTTCATTCAATCTTATTTTCAACTAAACATATACACGCAATTGTTTGTGCCTTCTAATTCCTGACTTATGGTTAGTTGATTTAAAATATGAGGCAACACTATAATTTATGAATGAGCTAATTAGGTTTAAGATAGAGAGTCTTGGATTTTAGTAAATCTTCATTCATCTATATGACTAACTAATATTCTAGGATTATAGATGATGTCAGTTCGTTGTGAATGCCTTCATCCTAATTCCTGACCCTAACTTCTAGTCCAAAATCCAGAATCTGATTTGTAATCCTTTTTAGCCTCTAGTAAGTAGGTGAACTTTCTTGAGTTCACTGTGGCGTTGCTCAAATGTTGTTCATACATTACAGTTTCACTGAAAACTGATCAGTTCATCCATTTTATGCAATAATTTAGAAGAATAGATTTATTCGATTCCGTTTTTACGGTCTCTCTCTCCCTTTTATTCACTATCTGTTGAGTAAAAAGAAAACATATATTTGAAGGCATGTAACTATTCGGCTTCAAGTCAGATGCTCATTCCCAGAACTATTTAGTGTCATTCATGAGTACTGAAAAGATATAAATTATTTATTCAATCTTCACTTCACAAAAATGGATGAACACTTTTCAACGAAGAAAATTTTCTTTTTGATAATCTCATCTTCTCAGTCTATACTGATAAGCATTGAAAAGTAATTTTACATGTGACAAACTATGATAAACTGAGGAATATTACATCATTCAGAGAAATTATCACAGATAGCCAAACTTTCTTAAGTATCCAATATAAAATTCTCTAAAATATGTAATTTATTTATTTTAACACATAGATATTGGTACAAGGAGACACTAAATACATATGCCCCACACAAATCTCATTCGATATGTGTGAGGGCTGTGATACTGCTCGGGTGCCCAAACCGAAGCAGGTGGTTTTTTCAGGAGGCCACACCCAAAGCCTTCGACCTGAAGGTCTGATCCACAAGGCAGTGAAGCATCGTCAGGAGATGCAGTCCCATGGAAGCCGGTGACCAACATTTGGTTCATACACCATTTGTTCCTGCAGGATACTGGAGCTCATGTGCACCATTGGTTTGGAATCCGGTCAAAGCGCCGGGCATTCGCTTTCCGTCCTCTCATTTTCGTAAACAACACCCTCGCCACGAGAAGGCAGTGAGTAATGGAAAAATTATCAAACGGTTGAATCTATGCATTAGTCTTAGAGGTATCAAAAATAATAATTTATTGATGATTTTCAAATTACATCTGTCCACTTTAAGAATAAGATGATGAATAAAATAATGGTTAGAATGGCTCCTAAGGATATGAAAGGATATGGTGTCGAACATTATTTTTTTGTACATAGATATCAGATTTGAATTGGTGAATTACTATAGTTTCAGTTGTATACTAATCTTCTATGAGCCACTAACTTCTTTTAGCTTGATGAATGACGTTGAACGATGATTTACTTGGTAGTATGTGATTAGGCTATGTGACCATGTTTTCAATGATGGGGCAAATTGTTTGATTCGTTTCATAATGGTAATAAAACTGTTTTTAGAAAATAAACTAGTATAAATAGATACTTACAAAAATCTGTATAATAAGGTTATATTCTATCGTTTGGCGTCAATTCAAACATCTTAACTACTAATCAACAATCAATTATCATAACTTTTAATCATTACGGAGGTCAAGGATTATTATAGTTAATGTATGAAATTGTACTGTATCTATTATCGAAAAATGCCTAGTAATAATAATGATGAAATTATCGTCATGTCTTATTATTTACTGATATAAACAAACTTTAGTGGCGTCTAGCATGAAATCATAGGTAGACGGTCTTTACAAAAACATGTTAAGATTCAATGAACTATATTTGATTTCATTCTAACTTTATTCTAATGGATTTTTTTTCAAATAACATTGTCAGCTCAATATATGTATATGAGCTTACAGCTGTTAGAATACAAAAATGCTGATAATATAACGGTCATTATCAACAATACCCGGTGATAATCACGCTACATCAAGAACCGGTATTGAATATATGCCACGCAGAAGTCTAATTCACTACTAGCACATGATCTAACTTTGAAGTGAAGATTCCTTTTTACTATCAATTTTTGACTTGTTCGTGATTGTAGATACACATAGTGATTAGAATCATTTCATTGATCTGAAAATCAGTATTATAGTAGTTTGGAATCAGCACCAAAACAATAATCAGAGTGAATTGATATCAAATAAAGAACAATTAAGAATCTGGAAGAATCAGAAAACTCTTTTAGTGTTGTGCATTATTTAACGTTACTCATTAGTAATATTTTCAAAATATAACCATAAATATCCTTTGTAATTTAGTCAATGAAGCATAAATTAATAAACCGTATCGCAGCGAATCATTATAAAAAAAGTGATGCAACTTTGAAGTTATTTATGACTATGAATAACTTTCATATCAAATGTTATTATTTTAGCTTGTTTAAACTTACTAACTTAGTTAGATTTCAGTACTATCTAAAGGAATTGTATTAACTACATTTCAAGTATAGTTTCCTGTAAAATATAAGTATTTATCCAACTTGTGATAATCAGTCAGTAACCTTATTGGAGATTTGATGAGTAGAGATAATTTCCAGAATAGGGGTTGTGGAGATTGTTAAGTTTTTGATTGAGATCATGAATTTCATTGACAAGTAAAACAGTATGATCAATTTATACTTTTATAATGACTATATTTTGTCGCTATTGAAGTCCTGAATAGAGTCATTCATGATTTGAAATACTCAATAATAGCGTTAATGATGATAAGTAAGTTGAGTAAAGTAGATTAGAACATAAAGACTATCTTTTAATCTTCTCTGACTTAAACTAAAATTCATCTATGAATACTGAAGATTCATCCTTTGTGACTAATTGTTATAATCAATGTTTCATTTTGATGTTTTCACAAAATTGAGAATTCATAATTATGATAAATATTTAGGCGATACTCACACGACGAACTACGGTGCAAGGTCGTGCATGAAGGACAGCTGACAGATGCATTCCAAGTAAGGACCGGAGTCAGACAAGGCTGTCTACACTCTCCTTCCTCTTTCTTCTGGTGGTCGACTGGATTATGAAGACCTCGACGTCTGAGGGAAAACACGGGATACAATGGACAGCTCGAATCAATTAGATGATGTGGACTTCGCAGATGACCTAGCCCTCCTATCCCATACACATGAACAGATGCAGATAAAGACATCCAGTGTAGCAGCAGTCTCTGCATCATTGGGCCTCAGCATACACAAAGGGAAAACCAAGGTCCTCAAATTCAAAGCGGAGAACAGCAATCCAATCACTCTTAATGGCGAAACTCTGGAAGATGTAGAATCCTTCACATACCTGGGAAGTATCACCGATGAACAAGGAGGTTCAGATGCAGACGTAAAGGCGAGGATTGGCAAAACAAGGGTCGCATTCCTTCAATTGAAGAACATGTGGAACTCAAAACAACTTTCAACCAATATCAAAGTGATAATCTTCAATACGAACGTCAAGGCAGTTCTACTGTACGGAGCTGAAATACGGAGAACTACAACAACCACCATCAAGAAAGTACAAGTATTTATAAATAGCTGTCTATGCAAGATACTCAGCATCCATTGGCCGGATACCATCGGCAACAGCCTTCTGTGGGAGAGAGCAAACCAGCTGAAGAAGAAATTAGGAAAAGACGATGGAAATGGATAGGACACACACTACGCAAACCGTCAAACTGCATCACGAGGCAAGCCCTAACTTGGAATCCTGAAGGGAAGCGGAAAAGAGTAAGGTCAAAGAACACATTACGTCGGGAAATAGAATCAGATCTGAAAAGGATGAATAACAACTGGAAGGAGCTGGAAAGGATTGCCCAGGAGAGGGTTGGATGGAGAATGCTTGTGAGCGTCCTAAGCTCCTTTACGAGGAGTAACAGAAGTAAACAGTAAACAGATATTAAAATACAATATAATTTTATTAGTCTAAGAGCAAATATTTATTGATGATCTAGAATTGTAATATTCTTAATGATTAAAAATCAATAAACAGTTTACCAAATTGACTAAAAGAATACAATACTATTGTAAACTTTTCTGATACATATTTCTTTACTGACTATTGTGAAATGTTACCAGTGTTTTAATCTGTAATATACATATATATATAGTACTCATTGAAAGTAAACAGTAATTCAATATATTATAAAAGCATACACTATTGAGTCATTCAACCAAAGCCAAGAATTGAAACCGCAATGTCATCTTGTACATCTAAAACAATAGAAAATTATCATTCTTTAACCAATTTGACATTTTGTTAAATTATTTTGTAACACTTTAAAGTGTAAAAGTATAAAACTTTAGCGGCATAATAACTTGGCAGAATTTTTATTCTCTAGTGTATTAAAAAGTGACAAATATATTTTTAGTTGGTATATGTATTATTTCCCTCTCTCTCTCTCACTCTCTCGTATATATATATATATATATATATATATATATATATATATATATATATAGAACAAGGGGGTTGGAGGGGCAGCTGAATAGTTAGGCAACAGTAAATTATTTTTCAAACAATTAAATCAAAAAAGAATATGACCATGATATGTTAGAGATTTTTCCCACCTTTTCAATCCTTTATTGTAAATAGTGTTGCTATTGTAGTAGTTGTTGTTGTTGTGACTGTAGTTTGAGACTAGTTCCGATAGTTTGAACAAAAATATAGAAAGTGAGAGAGAGAGAGAGGGAGAACGAGAGAGAGAGAGAGTGAACTAAATTCTAAACATTTTACCATGACAATCAGAAGAGATAATTAATGATTCATTTTTCATTTATTATATGTTCATTTATGTGACTTAATTCTGTTCACATGTATGTATGTGAATGTGTTTGTATTTAGTTGTCAACCTTAAGATAGGGAATTGTACAGTCGGTTACTTTATGAATTCCATATTAAAACATAATAAATTTTAATAGGGGGTTACTTCATTATTATAATTATTATTAGTATTATTATATTAAATCAGAAAGTAATTGATACTTCAAAGCATTTAAAAAATTATTTTTTTTCTCATCAGATTTTTTCTGTGCCGATATTATGCTTCATACAGTATACAAGAAACTAGAAAAATTCATAATTGAGATCGTTAGTAACAAATAATACCCTACTGATCACAATGGGCTAACTAAATACAAAAACCCACATCTTTAAACATGTTTAATTCACTAGAGGATTCTTCCTTAGTTTTGTTAGTAAGTAGGGTAATTTGAATAGAGTGTCTAATGTTGGTGCGGGTATTTAATTCATACTATTTCCTCATTTTGTTGATGAATTATTTTTACGCTTAAATTAGTCCACTAAAATTGATTTATTTATGGTTAAAATATAAACGGTTCAAAACATGATCCGATTTCTTTATTCTATTTAATTTACTGAAAGTCATTTGTAATATATAAACCATTCTGAATTTCCCAGATATATTATTTGTTTTAATGGAATCTAACTGTTTAAATAACAAACTGATCTTAGTTAAACAACCTTTGAAAACTAAGGAGCATTCAATGATTGTTTCGTTCTGGAATTGAACTTCTCAGCGGTATTCATTCACGATCTCAGGATCTTAAAGTTTAACTGAATTTAAAACTGTGATCCATTTAAAATGCGGTATGTACGTTTAGGGAATTATTGATAGTTGATACAAATTTCAACTCTAATGATTGGTTTTGAATTATTTAATAAGACTTACTGAAGTTTTAGTCCGTCAATAGTTGGAATCCTGCTAAAGATTAATATTTCTGTCCGGTACCCTGTAATGTAATATGTAATAAGATTGTTAATGAAAAGAACTTCAATATTAAACCGAATTTCATTATCGACAGAAACATCAAGCAGACACTTTATAGAAGGATATCTACAGAAATCACTGAAGTTTATTTCTATGAAAGTACGTTTTCTTCATTAGGTCTCATAGTGATATTGTTTTCTGGCTGCGAAGTTTTCACTAACGATTTAGTTAAATCAGAAAGATTAATAGTATCATCACAGACTTTTTATATTTGTATACATTTTCAGAATTAACGGATTAAGACAGTTTGATATATACTTTTTGAGTCATCATAACACTTTCTGTATATGTAAAAGTTTTGCTACTATTAGGCATTAGTAGTATTTTAAGTTGATCTCCTTTATAATGAGTACATATTGAATAAGAAAACCATATAACCATGCTATATAAGTCAGCAAACAGGTTACCATATACACCTGATTGCTTATAACTTGATTATTTGGGATATTTTACAATATACAATGCTGTATGAATTTGTTCGTTTATTTATGTATGCGCGTGTACGTTTTGACAAACTAATTAGTTCAAATAGTAATAATAATACAGTAATTATCTTTTTCCAAGAGGAGGCCGAGTTCATCTCCTTTTCAAGTTAAGAACAAGTAATAACTGCAATAAGAAAAATATGTACATTGCCTAATTATGCTGGAGAACGATAGTATTCAAATGGGTCTGTGTAGGTATATGTTTGTAGATGTGTGTGTGTGTAGACGTCTAGTGTTATCACTCCTTACCCAGTAATAGTTATGGTTAGTAATACCTTACTTCTTCCTGTATCTTTGTCTCTCTGTCATACTCTTAGGTAATAAATAATGATAATAATAACAAATAATACTAGAAATAGTGGTAGCAACAAAGAGATTTAAATTTTCTTTAAAAAGTTTACAGATTACACCACTAGTCAGTTAGAATCATAAAACGAAGGAAGAGAATTGGGAAGGAAAAACAAAAATTATATTTTTATGACCTCCCTCATTATTACTCCTTCTACTGTTATCTTCACCTTTTTTTAAACATTAAAACGTAAACCCAAAAAAACGTTATTAAAAATCTTATGATATAAATAAGCAGTTACTTTTTTAACGTATGTTTTAATCCAGTGAGATTCATTGAAATGTTACTTGAAACTGAATTCTTGAATACTTCAAGTTTAGATGGTAGTTTATATTGTAGATTAATAGCTAATGAGAAGAAATTTACATTTTTTGTTGTAGTTCTCATTTGAAGTATTCCACAATGAATACTTTGAACTATATACTGGTTCAAACTTTTACATTAACAAATAACTAGTTAATTTTGACTCATTTATTGAGTACAGTTTCATGTATTAAGCTTCAATTACACTGTGTATGAGAATTAATAATACGAACTGATATTCTCAATCTAATTCGCTGTAACAAGGAATGAGACACAATGGATAAGTACCGAATGTTTTAGGTCTTAAACAACTACTCTATTCATTTACCTGAAATGAACATCACTTAAAAGGAGAGTTTAATTGTTTACCCAACGCTTCATAAATTAATTAATTCAACAAAAGAACCCTTTTCAATTAAATGTAAAGCTTTGAAAGTCAACTCCTTGTAGAGGATTCCTTTACTAAATTATTTATTTCAATAATGTCTTACGTATCTGAATATAATCAATAGACGCCCCTCAGTCTGACTTTCTTATCGATTTTCAATCATGAGCACAACTTATCTAGAACTTTAGTATTACCATAAAGATTTGAAATTACAATCAAACATATTACTATTGTTATTCACGTCTTTAAAATTAAGACTAGTAATTAATAATTCAGTTTACACTCCTTAGTTTAAATTGCTACTACCATTCAGTATTAACATCATCCCACTGAAATGTTTTGTAACATTATAGAGTATATAAATAATAGATGAAATATGGGTAATCGTGCAAACTTTAGCACATGTTTCGTCACTTTTTAGGCTCATCAGCTTAATATACTTGAATCCAAGGATTAATGTACCCTCTGAGATTCGAACCCATTAACTTTTGCCTTTGACACCAATATGTTATCCACTTAGCTACCGATTTCAAATAGCTACACACTTGTATGAACGGGTATGAATTACAGAGTACAATTTCAATGCGTGTTGTTGTATCATCTTAATGATCAATGATTTTCTAATAGTTTAATCAATTGGTTAGTAATAATCAAAAGTAAACATTTTTTTTAGAAAAAAATGTTTCATCTTTTTCAAGTAAACTCTGTTCAGTGCATAACTAAAACTTCATTTATACACATGATAAATTAAAACATGATCATGATTACTTATATATACATTCCTTAGAATAATCCACCATAATCATAAAACTGAAGAAAAAAACAACCTCTTTCTCTATCTCCCTCTTCAGTCGAGGTACTTTTAATTATTTATACACATTCACTTTATACTCTAGTTACAGTACAAACTAATTTTACTAACTGAGACATCACTTACGTGCATATATATACATATAAATAAATAAATATGTATATCAATGTGTATTCCTGTGTATTTGTATGATTCTACAACAAATTTTGTGTTTATAAAAGAATAAATGTCCCCATATATCCCAATAATTGTATTACTATATCCAACAATAGTAATAATCATAATAATAATAATAGTAATTATAATGAAGTGAACTATACGTCAAACGAAAATATACTTAAAATATAAGACAAGAAAGTTATTGAAAAAGTAGAGAAGACATTTCCTTTTATATAAACTATCTTATTGATACAAATAATATAGTGTCTTGTAAACATATATGTATACACATATAATACATAAATATGTAGTTGACTGGTAGTTTGTCAGGTTCGCACCTCCACATAAATCTACAATAATAAATGAGATTAGAATTTGATTGTATAAAAGACGTAAAACATTACCTCATTATATTATAAACTAGTTTATATATATATATATATATATATATATATATATATATATATATATATATATATATATATATACGTTTTATTTATATATGTGTATACTTGTTTAAATAATGTCCATTTGATTTTGTTTAAATCTTATTTTATACATTAAATAAAAGTGGTTTATATCTCTTTCTATTTTGAAAGAGAATGATTATATCCATTAGCTTTACTCATTGAAATATATGTTTGTACTAAAAAAAAAACAAAATAGAGAAATCTCATTTGGACATTTAAGAAACAAAATTGGCTTAGTGACTGGAAACAAAAAGAAAATGAATTTAGCTGAACAGTTGTAGTATTTAATAATGAAATGATTAAGTCAGAATATTACAGTTAAACAGAATTTAACTACGTTGAATTCATGGTTGAACTCATGGGAATTTTGCCGGCTCAGTAATTTAAAAGTTAAGCGATCACGCGCGAGACTGATCGGGTGCTGGGTTCGAATCTCGCAAAGCAGGATTGTGGATGAGCACTGTTGAGGAATCCTACAATAGGACGAAATGGCCATCTAATGTTTCCAGATTTTCAGTGGTAGTCTAGCTTCAGTTGACTCACGATCTTAAGTATTAAAACTTTGTAACTCTCAACTGATTAATACTTAAAACACAATTAATATGAACGAAGAATATTCTTTTCAATAAGTTCTTATCAGGTTCGACAATTATCTCATATTCAAATTATTAATAATCCATAAAATTGACAAGGTTTAAGACACAGTACATCATTTAAAATTGTAACATGTTAATCAACGGGTTGTTGTTTGTCATATAAAATCTAATCGTTAATAAGAAAACATGGTTAGTGGCTAGCAGTAGAATCCAGGACGCGCGTTTTGTCTTATTTGAGACTCATCAGCCGGATGAAACTGCATCCAAGAGTTGATGTTCACTCCAGGATGCAGGTATATCCAGCTGACGAGTCCCAAATAAGACAAAACGCGCGTCCTGGATTACACTGTTAGTCACTATTCATGATGAAAAACCGTAAATCTAATTCCTAACCCTAACCATCAACTGTGAATCATGATCCTTATTCTTCAAACTGCTTTATAACCCTCAGTTAGCCCGAGTAAGTAGGTAGACGCTTTCAAGATCACTTAGGCGTTACTCAAAGGTTATCCATAAATTATAATCTCACCGGATTAACATAAACTTAAGCTTTCTTCCTATATCAGTTATTATTTTCTATCTTATAAAAATAATCTATCCATATATCAAGTTTGTATAAAATGATCTGTTTAATGGATGATTAGCATGATTCGCTTATAGTAAATTAACTGTGTGATAACTTATTACAGATCGAAAAAAATTTAAAAAATTGTTAAATATAAACTTAAATATTTTTTTCCAACGACATCAGAAGACCACATAAGGAATCATTACACGAAGAATACCCAGAAACATATAAATAGTGGAATGACAGAATTATCGAAAAACAGATGACTGAATATTTCAATTATAATAGTTAAATATTTACAGTAAAAATACGGACCGAATTCCTGAAAACCAATGCGCATTCAAAATATTCGAGTATACATTATGATAAATAAAAACGAGACCTACCAGATTTTCAATTATACATCAAAATACAATGTTTACATTTCTACATTTCAAAACAAATAGGTTCATACACATAACCATGTACATTCATCAAATGGAATTTGTCAACACAACAAAAAATTATTCTTGATCCGACTCAAAAATCCTCAAATTTTTCACCACATTCATCTAATCACTGTTCATATGCACTGAACTGTTTCTGTATGTCTGTCGATTTGCAATGTGCAAATGTTCAGTTCACAGAACACAGAGCTGAATAGAAAGAGAGTGAGTGAGTGAGTGAGTGAGGAGAGTGTAGCGAACGAACAACATAGAGAGAGAGAGAGAGATAACGAGTGTTGATGAATGCTATTTCTGAAATATCTCACATGATGGAAGTAGATTAGTTGCAAGAATGTCAATGATTATGTAAAATAGAGAGATTGTGTAATTATTTGTGAATGAGTGACGAGAGAATTCACTTAATTCTCTATGTGGAGTATGATCTGGAAATAAGACATTTTGATGTTGACAATTTCAATATAATAATAATAATAACGGTTATGATTGGGATTATAATATTGACTGAACAATTAGACACAAGCCATTTTTTTCTGTAATTCCCTGTTAAGTGAAGTCAATATCACTTTCCTAAATATAACCTAGTTTAGAAAATTCTGATATTTTAAGAACTAAATCGATGCTCCATTGGTCATTGTACTAGAAGAAGTTATTATAATGTCTTGCAGTTCATATTCAATGGTGAAGAAAAATATATTTCATCATTGTAAAATTACTCATCGTTTGATATCAAATCTACTGAAGTTACCGCAACTTGTTACAAGAGTCAAGCATTCATATAGCATGAATAAATCTTCATTGTACATACTACAACTACAATGAATCTTATCAATAACTTAAACAAAAAGTGTTAATAGGAAAATATCTACACAGCAACACTTTATGAACAAATGATGGTTAACACTGTGTAAGGTTGTCATCAGACAAAGATTAGGAAGATAAATAAATATGTATATTTTGTGATAATCTCTCATTGAATTGTAAGTATTTTCAATACCGTATACTTTGCATACCTGATAGATGATTGAAATTAATTATGTTCATCACAAACAGTACAATAATAATTAAATGTTTATCATTTATAAAATTGACTATTTCAAGTACAGGGTTTATTACATTTTCATGTTTATAAAATTGATAGAGTATATACATATACAATTAATCAAGTTAATAAGAATAATAGCAAATAGCCATTGATAATAATAATAATAATAACGATAGTTTTATGGAGTGAATAACTGAAAATTGGTATCAGTTATTTAATTCAATGAATTCACTGATTTCATTATATTTCGTAATACAATATGAATAATCCTAGTGAATCATACAGAAATAACAATAATAGATGTAAATACGGTTTATGTAGGTCGTTCAAATTGTAGTTTTCGTCACGGATACGCTTTGGTTAAAAGCACCGGATATTCATATCGACTGGTAAGAAGTAATTCTAATCAATATATGTGGTTGGATTGTAAATAGTTTCGCATGTAATTTAATTATCGGACTTTCGTAAATTAGACTACACGTTTACAATCTCGCTCATCGCATTCACACTTTACGTTTAAGTTATTGATAAGATTCATTGTAGTTGTAGTATGTACAATGAAGATTTATTCATGCTATATGAATGCTTGACTCTTGTAACAAGTTGCGGTAACTTCAGTAGATTTGATATCAAACGATGAGTAATTTTACAATGATGAAATATATTTTTCTTCACCATTGAATATGAACTGCAAGACATTATAATAACTTCTTCTAGTACAATGACCAATGGAGCATCGATTTAGTTCTTAAAATATCAGAATTTTCTAAACTAGGTTATATTTAGGAAAGTGATATTGACTTCACTTAACAGGGAATTACAGAAAAAAATGGCTTGTGTCTAATTGTTCAGTCAATATTATAATCCCAATCATAACCGTTATTATTATTATTATATTGAAATTGTCAACATCAAAATGTCTTATTTCCAGATCATACTCCACATAGAGAATTAAGTGAATTCTCTCGTCACTCATTCACAAATAATTACACAATCTCTCTATTCTTACATAATCACTGACATTCTTGCAACTAATCTACTTCCATCATGTGAGATATTTCAGAAATAGCATTCATCAACACTCGTTATCTCTCTCTCTCTCTCTATGTTGTTCGTTCGCTACACTCTCTCACTCACTCACTCACTCACTCTCTTTCTATTCAGCTCTGTGTTCTGTGAACTGAACATTTGCACATTGCAAATCGACAGACATACAGAAACAGTTCAGTGTATATGAACAATGATTAGATGAATGTGGTGAAAAATTTGAGGATTTTTGAGTCGGATCAAGAATAATTTTTTGTTGTGTTGACAAATTCCATTTGATGAATGTACATGGTTATGTGTATGAACCTATTTGTTTTGAAATGTAGAAATGTAAACATTGTATTTTGATGTATAATTGAAAATCTGGTAGGTCTCGTTTTTATTTATCACTGAATATTTTCTGATTCAGAAAGTAATTTAGAGATTTACGCCGTTCGTGTTTGCGTAGTTTTTTTTAAATGTTTTTTGAGTTATATTTTGTGTACTTTTCGATAATTTATTGAAAATATATCATGCCTGAAGCATTTTGATTACCAACTTGAGTGCTTTGTTTTTGTTCATTCTTCGAGTGCGTTATGTACCCCTTTATCAATCTGAGCTATTCATAACTTTTCCATGTGACTGCTTGAATCAATTTCCTATGCTCTACTGATAACACCAGGCTAAATGTACACAACAACTTGAACATGAAGTAAAATGTGAGAAGTGTGAAAAGAACGCTTTACTTCAAGTTTCATTTATGTACTGAAAATCAACTGTATTTATAGTATTTCAGTTGACCTCTGGCATCTTGAAAGCTCTGGAACTGTACGAAATATAGCATCAGGAGTGTCAATTATCCTATCAGAATTGTGACACATGACTTCTAACTTTCTAGATATTTCTAAAAGACATATTCAACAACCATAGGATGAAATATTTCGCAGCTTTTATAGGACCTCTCCAGACTTTGTCGAGGAATACTTTAGATCTTCCCTACATCTTTTTTTCTTTCAAAGATAAGACTCAGGGTTTGCTTGCCATATCAATTACCTTATATTAGTACTATTATTAAATTTCTTTGTAATGAAGCCTCACTGAATTCAATTTTTATAGAAAACTGTGAATTGATTTACTGTCATTATCATTATTATATTATATAACCACCATTATTGTCAGGTAGTTATTGTGTCAATAAAATTCTTAATTGTTACTATGGTTTTAAATTTTGAAGATGTTTAATAGGGAATATGGATCCGTGTTTAATTGATCAATTATATACACTATTGATATTGTTTGTACTTAATGATTTCTTGAATTCTGTACCTTTTATGTGTATGAATAGTGGCTTCTGTATAATGATGTTTTTAAAGTAATAAACATCAGGTGATTAGAGTATATTAGATTATACCTTTCGATACATGAGAAATTTCAATGTAATACTGCTAATACATTGCAAACTAGAATGAAATTAACGTTTAGTATTTGTTAGATCTTAAGTATTTCCTAAGTATTTTGAATCCTTGATAGGAATCATTTATACAATTTACAAAATCTTTAAATGAACACTTAAGTTGTTTTCTAGATTTTACTTTATGCCATAATTATGTAGTGAACATATTCAAATTACTATTCCCTTGTACTTATTTAAGAATTGTCACGAACCTTTTTTTGTTTGTTTAAAAATTGTGGTGAATAACATCTAAGACGTCTGATTTCTCATATTTTACACATAAGAAGGTATTATGTAGAAATATACGCTTTTGTATTTTCATTCGGTACTAATAACTGAGATAAAAATCATGACAGTCTATCCAACACAAATAATTTACTATGTACGTCCTTGACTTTGTATTTGACAATATATAGAATGTAATTTTTTCAGGATTCAGATATTCTCATTTCATACATCTAAATGTAGTACTCAACAAAGTTCACCATTATACCTTATCATGTAGCCTGGTAGGTATAATACATTACATACTATTCAATGACTATTTACTTTGTGCATCTTAGTCCCACATGTTATTAGTTGTGACATTAATAGTTCCAGTGGTAACATTATTAAGCTTTAGCACAGAGTGTAACTCGTTTGAATCTCATGGAGGGTATCGATTTCGTGAAAGTTTTGAGTACATAATGTTAATTAATTTCAGCGATCATGATTGATTTTCCGTATTCAGAGACATTAAGTCTCTATCAATCATATAAATTTATTGATGGTTTTTCACTTTAAAATACTCTTACATCTATTTTGAATTTCCCAAATATATCCCATTCATTAGAACTGAATTACTGAAATAATTTCTCTTTCAGGTAATACACCTATCAGTGAATTCTCATCTCAGTTTCTAAGCAATCCACATTTACAACTTTGTTTGTAGCCTCATTCTTTGTTCTTGGTGAACCCACTCTACATTGTGATTTCATTCAATTTTTACTATTTCCATTGGTCATGTCTTCACTTAGTATACAAGAAAGAATATGATTCAGGCATCTTAATATCATCTAGTAGTCATGAGTTTGAGTCGTTTTTAGAATCAATTTTAATTAAGTATTTAAGTAATATATCTCCATTCACATGTAACGTGTGCGCTTCAAACTTTAATTAATATGAACATAGATTTATTAGTTGTGAATTATATTAGGAAACTTTTTCAAACAAACGACAAGTACATCATCTTACCCCTTTTTATTTCCCTACTGTTCTAGAGAGTGGTTAAATATAACTTTCCGTTGACTCAATATGTATCACATCGTTAATAATATGTATATTATAGTCATAATAATCGAATAATTTTGAAAATTTGTTTCCTCTTCTTTACTGTCAGTTCGACATTTTGTATATAGATGAACGTTTATCACTAAGTGTATCTCTCGTAATCTGTCCCTCTCTCTCTCTTTCTCTGTTTGAATAAAATTAAAATTCAAAAGTGTAATCGAGTTAGCAAGTTAGTTAGGAGTAGACCAGTTGGAATTGAGTTTACCTTTTTTTGGCTGACAACTTATAATTATCATTTCAAATTGATAAATTCCTTCCTCTCTCTTACTCTCCTTGTGTCTCTACTAGCTTATATGATCAGTAATTTTATGTGATTGGGGAGAGAAAATATCATTCTCATTGTATTTACATTTTTGGTTAGGAAAAAAAAACAGAAACACTGGGGAAGAAAATGTTAAGATCTCTGAGGTTGAATTAGAAATGAATCTTTTTCCCATATTGTAAAGATGTTGATATTTTGTACATGAAATGATGGCTATATTAGAGTGATCTTTGAGGAAGATGAATTGGGAATGAAACATGTAAACAACAATGAAAACATTAAATTTACCATTATATAGTCTATAAATGTTACTGAAAAGAAAAGGAGCTAAATCACACTGTTGGTTAAAACTAACTAGTATCCTTACTTAACCTTCACATTAACATCTCAATGTTGCCATTAATTTAAAAAAAAACCCAGCTAATAGATCTCAGTTGCCTTTAGCGAATTTTGAATAGTCGTTAACAGTGGAATACGGTATGTTTCGTTTGTGATTTGTTTGCTAAAAGTACCTATATCCCAATTTCGATGTTCATACTGAAATTTCAACTATCACAAGACTAATCTATTGAATCTAGACACTCATTGATTAATTCAACGGGCACAATATTACTCGTAAAGTTTTGTACTAGCTTGTTGATGATATTCAGAACAAATGATCATCTTTTCATTAACAAATATTCACTAACTCTAAACAAAAGAATGAATTAAATATCATCATATGCGAAATTAAGTAATGGTTATAGTTGTGTTTATATAGAAATTCAAATAATCTTCAATAATTCAAATAGATACTGATTAAAACTAATTATCTGCATAGTTTTGTTACCAATTATTATCATCTGGAAAGTTACTGTGAATTTAAAACTGATGATCAATTATATCATTCTAGCTTAAAACTACTCTGAAGTATTCAACTTTAGGAAAATGGGATTGGAACCAGAATATAAAGTCATAATATGAGTACGAAAAGTTTCGATCACTAAGTCAGAATAAGCAGAGATTGATCGTGGTAACCAATGTAATCCAAAGCGTGTGTTTCGTCCTGTTGGTGACTCGTCAACCGGACGTACCTGCAAACCAGAGTTGATGTTCACTCCTGAACTTGAACCTAGTACCGTTCGCTTGAAACTTCATCACTTAGCTCCTGATACTACCATAAGTGTTTTGTATTAATAAACTATTTACGATAGATGTCTCAACATTTTCATCAGTACTTGTATGGCAATACATCCGTCTGACGAATCCAAAATGAGATGGAATATACTTTATGGATTCCAACACTAACCTAAACCTATCTACATTAGTGAAACAATTAAATTATGTTTGAGTTTGGCAACGAGCTTAAATGATTCTACATCTTACATGTTCCAATTATTAAAGCTTTGTATCTACATGAGACGTTTTCAATAGTAATGGAGACTGTATAAATGTATGTTAGATGAACTATTAAAGAATAATGTATCGTTTTATTTTTAAATAGCATTACTACATGTTTCCTCTTAAATTTAATCTAAACTACATATAACTCAATCATTTAAGGTACTGGTTCAACTGAAACGAACAAAAGTACTTCTAGATTAACATTTCTTCTTTGCTTTTTCGCTAGCTACTTCAATAAATTCTTCTTTTCCGATTCATTGTTAATCTCATTCATTTGTCCGAACAGAAATCTAACTTTTACAATATGCTTCATCACACTCAGACTAGTTAGTCAGTCAATCAGTAAGTCAGCTGTTTAGTTAACTCTTCAGTTAGTTGTTTATTGTTTGTCAGCATGTACATGTGCGTTACGACGAATGTAGCAGTGGGTAGAGTCATTTCTTTCTCTTTTTTTCTTCTTCTAAAAATGTATAAACAACAGATATGCATATTACTATGTAAACTTGGCTTGTAAAGGAGGGTGAGTTTGGAATAGTGTGACAACAAAAGAAAACAATTCTAACGTTAATTTGCATTTGTTGCTTTTTTTTATCCTCTTCTATAAAACTATCATAACGATAAGAATAACAATGATAAACAATTGGTGCGAACATTTCCTAATTTTAGGCTTCATATAATATATGTGTATAACAATGCCGGAAAAAAAACATCTATACACAAACACATTACAGTTAGAAGTGTAATTAGCTGCTGAGTCATTCATGTTTGCCCATATATAGATGCATGTATATATTATTACTTGATCGTGGGAATTCAAAACAAAATCAGTTAGTAAGTAGGACCCATTGATCATCATATTGTTAAATAGTACTATTATGACTCATTATTATACGTCTGTCATCATAATACTGTAATGGAATATATTTTAAACTATTTTCATTTATTCACTGAAGTACATTCACTTTATTTGGCAAATCATAGTTATGAAGTGGTTAAACTAGATTAGTTCGTGTGGAAATGAACTCAATTGATTTTGTTCATCATTTGACTTGTCATAGATGCTTTATCAATTCCTTGTTGGTTGGTGAATAATAAGATCTCTGTACTCATATGAACATATCATTTAGTTCTATCATTTTACACTACTATTAGCTATTAGAGGTGGAATGAACTGTGTATTAGTCCTCTCAGTATCAATTTATAGTCGTGAAACATAAACATTGTGAATAGGTTGCTAACATTCGAAGCAGTACTTGTGTAGACTAGAATCAAAGTGTGTGTAATGATGGGGTTAGCCGTAAAGCTGTGGGTAAACGTGATGAATCAATTGATGACTTCGTAAACTTTTATCAGTTGATTTGGATGAGATATGCGTTATGTATTGTAGCGGTGATATGAGTAGGTTGGAAGAAGACTAGAGACGATTAAACCTAAAAATTCCATCAATAGATAAAGTTAGTGACTTTGCGCGAGTTATTTTAGAAAGTTTAGAACTCCTGCTTTTCTTCAGTAAGATGAATGCAAGTTCTGGTAGGAGAACTCATACATACATTATTAATGTTATCAGACGTTCCATACCAAGAGTAAGCTTACATATTTATTAAACATAATGTAGTAGACGTTGGTTTAATGGTTTAATTACTGCTGGTTTAAAATATCATCCAAAAAATTCCCACTCGACCATTTATGAGTACCTCCTTTTTGTCAGGTTAGCTTGAAACAATTACAATTGAGACTTTTCTTATAACCGATTGATATAATGATAAAAATAACGATAATAATAATAATCGTTATCAACCAAAGGGTTTGTGAAGATTGTTGAATATTATTGAGATCATGTACCAAGCTTAACTAGGCGGCCATCTAAAACAATAAACATCTGTTTTGCCCCAAAATGTCAGCACACAATTCCTATACTGAGGACCGAACCTATAATGAAGAGTACTCAATCTATAGAACACTAAGTCGGTATCCAAAAATTTTCCTATCACTCTTCTGTTAATTCACGAAACTAAATAACCATTTTTCAATGTTATTGATGAGTTACTATCCCATGCTCAATCTGCTTTAACGCTTCTAGCTATAGCACCCTACGTAAACTTCTCGAATTACCTCTCGGTGTCAAGCATTTGTAAGCACAAGTCTAATGTTTCGTAATGTTCAATGGTTACCTAATTTAGGTTGGTTCATTATCATAGTAATAAACATAATGACAATAATAATTACTAAAACCTAAATAATGTACTACCCATTGAATTGACTAACCTACCTTTCAATACTACGATATTTTTACAAAGTGTTAAGCGTATCTCTTGAATTTCATTCAAAAGATTAATGGTCATTACAATGTAGTTGTGAATTATTTAGTTAAAATTGTCCTAGAATAAGGATACAAATGATCTTTTTTCTTTTTTTCTTTTAAATTCTAACATTAATATATGACTATAGTCTGATCATTTCTTTCTTTTCTTTTCCTTTCTTTTCTTTTCTTTTTTTTTTTGCTTTCTCGACCCATCTTAAAACTTATTCACATTGATGATGGATAATAGTACAGTGAAATTTTTCATTAAAATGTTAATTTCTATGTTTATTGATTATTTGTGATTTTATTTCATTTTTTTGTTGTTGTCGCTGTTGTTGTCGACCAGTTATCACTATTTCAAAGATCATCAATCTTAGTTATAGGGATGTAAAAAGAAAAGAAAAAAACAACAAACAAACAAAACGAAACAACAAATTACATAACTGTAATGTTTCATTTTATATAGTTCGAAATAATAATAAAAAAAATTTGTCATGAAAATAAAAAAAATTACTACCCTTTATCAAAGTGGTATTTTAGTATAGATAAGAAAATGTATTTAACATTGGTAATTATTCATAAAGACATTTTGTTGTTGGGATATCTTTATCAATTGAATGAATTGGGACATGAATATTATATGTTGATTAGGTTAGGAATACATTCGAAGAAAGTTAGAGGCTGGTAAACCAAAAAACATGAAGTTATTGACTTTGAGATGATGGAGAAGATTTATAGCTTCGGTGAATCGTTTTGATGGAGTTTTGTTCTCTAAGCTCGATGATTTGATCGTGGAGCTTTCATTGTTCTTCTGAATGATATCATCATCAGCACAAGCTTCAGGTAGAAGTGGCTTCTACTTGAAGTCTACTTGAAAGCTCCACGATCGAACCATCTAGCTCAGAGAACGAAATTGACTTTTGATTGAGCTATGTTAATAGTTAATAATAGACTATTTGATTGAAATCAAAGAGATTATTATGATCAGTTGTTGAAGATGTTGAATGATATGACTCACAATCGGTCGTATTATGCTGAGTAAATTCATTCTGTATATACTCTTAGATTTTAAATCGGAAAATCACTTCAAAACTTGTGTTCCATAGATTTACTCTTGTCGAATTATCTGCTTTATGATTAATCATTTTTGTTACTACTTCTACTACTTTGGTACCCATCTTGATAATTTCACCCCTCAGTCTTGATGTTCTGTGAGGGCTGGGAGCTATGGACATTTATGTCAGGTTTTAAGTTGTTTACAGTTAAGTAATCAAAGAATTACTTAAATTCACGCAATGCTGAATAATTTTTTCTTATCAAAGATTGAGACACGTCCGCAGTGTAAGTCTACACAGCTATACATGAACTCGAAGCCATAAGTTTCAGGTTCAATTATAAAAATATTATCTGTGACTCAATCCGGTATGATCCACTGGCCAAAGTTTTCAGTCTGGAATGTTATGTAACACCCATTTGCTATTTCTGACAAGCTGCTCTCTTACTCTAAACATAATCTACGTGCATAGTCAAGGAGAATCAAGCAAGTCAGTTATGGTGGCAACAGTTTACAAATAAAATATAGTCTCCCCTTCCCCAACGCCCGTCTTATTGCCAACTGAAATGATTATTTTTGTATACCAATTTAGTATATGTATTATAATCACAGTGTGTAAATTATTAAATCGACACTTCCAGATGACATTTGGTTGTAGACTGTTGTAGTTCAATGGTGAATTGATAAGCGTCTAAATTCAAGTAAAAACATTCTGTAATACACAGAAATGTGTACTTTAATTTCTGCTACTTAATACCACCAAGAATTAGTACCTAATCTTTGATAATTGAGAAGGACCAGTTGAATGAATCTTACGACCCCTATTCGTTAGCTGTGAGATGAATTTACCAAAGTTCCAATAGAAAACTGTCACCCGTTCTGTCGAACACATTAAGCGTGAGGTGTTTAAATCGTTAATGTTATCGGTTAAAGATTGATTTGTTAGTCCAATGTTATTATACTCATTGTCAAACGTGATGATACCACATTCACACAGTGCAGTAGTCTAAGACGAAACAAAAAAATAGTCCCAGTGCCTACTGAGTTTTCAAAATTTGTTCTCCTAATTGATATAACTTTATTATAAACATTTCCATTCATATCATAAGATACGGTCATAAATGCCTAAATTATCTGCACCATTTGAGATGTTATATCAATTGCTCTCTGTTATTTTTAGCTCATCTAGTGAGTGGATACCATGTGGTAATGTGTAATTCTTACTCAATATTTTATTTCTAACTCTTCCACTGTATTTATGTTTTCCATCCGACATGCTGGGGAAAGGCTCCACTGACATGTTCATAATAGATATGTGAAAATAACTTCAGACAACGTTTTAGCATGAAGTACTCACCCACTAAATAGACGGAAAGGTAAATGAGAGTACTGTATACAGTACATTTATTAAACATTGAAACCATGCTGATAACCTTAGCCTCACCATCATTTTGTTCGTCATCTATTCAATCTGTACAGTAAAAAGGAAAAGAGATTGACATGAAGCTTTCTTTCTAGGGTTATTTTCCAAATACATTTGAAGTTTATTCTCTTATGAAAATAAGAGTATATCAATGCATTTTTGATGAGTAAGTTAACTGTTTGCTAGCTTATCTATCTGTATGTATATATATAAACTTATTAAGCGTAATGTTTGTGTTCACTTCATTTGATAAGTAAATTGAAAGACGAATCAGTGTATTGTATACTTGTTCTTATATACATTTGTCTGCACAAAAGTTGTTTATTCTTCAAACTTTTAAGTCAAAAATAACTTATTTGACGATACGCATCAAATTATTTGATAAAGAACAGAAGAACACTTTCATAAATGATCCCTGTTTTTTCTATTTTCTTATGCTTGTAAAGTTCTGGTGAGTGATAATGTTTATGATTGAAGATAAGAGACGAACTTCATGTCAAACTCCTATATATATATAGACATAATGGAACATCAACTTCAATTCATTATCCTACTTTGTTCTATGGTTACTTTAAACAAAATTGCAGATATTTATATTTATTTTTAATCTGTGTTTTACGTCTTAGTTTTCACATTGAACATATTTACCTACTTATTCTTGTTTATATTATTAAAATTATTGATAATGTTAGCGGCTTCGATTCTATGTATTAACTGATGTGAGATGTTGTCGTTACTGTCATTTTTCTGGGTGCCTTCAATTGACTGATACCATAATTTGCATATTTTTACGTATATATATATGGATGTGTTATCTCTATTTATGATTAAAAAAACAGGTCTATTGGTATTCATTCATTCATAGTACTGTTGATGAAACTGTCACTCATATATGAATAGGTTAGCAAATCATCAATGAGATTCATTCATCGGCTGTATCATTTCAACAGTATTAACATGTGAAAGTAATGAATAATGATAGATGTGGAGTTTATAAAACCACTGAAGAGTATACAAGGTGAATGTTTAAAAGTAAAAGATAATTTTAATTGACAAATTTACCTTTGATCATATTTTCATTTGTCACATGTCATTAAAAGTAGAAGAGGTATAAGCCACTATTTATCACTTTTTTATTATTCACATCCCGAAACGATCTTTGTGAAACAACCATTGGAAATCAGGAAGCACTGAACTGGTGTTTTATCCTAGTATGGAACTCCTCAGTAGTGTGCATCCACCACCTCATCATCCATTCTTCTTTATTAATCTAACCAACGAGTTTTTGTACACCTAGTGAACATGCACATGAACATTCACACACAATGACCTACGAAGTAGTGGATTTATTCACAAGTATGTTTCTGTAATTTCTTATCCACTAAATAGTACAATCCGGCTTAATTTGATGTACTCTGTATGACTATGATTTTACAGAAATCTCATTCAGTTATAAATGGGTTACTGAAGTTGTTCAATCGATTATTAGACTTGAGGGGTATTATTGTTGAATTGAGAAGTGAAGTAGACTTGGAGTGATACTCTATGAATCTTTGTTTTTTGTGGTGTAAACATAAGATTTCATAACTGTTTACATAAAAAAATGTTGGATTAAAGCCAACAATGGAATATAAACATCGCATTTCACCCTATTTGAGACTAGTTAGCGGGATAAACTGTCATCTATGTATTGGTATTCACATTGATCCTAAGAATATCAAGTTTCATTTCGTAAGTCATTGCTCTATTTACTGGGTTACATAATTCAGATAACCATTATCTTGTGCAATAAGTTAGATTTTACATATGAGTTCGTATTTTCCAGTCGTTGATGTTAAGACTTATAGTTGATTACTCTTTATTGGCTTATGTTTATTCCAAATGCTTGACGAAATATTGACATTTAGCCTCAAGTTTTTATCAAAGCTAGATATTATCGAATTGTTGAGTGAATATATCGACTCGCTTGAGTTTTATAGATCTCATTTGATGTGTCACGTATGATTAGTCGATAAGTATACAATTATATTTTTTAAAAGAAACTCATTTTAAGAATGGAAGTGTTAGATCAAATTAAAGTTAATCTTCATCATGAACTGACAACCACTGGAGCACCACTTATGAATCATAGATCACACTGGTTCTTATTCAGAACTTCTTGATAATACACACATAAATCTAATTAGTATAAAATTCAGAATTTTCAGATGGAAAGGATAACTGGACCTGTATTAAGCTGGAATAATCTGTATTTTAGATTATCAAGTGCTCCATCGACGGATATATTCTGAACATGAAGTATTCACTTTTAAATCATCTAAATAAATGAATAGTTTGACTATGACTGAACCATTATTGAATTATGCATTAAATCATATGTTTATACATTACCTAGATGTTTACTAATTCCACTGCTTGAAATCACGAGTCACTTGAAGCTAGACCACCATGGAAAACCTGGAATCACTGGACCCCGCTTCTTCCTGGTGTGGAACCCCTCAGCAGTGCGCATCCACAATATCGCACCTTGCGGGATTCGAACCCAGGATCTAATGGTTTCGTGCGCGAGCACTTAACCATTAGACCACTGAGCTGGCATTCAATGGTGTTAATGTCTAAATCCAACCAATCCACGAAGTTGCGCCACCATACATCATTGTCTTCAGTGAGTTCCTATCTCACAACAGACCTGGTTGAACTCCACTGGTAACGACTTCTCACTAGAACTCCAGGAGTGTCGCCTAAAGTCGTTATTTTGTACTAAATTTATTTATTATTGATTTATTTTAACACATAGATATTGGTACAAGGAGGCACCAAATACATATGCGCCACACAAATCTCATTCGATATGTGTGAGGGCTGTGATACTGTCCGGGTTCCTAAGCCGAAGCAGGTGGTTTTTTAGGAGGCCACTCCACGAGCCTTCGACATGAAGGTCTGATCCACAAGGCAGTGAAGCATCGTCAGGAGATGCAGTCCCATGGAAGCCGGTGACCAACAGTTGGTTCATACACCATTTGTTCCCGCAGAATACTGGAGCCCATGTACACCATTGATTTGGAATCCGGTTAAAGCGCCGGAAATTCGCTTTTCGTCCTCTCATTTTCGTAAACAGCACTCGTGGTGCGAGAAGGCAGTGAGTAGGACTTCCCTGGCAGAGGCTATATACGCGTGACTATGTGAGAGCATTTCGAGAGGGAGAGCGGACTCTCTCCACTCTCGGCCATACCAGGGCATTTTGGGGCATAACTTCTATTCAGCACCTTTTTTGTCTTTATCATTGTAATGCTTATATTAGTTAATAACAAGTTCAGATGTTACAATCCGGTTATTCTTACTACTAATAATACTAAATGATTTTACATCAAGTTTTTGTGAAAATTTAAACAAAACAAAAAAATACACAGACATTGTAATGTTATGCAGTTTTTATTTGCATTATGAAATATATTTCATAAATATTCCTTAGATCTTTTAAGAATATTCAATTCCATGTAAATTACCAATTGTATACTCTTTATGGAAAGGTCATAATCAACACTTTGTAGTACCTCAACAACAACAAAAAAAAAAAAAGAAAAGAAAAGAGAGAAAGTGAAATTTCTAAACTTTACTTATCGAGAAATCTATACATGTAAACAACTGTACAGTATATATATATATAAATTTATTGTATTGACCAATCAAATGATTAATGTATTCAAGGTACAAATATGATTGGTGGAAATTTCAAAATCCAGATACATATATGTTAATCATTTGATTTAGTACAATAGTTTTACATGAAACATAATTATGTAATATTTTCTTGTCTTGAAATTTCTCTTCATTTTATGGTTACATTTCAATTAATAATTATTTTTTCGAGGGAGGGGGAGGGGGAAACAAACACAAATTTAACATGATTTTTTTTGCTAGAAAGGCAAAATTAGTTGTCATGCATGTTCTATTATTATTATTATTATTATTATTATTATTATTATTATTATTTCTTTCTTTATATTTTCCCGTTAAAACCATCGAAACATTCATTTGAATATTTAAAAAAAAATGTTAGTCTAATATTTATTTTAGAATTTTTATGTGATATTTCAAATGTTGAATAGAATTGAAATTTAAAGCATACGTTTTATTTAGTTAAGGACTTGTCAAATCGATATACTTGTATCTTGGTGTTGATATCTGTACTAAATGTCGAACTTAGTTCCATTATATTATTAATTTACAGTGACCTGCTGATAGCATCCGGTCGACGGACATTCAGTATCTTGTGTAGACAATTGTTTATAAATACTTGTACGTTTTCGATTATCGTTGTAGTAGTTCTCCACGTTTCAATTCCGTACAGTAGAACTGTCCTGACGTTCATACTGATGATTCTGACTTTGATATTGGTTGACAGACATTTATTTTGAGTTCTATATATTTTTCAACCGTATGAATTCTGTCCTTGCTTCGGCAATCCTTGCCTCTACGTCTGCATCAGATCCTCTACGTACATCGATGATGCCACTTAGATACGTGAAAATTTCCACCTCTTCCAGAGTTCCTCCATCAAGTGTGATCGATTGGTGTTCCCTGTGTTGTATTTAAGGATCTTGCGTTTTATATTGTGTGTTCAGGCCTACTGTTGCAGAGGCTTCTGCCACATTGGTTTTCTTCACCTGCGTTTGTTCGTGTGTATGATATAGGAAAGCTAGGTCATCTATGAAGTCCGAATCGTCTAATTGGTTCTGAGCTGTCGACTGTCATGTCACATAGTTGTTTCATATCTCCATGTGTTGCAGCTATTTCCACTGTTGTTGTTAGCTTTTCTACGCATTTCCGTTTATCAGCACTAGTGCTCATCCTCACTTACTTGCCTGCCTCTGTGAATCCAGTTTGTGCCTTGAATTTCTCTGTTCTTGTTCGGCTGTTGTTGATTGCTGTTTTCTTGTTCCTCATTTCTTGAATACTGTCCAGGGTTTCCATAGAGATCCATTCCTTATGATGATGTTTACTGCGGCCCAGCATCTCCTGACACGTTGAAGGTAGTGCTTCTTTGATCTCTTTCCATTTGTCCTCCACAGTAACCTCTTCTTCTTTGAGTAAGTTTTGTAGGGCTTGTAAGCTGTTGTTGAGAGTTATCTTAAATTCGTTGAGTTTTTCAGTATGTCGAAGGAGGGTTATATTAAACCTTTGTGATGCTGTTTGTCCAGTTGGCCAGTGTTTCCTTAGCTTCAGTTCCATCTTGGCTACAACTAGGTGGTGATCTGAAGCTATGTCAGCTCCTCTCCTCGTTCTCACTTCTTCCATTGACCTTCGGAATTTTTTACTGATGCAAATATGATCTATCTGGTTCTCCGTGGTGTCTTCCGGTGAGATCTATGTAGTTTTGTGTATGCATTCGTGTGGAAATATTGTGCCGCCTATAACCAATTTGTTGAATGCACATGAATTTGTAAATCTTTCAACGTTTAAGTTTCTATCTCCAAGTCATTCCATGTCGTCCATGATATCTTCATATCCAGTGTTGTTCATTCCGACTTTGGCGTTTAGGTCTCCCATCAGGATGGTCAGGTCTTTTCCTGGGCATTTCGCCATGACTGACTGCATACTCTCATAGAACTGATCTTTATTGTCGTCGTTGCTATCATTGGTGGGTGCATAAAATTGGATAACATTCATCATGATTCTCTCCTTCTTTGTTTTGAATGCTGCTTTGATGATCCTGGATCCATGAGTTTCCTATCCTATAAGTGAATTTCGTGCTTGTTTGGACTGCATCCGTGCAACTTTGAGTGAGTGGAGCATTTTCCCCTTCATGACCGGAGTATAACAGAATCTCTCCCATATCTAGCCTTTGCTGTGCAGCCTGGTTCCAATTGGTTTCGATGATTCGGAGGACCGCCAAGTTGTATTTTCTCATTTCCGTTGTTATTTTACTGGTCCTCCTGGTCTTCCACATTGTCCGGACGTTTCATGTACCTAGAAAAATTGTTGCTCTGGTCATTAGAGGGATCTGATCCAGACGTGAAGGCGCAGATCAGCAAAACAAGACCAGCATATCTACAACTGAAGAACAACTGGAACTAAAAACAACTGGCAACCAACACAAAGGTCAGAATTTTCAATACAAATGTCAAAACAGTTCTACTGTATGGGGCGGAAACTTGAAGAACTACGAAAGCCATTATCCTGAAGATACAAGTGTGTATCAACTTCTGTCTGTGCAATATACTTCAAATCCGTTTGTCAGTTACTATTAACAACAACCTACTATGGGAAAGAACAAACTAGGTTCCAGTGGAGGAAGAAATCAGGAAGAAGTGTTGCAAGTGGGTAGGATACACATTGAGGAAAGCGCTCAACTATGTGACAAGATGAACCCTCACATGGAATCCTCAAGGCCAAGGGAAAAGAAGAACACCAAAGAACACATTAAACCGAGAAATGGAGACAGATATGAGAAAAATGAACAAAAATTGGATAGAACTAGAAAGGAAGGCCCAGGACAGAGTTGATTGGAGAATGGTGATCGGTAGCCTATGCTCCATCGGGAGTAACAGGCGTAAGTAAAAAAAGCATAAAAAACAGGTTGTTAGAAGGGGCATTGACCTCGTGGCTTCCGAAGAATCTCGGCTTTCATCATGAGGCGTTACAATTCTCCCTTCCCTCCTGAAAGCAGAGCTTAAATGGTCTAATTTTTTTAATCTAGTTGGCGTTTTTTACCAAGGTTGTTTTCTATGGGATGCGGTTGCCAACCTCACCTCAAACCCTCCTCCTTTTTGTGGGATTGGGATCGGTAGTAGCCCTAAATGAGCCACAGGTGTTAACATTATTGATAATAAGTTTTAATTTCTAGCTCGAACCTAATCGTCAGTCATGTGATTTGTCAGCCATTGTAGTGCTATGTAAGCCTTCATAGCTATTCAAGCTTTCGGACAAACCAGTTTATTCATTCTCTTTGAGTCAAATTTCGATCTTGTTAATTATTCGCTTATCAACCTTGACTGTTTTTATGTGGGCATATGTGTGGATACTTCTTATCCTCGTCATCACATGTCTGTAACTTATTTTTGTTCGACTACATATATCGATTCACTCTTGGTTAAATTGAGTTGGCTCATATGCCTTCTCCACCGCCCATCATTTTTTTTCACTTCGTTCCTTTGATCGTCTGTCTGGATCAATGTTTGTACAAAATATACTTATTCAAAATTCATTCTTGTATTTGATTTATTTTCATTCCGCTATTCACCAACGTGTTTTAAGTGGATGATTATATGCAGGGGTTGGCAACATGTATATTCTATTCATTCATCCGATCAAATTTGAGCTAGATCCTAGGGCCTTAAAACTATAATTATTGGAGATGTATACATAAATTATTCTACCATTTGGAATTATTTGGAGGTGTTTTGTTGCAATCGTTTGTATCGATCATCATACTAAAAATGATCAAAATCCAGTTGGAACGAATTTTCTTTTAAAACTTTAAGAAGAAAGTATATGTGAGCAATTTTATATCGATGAGGCAGTTACTCACTGAAGACAATGGTGAACAGTCGCACAATGTCATTAATTGGTTGAAGTTAGACATTAACACTGTTGGATGCCGGTTCAGTGGTCTAGAGGTTAAGTGTTCGAGCGCGAGATCGAAGGTTTTTGATTTGAGTCCCGTGTGCGGACTTCTAAAAAGTTCCATACTGGAACGGACCAGCTTTCCAGTGCTTCCAGGTTTTCAGTGGTGGTCTAATATTGATCCATTCATGGTATGAATCTAAACTTAACAATCTTCATAACCCTATACTAATACATATTAGTATTGTGATAAGCAATTTAAACTAGAACATACTAAGCTTCAAAATTTAATTTAACAATTTACAAAAATACAAATGTTACAAAAGTATATTTACATTGGATATGCTTTTTTTTCTGAATTCTTTGTTCTAACTAGGCATTATATAAAATGAAGAATAGAATAGAGAGAGAGAGAGATAAAGAGAAAGAGAGAAGAATAGAATGTAGGCAATTTCATAAAGTATAATCTTTATGTATATACATATTAAATACATTGTGAATGTTTTCTTTATCAGTAATCATATGTTTATTTAGATAAATTTAAAATAAAAAGCAGATAGAAATATGAACATTACAATGTATTGATCAATTACAGAATTGCATAACTCACCCATGTATATATATATAGTTGTGTAGAATTAGTTTCATTTATAAATGATATTCAACAGATTAACAAATTGGAATTTCCTACCAAAAATTGATATTAGTTAATCATAAGTAACTTAGAAGCTGACGTATATGTATGTATCTGCTGAATTTTCCACATTACATCAGTACAGTATGTTGAATATATCAAGACAAAACTCGGTGTAGTAATTAGATAAGTTGTCATGGAAAACATTGGATATGAACAATATGATTCAGGAAGAAAGAATGAATTAGTAGAATTAAAGGTATAATTAGTTTAAGAATAACTGATTGATTCCGAGCCATATCATCTAATGACTCCAATCACTCATAACAATCATGTTGAAGTCCCTAACTAGGTAGTCTGCACCTAGATACATGGCTCAATCTAACAGTCAGTGACTTCATAGATTGATGTCAGGTTATGGTTTGATAGTAAAGACCTACTCTTTATTTGTTTAATCTTAGTTTTTATACTTTTAAGAAGCTGAAAAGAATCAAACTGCTAGCTCAGAGCTATATTACTCACAGTAATTGACAGTGATTAGTTTTTTTATTTGATCTTATGTGTGGGAGTTCATGTAAATATTTCTACACGTACGGAACCATTTAGTAAGGTTAATTGAAGACTGTGAAGTTGGAGTAAGAGTGATAATTGTAATCAGTATCTGAAGACATTGCACAACATGGTTCAGAATTATTTATGGTAATCCGAATGCATTTTCCCTTTGTCTTCCTTGAGATCGTGGGTATAAAAATTAATCGTTTTACTTTTTATTCCGCTAATTCACTCTTTCATCTTAGATGATGTTATCTGTATCTAATGTTTCCCATTAATCTGACAACATTTAATATACTAATATTTGTCTTTGTATCTTTCCATTGCTGTGCTGATGTAGTGCTATAACTTAGTTCGATGAAAACGTGTGTCAGGTTCTATGATGATTATAACTAATTAATTGTTGCGATTACCCATATTGTTGTAACTGGCTGAATAGATTTAGTATTATTGAATATTATTACAAATTAATGACAGTTAATTTACCTAATGAGTCGTGTACTTTTTTGATCTCGTTCGTCAAATACTTAAATCATCACTAAGATAAACATATTTTCTAGTACTTTCCGGAACTTCAAAATCATTAGTGACTAACTAGTCACTCAATGATTCATATCAGTTAACCAACTCTGAAACTAAATTCTTTGTGGTATTCACGTTTCATGAACTTGAAAACTGATTTGGAATAAATTGTCACAATTATTCAATATACCATATATATATATATAATATTGACAGTTGATTAATAATATAAAATTAACATGAATTACTCAATTAAAGTTTTAAACTGTTTTACGTAAATTCATCTACAGATAATAATACCCATTACTATTCATCATTTTGAAATGATAAAAAAGAATTTCAGCTCAAATGGATACACTTTTTTTGGTTTTTCAGTTCTTTAAGCTTCATCATGAAGTAAGCTCTGGTGATATCGTTTAGAACAATCATAAAACTTAATCAATTATATCATTATGAATCAAAGAACTCAAATGACTTATTATGTAATCACATACAAATACACACTATGATGTGAAGGAATTATTGTTCAGTAATTAAATAAAATAAATTAACATGTACCATTGTTGTATTTTTAAAGAAGAATCATGAAAAACTCCTTTACATTCTTTTATAAAAAATTTTCCTGTTAGGATTCTTTTATTATCAACTACCTAGTTTCATTTTAGAAAAAAATAATGTGCCTTTTATAATCTTCAAAATTAAATTTATTGATAAACTAAACAATGTAGAGATTAGTCAGACTGACCACTGAATTTATATAGATAGATAGATATCCTTAAACAATATAAATTTCTGAAGTAAAAGTCATCCCAGTTTAGTTGCCATGGCATATAATGAACACATATTGTATATTTTTGTATATCTTTTTTTGTTGTTGTTTAAAATTCTTTTATTTATCCTTTACTTCATTATAATCTGTAAATTAGAATGTTGTCCCCTTCTCATTTTCATCATGAATAATCATTACATTTGTCTAGTCTTGTATTAAATTCATTAGAGTTTTTGTTAAGATGTATAAATATGTAGGTAAGTATGATGATAAACAGAAAAGAGAGAGAGAGAGAAGGGGAGAGAGAGAATGAGTGAGTGAATATAGTGCAAAAGTGAAACAAATATACAAAGAAAAAAAATATCAGTGACAAAAGATGATTTATAAATTTGTCATTTGACTAATTTTCTTTTCGTTTTTTTCTTTTTTTGTGGGGGGGGGAGTTTGTCGAGTTATTTCTCTTTTATTTTTATTTTTTTTGAAAAAAGGGCATGAAAAAGAAGTTATCTTCTTTGAAGATGAAATAAAAGTAAATTTGTTCTTTCATTTTGTATGTTGTATTTGTATGTTTAATAATCAGTTTGAAAATGATTTGAAGATATCATGTATAAAATATGGTTACGAGATAGAGGAACAGAGGGTTGTGAGAATAACAATTAAGTTAAAATGACTAACATGGCGTATAATCTGAATTTTTCGTTAGAAACTGTAAAAATGATTTTTGTTTTTATATAGATCATAACAAGTAAAAAATAATTTAGTATCATAGAATGAACTTCAATTGAAGAATAGATATGTTTGTTTTAGTCAGTAGATTCGTTACTGATAATTCTTGATATAGTATCAATTTATGATCATGATTGTTATAGGTAGTTGAAGATAATTAACAAGAAACTATGAGTCTAAGTTTTATTACAGTCTGGGCCCCTTCAACACATTATACTTGCAATCTTAATTTACCTGATACTCCTTATAACAACCAAACCAACATCACACAGCTCTATTATGTGAGATATTACCACTGATGATGGAGAAGATTTGTAGCTCATGTGAATGATTTCAGTGGAGTTTTGTTCTCTAAGATGGATGGTTTGATCGTGGAGCTTTCCTCGGTTTTCTGAACGACATCATCAGCACAAACTTCAAGTAGAAGTGAAGTGTTCGAATTTCTTCACAGATGACTCCCAACTTGTTCCATAGATTTCAATCTTCATTGGTCTATAACCTGTCGTTATTTAATTCTTTATTTTGATTGTATCTCCCATTGATTTGATTATTGGTTCTATATTTGTCTATTCTAACTGTCCATAATAATATTGGACCACGAATCAAATCAATGGGAGATACAATCAAAATAAAGAATTAAATAATGACGATTTAAAAGTCAACAATAACCAATGAAGATCGAAGTCTATAGAACAAGTTGGGAGTCATATGTGAAGAAATTCGAACACTTCACTTCTACTTGAAGTTTTTGCCGAGGATGTTGTTCAGAAAAACGATGAAAGCTCCACGACCAGACCATCTATCTCAGAGAACAAAACATCGCTAAAATATTGCCACTAGACTATATGGACAGGAGTGAAATTTACCTACATCAGTAGAATATTATGTATACGTGATCATAAAAAAGTTTAATAAATTATGAACATTGAGTATTTTGCTTATTTGGGTTAATAACAGAAACTGTTGTCTATTCATGTGGAATTTTCATTTATCAAATTGTTAACCACCAAATACGATCGGTTTATAAAATAGTGAGATAATATTAACTATAGTCGAAATAACTAATATTGGAATGATAGTTTTCATTGGCATTATCAGCTATTCCTAAAATATTAATTAACCGTAATAAAATAAAGATCTAAATATAGAACTTTCAATTTTCATGGTTAATTTAGTGTTAATACCCATTAGCTACATCTAATAAATCACTTAAGATCAAAAAATTGCATTATGCATATATAGAATAAAATCAATTTCATCCTATTGTCTTGATTTAAATCGTTTTTCAGCTGATATCAATCAATGATAATAAAAAGATATTAGTGTTAGGATGGCTTTGAGAAGCACGGCGAAGCTCTTATAGGCTCCAAAGAAGACGACGAGATTCCACTCAATCAGCACTTGATCGAGCTTTCTAGAATATCAACGTGGTATGCTACGATTGGACCATTGCATAACTCGCCTCCTTGTGGATTGGCTAAATTATAATGATGTTATAACCAATGCTAATAACTATACATACCCATGTTTTTTCGTATATTTTTGATTTTTTTCATATTAATCACTTCCCCTCCTTCTTCCGTCTTCTGATTTGTGACTGTATTGTTCTACACATTCGAGTGCCGTTAGTTGTTTACTGCATTCTACCGTAATCAAGTAGAAAACATAATACCTAGTTACTCCATGAATTATCTGATTAAATGACCAGAATTTAAGAATAATTAATGATTTACTTCAAGCTATGTACTGTAAAACTAAGAGAAGGATGTTAGAATTTCAAAAATGGTTGGTTGATTGGAAGGTAATGACCAATGACTCATCAATAACATTGAATATTGGTTATTATTTTTATAAATTTTAATTCAAGTGTAAAAGTGTTTAGCTGCAGCCAAAGGATTTACGTATTGATGAAAAATTCTCAATTGGATAGATGGAAATGTGAATTTCAATACAGTTATTTAATTAATATCAAATAGTCAAATATTGGAATAAGATTTCGACTTGAGAGATATGTAAATGAAACCTAATGTTCATTGAGGGATGATTTTTTAAACCCAAGAGAAATATATATATATATATATTTCCTTGAAAAAGCTTGAACCGAATTGCCAGGCGAAACATTGGATTTACTTCCAAGATTCATGTGTTTAAGTTTTGCATTGTCAGATTTTTAAAAATATTTATTTCCCATACCTTAAATCAGTATCGTTTTACTCTGTCATTCAACTTATATAAATGGCTGATACTGATCCGCTCTATTTATGGACACGTAAAATTGTCAAAGAAGCTTGTTTTTTTTGTTGTTGTTGTATAAACAAAACGGGCATTCATAATGATATGTCAAAGATCAAGTGTTCTAACCTCTATAGGCCATCAACATAGAAAGGAAAATTGAGTATAGGTTTTACACATTTCAATATTATTACGATTATTCTCCATTTGAATTTATCTTCGGCATACTTTTTTTTATCTTCACCATTGAACCACCAATGTTTATTGGCTAATATATCTAGTAATACCTACTATGAATACATCATTTTGATGTTCATCATCCAAAATATCACATATATCAAACATGTAGATAAGTTTAAGTTGTTTTGAATAAGAACTAATGACTAATAAAAACTCTTGTTTTCCCTTAGGTCTTTTTTTCTTAGTATTGTTATGGTTAATAAATGTTAATATTTATTTTACACGAGATTTAAACGAAAGATAAATCGGTGGAAAGAAAACCCCATTTCAAAGTGAAAATATAATGTTTATTTGTTTATCCCACGTTTCTTGAAGTACTACAACCTCAATAAAAAAAATAAACTACACATACTTATATTTCATGGATTTATTTATTTATTTTTGTTTTTTACTAACTAACCAACTAACTAGATAACACGCCATCTCTTACTTACTCTCTTTGTCTCTCCCCTCTTTCTCCCCTCTCACTTTGATTCTGTATACAAGTGTATTTAAGTACACAAATAAATAAACAAATAAATATTGCAACCGTAAAAATACATAACGAAAAGAGAAAAAAAATTATTGTAGTTAGTCAATGATAAATATTTTCTTTTCTACTGAAATCAACTTTGGTTGAGCATAACAGTTATTAATACAGATATGATTAATAATATTACTATTATTATTATTATACTCATTGTTAAAAGTAATATATATATATATTCAGTAATATATTCATGAGAAACTTTACATTTTATCATTGACCAACCAATCTACATTATGGTTTAAAATTATTGAGATTTATGTCAATAAACAGGAAGATAACTCTGTAGTAGTAATAGTAGTAGTATTGGTAATAGTAATAGAAATAGTACTGTTATTACAGTGATAAATATCTATTGACACGCAAATACATTACCATACATATACACTTCCATAATAAAATAATGGGAAATGCTCATTTTATTTTATTTATTTGTTTTCCTATCATTCTAATTTACCATAGTACAAAAGAAATATTCAAATGAAGAGCGGAAAATAAATTGGCGGCAAAATCAAAAATATTTTGAAAAATATTTCCTAGTTATTATTTATATGTATCGCGGTTGTTGATATTTTCTCTTGTTCCCTAACTATTATGAGTTCATCAACAAGTTAACAGTAAGAATTTGTCAATTTAATTTTCATGCTCATTGTCACCTGTGAACAAGGTAAATTCAAAATTTTGATAATACTGAAATGCAATTGCCAGTGAACTTCAATTATGTCAGATATGAAGTAGTAAACTACATATGGCGTTCGATTATTTCGAATTCTTGAGATTTAATTAAAATTATAAATATAAACTATTGAAGGTCCTAAGTTCGACCTCGAGTGTAGGATATGGATATGCACTTCTGAAGAGTCCTAGACTAAGACAAAATAGTATTTAAGTGCTTTGTAACTTTTAATGATTCCTTAACTCGACCAGTAATGTAAAGTAGAATACAATAACGTTACTGTGTTTGAATTACGTCTCATCAAGAAGAAAAAAAGATAAATTCTATTGCTATTCCTAATCCAACAGGACTTGTGTTATTTAAATCCACCGTTGGATGCCAGTTTGGTAGTTTATATGCGAAATCAAAGGTCCTGGATTTGAATAATGCGTGCGGGATCGTAGGTGTGCACCGATGAGGAGTTCCACATTGGAACGAAATGGTCGTCCAGTGCTTCCAGGATTTCGATGAGAGTCTAACATATATTGACTCATAAATTCATCTGTTTCAATTCGTCGAAACATATCTTTCATTTCAATGAATTCTGAATAATTCAAAGCAATGTTCAAGTGTGAATTTTCACGATTTATTTTCTCCACAAAATAATTTTGTTTAAGTTGGATAACTATCTAACTTACAAAATTTTTTTAACTACTTTTCTATTTCAATTGTTGAGATCATGAGTCAATTAAAGCTAGACCATCATGGAAAACCTGGGAGCAATAGATGGCCATTCCATCCTACTAGGGGACTCCTCAGCAGTGCACATCAATGACTCTCTACGGGATTCTAACCCAGGACCTATCGGTCTCACACGAACGCTTAACCATTAAACCACTGAGCCGATCGGCATCCAACGGTGTTAGTGTCTAACTTCAACTAATCCGCACAATTGAACGACACATCCACCATTGTCTTCAGTGGGTTACTATCTCACAACTCACCCGGTTGAACTCCACTGGTCACTGCTTCTCACTAGAACTCCAGGATATACCTCTTTAAGCCAGTTACTAATGAGCTTATGTTGATTAGTATCAGAAGGGGCTTTGTGGAGATTTTATTAATTTCAATCGTGGGTGTGTCGCTCAATTTCGCGGATTGCTTGAAGTTAGAAATTAACACCGTCGGGCGCCGACAGGCCCAGTGGTCTAGTGGTTAAGTGCTTGCGCACGAGACCAGTAGGTCCTGAATTCGAACCCCGCGGGGCGCGGTCATTGGTGCGCACTGCTGAGGAGCCACACAATAGGACGAAATGGTCATCTATTGCTCCCAGCTTTTCCATGATGGTCTAGCTTCAATTGACTCATGATCTCAAAAATTGAAATTACTAAAATCTCCACAAAACCCCTTCTGATACTTTTCTATTTGTTTAAAGAATAATTTGAATTAGAGTTATTTTCTATGTACATTATGTAAATTGTGTAATCATGTTATGAATTAAGTTAACTATAGAGACAATATCCTCAACTATTAATTCAAATCTAGTTGTGTTTTTTTTCTTTAATAGTTATCCTATTCAGTAATACTAAATAATCATAGAGAATAGAATAACTTGAATGTTTCACTTTAACGAGTACAAAATTCCGATGATTCATATACAATATAAGGTATCCTATATGCATAGTGATATACATTGTAAAGTTTTGATTTCGTTTAAAACAAACAAACATACATACACACACACACACACTTGCCAATCTCTGATTTTTGTTGTTGAAATTTTTAACTTTGTATAAGTATAATCTAGATGTTGAATTTTATCAATTATATCTAGTTACTTATAGTTGTTATTTAGATTATTAATTTTAGTGCATATTTTTCTCTCTCCATTTGTTCATTCCTTCTCATTGTTGTTACTAAGTGAACTATGACACATTAGAAATGATAAAGATTTGTCTCAAATCTGTTAATGTTTATATGGGTTATCTGTTTACTTGTTTTTTTTTTCTATTAGGCGATAATTGAATTAAATAATATTTCAGTGTTTAGTGTAATCCCATATATAGATATACGGGTAAAGATGTATATTCTTATTCATATTACGAGCCGAAAGAAAGAAATTTAAAGAGGATATATAATTTCAAATTAAAAGTTAGAAACAAACGATTGTTCATAAAATTTATTAATATAACTGAAAGTTTAATATATCAGTGGTTGTACATAGTACTGTACAAAACTGAGCTCATTGTGTTCCCATTGTATTACTATGCTGAATGGAATAGTTTTGTAGGGATTTTTTTCTAATATTCTCCCATTGACACTATTTGATGATGAATATTACCTTCAAATCGTAAACAGTCTTCTATATAACTAAATTAATTAATTCCATTAGTGACTAGCTTTCATAATTAGTTAACTTTAGTTACCAGAGGGTAAGCTTGATCGTTGG